>OY728160.1:618949198-619574198 GCA_963277665.1 Viscum album | reverse complement strand
GAATTTTTCTATCGCTTCCCCCATTTCAGTGAATGCGTGTCATGATAGAATGTTATTAGTGGATAATGTTTGAGCGATAAGATGGAGCTCAAGGTTTGGCATAGTGACGATTTCTTGAGATGGTATAAAAATATTTTTAGGAAAACTTGTTGTGTGAAATTTTCCAGGGAAGACTAGCTAGGACCCATGATTAACCCCCCCCCCCCCCCCCCCCCGCCGTGATATGATGTAAAGACTTGGGACCTAACGAACATCTGAGTGTGGCTACACTGATTACAGGGAAGAGACGCTAGAGATGGTACATTCACTATAATGAATTGTTTTCTTTTTTGTTCTAGGTGATAATTGAATTTAAATAAATAACATGTTTAAGAAAAATTTATAAGAAAATACTTGGGCATTGGCCTTCCTTGATTACATTGCAGATATAAAACCTAAACAATTACCACGAGTAGTGAAAAATAACGAGGACCAAGAGGATGATCTAGATAATCGGTGGAGGGAAAATTGAGATGAGGAGGATGCCCAATGGTAGAAGAAACTTCATTACCTAAAGCGGATGTCCCTCGGGAAGTATGAGGGAAGTGTCTCAAACAAGGAGATCAAAAGCTAGCCTGAGGAGTTGGTGACAACTCTCAGCTTGATACGGGCATCAGCTGAGTACTAGGTTCTATTGGCAGTTAGTCAGATGAGTGGGGAAGCATGTTAGTGGGGGACACTCTACCTCAGAGAGCGGATGGAGAGTTAGATTTTGGGTCTTGACTTTGAGAAGGAATTTGGGGTGGAATTATGTTCTTCTTCAATGCAGGATGAGAAGAGGCATGAGCTACTCTCCTTTTAGTAGGGTAGTATGTTATTGAGGGAGTGGGGAATAACGTTAATGGATCTCATTATTTTTTATCCATACCTTTTTCTAAATGAGGAGTCTCAGGGAAGACATTTAAAGGAGGCACTCCAACATTATTTTCTGTTTGTTGTTACACCCAATACCCTACCATCGTACATGGAGGTCCAGAAGAAGCATGAAGTGGGGGAGAAGATGCACACACTGGGAGGTGTTCTATGAGTGGGGATCCAGTTGGGCATGTCAATGGGAAATTGTGTCCCCAGAAGACCTCCAACGATAGGGACTTCCAAGTTTAGTCCAATGGGGAGTGGGCCCCATCAGTTCTAGTTTTGAAATCCACGTCCTCACCATTTCGTTGCAGACTCAGGACAAAGATGATTCATATGTGGCAGCCGTGGGCACCGTTGGAATCAGTTCATGGACTGAGTGTAGTATTGTGGGGGTGGGATGGTTCATCACCCAACTCAGTAGCTGCAGTTTCCAGCTAGACCTTTTCTGTAGAATAAATATTGACAACAAGCTCCCCTCCTCTAACAGAAGACGTTTTAGGAGGAGGCTGACCTCAAGGAGCTCCTTAGGGACCCCGACTAGGTCATGGTTGAGGAGGAATCCAACAACTGAGGGGCATAGGAGAGAGGCTTGGAGTGTTTCCCACCACAGAGGTAGCAGTTCTAGTAGGGTTGAATGTCGTTCATGGTACGATCAAATTGTTTGTAACTCTTACATGCGCCTTGTTTGATTCAAGAGTTTCTCACTCCCTTGTTACACCCGGTCTAGCAGATGCCTAGGGCCTAGAAATCGAGATTATCTTTCTTCCCCTAGTGTTTATTACTCCATTTGGGCGTCATACAAGCATGTTTGATATCTATCGAGGTTGCAAACTGATGTTAGGGCCACATCAGTCTAGTGGGAGTCACCTTCTACTACAAATTCTGTCATACAATGTCATCTTAGGAATTGACTTCATGTTTTCTATGCACGCTATTATAGACTACTTCCAGAGAATAGTCTTGTTTTCCGATGAGGATGACCAGCATTTTGCTTTTGATGGAGAACTGAGTTGTCAGGTGGGGAGAAAACATATGGGGATTCTTCTCTCTTTGTTGGATGAGATTTTAGAAGAATCATTGGATGCTAAGACGATTTATGTTCTAGGTGTTTTCAAAGATTTTTTGGATGTTTTTTCTGAGGATTTTTTGATTCTACCCCCTCTGTGTGATGTTGATTTTTGGATAGACTTGAAACTCAGTTTCCATCCAATTTCTATGTATCCTTATCAGATGGTGCCTTCTGATTTGTGGGAGTTGTGGATTCGGATTGACTATCTGATGAAGAAGTGTTTTGTATGACCCATAATGTCTCCATGGGGTGCTCTAGTCTTGTTTGTGAAGAATGAAGATTGTGGTCTCAGGCTGTGCATATACTAAAATATAATGAATCAGGTAACATTCAATAATTTTTACCCACTCTCGAGGATAAAGGATCTTTTTGACCAATTGAGGGGATCATATTGGTTCTCTATGATCGATATATAGTCTTGGTATCACCAGTAAATGGTGAAATATAGTGAAATCCTGATGAATACATTTAGGTGAAGGTATGGGATCTTTGTGATCATTGTCATGTCGTTCGGTGTAATGAAGGAATATGTTGTGTTGACGGGGCTCATGAACTCTATTTTCCACGAGTTTCTAGATAGGTTCTTCATTGTTTTCATCGATGACATATTGATCAATTCAAGATCATAGGAGGAACATACTATGAATATCAGGATGGACATGGGGATCTAACAACATCACTATCTCTATGGGAAGTTGTCCAAGTGCACCATCTTTACACGGTGAGTGTATTTTCTTAGACATGTGATGTCTCAGCTAGGGGAATCAATTGATATTTCAATTGTTGAAGAGGTTGTTCCTTGGGAAGCACCCAATAATATGATAGATTTTAGTAGTATCAAAGTACTAACAGACTATTATCAAAGGTGGATTCCTGACTTCTCTTGAGTTGCAGTAATATAGGCAGCTTTGACCAGAAAGGACCAGGACTTTGTGTGGAATGAGAAGTGTGATGATGCATGCAGCTATCTAAAGGAAAGGTTGGTCAGTGCTCCAGTGCACAATTTTCCAGAGTAAGGGGTGTGATTTTATGTGTTTTGTGATGATTCTGGATGGACCTGGGGAGTGAGTTGATGTTGTAGTGGGGAGTGATCTATTACGGGTCTACACAGTTACGTCCCCAAGAATGTAACTCTGCCACCCATGACTTAGATCTCGATGTGGTTGGGTTCCCACTAAAGTTGTGGTACCACGACCTCATCAGATAGATCTTTTTCGTCTTCAAAGATTATAATATCTTGAGGTACATATTCTCTCAGTGAGACCACAACTTGTAGAAGTGAATGTGGATGGAATTTCTTCAGAACTACGACTTCATGATTTCCTACACCATAGGAAAAAGGAACATTGTGGCCAATTACCTGAGTAGAAAGTCATAGAAGGAGGTTTTTTGAGAATCATAAGATTCTTGGAAAGAAATTGAGGAGTTTTCTAACCAAAAACTGGATGCAAGGGTGTAGGATGGTAGAGGCTGTCTATTTCAGATGATAGTACAGTCCTACCAACTATTGTAGGATGAGGAATTTCATTGGGGGGGGGAGATGTCGAGGCTGATGTGATCCATGATCATGTTACCCAGGGAAACACTTCAGAAGGATTGTTAGATGATAGACAGAATCAGAGGTAATTCCATAAAATGTTTTTTTTCTTTATGGCTGTGCACATGAGGGTTCTAGGTGAATTCAAAATCTCACCGCTGGTGGTACACCCAGGAGATTCCAAGATGTAATTGGGCTCTAGGGGGACAGTTTAGGTGGACCAAGGTGAAGCAGGAATTGGAAGAGTCTGTGGCAAGGTTCATGTTGTGTCAGAGTGTGAAAGATGAACACCATGTCTCAAGAGGTTTTTTGCAGCCATTTTATGTACCCAAGAGGAATTGGGACGACATCTCGATGGATTTCATCACAGGACAACCCAGGTTTCAAGGTGGTTGTGATGCTATCTAGGTAGTGGTATACTGGCTAACAAAATCAATGCCCAACCTGGAAATCAAGGAGTTGAGTGCAGTGGATGCATTATCATGAATGTATGTGGATGAGGTGGGGTGTTTTCATATAGTTCTGAGGTACATAGAGTCGGATAGGGATGTACAGTTTACCTCATGAATCTGGATGGGATTCCAGCTTGCTTTTTGCACCCAAATATGCCTTAACAATACTTTCCTCCCTATACAGATGGGGAGATATAGGGGACAATCTAGATGATAGAGGATATGATACGAGCATGTGTTTTGGACTTCCGGGGATATTTGGTATGGAACTTTACTCTGTTGTTTTTTTCATACAACAATAGATATCACTCTACCATTTGGAATGACTCCATTCAATGCCTTGTACGTGAAAATGTTTCGCTCACCCTTGAGTTGGACAGAGGTTAGGGAAGTAGGTTTTCTTAGCCCATACATCATATAGGGAAGCACATTGAATTTTCATCACATATGATAGAGGATGAAAGCGGCTCAGGACCGAAAGAAGTCATATTTCGATCATAGGAGGAGACCCTTGGAGTTCAATTTCGGGGACCATGGGTTCTTAAAGGTCCCCCCTCAATGTGGGCAATGATGTTTCGGCAAGGGGATATATCTCTCTTCTTGGTTTATCAATCCATTCGAAGTGTTGGGGTTGAGTTTATGAGGTTTCATATCAGCTGGCATTTCCACCTCAGTTAGAAATGATCCAAAACGTTTTCCACATATCTCAACTTCGTCGATATCTACATGATGATTCTCATGTCATTGACTAGGGAGGGTTAGATTTAACTGATGATGATATGACTATGGAGTGATTAGTGAGGATAGATTATCGAAATTATAATGTTCTTCGATGATGAACCATCCCATTTTTTCGTGTGTTGTGGAGGAATAGGGGAATCAAGGAGTGTACTTGGGAGAGAGATGCTCGGATGTGCACCCAATACCCAGAGTTGTTTTGAGTTTTGTTCTATTTTATATTTATACATAATTAAAATTTAATTATTGACATTTTTAAGAATGAAATCAGTTTTTTTACTTGTTCCATGAATGTGTATGAAGTGTCCAGAATGTGGGGAGGGGATGACTTGATCTATAAGCAAGATTCATATAGGTTGATGCGATTAAAACCGTGCGGGCGATTCAGTGCCACCCAAAGTGGATAATATCTATACATGTAAGAAGGGAATCCCTATTCTATATGACTGGATGTTGTGACATTTTTATGTTTGAATACTTGTGGGTGAAGTGTTCCAAGATTTTGAGGGGGGTTTCTCCAAAGAGGTATATTCGAGGTGGTTGTTTGGACACCTATCATTTCTTCGGTAATAGTTTCTACTATCGAGAACTAGAATAGTTTGAAAGGTATATAATGTATTGGAACAGCCACTCCTGGTTCTATTACTTTTTCAATTTCTATTATTGGGGTTCCCTGGACCCATTAGTGAGTCGTGAGGGGGGTGGTATCGGTGGGAGTCTGTCACTATGGTGTCCCTCATCAGTGTCAACGATCGGTGTGTCCTCGATCGGCCTAACCAATCAGTGTGTCCCCGATTGGTGTGTCTCTGATTGGCGAGTCATCGATCAGTGTGTCCCTGATCAGTGATTCATCGACCAGTGTGTCCTCAATCGTTGAGTTTCCGATCAAGGAGTCACCGATCGATGCCATGGGGTTATCGGGGTTTTCATTCCCAAGTTTCTCATAATTATTACGTTATATATTATTGAATCATTAATGTTGTTTTAGAATATTTTTAAAGACCATAAATGATGTTCTATATCTCCAAGAGTCGGGTGACCGTAGACTGATCCCAAATATGTGTCACTATTGTGTGTCTTCCTTGGATTAAATGAAATATTTTAACTCTCATCTATTATGGCCACCTCCTTAGTGAGAATTATTAAATAAAAATTAATTTTATTGTGTGAAATCGTCCAACCACAATGTGAAACCAAGATACACCATTAAATCCATTCATGAATTTATTCCCATAACTCCAAGATCTCGTCGTGGATCGCACAATGATTAATTTTTTTCTTGGATGTCACTTTTCGATTCCTATGTGAGTTTGGAGACCCACTTCCCTATGGCTAGTGGTGCACCTATGATGGAGCCTTCTTGGTCACATTTGGAATCTTGATAGTTCCTCCCCTATAAGTCATGTATCCCTAGTTCATGGAGCGTGGTAAAAAACATTGATCATTGATCATACAAGTATATTTTTTTCCTTCGGCTCTCTTTACTGTGTATCACATGGGGTGGGAATGATAATGTTTCCTCGGGGTGTGGATGAAACTCAATAATAATGTAGATAACAAATGTTTTATAAATAATTACGGGGGTGTTTGATGAGGTTGTTGTATTCCTTTACATTTTCTTATATAATGTGAATTGTATGGGATTGTGTACAATGAAAATAGGGGTCATTGGTGGTTCTTTTATTGTGTAATAAAGAACCTCAGTTTTATTGATAATTATTTGATTGGATGGTTGTAACATGAAAACTGGTTAACTATAAGGCCCCAGCCTTAAACAATACTTAATCTTGAGTTATTACAAGATTACACATTGAGTATCTTTTCAGGTTTAGAGTTTTAGAGAAGTAGATCTTAAAACTTGCATTACATTCCACATTTAAACAAAGTGGTATCATAAAAGGTAGTATTCATTTTTCCCATAAACAGAAAAATATTTAAGATAAAACATGGATTCTTTTTTGACACTTCATTGACACTGTCATCATATCATGTACCCTTCCCTTGACCTATGAAAAATATTTCAAAAACTTGGGATGAGCATAAAAATCTCAGTAAGGGATATAAAAATATGGAAAAGAAAATGAGTACATGTATACATATGAATGAAATATTACTTTACACATAAAACATAATCATTTTAACATACCTCATAAAATCATGAATAAATCATAAAAATCATAAGACATAAAGGTAACTTGAGGCATTCATAACATTATTACATAGGGAGTAACCCTCTTAGTTATGTTTGGAATACCCACCACAGCATATTCCCGAAATCTCTTCGGAGAAAACTTAACGTCTCACTCCTTCAAGTTACCCAATGCATTGGAGAGCTATATCGGCATCACCCACCCTTAGTTTATCACGGAACCACCCGTCTTCATAATAATTCCCATGAACCATAACATAATCATATCACATAAAACATGCATAAAGGAAACATAACCTTTCCACATTTCAATCACAAGATATCAATAAAACACATTGATATAAAAAACCTTATTAAAAACAATTTCAATACCATAATAAAAGAAAAGTAAAAAATGGTATTTATTTTTCTTTTAAAAAGAAGGTATGGCTTGCAGAGGAAGCTGAAACTCAAATAATGGTCACGGCGGCGGAGAAGTCATTGTCGCCGCATATGTATGACAAGAACATTCCCTTTTGTCGTTTTATAAAATGCTTCATATAATAAATATTCCTTTTGGATAAACGTAAAAGTCAAAGGGGTTTATACACCGTATAAAATAAAGTTGCGTATAAACCAAAATATGCCTCAATGAAAGGATATTGAGACTAAGTCCCTTACAAAGATGATATCCTTGGTTTAAGGACAAATCAACTACATAATTATGTGTGACAAAAAAATACACCAAATATAAGTGGATATTAAATGTAAAACAATCGGAGGTTATTCACACATATTCATAGAACGACATATTCAAGGAGTACATGTTTATCCCAAAGAATCAAATTTGGGTTAAGAAGTTCCCTTGTAAAAATTTGACAGCCTAACGGCGTCACTACAAAATTCAGAAAATGAGTTGATGAGAGATAAAAAGGGTATCTCATCACATGGACATAAACTTTAAATCAATAAGGATATAGAAGAACATATCCCAACACAATAGTATGTGAATTAAAAGACATAACAAAAGAAGTCTTTTAAAAAGAGGAGGGTGAAAGGTTCTCGTACAGACATGGGTATCTTTCGAAACATACACCCCGTGAAAGAAGGACAATACAAAATTGATGTAAATACTCATAAATGAAAGTATATTACACAATGAGTAAAATATTGGGTAGTACATACACCACTCAAAGGAAGTTGTGGAAAATGTAGCATAAATCTCACGGGAATAAAAGTGAGATGAAAAATCTCTTACGAAGACTCGGCAGCCTAACGACGCCACTTAAAACATCCAATATGGATTGATGAGAGGAAATAGGGTATATTATCATATCAACATAATGTTTACAGAAATAGGAATATAAAAGAACATCCAACAACATAACAAATAGGAGCTTAAAAGATGTTACATAAAGGAGAGTACTTAAAAAGAAAGAGAGAGGTTGGATCTCTTACGAAAATTCGGCAGCCTAACGGAACCCCTCAAAACTTCCAAAATGGATTGATGAGAGAGAATAGGGTCTCTCATCATATTAACATAAAAATTACAGTAAGATTAATATAAAATAATATCCCATAACAAGAAATATGAGCTTTAACAGGAATGACATAAAAGAGTGTACTTTAAAAGAAAGAGAGGAGTCGGATCCCTTACCTCAAGTCCGACTTGTCTTGTTTGTTTCGTTATATTCCTGAATAATAAACATTGGTCAATTTTTAATTGCCTAAGTAACTCATTTAAAGATTATTATTCAGTTCATATCACATATTATAATGTTATAATAATTTTTTAATAATGTTAGTTTATATCAGACATTTTTTCCGATGTTTGGTATATGAGTCAAAAATGAACTTGTTTGAAAAATGATTGCCCATGTAGTTATAAGTAAATAATTTTCAGAATAGTATTAATGATTAAAATATCATATATATCCAGTACATATTCATTTTACACTATTCCATATCATTTGGAGATAAAAAACGAAAAGCACCGTTCATGGATACGGTAGGCCGTACGTACGCATGAATGCTACATTCATTTCTATTTCATATTTTATAGAATGGAATAATAATTATATAAAGGTATATTATAATTCTATTATAATATCATATATAGTATCATAACTCCATCCTTTATACATCCCACATATGGTATTAACGAATCAAATCACTTTGAGGGGACGGTAGTCCGCACTTCCTTAATTGAAGATATCGCATTTACCCATAATAGAAACCATAAAGATATGCCATAAATGAAAAATAAATAAGATTAATTAAATCATAAACATATAATATATAATATATAAATACAGTGACATAGTAATGGCCACCTTTGAAGGTGATATATGAGTGTTGAACAATCATCGTTTCGTGAGGCAGAAATTCCTCATCCACGGAAACAGTATGTTCTTTAACCATTATATGTAGGTGTGTGTAAGTGTATCTCGAATCCTTATTATAGAAAAATCCTAGTATATTTATGATAATGGATTTTTTTCATAATAAATAAATAAAAAGAGATTATGGGGTTGGAGAAGCAAAATAAAACAAAAGGACTCAAGTGAAGACATTACCTTAAAATCGGGTAACTCCCTTTGGTTTGAGCTCAAAGGCTTCCTTGGAAAGACTTCTTCCCAAAGTGAGGATTAATGGAGTTAGATAGGGATGTGGAGATACATAATGGGAAGGTTTTGGACGAGCCAAAGGCTTTGGATGTGTGGGTAAGGAGGTAGCGGTGGGGGCCTTTTATAAGAGGAGAGGAGGGGCACTCTTGGAAAGTAAAAAATGTTACTTTATTTTAGAATGAGTTTCGGATTAAAAAGGCCCCACATTGATATACTTCGAGGTTAAGGTGATAGAGGTTCTAAATCCACCCATACAATAGGTTTTGGACATGTTTAGGTCATAGATTTTACATTACCATTTCATTTTATTTAAATCCTTTATTAATGAGTTAATCATTTCATCATCATGATGTTGTAAATAATTTAATTTATTTAAAGTCTAAAAATTAAAAAAAAATACTATGATGTAGGAAATCTTATTATCTTTCCAATTACTTTTTATAATAAAAAATATGACTTGTATAACCCCATTTAAAAATTGTTTTAGTAAACCATTTCATTTTTGTGTCATTTTTACTTTTACATTAAATAAAAAGTTATTTATGTAATTTTCCAACCAAAGTGGCTCTATGGGGTCCCCAAGTTGACCCATGGATTGTCATGGTCGGTCAGGACTCATCAAATTAGGGTAGGACATGTGTATAGGTCATTTCATTTTATTAAAACATTATTCTTACCTTAAACTACACTAATTACCTCTAATCACGAATAAAAACATAATAAGTTACTATTCACCAAAAAATTATTTAAATCCCATTTAAGAACATTTTACTTCTTAATGACAACCATGTATGTCGGATTTTTGAAATTCAAAACACAAAGATGGAAAATTTTCATTTAAACGGAAAATCAGTTTTTATAAGTACCACTTAGTGGTTTCACTATTCATCAAAAATTGAAGTTTTTTCAGAAAATTACCAAAAATTCACCCAATGCTATATTTGATATTCCGAATTCAAAAATGATGTCTATTTTACAAAATTCAAAACATATAAGTTGCATTAATTAATTTGATAATTAATTCCCACTTTCAAAACAAATAGCATGTTTTTATGAAACAAAATGTATCAAAAGACTGACAATAGTTTAAGTCCGATTTCAAAGTGAAATTAATTCCAACGACCAATATTGGATTAAATGGTAAAAATATATTCTAAGTTCACTTTAAAATAAATTCAAATATAATATAATCATATAAATAAATTATATTAAAAAGGTGTTTTGAATTAAAATAAAACATTTTTCACTATTCATTAAAAATTGATTTTTTTCGGAAAAATACCAAAATATTACACAATGTAAATTTTGATGTCCTGATTCTAAAGAAAAATTTTATTTAGTCAAATATAACACATAAAATTTTCAAAAAGTGGATTTAAAAGAGGTTCGCCATCAAAATGCGGTTAATCGACCTTTTAAAGAATATTAGAATGTTTACGCTTAAAATTGGATTCATTCGCATTTTTAATTCTCTAACATTTATTGTAAAAAGTAAAAATATTTGACAAACATATATATTCATTTTTTAGTTTGTTCAATTCATTCCCGCCATCACAATAGCTAGGCGTTAACTACCATTTAAAATAATATTATTTTATTATTAGAGTGCAACGTATGATTCCCAAGAAACTCGTTGTTGTGTATTGGGTACACCATCGAGCATAGCATCCCCTTTAAAGTAATATTAATATTTTATTCACAAATATGGATAAATGTGAATATTTCATACTCTTTATTTACCTGGGGTCTTACATCCTTCGCCCCTTTTGGGAATAGTGTCCTCGCAATTTTAAAAATGGGCTTCGAAACTTCATTGAAAATCCCACATCGGAACAAGAGTCAGTAAAACAATCACTTTAAAATAAAGAAATATAAGAACAAAGGTCACCCGAGTTAAACCATACCAGGATTACATGTTTGAAAATATGGACATAGAGGAAAAAAAATGGGTCATGTTCTGATGGAGAGTGATAGTAAACATGTCTAGGAGAAAGTTAACCATAAGAAAATCACAAACTTGGGATGGGTTAAACTGTATTCGATTCCCCAGTAGGAAAAGTTAACAGAACACATTTTTTTTAAGTTACTTTTCATTGAGGAATTTATTTTTGAGCTTATCTATATCATAATGAAACATACTTACTTGTCATGTAGACTTTCAACTTTTACTAGATTCCTTAATCAAACTCATATATTCTCTAAAAGATGAGTATTTAGGAAGACTTGTTCGCATTAAGAGTACTATAATAAATTTCTAGAGAATCAACTAATCCAAAAAAGAGAACAATATACTTCCCATGTCCTTAGACTCTAACCAAAACCAAAACCAAAACCAAAAAGTTTAGTACAAGATCAGATAATCCAGAAAAGGATAACCCTTTATAAAAAGAAAATCTATTCTTAATCTCCAAAATTTGTCCAACAAAACCCAAAGTTCAACGAGGACCATTCGATAAACAATTTTTCCATAAAATTATTCAATGTAAACCAAACTAAGATTGAAACCCAAATATTTGAATGATTTACTCACATAGTCTTCCAAGTTAAATCGTAACATTTATCTCTAAACAACATCAGTTGCTCTTAATGTCTTTTTTTGAAAAGTAATTAACCTAATCAAATATCCTCCATGAAAGATTAATAAATTTCTATAGATAACCCAAAATAAACTTACACTTAATTCATAAATTCATCTAACTAAAAAGAATCAGTCAAACTAACCAGGGACTTGACGTAGTCCAGTGGTAGGCGATAAATACCAGTTGCACTTTGGTTGTGGTTTCGATTCCCACGGCTTTGTCCGACGCGACAGGTTGTCACACGGTCGGTGTGTTGTCTTTTTTCCCAAACTGTATAATTCTTAAGACATTCCCCAAAATGAGATAATATATTCAAAAATAATCATATCATATTTTAAACTCAAGTTTATCTCATGCCTTTCATTTTCCATCATAACATATAATAACCCATAATTAACTCAAAAGTAAGGATCATATAAACCCTAATGGTTACCTTTATAATTATTTCATGAACTTCCACATCGATTGGTCATCTCATACATGATGAATTATAGAACATACCAAGGTATAAGTGGTTGATCATGACTCCGGAATAGTTGGTTTAGAACAACCATGAGTTTCCTCATTGAATCCCTCATTTCATCCAGTCTCTTAATCAGAGAACCACCATAGTTTCCTTCAAACCTATTGTCACTTTGGTGCCTGCTAGATCCAACCATTTACTAAAACCAAAAATGTCAGTGTGAGTATATCAACAAAACCATCACGTACTAATGAGTATGATATACTTACTCATTCACTTTATCTAAAAACGTTGACTCTTTCTGAAATCCTAACCATCTTGGTAATGTCACTTATGCTTAAAGAATACCCTAACCTCTAAAGTTATCTAAACCGACATTTGATACCTACTATAAGGCCCCATCTTTAATCCTTACTTAATCTTGATTTATTACCAGATTAAACATTGAGGATCTTTTCAGGTTTAGAGTTTTAGAGAAGTAGATCATAAAACTTGCATTACATTCCACATTTAAACAAAGTGGTTACATAAAAGATAGTATTCATTTTTTTCCATCAACAGAAACATATTTAAAATAAAACATGGATTCTTTCTTGACACTTCCTTGACACTATCATCATATCATGTACCCTTCCCTTGACCTATGAAAAAAATTTCAAAAACATGGGATGAGCATAAAAAGCTCATTAAGGGATATAAAAATATAGAAAGGAAAACGAGTACATGTATACATATGAATGAAATCATACTTTACCCATAAAACATAAGCATTTTAACATACCTCATAAAATCATGAATAAATCATAGAAATCACAAGACATTATGGTAACTTGAGGCATTCATAACATTATTACGTATGCAGTAACCATCTTGGTTATGTTTGGAATACCCACCACAGTATATTCCCTAAATCTCTTCGGAGAAACCTTAACGTTTCACTCCTCCACGTTACCCAATGCATTTGAGAGCTATATCGGTCTCACCTGCCCTTAGTTTATCACGGAACCACCCGTATTCATAACAATTCCCAAGAACCATAACATAATCGTATCACATAAAACATGCATAAAGGAAACATAACATTTCTACATTTCAATCACAAGATATCAATAAAACACATTGATATAAAAAACCTTATAAAAACCATTTTCAATACATGAATAAAAGAAAAGTAAAACATGGTATTTATTTTTCTTTTAAAAAGAAGGTATGTCTTGTAGAGGAAGTCGAAACTCAAATAATGGTCATGGCGGCGGAGACGTCAATGCCGCCGCATACGTATGACAAGAACATTCCCTTTTGTCATTTTGTAAAATGCTACGTATAACAAAGATTCCTTTTGGATAAACGTAAAAGTCAAAGGGGTTTATACACCGTATAAAATAAATTTGTGTATAAAACAAAATATGCCTCAATGAAAGGAGATTGAGACGAAGTCCCTTACAAAGACGGTATCCTTGGTTTAAGGACAAATCAATTACATAATTATGTGTGACAAACGAATACACCAAATATAAGTGGGTATTAAGTGTAAAAAAATCGGAGGTTATTCACGCATATTCATAGAATGACATATTCAAGGAGTACATGTTTATCCCAAAGAACCAAATTTGGGTTAAGAAGTTCCCTTGCAAAAATTTGACAGCCTAACGGCGTCACTACAAAATTCAGAAAATGAGTTGATGAGAGATAAAAAGGGTATCTCATCACATGGACATAAAATTTAAATCAATAAGGATATATAACACCATATCCCAACACAATAGTATGTGAATTAAAAGACATAACAATATATGTCTTTTAAAAAGCGGAGGGTGAAAGGTTCCCTTACCGACATGGGTATCTTTCGAAACATATGCCCCGTGAAAGAAGGACAATAAAAAATTGATGTAAATACTCATAAATTAACGTATATTACAAAATGATTAAAATAATGGGCAGTACATACACCACTCAAAGGAAATTGTGGAAAATGTAGCATAAATCTCACGAGAAAAAAAGTTAGATGAAAAATCTCTTATGAAGACTCTGCAGCCTAACAGCACCACTTAACACTTCCAAAATGGATTGATGAGAGGAAATAAGGTCACTTATCATATCAACATAAAGTTTATAGAAAGAGGAATATAAAAGAACATCCCCGAACATAACAAAGAGGAGCTTAAAAGACGTGACATAAAGGAGAGTAATTAAAAAGAAAGAGTGTGGTTGGATCTCTTACGAAAATTCGGCAGCCTAACGGCGCCACTCAAAACGTCCAAAATGGATTGATGAGAGAGAATAGGGTATCTCATCATATGAACATAAAAATTACATTAAGAGTAATATAAAATAATATCCCAATAACAAGGAATATGGGTTTTAACAGGAATGACATAAAAGAGTGTACATTAAAAGAATGAGAGGAGTCGGATCCCTTATCTCAAGTCCGACTTTTCTTTTTTCGTTTATTTATATTCATGAATAATAAACTTTGGTAAATTTATAATTGCCTAAGGACCTCCTTTAAAGATTATTATTCAGTTCATATCACATATTATAATGTTATAATAATTGTTTTATAATTTTAGTTCATATCAGACGTTTTTGTCGATGTTTGGTACATGAGTCAAAAATGAACTTGTTTGAAAAATGACTTCCCATGTAGTTATAAGTAAATAATTTCCAGAATATTATTAATGATAAAAATATCATATATATCCAGTACATATTCATTTTATACTATTCCATATCATTTGGAGTTAAAAAAATGAAAAGCACCGTTCATGGAGACGGTAGGCCGTATGTACGCATCAACGCTACTTTCATTTCTATTTAGTATTTTAGGGAATGTAATAATAATGAAATAAAGGTATATTATAATTCTAGTATAATATAATATATAGTATCATAACTCCGTACTTTATACATCCGACATATGGTATTAACGAATCAAATCACTTTGAGGGGGTGGTAGTCCGCTCTTCCTTAAATGAAGATATCGCGTTTACCCATAATGGAAACCATAATGATATGCCATAAATTCAAAATACAGAATCATAAGTAAAACATAAACATATAATATATAATATATAAATATAGTTACATCTTAATGGCCACCTTTTAAAGTGATATATGAGTGTTGAAAAATCATCGTTTCGTGAGGCAGAAATTCTCCATCCATGGAAACAGTATGTTCTTTAACCATTAGATATAGGTGTGTGTAAGTGTAGCTCGAATAATTTTTATAACAACATCCTAGTATATTTAAGATACTGGAGTTGTTACAAATGAAATAAATAAAAAGAGTTTATGGGGTTGGAGATGAAAAATAAAATAAAAGGACTCAAGTGAAGACATTACCTTAAAATCGGGTAACTCCCTTTGGTTTGAGCTCAAAGGATTCCTTGGGAATAATTCTTCCCAATGTGAGGCTTAAATGAGTTAGAGAGGTATGTGGAGAGACAAAATGGGCAGGGTTTGGCCGAGCCAAAGGCTTTGGAAGTGTGGGTATGGAGGTAGTGGTGGGGGCCTTTTATAAGAGAAGAGGATGGGCACTCTTGGAAAGTAAAGAAATGTTACTTTATTTTAAAATGAGATTCAGATTAAAAAGGTCCCACATTGATATAATTATAGGTTAAGGTGATAAGGTTTCGAAATCCACCCATCCAATAGGTTTTGGACATGTGTAGGTCATAGATTATACATTATCATTTCATTTTATTTAAATCCTTTATTAATGAGGTAATTGCTACATCATCATGATGTCATAAGTAATTTCATTTATTTAAAGTCTAAAAAATATAAAAAAAATACTATGATGTAGAAAATATTATTATCTTTCCAATGAATATTTATAATAAAAAACCTGATTTTCATAATCCCATGTAAAAATTGTTTTAGTAAAACATATCATGTTTGTGTCATTTTAAATTTTACATTAAATAAAAAGTTATTTATGTCATTTCCCAACCAAAGTGGCTCCATGGGGTCCCCTGTTAAGTCAAAAGTCTTCTTTTGGCTTTTACATCATGTTTTGGAAATCACAAATATATTCTGTCATGATTTGAAAATCTCAAATGTATTCTATCATATGTTTGTAAATAACAAGTTGTGTCTATCGTATCGTACGATGACTGATCGTACCGACCAAAACGTATCGTACTGACTCTGTCAAACGTATCGTACTGACTCTGTCAAACGTATCGTACTGACTCTGTCAAACGTATCGTACTGACTCTGTCGATCGTATCGTACTGACTGTTATTCAGATGATTATTTTTTTGTTTTGGTACTTTGTTAAAAAAAAACTCTCTCTGCATATGAATCGTACTCATGTTTTACATTTTCTATATCTCTTATCCTAACAAAACGATGTCGTTGAGTTAGTTATATACTAATCAAAACGATGTCGTGTTTTCTGTTTCAATATGACCGTTGGAGGCAATATGACCGTTGGAACCCGAGGCCTATAAATAGGAGGTCATTTGAAGCTGAGAAGACAACGATGAGCAAACTGATGAACGAAGAGATTCTGTGAACTACGAAGATTCTAGAGAGAGACGCTGTGACTTCTCTCATCAGCCTTGTGCGTCCGATCATCGTATCGAGGGATTTCAAGTAATTGAAAGACAGAGGTGCCGATTACCTGCAAAATCGAGGGCTGCCGGGGATAGGCAGACAGACGAGCCGATCATCGTATCGAGGGCTGCCGGGGATAGGCAGACAGACGAGCCGATCATCGTATCGAGGGCTGCCGGGGATAGGCAGACGGACGTGCCGATCATCGTATCGAGGGCTCACCAAGGTGTTGGTGAGACAGACCTTTTTATCCTAGGTGAAAGGATAACCCTTCTCTTTGGGTTAAAAGAATTGTATTACTTTTACATTTCCGCTGTTTGTATTAGAAAGGAATTGTATTGTTTCCTTTCTTCTTTTACATATTCAATTGTAATTGTTTCAATTACAATCATTATTTTACATATTGTATCAATTGGTTCTATACGCTTTTAAAGGTAGAACCATTCATTTTTGTATTACTCTGATTATTGTGTTCACCTTGAATACAATTGTTTTACTTTACAATAGTATTACAATACATCATACCTTTTACATTCAATACAATTGTGGGTGTTTGTATTTGTATTAGTTTAAGATCTTTTAAACTAATCTCTTTGTTTCTAAAACTCAAAGGTTTTTAAACCTACAATTCACCCCCCCTCTTGTATTGTTCCATCTAATAGACTTTTATATCAACTATTCGATCCAACAATTGGTATCAGAGGAGGTTTTCCACTGATTTGTATTATTAGCTTTATTTCTTATTATTTTTTTTAAATACTTACTACACTAACGTGTGGAGTGGAAAAGTTGTTTTTGTTATTAGATGGCAGGAATGAATATCGGATCAATTGATAATCTGAATCCTTCTAGACCACCAATCTTTGATGGGAATGATTATGAGTATTGGAGAGATCGCATGAAGACTTTCGTCATCAATACTGGTGTAGACAATTTTATTATGCTTACTGGGGGTTACAAAATTCCTGACAAGGAAGTTAGTACTTTCACCAATCAAGAGAAGCAAGAATATCAACTGAATTACAAGGTACGCAATACTTTATTATGCTCTATGACCAGGAATATATATAGTCAGATATCTTCATGTGAAGCAGCCAACTGTATTTGGAAGAAATTAGAAGTCACTCATTTTGGTACATCCAAGGTTATTGAAACAAGGAGAGCAATGCTTCGAGCAGAGTATCATGGTTTTGTTTTTCCTTATGGAGAGCCAGTTTGCAAAGTGCAACAAAGGTTTATGACAATTGTCAAAAGCTTACAATCAATGGGAGAAAAAGGTCTTGATGATGAAGCTCTTGTTGATAAGATTATAGATATTATGCCAAATGAATGGGAGTCGAAAAGAACAGCTATTGATGAAAATAGAAAAGTTTCCCAGATTACTCTTGATGAACTCTTTGGAACTCTTCTACAACACGAGACAAGAATGAAAAGAGATGCTGATTTCAATAAGAAGAAGAATGGGAATGGAAGTGTAGCTTTTGCTTCTAAAGCTAAAACACCTGAAAGGGTTACAAGGTCTAAATCCAAGAAAGTTGTTGTTTCTGATTCAAGTGATTGTAATCTTTCAGACAATGAGTTAGCTAATCTTGCTCGAAGGATGAACAAGATTGTGGGAAAGAAAGATTTTCAATATAGATTCAAAAAGAAAGACAGGAAAGACAGGAAAGATTCAGAGGTAACTTGTTATGAATGCAAGAAAGCAGGACATATAAGGCCTGATTGTCCATTACTAAAGAGGAAAGATAGAAAGGAGAAACATTCTGAAAGAAACAAGAAAAGGTTTTATAAGACAAAGAAGGTCTTGAAAGAAAATGATACGTGGAGTGCAAGTGGAGGTGATTCCTCAGATGATTCTTCAGAATATGAGACGTCAGGACAAAGGAATATTGGACTTCTAGCCAGACTACCAATTGAAGATCATTGTCTCATGGCTAAGGTACATAGTGCTGAAGCTGTTACAAATGTCTCTTTAAATGCAAATTGTGTTGATAATAGATATTATGAATCTTCAAATGATGAACCCTCATCATCAGAAGATGATACTTTACCTTCTTTTGAAGAAGTCTCTAGATTTGCTAAGTTACTTGAGAATGAAAATTCTAAACTCAAAAAGAGATTTGAAAAAGCGAATTCTAGAATTTCTATCTTGACTAAAGAAGTTTCAGATCTTTCTAAAGATCTTGATGGGAAAACTTCTGATTTTGAAAGTATTTTGAAAACCCTTGAGAAAGTCAAATCTGAAAAGGATAAACTTTCTAAGGATCTTGAAACTGCTATTTCAAAGAAAAACATTTTAGAGTCTAACTCTAGTTCAAATTCAAATGTTTTAGAAAACAAGAATTTGGTTTTAAAACTAAAGTCAGAGATTTTATCCTTGAAAAAGTGTTTGTCAAACTTTACTCATGGAAAAGAAAACCTTGATAGGATGTATTCTCAAATTAGACCATTGAGAAATCGTTCTGGTCTTGGTTATACTTATTCCAAACCTGTTTTTAGTAATAACTATTTTGTTCCTAAAAAAACCATTTTCTGTTCCAAGTGTCAATGTGGTGGACATTGGAGAAGAGATTGTTCTCTTAACAAAACTCAATCCTTAGGATTTCATAAAGCTCATTTTGCAAAACAAATGTGGATTCCTAAAATTCTTTTATCTAATCCTTCTGGATCCAAACAAGTTTGGATTCCGAAAATCTAATTGTTTCTTTTTCAGGAAAATCAGAAGTGTACCAATAAGAACATTTGGTACATGGATAGTGGTTGTTCTCGACATATGACTGGAAACAAAGATTTCTTTGAAAAGGTTATCAAAACAAAAGGTGGAAGAGTTACCTTCGGAGATAATGCTCAAGGAAAGATTGTTGGTATAGGTAATATCATTTTTCTTGGAAAAGTTCTTATTTCAAATGTTTTGTTTGTTAAAGGTCTTAGGCACAATCTCATCAGCATAAGTCAATTATGTGATGAAGGTTACCTTGTGAATTTTAGAGATGATAAGTGTCTAGTTCACAATTCCAAGGATGAATTCATTCTATCTGCCCATAGGCAAGAGAATGTTTACACTATTAACTTAGAAGACCTTAGGAACCAAAACTTACCTTGCTTAAGTGTAATAGAAGACCAATCGTGGCTATGGCATAGGAGACTAGGACACTGTAATTTGAGAAACCTAAGAAAACTCTCAAAGAAAGGACTTGTAAAAGGGTTACCGGATCTTAGATATGATTCTTCAAAAGTTTGTGATCCTTGTCAATTTGGCAAGCAACATAAAACTAGCTTTAAATCAATTAATGAAGTTTCAACTTCTAATGCATTACAACTTGTGCATATGGATCTGTTCGGTCCTTCACAAACTGGAAGCATTGGTGGCAAATACTATGTATTTGTTTTAGTTGATGACTTTACTAGATTTACATGGGTCTACTTTCTCACAAAGAAATCTGAAGCCTTTTCCTATTTTAAAACTTTTAGAGCCCAAGTTAAAAATGAGAAAAACCTACCATTGATAACTATTCATAGTGATCATGGTGGTGAATTTCAAAACTCAGTTTTTGAAACCTTTTGTAGTAAGAAAGGTATTACTCACAATTTC
Source organism: Viscum album (assembly GCA_963277665.1). NCBI lineage: Eukaryota > Viridiplantae > Streptophyta > Magnoliopsida > Santalales > Viscaceae > Viscum > Viscum album. Next base: position 619,553,556 of record OY728160.1, on the reverse strand, counting down.
TCAGCTCCAAGATCTCCTCAGCAAAATGGTGTTGTTGAAAGAAGAAATCGTATTCTTCAGGAAATGACTCGAACCATGTTGAGTGAATACTCAATTGCTAAGAACTTTTGGGCTGAAGCTGTTAGTACCGCCTGTTATACTATAAATCGTGTTTTAACTAGACCATTTCTTAATAAAACTTCTTACGAGTTATGGACTGGCCGAAAACCTAAAGTTTCTTACTTCAAAGTTTTTGGATGCAAAGTATTCATTCTGAATACAAAAGATAATCTACACAAATTTGCACCAAAATCTGATGAAGGAACCTTTCTAGGCTATTCCACAACCTCTAAGGCTTATAGAGTTTTCAATAAAAACACTTGTACTGTTGAAGAAACAGTACATGTAAAATTCGATGAAACTAACCCTTTTGTTTTCAACCAACCCAATCCTACATCCTCGGATGTGTTTTCTAAAAATGTTTATCAACCTATAGTAGGAGAACATTCTGATAGGGAAAATGTTCAAGAAATTATTCCTGAAACATTTACCACAGAAGATTTTCTACCATATGTTGAAGAACAGGTTTTACAAAACCCAAATCAATTGTTTCTTAGGAGTCATCCCAGTGATAACATCATTGGTGATATAAATCAACCTGTAAGGACCAGAAATTCCTTAAGAAATGAAATAGAACATCTTGCTTTTCTTTCCCAATTTGAACCTAAAAGTCCAAGTGAGGCCTTAGGTGATGATGATTGGATTAAAGCAATGCAGGATGAACTAAATGAATTTGAAAGGAATCAAGTCTGGACATTAGTTGAGAGACCTAAAGAAACAACTGTAATTGGTGTAAAATGGGTTTTCAGAAACAAGTGTGATGAAAATGGAATCATTGTAAGAAATAAAGCAAGACTTGTTGCTAAAGGCTATAATCAACAAGAGGGAATAGACTATGAAGAAACATATGCTCCTGTAGCTAGACTAGAATCTATCCGTATTCTATTAGCCTTCGCAGCATACTTCAATTTCAAACTATTTCAAATGGATGTCAAATGTGCTTTTTTAAATGGTTTTGTTCAAGAAGAAGTTTTTGTCGAACAACCTCCTGGTTTTCAAGACCCAAAACATCCTGATCATGTTTTTAAACTTACCAAGGCTCTATATGGTCTTAAACAAGCCCCTAGAGCATGGTATGATAGACTTACAGGATTTCTTTTACAAAACAATTATACAAAAGGTACAGCAGATCCAACTCTTTTTATCAAAATGGAAAACAAAAATGTTTTGGTTGTCCAAATCTATGTTGATGACATCATATTTGGATCAACTCAGAAATCTTTAACCGAGTCTTTTGCTAATTTAATGAAATCTGAGTTTGAAATGAGTATGATGGGTGAGTTAACATTCTTTTTAGGTTTTCAAATTTCTCAAAAACCAGAAGGAACTTATATATCCCAACATAAGTATATTAAAGACTTACTCAAAAAGTATGGATTTGACAAAACTAAAAGTATTAGCACTCCAATTAGTACCTCAAATACTCTTGATCTTGATGAAACTGGAAAACCAGTAGATCAAACAATTTTTAGAGGTATGATAGGGAGTTTGCTATACTTGACAGCCAGTCGACCTGACTTAATGTTTTCTGTATGCTTATGTGCAAGATTTCAATCTAATCCAAAAGAGTCTCACTTAAAAGCCGTAAAGAGAATCTTTCGGTATTTAAAACACACTATGGATTTAGGTCTTTTCTACTCTTCTGGAAATGATTTTGTTTTAAAAAGTTTTTCAGATGCTGACTTTGGTGGTTGTAGAATGGATAGAAAAAGTACATCTGGAACATGTCATTTCTTAGGAGATTCTTTGGTTTCTTGGTCCTGCAAGAAACAACACTCAGTAGCACTCTCCACTGCTGAAGCTGAATATGTAGCAGCTGGAAGTTGTTGTGCTCAAGTATTGTGGATGCAGCACACACTCACTGACTATGGTTTGAGTTTCTCCAAAACTCAAATTCTTTGTGATAATACAAGTGCCATAGCTCTTAGTAAAAACCCAGCACATCACTCTCGTGCAAAACACATAGATGTTAGGCATCACTTTCTTAGGGATCACACACAAAAAGGAGATATTGTTTTACAATTCATCGGAACGCAAGAACAACTTGCTGATATTTTTACAAAATCTTTACCTTCCGATAGATTTGAATTTATAAAACAGAAGCTAGGAATGATTACATTAAAATAATCATTCATATCTACTTCCTGTTTTACATCTCTCCTAATAATAAGAAACTCCTCGTAGAAAGGGGGAGGACATTTCTTTATGTCTTTATGTTTCTGATATTTAACTATTTAACTATTTTTATGATTCTTTTTCTGTTTATCGTATTGACTTTTTTAGTTTCCTGTTTATAGTATTGACTATTTCAATTTTTCTGTTTATAGTATTGACTATTTCAATTTTTCTGTTTATCGTATTGACTATTTCAATTTTTCTGTTTATAGTATTGACTATTTCAATTTTTCTGTTTATCGTATTGACTATTTCAATTTTTCTGTTTATAGTATTGACTATTTCAATTTTTCTGTTTATCGTATTGACTATTTCAATTTTTCTGTTTATAGTATTGACTATTTCAATTTTTCTGTTTATCGTATTGACTATTTCAATTTTTCTGTTTATCGTATTGACTATTTCAATTTTTCTGTTTATCGTATTGACTATTTCAATTTTTCTGTTTATCGTATTGACTATTTCAATTTTTTTCTGTTTATCGTATTGAAATTCTTTTCCATCGTACCATTCAAATTTTATTTGAATCGACCGATGATGGTATTGAAATTCTTTTCCATCGTACCATTCAAATTTTATTTGAATCGACCGATGATGGTATTGAAATTCTTTTCCATCGTACCATTCAAATTTTTTTTGAATCGACCGATGATGGTATTGAAATTCTTTTCCATCGTATCATTCAATAATTTTTGAATCGACCGATGATAGTATTGAGATTGTTTTCCATCGTAATGTCACCAAAACCAGCAATCACCTTACGATCTTCGACAGGTATTCTTTTTCATTTTTTTTATTATTCTTTTATTTCTAACCGTTGATCTGCTTTTCTTTAATCCTGACCGTAGAAGATCAACCGTCATATCTTTTTGCCTATAAATACCCCCCTTCCCTCCCCAAACCCACATCGTTTGTCCAAGGATTTGAGGCGAAGCTCTGTTCAACCGGCTATAATCAATCGTACGATCTTCTCAATCGGCATCATCTTTATGTCTCAATCTTCTACCAACACTCCCGCTGATATGTCTTCAAAGACCTTTACTGAGAAAGACTTTCACAGAGAAAGGTTAGTATCCCGAGAATTCTTTGATACGTACGATTCCACGATCAAGAGGATTATTTTGTTTCAAGGATGGGAACATCTATGTGTGGAAAAGCCTGATACTCAAGATCCAGTTCTGTTTGATGAAGTGTGTCAATTCTACAAAACCGTTTCTTTTGACAAGGATATGAATATTAACTTCGCTGTGTACGATAGGAAGTTATCTATGTCTGTGAAACAAGCGGCGCATTTTCTAAATGTTTCTATAGAAGGTGATGCATTCTGCCCATCTCACAAACTTCCAGAGGAAGTTGGTACTTTCAATAGAGAAAATGCTGATAAGTCTTTGTTTGTTGTTAATGAGGGAAAGAGGAAAGTTTATCATCTTTCACCAGACAATAGGTTTGTCACTCTATGGATGAAAGGTTTCCTTGTTCCAAGGAAAGGGGATAGAGAAACCCTTAAAGTCTCTGATGTCTTTATGCTTGACTACCTTGTGAATATGAGAAAGGTAAATCTCATGGGATATATCTTTGAAACAATCAAGAATGTCAAGAAAGGAGGGATTAAATCCCAGATAATAATGTATCCGGCCATCCTCACAAAATTCATTCTTGAGAGTATGAAGTTCTGTAATATTCCTTTGAAAGGAAAACCTATGGATTTGTGGCCGTCTTTCATTAATAAGAGTACGATGAAGAAGCTGAATGTTTGTTTTGATTCGAATTCAAAACTTTTTGTCAGAGATGAAGAAGCTGAATTGCCTGAAAATCAATCGGCACCTATGCCTGCCAAGGACAATCAATCGGCCGGTGTTACTCGAAAGTCTGATCCGCAGACTAGTTCAAAGCCAAAGAAGAAGCCGAAGTACAGCAAAGAAGTTGTTGCAAAGTGGAGAAAGGACAAGGAACAGAGAAAAGAGGGTGATCCGAAGTTTGGACTTGACCCTGCTGAGGCCTTTGCAGAAAGGATAAGGGTAGAAGAAACCCTTCAAGCTGAAAAGAAAAAGTCTCTTTTGAAAAGGAAGGCTCAGGACTTTGATATTTCTAAAGTCTTGAAAGCAGTTGAAGATGCTAGTGCTCAACTAACCGTGGAAGTCCATCAAGAGCCTATCGTACAGAGTTTGCCTGAGAAAGAGAAAGGGAAACAAGTGATGGAAGAAGTGGAAGAAGAGGATTTTCTTTTAGAATATCTTCAAAGTTCAAAGAAGAGTAAAGAGGAATCACTTCAAAAGCTGAGCGAAGGAGTTCAACAAACTCCTCACGTCGATCAGGAAAGGTCACCGGACAGGATGTCATCTAAAGAAAAGGAAGATACTCAATCTTCTCAGACTGATAAAATTGTTGTCATCAGTGATAGAGTAGAAGAAGAAAGAAAGCAGAAAGTAAAGGCAAAAGGGAAACAGCCTGTTGTTGAATCGAGCAGATCGTATCAACTAGCATCGTACGATGATGATACTGATTCAGAGAATACAATCTCTCTCAAGAAGAGTGATTACATTGTTCATGTTTTGAGGAGAATGGAGAAAACAATTCCTTATTTCCCGAGGCTGGAAGGAAAGATTGATTTTATCACTGAAAATCAGAGAAAGAAGTTTGGATCTGTGAAAGAGTTGAGGAAGAAAGTTTTATCTGTTGAAGCCGATTTAAAAGTTCTTTCAGAAAGCTCAGCTGTTCATAAGAAGGCATGTAATAAGATGACTAAGTGGTCGTACAAAACAGAGAGCTCAATCAATGACCATGAGATTGCTATTGAAGACATAAGAAGGTTATCAAATGATCTTGCAATCGCTTTCAACAAGCTTGATAAAGAAACAGTTGAAAGGCTGAATCTTTTATCCTCTCAAAGAGCCGATGTCCCTTCAGTGAAAGACTTGCAAGAAAGAATGAATGCTTTCCAATCTGATTTTTCGAAGGTTTCATCTTTCAAAGATGAAATGGTTTTACTGAAGAAACAAAATTCTGAGTTGGCCAAGGATAACAAGACTCTGCAAAGCAGAATTGATACTCTTGAAGAGGTAATCAGAGTCCAGGAGGAAACCATCAGAAATCAAGATCAGATTTTTGCGGATCAACAAGAGCTCCTCAAAACTCAAGGTGAATCAATTTCTGAAGACAAGAAGGAGATCAAGAAGATGAAAGCTGTGCTTCATGAGCTTATAAAGAAAGAGAAGGAAAGAGGAAAATGATTGTTGTATTTGTTTCTTTTGAAACTTGTTTGTGTTGTAATAACTCTTATAAACCTCTTTTATCCATTGTCTTGTATTACTTCACTAACTCTTTCAGACAATTCGAGGTTACTCCTTTCTTTTTGTAAATCACAAAGGGGGAGAATATTTACAAAGCAAAGATTGTTTTACAAAGGGGGAGAATGCAATACAATACTCTTAAGGAAAATCTATGAATACAATCCTTGGGAAAGTCAATACCTAAGGGGGAGTTAGTTGTATTCAATTTCTTATTCAGAAGAGTTTTCAATAACTCAGGGGGAGATAAGTATTTCTTGTTTCATTTACTTTGTGTGTTTGTGCTTTCCAAAAAGGGGGAGATTGTTAAGTCAAAAGTCTTCTTTTGGCTTTTACATCATGTTTTGGAAATCACAAATATATTCTGTCATGATTTGAAAATCTCAAATGTATTCTATCATATGTTTGTAAATAACAAGTTGTGTCTATCGTATCGTACGATGACTGATCGTACCGACCAAAACGTATCGTACTGACTCTGTCAAACGTATCGTACTGACTCTGTCAAACGTATCGTACTGACTCTGTCAAACGTATCGTACTGACTCTGTCGATCGTATCGTACTGACTGTTATTCAGATGATTATTTTTTTGTTTTGGTACTTTGTTAAAAAAAAACTCTCTCTGCATATGAATCGTACTCATGTTTTACATTTTCTATATCTCTTATCCTAACAAAACGATGTCGTTGAGTTAGTTATATACTAATCAAAACGATGTCGTGTTTTCTGTTTCAATATGACCGTTGGAGGCAATATGACCGTTGGAACCCGAGGCCTATAAATAGGAGGTCATTTGAAGCTGAGAAGACAACGATGAGCAAACTGATGAACGAAGAGATTCTGTGAACTACGAAGATTCTAGAGAGAGACGCTGTGACTTCTCTCATCAGCCTTGTGCGTCCGATCATCGTATCGAGGGCTTTCAAGTAATTGAAAGACAGAGGTGCCGATTACCTGCAAAATCGAGGGCTGCCGGGGATAGGCAGACAGACGAGCCGATCATCGTATCGAGGGCTGCCGGGGATAGGCAGACAGACGAGCCGATCATCGTATCGAGGGCTGCCGGGGATAGGCAGACGGACGTGCCGATCATCGTATCGAGGGCTCACCAAGGTGTTGGTGAGACAGACCTTTTTATCCTAGGTGAAAGGATAACCCTTCTCTTTGGGTTAAAAGAATTGTATTACTTTTACATTTCCGCTGTTTGTATTAGAAAGGAATTGTATTGTTTCCTTTCTTCTTTTACATATTCAATTGTAATTGTTTCAATTACAATCATTCTTTTACATATTGTATCAATTGGTTCTATACGCTTTTAAAGGTAGAACCATTCATTTTTGTATTACTCTGATTATTGTGTTCACCTTGAATACAATTGTTTTACTTTACAATAGTATTACAATACATCATACCTTTTACATTCAATACAATTGTGGGTGTTTGTATTTGTATTAGTTTAAGATCTTTTAAACTAATCTCTTTGTTTCTAAAACTCAAAGGTTTTTAAACCTACAATTCACCCCCCCTCTTGTATTGTTCCATCTAATAGACTTTTATATCAACTATTCGATCCAACATCCCCAAGTTGACCCATGGATTTTATTTGTCGGACATGACTTATTCAATGAGGTTATAAAATTTGTATAGATCATTTCATTTTATTAAAACATTATTCTTACCTTAAATTACACTAACTACCTCTAATCGCGATTAAAAACTTAATAAGTTACTATTCACCAAAAAATTATTTTAATCCCATTGAACCACATTTTACTTCTTAATTACAACCATGTATGTAGGATTTTTGAAATTCAAAACACAAAGATGGAAAAATTTCATTTAAACGGAAAATCAGTTTTTATAAGTACCACTTAGTGGTTTCACTATTCATCAAAATTGAAGTTTTTCAGAAAATTACCAAAAATTCACCCTAACTTATATTTGATATTCCGAATTCAAAAATGATGAATATTTTAAAAAATTAAAAACATATAAGTTGAATTTATTAATTTAATAATTAATTCCCGCAGTCAAAACAAATAGCGTGTTTTATGAAACAAAATTTATCAAAAGATTGACACTAGTTTAAGTCTGATTTCAAAGTGAAATTAATTCCAACGACCACTATTGGATTAAATGGTAAAAATATATTCTAATTTCACTTTAAAACCAATTCAGAAGATAATCTAATCATACAAATAAATTAGATTAAAAAGGGGTTTTGAATTAAAATACAACATTTTTAACTATTCATTAAAAATATAACTTTTTCGGAAAAATACCAAAAGTTTACACAAAGTAAATTTTGATGTCCCGATTATAAAGAAGAATTTTATTTAGTCAAATTTACCACATAAAATTGTCAAAAGTGGATTTAAAAGAGGCTCTCCATCAAAATGCGGTTAATCAAACTTTTAAAGAATATTAAAATGTTTACGCTTAAAATTGGATTCATTCGCATTTTTAATTCTCTAAAATTTATTGTAAAAAGTAAAAATATTTGACAAACATATATAATCATTTTGTAGTTAGTTCTATTCATTCCCACAATCACAACATCTAGGCGTTAACTACCATTTAAAATAAAATTATTTTATTGTTAGAGTGCAACGTAAGATTCCCAAGAAACTCGTTTTTGCGTATTGGGTACTCCATCGAGCATAGATTCCCCTTTAAAGTAATATTAATATTTTCTTCACAAATATGGATAAATGTGAAAATGTCATACTCTTTATTTACCTGGAGTGTTACATTAATCACATAAACTCAATTGATAAAATGGATGGCCAATGAATAATAATTCTTGTATAGTCACCCCGGTTAACTAAACGGAAAGATGGAACTAAATGAATGGCGTGGTTAAATATAAAAACTCTCTTTCTCGGTTTTGGTGATTTGTTTGATTTTTTTATTGATACTTGTGTGGCGATGTGGATAAGGATGGGATCCACTATTGTTCAGTTGTTTGTTTGGATAATAGGCCACATGTTGGTGTTTGGTTTGGTTATATTACTTTGAGGGATCTCATATATTCATTTTGTTGTTGTGAATTTAAATGAGAACTGAGTGTGAATTCCTAAACTGCTTCTTGACTGTTTTTCCTTCATTGGTTTGTGTATATGCCTATTATTTTTCCATTAGTGAATAATTATTTAAATGGAACCGATTCAATGTGATAACAAGAATGGGATTAGTGGTAAATTGTTTTCCAGGAATGAGTTGTGATGTGGTTGTTGCTATTTTTTTAATGAATATTATTGAGGGAGTTTGTTTATGGGCTTGTTTTGGGACCCCTGGGTTATGATGAGTGCTTATTTACCTTTATTTATAATTTAGTTCTTATGTTTCTTATACTCACCCCATCCATGATGGGCACATCGTGCTGAACACGCCCATTTCATGGGGGGTGTTGTTTTTTCCAACACTTTTATGAGTGGCTAGTTATTAGCTCATTTTCTTCACATTTTTTGAGTATCCCAATACTATTTTGGAAGGATGTGATGGAATGTGGAAAATTATAGCCCAAGATTGATTGTGATGGGTAGGTTGTGATGGTTGGCCTTGGTGTGTGAGGACAGGTTGTTTCCTAAGTGTCGTCAGGATGAGGTCGAGGTGTGTTCAGGAATTAAAGTAGTTGTTTGGGAAAATGTGTCTTCGAGTGTGGTGGTAGTTTTTCTGGACCAGGTGTCCACCAGTGTGGTTACATGTGGTTGTGGTGGACCATGTGTTTGTGTCATAGATGTGGTGATGGTGGCTCAAAAAGAATGTTGTTGGGGTGGCACTGGGACTACGGTGAGAATGTCAGGGGAGGTCTAATGTATAGGATATCTTAAATAACCAAATGGAAAGCAGTGTGGGGTACCACAATTGTAAATTTTCTATTACTATTATGTTTCTTGAATTTCATTATTTTGAGAGTGTTCCATGGTGAGGTTGGGTGGATAGTTTTTCTTTCTATGATTTTTTCTTATCTCTATTTTCTCGCAGGGCATTACATTGTATCCCAAATTGTTCATGAGATCTTTGGGTTTTCCGTAATGAATATAAATTTATATTCACACAATTTACATAATACTTCTTTCATGTTTATATAAGGACATCAGGGACCATGTAAGACCATACTAGCTTGGACATCTGGAAAATTTTAATTGTTGTTTACATTCTTTTAGAACTTTCCCAAGGGAATTTTCCTTGTACTTTTCTAGGTTTATATTTGAACATGAATATGTGAATGGGTTTTGGATTTACTTTTACCTTCAGTTTTGTATTTTTGGGGGCTTCTACGATCGTATATCATGATCATTCTAAATAAAAAGGGTAATGCCTATAATATTACCTGTGATTCTATACCGTCAGTGCTATTCACCAATCTAGGGCATATTGAAGGCAGAAATTGGGGTTATTATCACTCCATCTACTTGAGGATGGAAGGTTATGGAAATTTTTTATCCCTTTCCTCATCTCAGTGATGGTGGGTCATGATAGAAACAACCATAGTGCATCATCCAAACCTCTAGTGACACTTCTAAATGAAGATAATCAACTATAGAGTTTCAATAATGATTCCGCCTATTTAAAATACATATCATTTAAACTTTTACATATCATTTTTTAGGTTCTAGAGTGTTTTGAATCAGTATAGAACTGTTCATGAGGATAAAATTGGAATTTTTTATGATGGTGGATGATACTATAAAATAGTATATTTATAACATATCAACTTGCTCATCGACATTTTTTTGAGAAATATGGTGTAAAGATATAGATAACTCTAGATTAATTGTGGGTTTCATTTTCAAGGGTATTTCTTCATGAAAACCTGTTGGTAGGTGGGACTCCTAGAGTCATGGTAATACCTATTTGATTTTTCATCTAAAAGAACCTATACACAATGTAGTTTTTTCAAATATCTCATACCAATCCTAACCACCATAACCATAGTAGATATATTCTAGCTATTAATTTCACTCAACTGCCCTTCCAATTCTACCCTTTAACAAAGATAGATAGGTTTGATCCATAATTTCTTAGTCTAGTAAGTTATATCCTACTCTATATATATATTTTTACCAAATACCCCAAACCAAATTATTAGAATAATTATTCTTACTTTAGTCCAAGGGGTTTGTAATTATATGTTTTTTTCTTTCAAGAATGATTTTCTATTTTTAGAATAAAATATTTCTTATTTATGGGGACCCATGAATGGAATATTCCAAAAAATGAATGAACATTCATTATAATTTCTTCTTCATATATAATTCCACATTAACATTTCATGATGAAATTAAAATCCTTGCACAAAAACATTGATACATATTCATATTTGGATATTAATGTTGCAAATATTCAGGGTTTTTAGTGGTACCCAGAATAATAGGCCAAAGTGAAAGGGATTAAAAAGCCTTGTAGCATCCAAAAAGATAGATTTTTATATAATTTCTACCATTTTTATTATTTTCTCTAAATGTAGATGGTGTGTATATTATTTTTAATAATTTGGTTATTCATGAAAAAAAATAGATCTATTAATGGTTTTATCTAACTGAATCCAACCCTTGATGTCAAACACTTTTACTAGAAACAAACTTCAATCCTGGGATTTATCACCAGTTTGGGTATAAAAGATCTATTTATATATGTCTAAAATAATTTAAGAAATACAATTTCAGGACAATAAATCCATTTTATATATTATAGTAATATTATCCAAGAATCCTAATATGATTCAGTGTGTTTTCATGATATTTTGCTATTATTTCCAATCCCATTTTCAGGATTCCATGATTTATTCTAGGATAGATTTTTCTATATCGTATAATTCAAGGATATTGATATGTGAGTTGTGGATATTTAATTTTAAATAAGTTTTCTTAATGGTTCATATTAGATTCATGATCCATGGTTTTTTGTAGGTAGATCCAAACATGATTGATAGAGCTAGTTGACTATGAATTTTATTATACAAGGATATGCCCATCTTATTTTTAATTAATTTTCATAGAAGGTATTGTAGGATGAGGAATTTATTGAAAATTCATTGGTGAATTATAGACTTCAATAGCCTAGTGCATATTTTACCTATATCTATGTGGCTGAGTAGTTCAGCATTGATCTAGAATGATTTAATTTTCATTTCTAATCAATTCCTTATTCATGGTTGGAAGATCTAATGATAAAATAAGTGCATGGGAGTTATTGTAGTTTTAAATGTAATGTATATTATTGGTTTTTATTTTCATTCTCTATTATTTTGGTAGGTAAGTTTTATCTTCAGTTCCCACTTAATAATATTTACTTTTTTTTTCAAAATAATAAAAAAATGTGGGGTAGAGTCATCAATGAAATTATAATAATTGGAATTTTAACATCACATTGAACTATAACATTTTCTGAAGTGAATATCATCATATATGCATTATCAAAAAAAAATTTTTGGATGTACATATGCATCAACCGTAGTACTATATTTCAAATTTATGGCATATAGGGGATGTTTGGTGCATTTGAAGGGGTGAAGGTAGTCTTTGACATCGACCCTTACAATTAAAAAGTTTTTTCACCTAAGTTAGGTTGTATTTATAATTTCTTCATGATTATATTTGTCATGGGAATGACTTCATCCTTTTTTGGGGAGTCTGAGTGACAATGATTGGCGTTTGATTCCATGTGGTGTGTTTTTCTATCCTTGAATCCTAATATTAATGATTTATTGTTTTAGAATTTTTATGGTTCAAAAGATATATTAAATTACGTGATATTGAAATTTTACTCCAGTTCATTGTATTTCATTGTATATTCTTTTCTATTTTATTTTTGAGAATATAGGTTAGCCATAAGGGTTATTTCCTCAAGAGAGATGTGTTATTCAATTGGTTTTCATGTACATGGTATATCCCTTTAGGAGGGATGTGCCCAATATATTTTATGGGTTATCCCATCAAGAGGAAACATGTTATATTTCTAGTACACATTTTATATTACATGGATCCGATGGAGGTAGATTAGTCATTTAAGAAACCAATAAATTTATTATTCTTGTGTGAAAATTGTTACATATATTTGATTTATTTTTCATTGAATATCGTATTGTATATTACAGGTGACTGGTGATGTTCTAATGGGCCTTACACTTGCACCCTACATAGGTATGTTGGTCTCTGTTGACACCAGGCATGGATGTCTACAACTATTCTTGTATGTTACATTTATTTGCTGAATTCATCCACCATATGTGTGGTCCCTTTTCATTATTCTGGGTTATGTGTCTAACAATCAATATATGTATTTCATGGTTTGGATTTTTAAGATTATCATTCTAATATTATGATTTATTATTTATCTCTTTATGATTTATTTCAATATTATTCTATTCAACTATATAAATTATATATTTCATACCGAGGGAATAGAATAACCATAATATCCCTCTTTTCCTTTATTAATATTCAATAACCTCTTGCATAGGTGGGGGATGCATTATTACTAGTGTACTAATGGACTTGCCCTAGTGATTCATTTTTTATGTTGAAAATCTATATACTGTATCCAAAAAAACATCAATTTTCTTAGAAAATCGAGACATATTTTCTCCATATATATATGACTACCATTTTTATTTCTCATATAACAATCTTTCTTATAGATAAATGTATATCTAGAAAATTTTAATTTTTCTCTTAAGCGATAAATACATTAAGTTAGAAACATCAAATTTATAATCTATTTGAGTTATGTGTTCCTAAAAAATCATTGTTAGACACTCCTACTGATGATCATGAATTTTAATCGAATTCTTCTACAAAATAGTAGTTCTAAAAGAACAAAATATTACATCTTGAGTTTTATCATCTCGATCATCCACAATATTTGGAAAAATAATTACATTCCTTAATTAGATAAATGAGAAATACATTATATCTCTACTATGTAAAATATAACATAGTTCCTAGTACATTTTTTAGAAATAATATATTATATAATTTCAAAAACAAACAATGAATTTACCTAAATCAATTTAATTTCTTTATTATATATATCATAATGGGTTTTAACATCATTAAAAAATATTACTAAATAAATCTAATTAAATTCTTCAATAATTGTCTAACATTCTTTCTGTAATAAAAATATATCACATTACCATATAATATTTTTATCTCTTAATCATTATATCATTATTTCAGTACTCATACAAATGAATAGTCTAGATCCTACCTCTTCAATCAATCCATGATAAAAAAAGTGGTTTGGGGGATCAATGATGGAGTTTTATAGATACCATTTTTTTGGGGGGAATATTTTATTTATTTTAATATATTTTTATTATTAAAACCACAAAAAGACATAAAAATTGAGTTATAATTTATAAATTTATGTGATAATAAATTGAAACATAATAATTGAAATAATAAAAATTGAAGAAATGTGAATGATTAAAAAACTACTTATCAATAAATATAAAATTTCATGCCAGTAACTTATTATCTTATATTAACAAACATGAAATTTAATATTATCTGTCACATTACAAGACATTAAAAACTATTCAAACAGTGTTAAAAATAAATTATCTAATATTAAACACATAGAAAAAAAATAAATCTAAAAATAATAATAAAATATTTTAAATTCAAAAAATACCAACTCAAAAAATAAATGATTAGAATAAATGGTCTATGTGAAAAAATAAACTAGTTGATGTCCATTAATAATAAAATAATGATATATCATACTTTTAGAAGTTTTACAACATATGAAATTATTCTCTATATCATTATATTGTGTTATAAATGGTTTATACGGTCTTTAAACTTTTTTATATTAACCATGTTATAATATTTTATAGTTATTTGTTCTATGTTGAATAAAAAACTATCAATGTGCATTCCATAAATAACACATTCGAATAAAAACTATTAGTTGTAACATATTATTATTTATTTGTTGACAATTAAAGAGAATATAGTTTCATACTGAACCAATAATCAATTTATTTCCTAAATAAATGATATGTTCCTATGTCACCCTTCCAATAGATTCTAAAACACTCAACATCCTAATTGAATTATGATATTATATAAAATATACTAGTGTTATTAAAAAATTAATAGGAAAATAATAAAATTTAAGATGTCATATAATATTTATTATATTTATCAATAATCATTTTTTGATTTTAGTATATCTACCATAAACACATAGAAAAATCAATATTTTCAGTTCATTTGAGCGGATATATATCAAGATTGAAATAATTTATATATCTAACTTGTTATCACCTGGATTTCCAATAATTTTTATATTCATCTTAATATGGAAGTTCCCATGTAATATTTGGGGTTTCTTTATTTTTTTAGAGTCCCGATAATTATTTTTTTCCAATTTAATGATATATAGTAAGTGTTTTTTTATCTTTTTAAAGATGGATGGATGTGGATGGAAGAGGATGTGTGATTAACTGTTTGTGAGGAATAATTTTTTGAATTTTTTAGGACAATATTTTTAAAATTCAGTGGGGTTTTCTGAAGGGTAATATTACAACTTGGATGAAAATTTCTAAAATGAACTAGATTTTATAATAGTAAAAGATGTTAACGTAAACGTCATTTGAGTAATATTCAAGTCACACTAACTATGTTTTTGAGTAATTTTAGGCCACCAGTATCCTCATTTAAATACCATTTATGTTTTATTTTTAATATTTATATAGAAACCCATGGTTTTTGTACTTGGATATTACATCTTTTTATTTGAATATTAAATAAATTACTAAAACACATGACATAGGACTGTAAAAGATTGGTGGCTATGGAAACAATCTTCTTATATCCATAAAGATATATAATTTCACCCAATAAGATCTTCAAATTATGTACTCTTCATAGTTATTCCATACACAAATTTTTTCTTCATAGCTTTGTGAAAGGAAAAATTTTGATGGTAGAGATCGGATGATCAGTAAGGGAAAATATAAGAGATATAAATCAAATATTATAAGTAATAATAAGATAAGAATAAGGGTATGTGATTATTAACATGACATAAGCATATCGTTCCCCTCCTTATGTAGATTATATAAAATGTCATGGGATGTAAATTTTTCATTTTAGAAAACATGGGGGAAAAGTGTGAGAAATCTTTTAAAACTAATGATGAACTATAAATAAATTTCATAAATATGTGGAACCATAATAATTATATAAAACCCTTCCATATGTAAAGGTATCATCCATGACTATCTTCAGATTGGATCATGACATACCACCTATTTTTCATTGTGGATATGGATGCACCTTTTTCAAGATACGGCTTTGGAAAACCACATTTTCCAACAGTGGATCAAGACACACTTGTTTCATAAAGTGGATCAAAGACATTGATCTTTTTCACGTCATTATCTCTTGAGGTAAAATGATTTAACTGATAAATTAGAGGGATATAAAGGTCCCATCCATGTCATAATTAAAACCATATTTATTAGTGGCTAAATATCATAAATCATTCAAAATTTCACCACTTTATAACCCATGTAACAAAAACAAATTAAACAGTTTTAAATTAATTCACCATAGATAACCCTTGAGAAATAAATGGTTTCTATAAAAACATTGATTAACCTTCCAGCTAAATTAGAAAATTTTTATTATACAATATATTCCCTAGTGAATCATATATAGTATCAGAGTATACCAAATTAGATTGAAATTAAATTTAAAAGGACACATGAACTATTTCATGGTGAAAATTTATTATATTTAAAGATCAATATTTTTTAAAAAAAAACTAAAATATATTTTTGAAATAATTATCTTGGAAATAACAATGAAAACATATAAAGGAATATTTTAAAATAATTTAAAACATGTATTATGGAAAAATTTATATCCACAATGGAAATATATTTAAAAAACATAAAATTTTCATTAAACTATTTTCTCTAAAAATAATCTTTAATACATATTAAGGAATCTTTTAAAATCATGGAACACATTTCATGACGAAAATCAAATTTTTATATTTAAAAACAGTTTTGAAAATATAATAATTCTATAAAAAAATTATATGAAAATATTTTTGATATATTATTTTTTAATATTATATGAAATTATTTTTCATGATGTTATAAAATTATTTCTATATCATACACATTATGATGAAATTTCCATTAACATTTTTAGTAAAATAAAAATTGCCATTTTTTGAAAATGATGTGAAGATTACATTCATAAAATATATGTAAAATGATAAAAAGGTTAAAAATTTCATCAATAAATATTTTATTTATTAATAAAATATATTTGAAAACAAATTTTTATATTAAAAGGTTTTGGGAAAAACAAATATTCGATCAAAGAGAATATAAAAGTCATATTTTATTAAAATCAATTTCTCAAATAATTTAAGTATGATAGAGTAGGAAAATGTTACTATTAAAAGAATATATATTTAATAAATATAGTATAATTAAATTAATTTATTTCATATTATATGTATTTTATGAATTTTTCATTATAAACAAAATCTTAATTAATACATATAAATTATGAGATGGTAACACAAAATCATTACTTCTTTGGAAACCCTGAATCATAAGCCCCATGATAGTATTACATAAAATGAAACATAATATGTTGTGGATATGAATAAATTATTGAGATTACATTTAAATGTGGATGTATAAATATATTGTTAATAAATATAGGCTCAAAACATTAAATATGTCTCTAGGAAAAAAAATTGAGACAAAATTCCCTTACTGCATTAACAACATTTTAACCATAAACAACATGAAATAATGACACTAAAAAATACATGTTCACACCAATAAATTTTTTTAGAAGAATAAAAATATACAATAATGGTTAGTGTACACACAACATAGGTTAAATAGTTGGTGAATCTGGAATGTGTCACACATAAGGAAAAAGTGTGATGAAAATCTCGTACATTAAGTATTGAGTTCTGTCATTCTAGTAAATATTTCAAATATTATATATATAATTATATTATAAAAATATTATTAAACCTTATTCATATATATCATTCTATATAAAATTTTCTAATGACATTTTATTATATTTTTATTTACAATTCAATGTTAATGTTATGTTTCTTGTAATAACCACTTTGTTTTTGGTATAAGTTTTTGATGTCATATTTTTTGTCCACATTCATGGATCATGAATTAAATATATCTATAATTTTAAGCATTATATTAATATCATATATATTTTTTATATATGTATTAATTGTAATATATAATGTTTAGAGTTTTAAAATGGAATTCATCATTCATGGTTATGTTAGGTCATACGTACACACGAATTATTTATCAATTTTCTTGTTAGATTAATGGAATTATAAGTAAATGATATATTATAATTCTAAAATATTTTTGAGGAAATAGTCTACCACACACAAAAGGGACACTATTATATTCAAAACAAATATTTAGAATGAATATAAGTGTTATATCATTATTCCAAAATCATTAAAAATAATGTAAATTATATATAAATAATAAATATATTATCTCAACTACCCTTTAGAGGTGGTAATGGAAACGATTAATGGAATCTATTTGGGAAGCGGTACTCACCTATACACATGAATGATATTTTTGTAACTCATTTATCAAAAGTGGAGATAAATAATTATTATTCCATGACCACAAAACATATCATTATATATAATATTCTAGTGTCACTCTATTTTGTGTTTTAATAAATATGTTAAGATCTAAAATAAAAAAAATGAAATATATTGTAAAGATCATTAACTTCTCAATGAGAAACCTCATTTTTTATCTTCTTAAGGATACATGGGATTTTCTATTGGGTGGTCCATCAGCTATATAATTTTAGTAAGTATTTTAGTGATAAAATTTGGTAAGGGTTGGTCAATGAAAATGTGATGGGAGGTGGGATGAGATATAAGGTGGTGGTGTCCTTTTATATGTTTTAAATGAACCCCACTACAAAACTACATAGAGATTTCCTGGAAGACTCCAAAATCATACTTTTTTTACCAACGAAAAAGATTACAAATGAATGTAGGTTCGATATTAAGAATGATATAGTGTACATATGGATATAAAATAATAATATGATAATTGGATAAGTTGTTTAAGCCACTATATTCATTGATTAACCACACAGTAATCACTTATTTACCTTAACATCAACAATTATTTTTTTCTACATTAACTTTTCATTTTAATATATAAATATGATAGATTTATTAGACAATATATATTATCTATATTAGAAATATAGAATCTGTTATTCAAATTTCTATTCAATGTGGTGGAAAATTTTAAATTATTATTAATTTCGCAGATGGGACGTGAAAGCAGGTTTTAAAAGAGAAAATGTTCAAAATTTTACAAAGATTATATTACAAAATTCAATATAAAATTAATTCTAATGACCTAATTTTAATTAATTAAATAATAGTTGAACTAATTATAAATAAAAATAAATTTAAAATATAACTTATATTTATAAATAAATTAAAATAAAATTTATATTTCAATTATAATTCCGTATTTTTCACTACTAATCAAAAAATGAATTTTTTCCTAAAAATACATTAAATTCACCCTACGATTTTTTCTAAATTATAATTTAAAAAATTAATCTGTTTTTTCTAAAATTAATTTTATAAATTATCCAAAAAACTAATTTTATTATTTTTCATAAAATAAATAAATATATATAGTATTGGATAAAATAGTATTTTCAATACATATAAATACTGTATTGAAAATATATGATTCTTAAATAAATGAGTAATATTTATTTAAAACCATTATACATAATTTATAATAACAATTTATTAATTTTCATATTTCTATGTTTAGTGAAAAGGAAATAAAATTCACCATTGAGTAATATTAATGTTCTATCGTGGTTTAGAACTATGAGTTGTATGTGATACAAGCTAGAGTCGATGTCAGATGAAACAAATTCTACCAATGAACCATAATTTATTCAAAAAATAATCATTCATACAAACATGCAGGATTAGATTATACCTACCTTAAAATGAATTTTAACATCAAAATTATTCTCTTAATAATTAAATTAGGGTACTTATCCCTCAATATATCATAACATGAAAATGTAGATTTCAAAAATATGTGGTGTAATCAAAAACCATTGACCACATGCGTTGTCTTATTATATGAAATAATATTTGAATGATCCATATTGTATACCAGGTTTTCCACATAATAATGTTATTTCTCTAGCATGACTTCGTATTTGAGTACATTTGAATGATTTGGTATGTTCCTCCTTAGGAGAGGAACATGGAACACATTAAGAACATGAGAGAGGTTTTGTGAAAGTACAAAAAAATCAAATAGTCTTGATACGATTTTGAATTTTAAATAAAACAACATACATATAGATTATTTTGAACCTATTTTATCAAGGATTAAATATATAGAAAAAACATCTCATAATAATAAAATTAAATATTACGTCGATGATTATCAATGTTACAAATTTATGTTTCCCATACATGTTACTGAATGTATATATTTCCTCTTCCATCTCATCTTCCTAAACAGGTCCCTATATATTTATATTTGAATATGCATTCCATTATATTTGAGTTTTACTCATCTTTCCATAATGGAATTCATAAGAATCATTCTAAATGATCACGTCAATTCCATTGTATTAGTAATGCTAAAATTGTGGAATGTTCTTATCCAAAACACCTTTGAAATTTATAGAACAATATATCATCATATCTTCTAAATTTGGAATTATTCTAACTCTATATCTGAAATTTATATTCATTGTTTAAGCTCAATATAATATCAAGATATTACTAATGATTTTTCAAAAAATATGAGGTAAACTTTGTCCCATAATTAGATACAAATGAATATTTTACTTAATGAATCATTTCCACTTAATGAAAAATCTTCCCACTAAATCAAATAAGTTTTTTGATACCAATGAAATTTGCTGACATCATAAGGTGGCCGACTACAACCTATAATTTACCTAACATCGAAGGTAAGATAAACTATAATAGGTAAAATTACCAATAATCATAGGGAGGAAATATTTAGTGGAATTCTTCAAAAAATTAATTTTTCCCTAAAATATATACAAAAAAAATGGTTTTGTTTCAATAAATATCACATTAAATATCCTTAATCAACATAAAAGTCATGAACCAGGCCGGGTCGCCATCTGACTTGGCACCCGACATGGTCTGCTACATGGCCCGAAGGGCGTTCCCGACCCCCATGAGTTAGCACAAGTGCCCGGGTATAAAAACTAATGCATGGGAACAAGTTACCCAAAATAGTAAACACAAAACTACTATAAGATAAATAAACTAAAACTGAAAACAGACAACCAAATTGGAGCTTAAACTAAAATAAAATTTATGTCTACAATTTAACTAACAACCCAAAGTGAAAAATAACATGTATAGAGAACTAAACTCCAATACCAACCTCCAAACGATATGAGAAGCAACATCCCCAAGCTACCAACACCACCATGCACGAGAAGACCAAGAGAATCCAGAACCACTGTCACTAAGCACGATGCCTCAACCTGGTATACACAAAAGACAAGGTCTACACACACCCAAAGGTGTATATAGGGTGTGATCCAAGAGTCTAGTTGGACATCACCCAACAAAAAGGTTCCATGACACAACATAAAAATGATAATTTAACATGCTTATTTAAAACCACACTTAAAAAAATGTTTTTGAGAGAACATTTAAAGGATGAAAGTAAAAAAGGAATGAGCACTGGAAGAAAAACCATTTCACAAGTACCACTTTAAAATGGAATAGAATATTTATAAAATAGAATGTACATACACAAGTGCTCCTCTATATGCCGACAGAAGGCACCACGCCATGAATAGTAGAGCACTCCGGGTAAAACATCTATGGAAGCTAGTATGCATGGTGCGCTAGAGATATCATACCTCAGTGTAAATGGGGAATATGAACCACAATAATTAACTTTCTCATGCATGGGCCACTAGTAGGGAAACACATCCATAACCTAGTGGTCTCCAATCATCAAAAAAGTTTAGTTAGTGTTTTAGCGTCAATCCTGAAAGATGAACCGGGATGAACCACTCGTGTGTCATCTAGCGTACTAGTCCTAATCCGCCCACCTAGGTACACGAGGTTTTCCCTTGTGCTCACACAAGTTCCACTTTCACATAGTATATCACCTTCACATTTCACAAACAAAAAATAACATTACACAAAAAAAACTATCTGCACACCAAATCACCACTTCAAAGAAACAAGCACACCAAGGATATGTCTCATTTTATATAAATACCCACATTTAAAATGAGCTCATGTTCAAATCTTTCAAAATACCATTTCCGTGCAGTATATAAGTTTCAAGTATCAATTTGAGCTATTAATAAAATCATTTCAAGAAGAACCAAAACAAACTTTACACCAAAAACTACTTGATTCCATATAGAGGAATCACTTTAAAACTAGATACACGAGGTAACCATATCAAAACAAGTCTTCCATTATTCAAACAAATTTCAATTTCAATTTCAAAATTACACAATAAGGAAAACACACAAAAAGCGATATATATATATATATATATATATATATATATATATATATATATATTAAAATGTCTATTTAATTACAAAAACACATAAAGTGACTTGAAAACACCTTCTGCACCTACCAAACAACCCTCAAAAACCTTCCAACCATGTTTCACACTCAAAACACCACTTAAGTAGAAAATTCCTCAATTTATAAATCATATTGCAAGAAAAAAAACCATAACGAAATCAATTTCACAAATCAACCCTTCTAAAACGTCATTGGAACTCTATAAACAATTATAAAACACTTGTAAAATGTATCACAACAGGATCGGAAGGAAAAATATGACAATTTCTAAAAAAACAAGTGCAATTTTCATCACTCACGCATGTCACAGTATTCTTAAAATGCATTTTGCAAAACCTCCACAGAACTACGAAAACATTTTAAACATAATTCTCATCATGCAACTAAACCATAGAACATATTAAGTAAAACTAAACAAACAAATTAAATTATCTGAATGATGTAAAGGCAATGAACCACCTACCTTGATGTCAAAACCCCAAAAATGATATGAAATCATCAAATTAGATCACATAACCTCAATCATGTTTCTTTTGCACCATAATGAACCTAACGTGAACCCAAAATCATGAATTTGAACAAAAAAAATTCAAATTAAAACCCCAAAATCAGACCTCATACTCACAAAAAAGAATGAAAGGAAGAAAACATTAATGGGTAAAGTAAGAGGACTTTACCGGAGGGGGTTTCGTACACATGGAAGGAGAGAAAGATGTTGGAGGGGGAGCATGAACAGCACTGACCAGCGAGGGGGGTCACACTATGGTGTGAGCTGTCCTGGCCAGGTGTCGAGGACGTGTGGGGCGGCTGTCTGGTGGCACGAAGGGGGTGTGGGGCGGCCGGTGGAAGATTACCGGTAGTAAGATAGAAATAGGAGGGGGGTCTGGTGGGGTTCCATGGGGAGAGGGGGTGCGATAGTTGGTGGCGGCCTGGGGGAGGAACGGTCGTCTTCCGAGGGTCGCTGCGCAAGGGAGGGAGTGGCCTGAGGTCTTTCCCGGAGGAGAAACCGTAGGAGGGGGTGGCGGGTCGTAGTGTCGAATGAGGGAGGGAGACCGTTCAGGAGTGTTCCGGTCGACATGGGGGTTCCAAGGGGGTTTCGCCTCGGTTGGAGAAGGGGGATATGGGAGGTGTCCTACAGCGGCGCACGACGGGGATGCTGGTCGGGAGGATGGAGGCGTGCCAGAGGTGGGAGAGGAATGAGGAGGTGACAGACTAGAGAGGGGTGAGGTAGGGTGTGACGGAAATGAGGGCTACATGGGGGGAGGTCCAGGCCGCGGCGCACCAATAGTGGGAGGAAAACCCTACCCCAAAAAAAGAGAGAATAAAATAAAACTAAAACTAAAACTAAAAAGTAATGAAAAAATATTTATAATAAAACTAAAACAAGAATAATAATTTTAATATTATTCTTAATAAATTAGTTAAATATTAATAAAAAGAATAATAATAATAATAATAATAACTTAATATTCATACTTTTTGAACTTGTAATTCACTTTATTCTCCCCATTTTATTTTGTGTTAACTACCCTATTCATATAATTATATTTTATTAATTTATCAATAATTCTTTTTATTTAATTAGTTTCATGCCAAGAAGGCGTGCGGTGAACCGTGTGAGGTCGTGTGGTGACCCATGCATGGTCGTTCGGTTTCGACAACAACGTGTTGAACGACGAAAAGGCCAGAAAGTGTGTTTCTAAATAAGAACTCAGAAATTTTAAGTCGGGCCTCGACCTAAACTATTCGATGTCCAATAAAACACTAAAATAAATAATATATAAAGGACGGGTGTGACAATTCTCCCCACTGTAGCGCTTTCCATCCCTAGAAAGCCACAACTAATATTGAAGCCCGATGTAGGAAACAACACCCCCTTATGGTTCAAAGAGGGTCCCCACAAACAACAAGAGAGAAGAGGGAGACACATCGTTCTTAGAGTAAGTGACTCAAAGAAAACTTCAAGAAATGCGTAAAATGACTCTCTAATACGTGTTGCCTTCCCCCAATGAGCTAAAATGCCTCCAGTTGACTGATCAAAGAAAGGAACTCTCACACCCATGGAAACCAACATCACAAGACGAAACACATCAGTCACTATTAAATGAAAACCACACTGTTTGGCTAGAAAAAACAAACATAAACAACCCCTTCCAAGGAATACTCTTATCACCTATCACCATGTCATATCTAGAGACAGAACTAAAAAGGACAAGGGAATGCCCGAAGGGGCTCCCCGCACTTAGAAATCTGCTAACGCCCAAGGGAAGGTTGTAAAACCGACATGCGGAGGCCTGAGCAGACTCACCACCATTGTGAAAAAGGCTATCACCGATTCATTTCAGATATTTTTGAGTGAGACCCAATGTGGGTCTGCCTGCCATTGAAACTGACAGTAGATACAAAACATTAGAAATATTTTGACGGGGACCAACCACCCCGCCACAAGGGGCGGGGAGGGTCGGGCCCAACTACCGGGCGTCGAAACCCTGGCCAAATACAGACCCACATCTCCAAATCCCTGGATGAGAATCATTCAATTTTGAGACTGATTTACCCAACATACCTCATAAGGACCACCAAAATAAATTAAATTCGACGGAACGCAACCACCAGAACTAGAAGGTAACAAGACGACTACGCCTCCACAAAGTCACATAATCCTTATGCACCCAGACAGTTTTCTCGGAATGGAATAACCACAAAAAACAATCTAAACTGCCTTTACTTTCAGCATCGCCAATAAATATAATGTGAGGGTCTCATTCACTCTAGGGGTTTCTGATCACGTGCCAGCTTCACTCTGAGGCCTATGGCTGGAGCCCTGATGTTTGAAGCATCTTCTGCCTCGCAGTTAGGCATGGATGACTCCCGAATGGAGCTTCTCCTTTTTTGTGTCAAATGAAACCACACTACAACTGAGACAACACCATCAAACACAACAGATTACAAAATCCAAATGATCATACACAGAACATTAACCAACACAAGAGATGAAATGGTTCATTCACATCACCCTTTCCCACACTAAATGAGAACAACACACCACAAATTGTCACCTAAACATGACCATTGATTTCGAGAGGAACATTACGTTGAGAAAGACTTTAAACCGCATCTTGAACAAAACATGATTCCTGTAAATGACCATAGCAGTCTCCTATGACTGGGTGTCCATAACTAGTAGCCTAACACTAATCTTTTCTATAATGAAAAAAACCAAAGACTAGAGGTCATTTAAAAGAATACACCGCACCAACAACTTCGGGTTGCTCCAACCTTTTCCCCACTGGATTCTTCTTTACCACTTCCAAACAATCGTTGACTATCAAAGGGACCTCAAGCTGCAAGACGTCACCAAAAATGACCCTTGCAGCCGATGAATGTACTACAATGCCCATCAAGACACTGGTCAACACTGATAATTCTGAACCACCTTCACCCTTCCCTGCTGGAATTTATTTCACCGCTTCTAGGGGAACCATTAGAGAAAACAATGTCAACTTCATACCTAACAACTCACAACCCCAAGAGATCAAAACTCACTTAAAATCCCCTCTCATATCTCATCTCGCTGTGAGAGGATCCTTTTAGTTGTAAAAAGGAGAGGTGGGTTAAATTCTAAAATTCAAGAAGAAATTCCTCTGATCAACTGGAGGGTCGACCAACGGTAAATTGCCCATGGCCACACTTCAATCACATGTCAAGGCATTATGGGGGGCACACACTAGTCAAGAGAGAAAACCATGGACCCAACTGACTGTTACAATGGTCAGGACATACCACAAC
The DNA here is from genome assembly GCA_963277665.1 of Viscum album. Lineage (NCBI taxonomy): Eukaryota > Viridiplantae > Streptophyta > Magnoliopsida > Santalales > Viscaceae > Viscum > Viscum album. The sequence goes on along the minus strand of OY728160.1, from coordinate 619,527,539 downwards.
TGAACACTACACATGAAGTGGGTACCACTACAATGAATTCATGATGCACTTTTCAAAAGGGACCATTAACCACATGATTTCGCACCAACTGACCAACATAAAAATAAGAATTCAAAATCAAGACAGAAATTAGTTAAAAGGGATATGTGGCTCGAAACTCCTAACACACAACATTTCCATAAAAACAAGGACACACCACGCAACCATCGATTGTTAACACACTGAATTTTAATTTAACCAAACCTTTTGAAAATAAGCCAAGCTAGAGGGTTGCACAACACCAATGGTGTCCCATGGGCCTCGAACATGAATGTTCTCGTGCCACACTGTAACCCACCTCATATCCATCCACGCACTCATCCACTCATTCCATGAACCCCTTTCTCTTTCCATATAAACTCATGCATGTGGTTTCCCAAGAGAACACCAAGGATCAAAATCAAACCTTTTTCCATTTTTTTCAAAACCAAAACATCCAACCCACACTTTTCAAACCTCATACCTCATTTTCTTTTTAAAGTGAATTATTTTGAAACATTTTCCAAAAAATTTTCCATGACCAAATAATTTTTATTTAAAAACAAAAATTTCCACAAAATCAAAACAAAGAAACGAAGAAAAGTGCAAGAGAAAACTAGTGTCAGCGAGTGACTGGAACATATGGTTGGCGGCCATACGCCAATAACGCCACTACCACGAAGGGGATTCTGGGATAGCTTCCCCGGCTCCAAATGGCTTTCCAGACCCTACGAGCTCACTAGTACCACTGACCTTACCCCTTTTTCATTTACCTTAGACAAGATTAACTGCAAGGACCAAAAACTCAGAAAAACCTCAACATACATTGGTAACATGAGTCCCGCCACGAGGTGTGCTGGTCAGGCACCTTACTCGTAGCCAAGATGTTGAGTCCCGAAAACTTTAACTCAAGTCTACCGTGACTCTATCCCAAAATAACATGACCCAAGAGAGAAAAAAGGCTACTCTGATACCATTTTTTCACGAACCAGGCTGGGTCGCCATCTGACCTGGCGCCCGACCCTGTCCGCGACATGGCCCGAAGGGCGTTCCCGATCCCCATGGGCTTACACAAGTTCCCGAGTATCAAAACTAATGCATGGGAATGATTTACCCAAAATATTAAACACAAAACGAATATAAGATAAATAAACTAAAACTGAAATTTGACAACCAAACTGGACCTTAAACTAAAATCAAATTCAAGTCTACAAATTAACTAAAAACCCAAAGTGAACAACAACAATGATAGAGAACTATACTCCAATACCAACCTCTAAATGACATGAGAAGCCACATCCCCAAGCTACCAACACCACCATGCACATGAAGACCAAAAGTATCCAGAATCCCAGTCACTAAGCACGATGCCTCAACCTAGAATACACAATGGAAAAGGTCTACATAGACCCAAAGGAGTATGTAGGGTGTGAGCCAAGAGCCTAGTAGGACATCACCCAACAAAAAGGATCCATTCCACAACATCAAAATGATAATTTAACATGCTTATTTAAAACCACACTTAAGAAAATTCTTTTGATAAAACATTTAAAGGTTGAAAGTTAAAAGAAAAGAGCACTGGAGGAAAACCCATTTCACAAGTACTACTTTAAAATGGAAGTGTAAATTTATAAAAGAGAATGTACATACTCAAGTGGTCTCTCGTATGCCGACGGAAGGCACCACGCCATGTATAGTAGATCACTGCAGGTAAAACCTCTATGGAAGCTAGTATGCATGGTGCGCTAGAGACATCATACCTCGGTGTAAACGAGGCATATAAACCACAATAATTAACGTTCTCGCGCACAATCCACTAGTAGGGAAACACACACATAACCTAGTGGTCTCAAATCATCACAAAAGTTTAGTTAGTGTTGTAGCGTCAATCCTGCCAGATGAATTGGGATGAACCACGCGCGTGTCATCTAGTGTACTAGTCCTAACCCACCAACCTCGGTACCCGAGGTTTTCCCTTGTGCTCACACAAGTTCCACTTTCACATAGTATATCACCTTCACATGTCACAAACCAAACATATCATTACTCACAAAAGAACTACCTTCACACCAAATCCCCACTTTAAAAGAAACACGCACACCAAGGACATGTCTCGTTTTATATAAATGCCTACTTTAAAAATGAGTGTGTGTTCAACTCTTTCAAAATACCATTTTCGTTCCATATAAATGTATCAAGAATCTATTTTAGCTATTAATAAAATCATTTCAAGAAGAACCAAGAATACTTTACACTAATAAACACTTGATTCCATATAGAGGAATCACATTAAAACTAGATACATGAGGTAACCATATCAAAACAAGTCGTCCATTATTCAAACAATTTTGTATTTTAATTTCAAAAGTGCACAACAATGAAAACACACCAAAAGTGATATATATATATATATATTGAAAATGTCTATTTAAATACACAAACACCTAAAGTGACTTGAAAACACCTTTAGCACCTACCAAACAACCCTCAAAACCCTTCCAACCATGTTTCGCACTCAAAACATCACTTAAATAAACAATTCCTCGATTTATAAATCATATTCCAAGAAAAAGAAACCATTACAAAATCAATTTCACAAATCAACCCATCTAAAACCTCATTGGAACGATATAAACAGTTATTAAACACTTGTAAAATTTACCACAACAGGATCGGAAGGAAAAACATGTCAATTTCTAAAAAAACATGTGCAATTTTCATCACGCACGCATGTCACAACATTCTTAAAACGCATTTCGCAAAACCTCCACATCACTACCAAAACATTTTAAACATAATTCACATCATGAAACTAAACCATAGAACATATTAATTTAAACTAAACAAACAAATTAAATTATTTGAATGATGTAAAGGAATGTAACCACCTACCTCGACATCAAAACCGAAAAATTTATGTGAAATCTTCAAATTAGGGCACATAACCTCAATCTTGTTTTGTCCGCACCACAATAAACAGAACACGAACCCAAAATGATAAATACAAACAAAAAAAAATTCAAATTGAAACCCTAAAATAAGACCTCATACACTTTGAAAAGAACGAAAGGAACAAAACATTAACGGGAAAAGAGAGAGGACTTCACCGGAGGTGGTTTTGTACACGCGGAAGGAGAGAAAGATGCTGGTGGGGGAGCCTGAACATCACCGACCAGCGAGAGGGGTCACGCTATGGTGTGTGCCGTCCAGGCAGGGGGTCAGGGTGGTGTGGGGCGGCTGTCCGGCAGCGCAAAGGGGGTGTAGGGCGGCTGGTGCGGGCTAGCCGATCTGATTCCGGAAATAGGAGGGGTTCCGGCGGGGTTCCATGGGGAGAGGGGGTGTGACAGTTGGTGGTGGGCCGGGGGAGGAAGGTTCTTCCGCCAGGGGTCGCTGTGCAAGGGAGGGCACGACGTGAGGTGTTTTCCAGAGGAGAAACCGGAGGAGGGGGCGGCGGGTCGCAGCACTTGAAGTGGGAGGGAGGCTGTTCGGGAGTGTGTCGACCAACATGGGGGTTCCAGGGGGTTTTGTCTCGGCTATAAAAGGGGGACATGGGAGGTGTCCCACAGCGGCGCACGATGGGGATGTTGGACGGGATGATGGAGGTGCTATAGAGGTGGGAGATGAATGTTTAGGTGATGGACTAGAGTGGTGTGAGGTTGGTTGCGACGGAAATTAGGGCTACAAAGGGGGAAGTCCAGGCCGTGGCGCACCAATAGTGGGAGGAAAACCCTACCCCTAAAAAAGAGAGAATAAAATAAAACTAAAACTAAAACTAAAAAGTAATGAAAATAATAATAAAAATAATAATAAAATTAAAAAAAATTAATAATTTTAATATTATTCTTAATAACTTAGTTAAACATTAATAAAATGAATAATAATAATAATAATAAATTAATATGATTACTTTTAGAACTCATAATTCACTTTATTCTCCCCATTTTATTTTGCGCTAACTACCCTATTCATATAATAAAATTTTATTTCTTTATCAGTAATTCTTTTTATTTAATTAGTTTCATTCCAAGAAGGTGTGCGGAGAACCGAGCGAGGTGGCGCGGTGACCCAAGCAAGGTCGTGCAGTTTCGACAATGGCGCGTTGAACGCCAAAAAGGCCAGAAAGTACGTTACAAAATAAGAACTTAGGACTTTTAAGTCGGTCCTCCACCCAAACTATGTGATTTCGAATAAAACACTAAAATAAATAATATAAAAAGGATGGGTGTGAACATGAAATCCCATCAAAGAAGACCTAAAAAGGGTTTTCAATGAATTATACTTTTTTTCAACCTAAAACTCATATATTCATGATGGTTTCCATAATTATTATTTATATATCAGTAGGATACATATATATATCCAAAATATAATTTACCTTATATTGCATAAATTAGCTCTTATCATATAGAGAGAAAATCCATTCAAATCAGGGGCCCATCCATGTAATGATGGAATTTCAAATGTGATTTCATTCTACTATAAACCCTATAGATGGAGATAATAATATAAATATCATGAAATGATGATCAATGATATCATTATAGGGCATATTAATACTAAATCAAATATGAAATTTATTATTAAATATGGGAGGATATGTGGTACCATGATATCAATAGTCACAATGTCCATTTTATTTCATAATATTCCCATTTTTCATATCTCTAAACAGATTTTTTCCTCTCATACTTCATATTATCCCATGCGTGGGAGCATTTTTTCCAAAAATTCACAAATTACATTCATATGAAATACTGATGAGTATTTCGTGCATTAGACAATGTCATATTCTACCCCATTCCCTAAACAATTAAATTAACCACAGTTTTATATTGTAGTATTTATTACCTTAATTTCTACATTTAAATAACCTCATAGTCATATTATAGAATTTCCCTTGAACTTCTTCCCATAATTCTAGAAAGTAGATAGCCAGAATTTCTTTCCACCATTTGTAATTTTATGGGATTCAATTTATCTTTTCATATAAGAAATAAAGGAATGGTGGGAAAATACAATTTCCATTTCCACCATCAGTAAACATAAAAAAATTATTAATATCTACTAATTTATATTTTAGTGAAGTCCATTGGATGAAATATTTATATTCCATAAAATAATTGAAGAATTATTCTTTCATGGATGATGATTAAACAAGAATCATACCATTCATTTCTTATATAATTATTTCCCCATGTTCTAATATATTAACACTAGATTTTATTAAGATGATGTTTATCCTTATCCATATTTCATTAAGAATATGAGGGACACACTAACTGATAAATATCCCCTTAAACTCATCCCATTACATTTATTCAATTCATTAGTGTTCCCATATGTCTAAAATAAGAGTCAACCACTTATCTTCTTCACCATATAAATAATGAAATGAATAAATTTAATGTTCATGATCAGAATACTGAATAACAAAAAACCTCTTATCTGTGTAAGTCATACATTTCTTAGTGACTTTTGTTTTAATGGAACCACTAAACACATTGTGTAAATTCTCTTATAAAGGACTGAAGAATTAATTTTTCCCTCATCCCCTCAACTAAAAGTTCAAAATTACTATTATATTTAATAACTTATGTTATCATAAAAATGATTTATCCCATTATTTCTATGATAACATTATGTTTTTCAAGAGTAGTGTCATTTTATTTTCTCTTACATTAATATTAATATTGATCCATTTAATTCTATCAATTGAATAAAACCTGAATGTATAGTGTGATAAACACTAATTATATTGGAAAATAAAATAATCATGAAAAATCACTTATATAATTTATAAATATTTAAATATAATTTTATCCATGTTCATTCATAGTCAACATGTATTGAAATCATTCATGATGATTCATAACGATTTGGTGAATTCCAAAAGAATATCAACCGATAGTGTCAAAACAGGTGTGTAGAAAAGCATGGTTTTATACATGATGTGGTGATTGAGCCCATATTAAGGACCCCTATTTTTCTAAATACCTATAAGAACCTCTATTCCATATCCATATCCAATTTTAGTATTATTAAAATTAGTTAATTTCATGGAAACCACTAACTCTATTTTTTACCAAAATTCAAAGAGATATACCTATATTTTGACTCTTCTATAGATATGTGATTATAAAAATAAAAATATATCTCCATGGAAATATCCCTAGGGATCACACTAAAGTTTTCTCATCCTTGATTACAATAGTTAACTGATTTTCATAATAAAAAGTATATGGACATATGATTATCATACATGGACATTTAATCTTTTTAGATGAATATTAAATATATCACAAAAACACATACCAGAGGATTGTAATAGTTTAGATCCCGATGAAATGGGCAGAGTAATCTTCTTAATCACAAAAAGATAATCAATTTATACATTAATGAACTTTTTATTATGTGAATTTTTACGAAATACTATACATAAAAATATTCACTGTAACCTGAGAAAGGTAACATAAGAAAGAGTGAGATAAAATTCTTAGTACGTGTTAATATAAGAGAAATTAATCTAATATCATATAATGGAATTAGATAACCCTAATGATATTCTACCATTAACATAACATTAAAATATCATACCTTATATATAATTGATAATAAACAATATTCATGGAATAAAACACTATTATTTCTTAAAAAATATCCATAAGAGTAATAAGTCATTGTAAACTAATCTTGAACGATAAGGTTAAGTCATTAAAGCATACATACGACATAAATATAGAAATAAATTTCACATGTTAATTTAAAATACTAATACCATAACTATAGTAGATAAAAAAGTATCACCTATTTCCCATTGTGGGTTAGGTTGCAACTGTTTCCCACTATGGATCCAGACACAACACATTCCCATTGTAGACATGGACACACATATATCATGTAGTGGATCATGTCCATCAACTTTTTTCCCAACAATATCTCATTATATATTAGGATTTAACCAATACATAATAGGGAGAAATATTTCCCACACATCTCATATTTATAACCATACATATGTACTAAAAAATTTGTTAAAAAATTAAACATATCATCACACCATGTCCAATGTAAGGGAAATAGGATTTGTAAACATTTCATCAATTCAAAATAGAATAACCATTGAAAAGAAATGTGAATAATCCATATAAATAGTTAATATCTAGATAAATTATCTTGATGATACCAATCAATCATATCCCTAATAAATCATATGTAACATCAGAGGATGTCATGTGACTTGGAAAATAATTTTGAAATAGTTTGCAGATAATCTCTGCATTAAAATTTCTTTTCTTCGAAAATAATTTGTTTAAATTAAATTCATATAATATTTTGGAATATATTTTCTATTAAAAGAGGAATAAAAACATCTTAAATAATATTTTAAAATAATTAATTTAATATTTTGAGTAAAATAAACATTATTATGTAATAAATTCTTTTAAATGTAGTACATTTTCCTTAAAAATAACATTAAAAACGTATAACATAGGATTTTAAAATATCTATGTAAATTTATTAAGTAAAATATCATTTATTATATGATAAAATAATTTTAAACACTAAAAAATATTGAAATAATTATTTTTTGAAAATAACCATAAAACATATAAAAGAAGAACCCTATCAATGATTTTTCATCATTTTAGAAAATCTATTTACGCCATACACATTAAAATGATGATTCCCTTCACATTATTAGTAAAAGATAAAACATATTTTTTGTATAACATGATGAAGAATAATTTCAAATAATTTTGAAAAAAAAATTCTCATAGGGGTTAAAATTTCATAAATAAATTATTTGGATAATATTGATACTTTTTTTTCTAGTATTTTTTTGAAACAAGGTGTTGGGAAAACAATATGTCTGACTGTAGAGAAATATAATATCAGATATTCATAATAAAAAAATACAATTATTTTATACACCAAATTGTGTGAAAACATACTATTACTTCTAGATATTGTGAATAAAAAGAGTATAATAAATTTCATGAGTTTCATGACTAATGGATTATAATATTTTTAAATTAAAAACATTATTATAAACAATCCTGACAAAAATGAAATAGTAACATAAAACATTGCCTCATTGGTAACCATAAATCACAAGAACCATGAATAGAAATCATCATGTGAAACACAAGAAGTCATGAATCTGAATAAATTAATTATATTAAATATCATATGGGTTTTATAAACACCCATTGAATCATTATTAGCTCATATCATAATGAATGTCTCAACGAAGAAAAAATGTGACCAAAATCCCTGACCACATTAGAAATGGTTTATCTATAAAGACCATGATAAAAAGATCCTAAAATGAATATGTAAATGCCAATATTATTAATCATAATAGTCATAATATAATTTCATGTGAATTGTACATAGATCATAATAGAAATATGTGGAGAATATAATATGTTGGTTATACAAGTAAAAAATCAAACAACAATCTCTTTCTAAAAGTATCAAATTCCATTTTCCTCATCAAAACATCATTAATAACAAATAAGATTTCATTATAAATACATTATAGAACAATATTAATCATCATAATTCCATATATTATTTATTATGACATTTATCACCTATTTATTAATAGTTCCACGTAAAAGTTATATACCATATAATAACCACGTTGTTTTTCATATACCTTTTTATGGGTAAATTTTTCAAATTAATTTGATTATGGTTTATTCATATCTATAATTTTTGAGATAATATATATATCATATATATTAATTATATACTTATTCAGAGTAATACATAAGATTTAGTGATAGAAAATGTAATTACATGTTAATGGAGATAGTAGACCATACATACACAAGGAGGTTATTTCCATTTTCTTATCAAATTAACAAAATAAAAGGTAATTCATTTAATATTATTATAGAATCAATTTTATTTAATTTATAGCACATTTTATCATTAATCCAATCATTAATATATTCCATATAATGTGTGAATGAATAACCTCGCATCGCGATGTGGGATTCCACCACAGACATGTGAAATGTTATCATAATAAAAAATGGAAAGTATGAAGTTATGTATAATATAAAGATTATAAAATCATTATAATATCAAAAATATAATATAAAAATAAGAAATAATTCATTTAAATTATCATTTTTATGTGTTAATGGAAAAAATACGAACATTGTTTTGCAAGGTAGTAGTCTACCATAGACACAGATGATGATTTTGATACCCATTGGATGGAGGTGGATAAGAATTATTCTCACATAAACATAAAAACTTATAAGTTTATGTTAGATACGTATTATATATTTTATATTTTAAAACATATTTTATAATGTAAAAATAATATTTAAAATTTAATATCATTTTATTATAATTACATTCTTTAAGAGAAACTGAATTTGGATATAATCATAAGGACCTTGTGAATTTAATTTATGGAGGAACCTTATATATATATAATGTCACTATGGATTTTGGGGATATAATTTTGAAGGTTTTTTTTGATCATATGGTCTTGAGAGGGGTTAATAAGAAATGGATGGTGGTGGTCATTTATAAGGGGGGGGGGAAAGAACACATTTGAAACTACATGTAAAATTCTATAAAGACTCTAAAATAATAATTTAATTAATAATAAAAAATCATCCAAATAACCTTATGTTTTATATTGCGATGGAGATGTGAAAAAATTTCAATTAAATAATATTTTTCCTTGTTTTATATTCATTTTAACCCTTATTTTATTATAATAACCTGACGGTAATCATATTATTACCTAACTTTTGGTAATATATTTTCACTTCATTCACTAATAATTTTGGTAAAAATTTATTTTAACATATTTTATATTATAAATTAACCTTATTAAAAATATGTAATCCATTTTACCAATTTCCATTCACAGAGGTGGAAAAAGAATATTTATAATTAATCCTACATATATGACAATTAATAGGGGTTAGTAGATATTTTTTAATTGATTATATGGTTTTAATTTCCAAATTCAAAATAAAATTGAATATGATAACCAAAAAATTGAATAAGGGATTTAAAATTTAGATAATGTAACATTATAATATATTAAAATATAATTTATATTTCTAAATATGTTAAAAGTAAAAGGCATTTTTCTTCTGAAATTCATTATTTTTCACTATTTTATGAAAAAATGAAACTTTGCATACAAATCTAAAAAAATAATCATAATATTATTATGAAAATTTTATTTTATAAATGATTTTTTTACCATAATGTTTCTAAATTTTCCAAAAAATTATTTTACTTTTTAAAAAAAGATTGAAATATAAATATTTATGAAATATTATAATTTTCAAAACATATAAATTATTTATTCAAAAAAATTATTTTCATATAAAATTGTTTAATTAATATAAATCAAATATATATTATTTTGAAATTATTTATTAATATTTATAATTCTAAATTATATTACTATTTAATAACATTTAAATTTTAATGATATTATTATTATATAGTCATTCAAAACAAATAGTTTAGTGTAACATAATCAAAACATAGTGTTCTGTGTAATGTAACATGTCAAACTAATTTAATTTATTAAAAATATAATAATACATAGAAACAAGGAATGATACAAAATATATGGTATTTGGTGCATTATATTAGTCAACAGAAATGTTATATGAGTGATTTTTCACTATGTATGTGTGATTTCCAAGATTCAGTATAAGTAATTAAGAGAACGTATAAACTATGTATGAATCAATATAGTCTATGTATGAATTTTTATTTCATTAGTATTTAAATTCCATATAAATAATTAATCGATTTTCTCATTGTCATTTTTTAAAAAGGGTCTTAATTTTATGATGTGCATTATTTTTCTATAAATACAGTGTTATACTTTTAGATAACCTTATAAAATCCCATAAACCATGGGTATTTTACAATAAAGGGTACTACTTTTTCCATGAAATAAAAAATATCATTCACTCGGTCCAAAAATATGAGTCAGCCATAAATTCAGGATATTTATAATGATATTTTTATATAATGATCAATTGAGAATGATCATGTATAATTATTATAGTGATTTAAAATTCAATTGGTTTAATATTTTATTGTTATAAATAATTCTATACTTAAAAGTTGATTGGTGTAGCTTAAAAATTGTACGGATCCATATTTTATTATAATAATTAGATTCATATATATTATATGAATATAAATATATGGATTTCTGAGAAATTTGGTTTTATAAAATTTTGAGATGTTTTTTATACTCTGTATAGATTAAGAATAAATTTTATGAGGAGTGTGTGATAACCTTAGAAAAAAACATAAATATATTTTAATAATTATAAATATTTCATGAGAATATATTACTTTTACGATTGATCAATAAAATTTATTTTAAGGAGGAAGGAGATATATTCATCAATTTATTATCTTGTGTGTGACAATATCACGAACATAAATTATGTCATATTGAGATATTTATTTTAATAAAATAATTTATATTCTAGAAGTTAATTTCTTTTCTATAATGATATATATATTAATATTGAAATATATAGTGTTAATTTATATATTTTATTCAATCATTCTATATGAGTAGGAATTTAAATGTACTAGTAATACTAGCTTAAACATGTCTATGTCATTTATTGCATGTAGATTATACCAACACATTTTCTGATATTGATGACACCAAAAAAAATCTTGTAACTTTATTTCATTGAATTTTGTATCAATGAAAAATTTTATTGATAATAAATAATGTTCCCATATATTTCATTGAACACATAAAACTGGTTGATTCAAAATAGTGGTTGAACCCTGTAATAAAATCTGTTTTCTAAATTTTGTCTCTTATTTTTCTTATATGGGTGATCGTGATTCACAAGAAATGGTATACGTAATTTAACCATCAATGGAAGTTTAATTTAGATTATATAATTCGAACAAATATTTTCTACTAATTCACCCCCACCACCTTACTGTGGTACCCTAATTAATATCATCAATATAAGTGCTATCAGAAAAAACCCTTCTGATTATACATAATCTATAAATAATCGATGTGTATTTAATTTTTGTGAACAATATCAAAGTTCCATTAAATTATGTGAAAAAAATATCCCATGTGGAAGAATTTAATGTAAATCTTTTTATCTGATATGTTTTGATTGTTATTTATACTATACATATAATAATTCCACCCCTGGTAGAATATTCAAGTTTTAATTTCACTAAAACATAAAACTATATTTTTTATAAGGGTCGATATGTTATAGTATAATATTTTAAGAAAAGTAAACTATTAATTTTTCTTGACCTATACAAATAAATGTGGTAGAAAACTAAAAATTTTTATATGAGAAATTCCATGATCATGGAAGAAAATCAATAGTATCATTAGGATATGATTGATGATATTGGGATGAATAATGACTAGAATTTTGATATCTATATCACTAGTGTGATTGAAATAGTAAATAATATTAGAGGTATTTGGGATATGATATAAGGTTGTCTTGAAAATCACTGAGATGAATTCTATTAATATTTTATCAAAAAAAAAATCAAATAATGAATATGGAGAATAGTTATCTCATGATGAGTACTATAAAACCCTTTTTAATTAGGATATAACAAAATCCCTTCCATTTGATATGAATGATACCATAGTAATGTAATTTAGATCCAAAATATATAAATGACTATAGAAATAGAGGTGTGATTTTCATGTGATAGTAAAGAATATATTAATTGTATTGGAAAAATCCAAATGGATATCAATTTTATCTCTATTTTGTTAAAATAGTTGTGTGTAAATATAGTGTTAAACTCCCACTAAATTATTTTATGTTTGGTTATGATGGTAACATGGTAACTATCTTACTAATAATAATGAGTACTGTATAGTATGATGATGGATAAAATAATGTGAAGATTCAGGTAGGATCTAAAAAAATATATATAGTATGAAACATAAGACTAATGAATGAATGATCAATATATAAAAACTATATTAAAAAAACATTTTGAGTAATGGGGAAGAAATAACAGTGTCATCATATAGAGAATCAGTTGAATATTTTTATATAAATTATTCAAATTACCTTATGAATTTAACATGATATCTAACATTAAATGTTAAATGAAAATGAAGGAGTCAAAATATATGTTTAACACATAATTATAACTAATCATGAGGGTTGTATTAATAGAAGCACATAATGTTAAAAGGAAATTTAAACCTATAAGGATGAAGATAGCAGGGTAATGAATGGCGTGGATGAGCATCATATATCAGAAAATCATTAAATTGGTAAAATAAAAATCCTCAATGATATGGTTGATTAGAAAAAATTGATTATAAAATAATTTCCTATGAACAATGTTGACCAAATTAAAATCATGGTGAAAGCTCTGTCAAGGATTCATCATTCTAAGAAGGCCCCTATAATGGTAAATAGTGAGTTTCATAAAAATGATAACTTTATTGATGATTCATCATAATGATTTGATAATTATTCAACCTCAATGATGGAAATATATACTAATATGTCATCTAATGATGTTAAATCTGAGTTAACTAAAAGTTTATTATATAAATTCAAATATAAGTAATATATTAATGATAAATTCTGTGAAAATATGACCACCCAATGTTACATAAGTTGTGAATTTTCAATTTAATAAATAATTACATTATCCTTTTTAGAAAAATTATTTTATTGAAAAAACACTTTAAATAAAATTTCATAGACAGACATGGGAGACTCATTGAAAAAATAGATTTAGGGGATATTACTATTGTAATGGTGTCTAAAGTAATGAAGAATATATTTTTCATTATAACATGTATATCACATTAAAATAATGATGTATAATGTTCATGGGCTATTAATACAAAAACCGATGCATCTATAATCCATCTAATGACAATAATAATTTATCACAACCAGTGGAAGCTGTCCAAAAATTGTTTGATATCTATGTGAGATGTGATGAGAAATGTCATTTTTATAAAGAGTGTATGGACATTATTTTGAGTCAAAAAATAATTTTCATATAGAAAATAAGATACAAATAGTTTATCAGTGTTGTCCATAAACAAAAGTAAATCATTAATAGAAATACATGGATACCTCACATTGGTTATTCATCACACATATCAAAAGATTCCATTATCATGGAAAATATTTAATATCATGATGGTGCTATTGAAAATCTATGTACTGAGACTATATTTTTAATGCACCTACTTGGGTTCCACATTTCGGTGGCCTAAACTGATTTGTTAAGAGACTTCAGGAATTCCTCCCCAAAATCTATATTATTCTAACTAATAACAAGGGCCAATTATGTATCATGCTGAGGATAAAACCTCTTTATCAATGAAACCAAATAGTGGATAGAAATATTTAATATCCAAATGAAAATATACAATAACAAATATAATTCCATTATCATTAATCAACTATCATGACATCAACAAATCCAAAATAGGGAAAATGACCAAAATCAAATGCAACATATTTATAATTCAGTATAAAAATAAAGTGTCAAATGAAATCCAAAAATAATGCAACACTAATAAATATGATGTGGGTCCCAAAATCATGTTCAATACCCTTATTAATGATGCATCCCAAATTCCAACTCAACCATATAACCTAGGGCCTCTTTCCATTATATAGGAAGTTCAATAAGAAGTGTATTTTATATCCAATTAGGCAGCCATTGTAAGCTGTGAGTAAAACTAAGTATGCACCTCCATTGGTGTCTAAACAAATATCTAGTATCTAACATTTTATGCAATTGTATGAATAATAAAAAAGAAATTAAAATTTAAGAAACCTTTAAAATTAAATATTATTTAATATACCACATAGGCCCCCAGTTATGGCTGACAACTGAACCTATCCTATTGTTCTGACCATGCTAGATATTGAACTATTCACCATAGGAATATCTTATTTCATTTATTTATGGGATTTCATTATTAGTTTTATTCCAATTTCATACCTTCTTCCTTGGGGAACCAATCAAAGTACCTATATCTTTATTTCATGCAATATGAGTCCAATGATAATATCAAGTGGTCTTAGGGAATTAGTCCATCAATACATGGGTATTTGGAGTATCAATAATTATCCCAAAAATCATTATTCTAATTCCTATATTGGGGGCCGGATGCATTATCTCGTAAACCCATGGGTATTTGTATCATTACTTCTTAACCCACTCCCCAATGATCAATCAATCACAAATATAACATATATCACCTACAAATCAAGATTCAACATCATTACTAATCTTATCTACCATTGAAATCATAGTGAAACATTTTATTAATCCAATTTAACTATAGATCATTTATTTAAGATTACTAAATAATATGAAAAACACGCCATTATTCCATTTTTCATAAATTAAACACATCTCATTAACCCTTTAGGGTTATTCCAAACAACCCATTAAATCTCATTGACATCCAATAAATAAATATTTTGTTCAATATTATGAACATACCATTTACTTTTGTTTCGGAATCATAATTCATCATTTAAAATGTATTGGTTCACCCCATGGGTTTTCAACAATCCCAGTATGAAATCTCTGGTGGGATTAATGTGATCTATGGAGGGGTTCACAATCATATTTGAATCAATTCACTAGTTCAGTTTAAAATGAAATTCACAAGTGTGTAAATTCAATGATATGACAACAAAATGAGTTCATGATCATTAATGTGGAAATTATTAATCATAAAACCTAAAACATGATCATTTATAAATATCTCCAAATAGTAGTCCACAATTTGGTGTAGAATTCTTCAAACCAAAATAATAATGAGGATCTAGGATAAAAATATTTTATCAAGATCCAAAAAAACTAGATCCACTAGTTATATATTTAACACATTAATAATGAAGGAATGACCATCCCAATCCAGAGGGAAATAAATTTGAGAAATATATGAATCTAAATGAGGAAGTGATTCTCTTACCAGAGATGAAAAACTTCCAACATTTGATATATAAATCTCAATGAAATATACATGTTCAATGATCTTTGGAACCATCTTCAAAACTTCAAAAAATAATGGATAATATATTAGGATGAAATAATGTGACTAGGTATTTAAAAACGTTTTAAAAAACAATTAATATAAATTTGGGGGATTAAAATGGTGCATATAATTCTTCCTAGGTAAGAATCATGGTTTTCTAAATTGTTCCCCTTAACTATACAACCCTGATATGGGTAAATATTTACTCATAGGTGGTGATAAGGTTTTCCTAACCATGAGTCTTACATCATATCCCGAACATTCCCTAAGTTCCTTTTTTGGGGATATACGTTGAATAGTTTGGTAAAATAATGCGCCACTATATGATATATCATAATGGGAAACCTGATTTCCTAGGGAAATCACACTTTTTCTCTAAACAATGCACCAACTATGAAAAATACCATGGGATTCCAAAATTCTTGAAGTACACCTGAAACATCCCAAAAATAATAACAAACAATTTTTTGATCCAAAAAAATTTAAGAATATATTAGAATTAGCACAATAAATCTCTAGAAAGTCATTAAGGTACAATCTCCCCACTAAATAATAGCTCTTACTCAGGTTGTACTCCCAAGAATTATTATGATTTTGTTGTTAAATAGTCTGGAAATTAAGCCTTCATATATTAGTCAATATCCCTTGTTTTCAACATAATATGCATGCTTCTACAAGACATAAACGAATAGAGTATCCATTCCACATAAATGTTCCCCACTATAATCCAAAACACGAGTCAAATTCTCTTTAATGGGAACATCAACATTAAGATAGACATCATCATCCTTAATCACATAAAAATGTTTTGGGTGAAACATATTAATCTATGACACAAGAAATATAATAAATAATTTTAGTAAAACTATATATAATAACCAATCGATACACCACCAATCCAATTCTCTCTATACTCCCAAACTGTCTAAAAATATGGCTTATATCATTCCATGAATCCTTATCATATGGTGACCCAATCATGGTGAAACACAATGGAATAAATTATCACCCACAATAAATTATAGTGAATAACATTGTGGATTTTTATCATAATTATTCCTTATATGTGCTATATCTAAATGTTTCTGAAAAAACTAGACCTACTCTATTTTATCCCACAAGATACTCATTCCTAAAAACTATTACTAACATCCATCACCATATAATATATATGACCTCCATGGATTACCATAATTCACAATTTTTGGTTCCATCCAAATTTTCTATATATATATGAAATTTTTGGATAACTCAACTTGTTCCATTTAATTCCCCCATTAACAACAAAACTTTATAACCCATTCGACAACAATATTCTCTAGCACCTGAAGAATACCAACCAATTGACCATATTTCTATGGTTAGAAATTTGTACTAAAACACACCTTGTTCTAATGTGCCTTCTTCATTCCTTTCCGAATGCATGAAGAAACCGAAAATAATGATATAAAATATCCCTCTATGGAACTCTGTTTAAATAGTCTATTACTAGAAAAAACATATACCCATAATGAAAAACAATGAATATCTCTTAAATTAGAATGAATTTTGATACATCCATCAACTGGTATGTGATCACCCATATAGTGTCACTCTTCGAAGGCACCCATGAAATAGTCACAAAATTTTCCATGGTAACATAGTCCAGATTCCATTTTAGAAAGGGAAGTAATTATTGAAGATGACAATGTCATTTTGACTCATCATTCACATGTTAACAGGTGTTGCATCATGTAAAAAATCCAATAATTTCCATTTTATTTGTGGAAAACAATACAATAGACAAAGGTCATGATACATTTTGGTCAATATTGGATACACTTCCAACATTGATGAAAAAAACCACACAATAGATCTTCTTGCATACACATAGGCACTACAAGACAACCCAATAAAAATATGATCTCATCATCGTCTATAGTTCTATCGGAAGGTGACTCCCACATTTATAGATTTACATTAAGGGAAAACACTATGGAACCTCAAAGTACCTCTCCCTAATATCGATTATAAGTGAGTAAAAACTGATAATGATATTAAATTCCCCTTCATGTATCCCTACTAAACATATATATTCATCTTTTTCAGCTAGTAAATCATCATCCACTTTGTACTAGACTCCTAGATTGTTTGAGTCATTGTATATTAGCTCAATTTGTCATCAACATTGTTCCACATCACCAATATATATTTTAAATTAATATAAGACATATATATATATATATAATCAACCAATATTTGTTTTCATTTATATAAATCTCACTATGAAAATATATAATTTCCTGATTCTATAATATGTATGAATAATAAACCTTTCACCCAACATGTAATGCCTCCAACACATAAAATAATATACCACCATAGGAGGAAAGAGATTATGTCAAGGGTAATTATGATCATGTGGCCTTAATATTCATGACCCATATTACATAACTCCACCCCGACATAAAAAATTATCCAAGTCTGACACTCGATGCATCACAAAAAATGTTATACTCCGCACAAGGCATAGATTGGATAAAAATCGGCATGGTAGTTAAATGCTTATTCAACTTTTGGAAGGAAATCTAACATTTTCCGGATAATTTAGATTAAATACCCACTTTGGTTCTACCTAAATGTGGTTCTTCCAAATGGAGAATGTTTTAGATAGGCCTATAATAATTATTAAAAAAACATAGAAATATTTATATATCAAAACAATTCTTGGGATACCCCCACAAACCAGTACATGAATTATATATCGATCCTCTAAAGAACATTATTTTGTGAAAATATAACCTTAGAAATTGACACTATTGTTATAGAATTGACACTTATATAACTTTGTATATATCCTATGATCTTATACTGTACTCAGGGTGCTTTCAAGATGTTTCACATGGTCATCATGAATTTTCATGTATAACGAGGTGTCCTCAAAAAATTGATCCAGGTATGGGTGAATGATTTGGTAAATTATTCATGTAAACACATTCTATGATATCATTAGCCTAAATTTCATAATGATGAAATATTATTTCCATTACTACATCGGAAATAGGTATTTGGTATATCAGTATATCCAACTCTAAACAAATGATACTGCAATCTCAATTAAATCATGATGGATACACAAAATTATCACTACTAGTCAAATAGAACATCAATATGGGGAAGAGAATACAAGTTTTACACTATCATTCTGTTCCACCTTCGGTTATTAAAATAGAAATGTAATGTCCCATCAGTATTCCTTAACAAAATCGAAGAACTTGAAGGAAACATAGTCTGATAGATAAATCCCATATACAACAATTCTTCAAAAAAATTATTATATTAGTCAATATTTTTCTGTTCAATTTATAAATTTAATGTTAAAACATCTTTGCTTCATGGAATTGGATAAATTGAAATTTATCACCTCTATCAGGTGTCAACCAAATGAATTACCCAATTATCATGTCATGAAACCAAACCACTATTGGTGGAAATAAAATTTTCTTCACACCCTCATAATTAAAAAAAGACTAAAAATATGGGCATTTTTCTCCACTAGTTGTTGACGAACAAGCCTTATATGGTTGGAGAACATTTCATATTACCCATGATAAATATAATTTTAACCCTCTAGAGACATGACGGTCACTCTACTATATTACGAGACTATGTGTTCCCAGTACAGTACCATCGAATCCATATGATAAATCAAGTCAAAAAAATAAATAAAAATTATATTAATATCTAAAAGAAAATGAGACCCACAAAACTTTACAGAACATCCTTTTCAGAAACATATTTCATTTGAACATACACCCAACCATGTGTTGTTTTTTACAATCACAGTCACAAACTCCACTGTTATAATTAAGAAATTCACTAGCTGTATAGAAATAAATAAATGTGATTATATCATATAAGTTAAATGATAGAAATGATAGACGCTACATGAACAATACGTTTGGTTGTTGATGGTCCAACCTCGATATCCACATGTCCAGGCCAAAATGCATGCAACAATAATTTGTATCTACAATATTCTCTATTATGATTACTATATATCAAACTTCTCTGCTAATATTTCACTCTTTCACAGATGTACTATTTTAGCTACCTCAACCAGAATGGCTAGTAATACTCCAACATCCCAAATAATGAATTGTATAAAAATCTGTTCCCACACTCGGGTTCAGTCCCCATAAAAAATCATTAATCTTTGGTTCCTACAATACCATTATTGATTCCCAATCTTGACACAGGATAAAAACTCTACTTATGGTCAGGGACAATTGTATTGATAATGGCTCAGTATTTCGCACTAATAGTATAGAAAATGAGTATTTCAATGAATAACTGATTCATCTCCCTAGGAACTCTCCCTTCCACTACATGGGATAACATTTGTATAGAAATTATCACTACCGTTTGGGAGATGTACCTCCAGGTCATCCAGAAGAAACTACATTCACTTCCCTAGAATCCTTATTCATGTTCCACTTAGAAAAGGATTCCTAATTAATAACCTCATCAAACAACATCATCCTAATGTTATTAAACTTTGAATTAATATTTAATTTTTTTATATCTTCACAAAGTGTCACCGTAGTTTCCTCATATCCCAGAATCAATGTAAAAATGTTTTAAATTTAGTGAAGAAACCAACATTGGAAATCAATAAAATAATCCCCTAGGATAACTGTATAAACTATGGTACACTTTCCTACTTTATATTCCATTGAAAAAGATCTCTTATAAGAAATCTAATTTTTCTTCTAAACCATGACCACTAACTGGTCCTCCCCACCCTGAATATCCCACTATCACTTCATTGACCCTTGCAATATATAAGAATACAATGTTACTATATTCTATATAGGAGTCTATAAATTGTCAAGAAATGTAGGGACGAACACAATCCAAATCATACTAGCATAACATCCACACTCTCCTAGGAATGTTGTATGGATCTGTTACTTGAACTACTTGTTCAGCACAAAAAACTCCAAAAATACACCATGGGAAACGATCAATGAACTACATAAAATAAGAATATTTCCCATGGAACTTCTCCCCTTCTACATCACCTAAAACAATTTGGGACTCATTCCCGTGCACTTCGAGGAACATTTATAACCATGTCTTCTTATAAAAATTTAAAAAAATGGTCATCTAGGAATTCCAATACACTTCATAACATATCTATTAGGACACATAAAAAATCATAACCAAATTTATATAAGAGGGATTCTGATAATTTGATAATATCCTATCCTACATACACTACCACTTGGTAAAAACATATGCATTATAACTAACATCAATGATCTATAACATGGTTAATTGGTAACACTGAGTAAACAAACATAATATCATTACATTCCAATTACATAATTTTTTTTTTAGTTTTTCAAAAAAGGGAAAACATTATCAATCCTCAAAACCCAATCATAAGGTTCACTATAATACTTTCCCATAATTATCTATGTCGAATAAAATCCATTTTTTATATAATGAATCTTGTATACAAAACTCTCATTCTATATCGGTCCATGAAGAAAATTCCATAAAATAATTAAAACCCCACATATCAATTGAATCATAAAATGTAAAAAAAATGTACTATAATAGAAAACATCAAAAACAAAAATTCCCCCATGGGTACATCTCATTCACACCAAACCTGGGTCAGAAAATCTCATGCCTGAGCTAAGGTCCAATGTCTGACTCTCCCTAGTCCCCTATCCTCCATTCACAAATATTAATACAAATGAAAAGAAAATAAATCTTCTTCTAAAATAGATTTATATTTCCCTAACCTAGGCAGCACATAATGGTTCCCTGAGACTATTTTTTGAGGCCTAAGTTGAGCCTCAACATATTTTAGACGATTAAAACTAGTAGTGAGGGTTTAATATGTATCACAGGATGACTGTACCCTTATATTCAATGTTGAACGATGGTAGGTATATATAAACAATATCCAAATGTTATTAAAAATTAACTATGATAATTCCATAATAACTAATAAACCAAAATCACTTCAATAAAAAAATTTACATAGAAAACTACCATAATCCAAAGTAGTATATACTTCATGTTATATATGAATTTAGTGTCAAATGAAAACCTTAAATTAATATATACTGACAACAACCATTTGGGTCATCAAATCATGTTTTTTTCTCATTCATGATACATCATGAATCCTAATTCAACAATATAATATTTATCTCTTTCTCATATCTTCTATAAACGAGCATGAAGTATATTAATGTACTGATCAGGAAATTGAACTAGGGTGTGTGAAATAATTATTAAGAGACCACCAAGGGATTATAAAGAAATATATAGTATATGGAATTGTATTTAGTTTTATTAATAATAAAAAACAAGTGAAAATGTTTAAAAATTAATATTTAGTTATTCCTTAATTTACCACATATCATCAGGTTCATGGTGAAACAAAAAATAATCATACAAGATTTGGCCCATGCTCGAGTCTAAACTAAACACCATATGAATATCACAATTAATTAATTCATGGGATTGAATTATTCATTTAATTCAAATCTTATATCCTAAAACTTTGAGAATCATAAAAATTACTGGTATCTTGGGAACCTCAAACATCAATCCAATTTCAATTTCATGGGGGCTAGATTATAATCCAAGAATACCATGGGTATTTAGAGCATCATCCCCTATCCAACAAAATATTGTCCACTATCACATATTAGGGGCCTGCAGTATATGTCCATTACCATATGGGTAATTGGTAGATTAGGGTCGGACTCACAACCTATTGACCAAACAATCAAAAATATCTCATATATCAATTACATATCAAGCTTCAATATCATTAAAATTATAATCATTTATTCACTAAATGTTACATATTATAATTTAATATACACATCCAATGTTATATAATTTTATAACATATAATAATATGATCAATTTAACAGTAATCAATTATTTATCAATTAGTATAATATCAATAACCCTTTAAGGTTATTAAAATTAACCCATTAAATCAATTTTTCATTCATTAAATAAGGTTTTAGTAAAATATTATTATCACATTATTTATATTTTTTTCAAAAATAATAATTCACCATTTCATATTTATTGGGACAACACTTGGGTTTCCATAAAGATTATTCGCCCATCTCAAACAGGACCAATGACATCTTTGTAGGGTCATAGAATAATTAAAGAATCAATAAATTTTTTAAATTGAAAATAAATTTCCAAAATGTTTGAATGTGATGATACCACTACAACACTATATCTTGATCAAGACTATGGTAGATAACAATTATAGACCTAACTCCACTTTTTTTATGCCAGCTTGAAAACCCAAAATCCTCATTTCAGTGTATTATATTTGAAGCCACAACAATGAAGGTCATCTTGGATAAAAACATAGGAATTAGATATAGGGAAATTATATCCACTAAACATATATCTAAACAATGAAAACCCATTGAAATACCAAATGTATCAGAAGGTAATGAAATATGGGAAACATATTAATCAAAACAATATAGAGAGTATCTTACTTGAGATCCAAAATTCTTCCAACAAATCATGGATTCCCCATAAATGGTAGGCATTCATGTTACCTTATAATCCTATCTTGATAAATATGAAATGATATAATTCATATTTGGTTAAAAATGGTTGATTAGGGATTTAATCTGTAGGTTAATTAATTCTAAAATAAAAATTAATGGGTTTAAAATCATGTTCACCCCTCTTGTTTGTGGTTCATGGTTAATTCAAGGTGGGTACATGGTTTTCCAAACCATGTGGAAACATTGAAAACCCCCTTGGAATAATGGTTTCTAGAATGGAGAGGGAGGGTTCATAGTTTGTTGATACGATGTTCCCAATTATATTTTGTCACAATGGAGGAAGATGAATTCCTTGGGTAAACTGAACTTTTTTCTTAGGTAAGTCCACATTGTCTTCCCTAACTATGTGCCACCATTTCACAAATTAATGGAAATACAAAATTCAACAAAATTACCCCAAAAAACATAAAAAAAATAACCAATTTATGATCAAAATTTGGGTAAAGTAATAATTGAGAAATATCATGATAGAAATCCAAAATATTCAATGTATTAAAAATCCAATATAAAGGTAATTTTTCAAAAAAAGAATAATTGTCAATGAATATTAAATTCACAAGGGGAATTAATTTTTCATTGATTGATGATTAATTTAATAAGGGTGGGGAAACATTTGATGATGTTAGTGAATTTTATTCAAGGGACAACAATTCCCAAATTTAATGAATTAATGAAGAAAAATTCATTATTTTTATATTAAAGAACTAATGGTATTTTGTTTTAAATTTTAAAAATTCATAATACATATTATCTATGTGAAAAAAGTATAGAATAATACATATAAGAGAGTACATTTTCATATCATATTAATTGATTTCATATAATTTTAGGATGGTAATTATTTGAATGATATATCCTATTTGAAATGATGTACATATCTAATTTTTAATTCATTTCAAAACGGTAGTATTTTATAAAAAAAAATTAGCGTATATAAAATCAACTATATAAATTGTGTTTATTCACTTAGATATTAAGGGATACATGAGGGACTCTTTAATTTTAAATGATAAATAATTCATTTTTTTATAGATGACTAATATTTTAATGAAAAGTGTTTGTTTCAAAAAAATATATAAGTCTCGCATAGTGTAATATTTTATAAAATCAAAAATAAATGATTAAAAAGATCATATAGTTCAAATCAATAAATTAAGGACTAATAATTGGATCTATTTGTCTTATAATTCATTATAATCCTATCATTCCCTATATTAGAGTATTAATCAATATATCACCATATACAGAACCCTGTAGAATGTAGTTATTGAGAGGAGGGGTAGAACCATCCCTAAAATGGGTTGACCAATGAAATTTTTTTAAAATAATTTTTTTTCATGTGTTGTTTTGTAAAAAGTAATGCACATTCAGAATAGAAGATTACTATAATCATTATTTTAAAACAGTCAAATGAAATGTGGTATAAAAATTTGCAATTTTTTATTTGATTTTATAATCTTTTCAATCCCTTATATAATTAAAATAAAATATTCAAAATTGGTCAAATTCATTATTAAGGATAATGTGGGTTTCAATATTTTTCACTAATAAAATCGAAAGGGATATATATATTGAAATTAATTACATCATAATTTGTTGGTTTATTATGATACGAAAATAATTTAATATTATCCAAAAACTAGTTTTCAGGATGTTACAAAATTTTAAATTATATGTTCAAAATATTGAGATGATTTCTAGAAATGAAATGTAAATATAGACTGAAACTGTAGTGAAAATAACATGACTGAATGTGATAGGAATAATGATGAGGAATATATTTATAGAATTAAAATAAAATGGGAAACATTCGAGAATTCATGTTTAGGCATAAAATATAATTTTATATGGATCTGAACCTTTATAAAAAAGAATGAAACAAAGATATGATAGTCATATAAAGGATAAAAAAATATTATTATTTATTTTTGATAATCAAAGTCACATATCTCTCAGTTTGATCAATGAAATATTTGATTAATTTCTCATTTATAAAGAGTGAATTTGAGCTATTTATAAGGCATAAGACTATATCTTTAAGAATCCAACATGGTAAGGTGTCTCAAGATATAACAAACATATTTCATTAATATTATGTTTGTGTTAAAATCATAATAATGTATAATGTGATTGTTAATAAAAACATAACATTGCCTTTTTCGAAAAGGTATTATCTTGTTTATTGTGTTGAAATAAAAATAATTTTTTTTGTTTTAGATATTATATGTTATAATAATGATACTTATTATAGTATATTTCATGTGACACATAATTTACCAAAATAAATTAAATCTTGCATCATAAATGTAAAATAAGGAGAAAGGTATTATATTGAGATGTTAAAATATTTTTTTCATCATGAGTATAATTTGAGAATTTAAAAATTTAAGAAAAACAATTATATGGGTTGATTAATTCCCTAAGGGACCATATTTTGAATTCGGAAGTCTCTGTGATTGATTTATACTGATATAATCATTTTTACATAGGCATCACATGTAATCCAAAGATGTATATAATAGTTTTGAAAGGACACCACATCTGGTGTAATACCATTATCTAGGATAGGGAAATCTTTTTAACGAACTCCACATCGGGTGTAATACTGATATCTTGAAGAGAGAAATGCAAGCTTGATTTTTAAGATTAAAAAATTAGAGATTTTAAGAACTATTAAAGTGAAATATTTTTTTTAATTTTTATCAAATATATTATATGGATAATATATTTTCATTATTATATTTTGGTGAATATTTAAGGACCATTTATGATATTGTTTGGTAATAAAATTTTTATTTATCCTTATAAAATTCATGATCAACACAAAAAAATACATGATCATTATCATCCAGATTCACATCATAAGTAAAAGGATATCTGATGGAGATATAAAAGTGTTGACATGAATGTTAATCCTTAGAACACCATTAACATCATTTATAAGTTCACCTAATGATCCTTATACTATATTGTCAAAGGGGGATAAGGAAATTCATAACTCCTTTGTTTCCACGTATAGTTTCTAACACCAAGGGGGGAAATGGGAGTTAAATGGGTTAATTTATATACATATAATTTTATAATTTACATTTTGTTATTATTTAAAAAAATGGAGTTAGTTTTATTGGTGTGTGTCAATTTTTTATGGAATCATCATATCACATGGAATAAATGATTTCTATAAATAAGAGATGATGATCTCTCAAAAAATGACTCTAAACTATGTTTTGTTGTAAATATGCTTTTCAAATTAAATTAGAAATATCCTCATCTCTCTTGAATAGAATGATGCATCCTAAGACAATGGTTAATTGAATTTTCATCAAATAAAAAATAGTAGATTAATATAAATGTGAATTTTTTTTGTTTTTTTGTTCATTTATTTAATGTGTTATATTGTTTTGCATATTATGAATATATATTTAAATAGTTACTCATGTTTTGAGGATAACTCAATTTGTATAGGGTATGTTTTGTAATTTATGAGTCACTCTATCCAAATATATGAATAATTTAATTTCACCATATATTTTTTATTATGGAAATATAATCATCACCAAGAATAAAAAAAATTCATTCAATGCATTCTATGAGTAAATTAAGACATCATATGAGTGATTTTAATCTATGTATGTTTCATTTCTATCTCTTTTTATTACTCAATAAGATAATATATTGTCTTTTTTAGAGTGAAAAGATACTATGATTGATTCAGAAAACCCAATTTCGTTTTCTCTCTTGGTTGGATTTGAATTATTGAGGATAAGAATGTTTTGAGAGCTTTCTCATGTATAGTCTTGGATTTTCATGGAAAAAACCTTTTTTTTCAAAGACCAGTGTACTTGGAAGATTCTCATAGGATATCTAGAGGTACTCAATTGTTAAAGGATAAAAGTAGGAATATTTCATGTCATGTTTTCCTTTTACATGATGTGAAAGAAAGATTCACAAAATGTATTTTTTTAGGGTTAAATAATTAAAATCAGATTTGTTTTTTAGATGAAACTGACCCCTAGGGAGTACATGATTTGAATAAGGATTACATGTCATGTAAATCCATGATGCACTGCATTTTATAATGATTCATATGCTCAGGATTTAAAGAAACCCTATGGATTCTTTGGTTCCTCTATTTTTCATGTAGTAAACAGCTCCCTTCTAGGAATCATTGATATTCCTTGGATGGGAATCGATCATTGTGATTTCTTCCTAAATCTTGAGAGATTTGTGGTGACCCAAGGTTATTTCTTCCTTTTTTCTAGATTTTTATCATAGTTTTGTATCATTTCATCCTATATAATATTGTCTTTATATGTTGTTTTCTTACCCATATTTCAAAATTAGTTTTGTTGGTTGTTTGTTGTAGTTGTTGTGGTGTGATGTCCTCAAGTGAATGCAGTTCATGTAGGAGAGGATATTGAGATACAAAACAGTAGTCTATTATTGTGTAATAGATGTTGTAACCCTTTTTAGGTAGGGGTTAATTTCTTCTCTAATTATTTATGTGAATTCATTGATATATAATGATTTATAACCTAGTATCATAACAAAATATACATAATAATTACTTGAACCGGAGAAAATATTTGGTATCATTCACCTGGTAATGTTTTTGTATCATACTGTGATAATGGTTTGCCTCTTGTTTTTATAGATATTATGATATCAATGATATGATTTTTATGCATTGATTGGAAAGTGAAATTGGTAAACTACATAATATCATAATTATTTGATAATTAATTTGGAAAAATTATTATAGAGGTATGATTAATGTATCTGGTTGTCGATTTATTTGATGAGAATCATTTGATTAAAGGATGCATGTTTAATTGAATTGTTTGATGGACATGAAGTATGATGAAGCATGATGATAAAATAATTAATGATATGTTCATTTAATTGTTTAATTAATTTTACACATATAGTGCTACATGCTATTTAGGATTCCCAAAGCAGGAACCAATAAATAATGAATAAGTTAACTAAATATGGAATAAAAATAGGTTGTTTGAAAAAGAAAAGTTCCTTTATAAGTCCCGATGTTCCATCTTATATGTAAAGGTTGAGTGGCTTTTGATTTGGAGACATAAGGGCACATTGTGTGTGAAGAATTCATTCCTTGTTTGAGGCTAAGTGTTTGGTTTCCATATTTTATTCATGATTCATTTTAGATGATTTGATCATGGAGGGTTGTTGTGTTATGTGGGGCGGGGAGGCCTAGATGTGATGTTAGCTTAGTATGTTTAATTCTTGAGGGATGTTATGGTATGCGAGGCTGGGAGGCAATGTTTTTGTGGTAGTAGTTGTTGCTTTGGATGGGGATATTCATTAGGATATGAATTTTGGTGTTAGAGAGAACAGAGGGGATGACTGAATGGGTTGAATTGGGAATAACCTTTGATATGAAAGATATATCCATGATGGAATAATTTTTTTGGTTGATGGAAATGTTGATTATTTATCATCTCCCCTTTCCCCACTACTTGAGGCAGTAGGATGTGTCTGGTTGATTACTTTTTCTAGAAGCATAAGATGTTTTCATATAGTTCATGTTATAATTGAAAGTGGTAATATGAATAAATGAATAAATTTTAACCCATGGGGTTAGATATTTCTAGGATGCAATGATAGGGATATAAATATAAGATGTTCTGGACTAACTATAATTTTTCCTGGAGGGAATAGACCCATGTTTTATTTCAATAGTAATTTAATGTGGGAAATAAAATTGATAACTATTGTTTAATGAATTAATTACGGTAAATTGAAAAAAATGACAAGGAATTAGATAACAAAATTTATCAATTTAAATGTTTGTGTTCATATAGGATATATGTTCATAACAGTAGATGTTGGGAGACCGAGAGATGTTAGGTGTAGTGGAGTCTATGTCTATGTTATGCCCATAGAATCATTGTGAGATATATAATATCATGTAAATTTTATGTACTTTTATACTACTAAATTCTATTTTTTCAAGGAATCTAACACCCTGAGATGTGTTTTCCCCAACATTTTTATGGAAGTATAGATGAACAAAAACCCCTTTTACCATACTCTCATCTCCTATAGTTATTTGTGATGATATTACAAGAAGATTATTTTCACCATATATGTTTTTATAGGGCTATAATGGATTATGTTTTGTTTTGGACATATGTATTCTGGATATATATTCCAAAAGACTATTATATGTGTAACGTGTGTAGACTATGAATTCATGGGGTTTCTTTTGTTGTCTATTGGCTGTCATGGATTGAGATATAATAACCAATGTATAATGCACGTTATACCTGATGATGTGGATTTTTAATGCTTCCTAGTTACATTTATTTTAATGGACTTGGTGGTGTGATACACAAGGTGCATGTTGTGGTGCATCACATTGCGGTCTGTGGGCTATCCTGTTTTAGATAGATGCTCAGGAAAAGCAACATTGAGGTAGAGAAGAAAACAATTACGAAAGAGGTAGTGGGGTACCCTTGATATTCATTATTAAATTATGTAATCTTTTATGTGATAATTGGTAAGAGTACTCATGGTTAGGTTGTGAACATAGTATACATGCTTAGGTGACTATTTAGTTTCTTTTGTTGATTATTGTGCATTAACATGCTTTATATATCTTTTTCATGAGTGACTATGAGACGTATTCTACTATGTATGATGTTATTCTCACCCTATGTATATATTAAATTTTTCACGTCAATTGGAGAAGTTTTTTGATTTGGATGGTTGCAACTATCTTGGGGGTTTGTAGGAGGTGTTTGGTATTTATTGTCTCTGTCCTCCATACTTTTATATTTTTAATTGTAGATTTCCATTTAGTTGTAGCAGTTGTTTCATGTCATTTTATATGTGTACTTGGTATTTCCTTTATATTGTTTTATGAGGGGAATTTGGTTATGGTATATCTTATATCTCTCTTTCACATGTGTTATAATATATGGTAATGCATATAATAATTTTTTTATTGTACCCCCAGTGATTTTTCCAACCCTGGGCCTACTGGAGGTGGGACTCAAGTGTCACTATCTCACATATCCCATTTACATCTTATGTGGGGTACACATTATGGTGAGGTGGTCGGGATAATGAGGACTATATTATTTTGGTGACATGGATCATCATAAATAAAAAAATTAAAATATTCAATAATTAATTTTTTCCTGATCCTTACTGATATCCTAAGTCAATTTGAACTCAAAAATACCATTGGATAACTAGGGTAAAACAAAGTAAAATGTCTTGAGCTCCAAATTCTAGTATAGAAGTAATCATGATAAGGATATATAATGTGTCATTTGATGATATAAAATGATATCCTATAGAGAATGAACTTGTCTAATCACATTGAAGATCAACTTAAATGAAATCATATCATAAGTTCATGGTAACATAAGAAATGTGGTATGAAGACAAAATATAGAATAAATATGTGTCAATGATAACAGCCATGACAATATTACATGGTGGGAAAAGTCACGTAATGGATAAGGTTTTCCCCCTAATAATATAATAGACGTCTCATAAGAGAATAAAATTACACAATAAACATGGGAAACATCTAGTAACACCCATAATAACATGTTCATGATGTATGTGTTCCACATTGGGTATATGAATAATAAAGAACAACATGAGTATTACACATGTATAGAAACTGGGTTGAGAAATTTTATCCCATATCATAAAAATTGTAAATTTAATAATAAATGATGTCAAAAATGAATATAAGGAATATAGTACACTATTAAGGGTATAGAGAAGAATATATTTTTATAAGTGATATATATACTTATAGAATATATAATAGGTCCATAACATCTAAGGTAGAATTCATTGATGAATTAAAATAGAAGAAATTTATTAAAATATCATGAAGGAAATAAATGATCGTATTTAAAACTATTTTTGGAAAAAAAAATACAAAATATATTGTTGAAAAAACATTCCTGTAAAATAACCCAAAAATCTTATAATGGAATATTCAAGGAAAAAATGATAAAATCAATATAAATGAAATTTCATGACTTACATGAATGAATATTGATTCCATTCAGATATTTGATAAAATGTAAAATATGCCTCATTTAGAAAACATTTGGATGATTCATATATAATAATATTACTAAAATGTAAAAAAGTACAATAAAATTAGTATATCTTACATTAATATTAAAAACATTTTTTTTTCAACCCACCTTAAAGAAAACATGTGCGTTTAAGAGAAATGTTTTTTTGACTAAACAGATAAATATGGTCAATTTAACGTAAAATATGTTTCCTAATAAATACATTATCAAAGATAAAAACGTTTTAAATTTACATTAAAATTTCATTAATAACTATTTGATAATTAAATTTGTTGATTTTATTTTTTAATTTATTACATAAATTCTAAAAATGTAAATTTAAGAATTGAAAATCCCAAATAAAAAGAGATTGAAACATAAACCATAATTGCATAAGTAACTTTTGAATTGTTACTCCAATGAATAATTATTTTTCAATTTTGACATAAAATATAATTTTATATGGATAAATAATTATATTATAATTAGATGGTATATAAATATACAACAAATAAACGAATTATGTGAACATTGGTCTTAATAAAGTATGATTTGAGACGGAAACCCGAATATCAGGACGGAATGATAAGGTATCTTCTAAAAATTCCAGAATAAGAAATTTGTATTAATTATTTAAGATATTCAAAATAAATTTAATGTTCATTGATTTTTTTAATTTTTTACAATGTCATATTCAATTACTAAACAAATTAATTTCATGTCAGTTGTTTTAACAATAAATGGCTCATATGTCCAAATTCACTTTGGTAAGTTTAGTAATGATATATATATTTTTATTTAATAATATATAGAATATTAATAATGAAATAGTTTTCATTTTCCTTTATTTAGTAAACTTTCCAAACAAAACATGTAATATCGATGTGAAAAATGAACCATGTTACAATCATTGTTACATTAATTCATATGCATGGATGAGTAACATTCCCATTTTTTAATTACCCTGATAGAAATAAGGTAAGTGTTATATAATCATTCTTAGGAGAATAATATTCCGTGAAAACATATTTTTTTCATTAAATAACTTCACATATAACTACCATGTGACTTTGTAATAAATAAATTATTCACATCACATTATGAAATGGTAGTCCACCATACATGGGAATGTAATTATTATTTTTTAGTAGATGTTAAAGTTATAAATTATATGATATATAACTTTTCCAAAAAAAATAAGATGTAATTTTTATAATATATAAAAATAAAATAATTAATTATTACAGTCCATGTATATCACTTGTGAAAAAAAATCCCATCTCTCCATGATATGGTAGTCCAACGTACTCAAGGACGACGATATCCTATTGCATAATGAATATAGTATAAGAAAGATAATGTGATATTATAATTAAAAAATCATAATTATATCCTTATAATAATATATAAAAACTAAATTCATCATTAAATCCAAACTGTTATAAGTGGTTATGGAAAATGAATTACATCAGTTCACGGGGTGGTATTCCACTTTACAATTGATAAGTAGTTTTATTTCATATTAGAGATTAGAGGATATGGTTTTAGGTTAGTCCATTAAAATAGAAAACTATAGTGATATGAAATTTAATTAACTAATTAAATCATCGTGGTTTAATAATATTTTATGGAGTTAAAATAATAAATAATACAAAATGTTATATAATGGAAATTAACTCTTATTTGGAAAACTACATTATGTTAACAAAACATGACTTCCTATAATGTAATTATAATAAAAATAATCCCCTATAGTTTCTCACGAGAATTATGTATGGTTTTTGGTCTTGTATTTTGTTATACACTTGGTTTCTGATGTTTGGAAAAGATATTATAGTTGGTAGCCCTTTACAAGTAAGGGAGATGTCATATTTGGAATATTAATGCAACAAAATGATAAATAGTAAACCATTTTAAAATAATAGAACAAGGTAGGAATATGACCAAAAAATATTAATAATATATTTTTTGGAAACTTTTAACCCTAATCATTATTCTATAACTCCAATAAAACATTCTTTATTTTAACTGCAATAATTAATATTTATGGGTCTCATTATTAATTATTGTCAAAATTTATGATGAAAATATTGGATAATATAAA
Source organism: Viscum album (assembly GCA_963277665.1). Lineage (NCBI taxonomy): Eukaryota > Viridiplantae > Streptophyta > Magnoliopsida > Santalales > Viscaceae > Viscum > Viscum album. The sequence continues at coordinate 619,493,660 of OY728160.1, read as the reverse complement.
TAATCCTTATGCTAAATAAGAAATACATTCTTTAAAATTTAACTCCCATAATTTTTAGAAATTAATTTAAAATTATACCAAATATCCGGTTGAAAATATTGATTTTCATGAAATAAAATGTTGTCATGAAAAAAGTGATAATATAAAAACTATATCAAAAGAAGAAATAATTAATTTAATTTAAATTAATATTTATATTGACATAATATAAATATTTTATTAAATTACTCCACATTAAGGGTTATTTTAAATTATTAAAATTGTTAATCATTATTCACTTTAAAAATGTTTTTTGACAAATGCATTTTTTATCCTAATAATAGTATTATACTGAATTACATTATAAAGATGATTAAAATTCATGTAATTGGTTCAAATACAATTGTATAATAATTATGTAATATTAAATGAACTTATATTAATAAATGGGTAATTATATTAGATAATAAATTAAAAAGAAATGATAATTTTTAAAAAAAACATTGATATATTTTATTATTCATTGAGAAAGTAATATTTTTTGAAAATTAAAATATTTTAAAAATGTGTTAATATTAGTTTGAATATTTTAATAATTTAGTCTATTTTAAAAAATAAATTTTCTAAATTTATAATAATTAAATATAATAATTTCTCATTGAAATTGTAAAAAACATTTTTTTCTAGAAAAGTTACTATTCAAGAATAAAATGAGGTTGCATTAAAATGAGTTACTATTTGAATAAAATTTATAATTTAATATATATTTAATAGTAAATTTATATAAATTTATTATTGTAGTTAATACTATTAATACCCATCTATTTAACAGTAATTCTAATGAGATCATATTTAAATATTAATATTAAAATAATATATTGTTCTTCATTTATACTCATAGTTATGGGTTTAATGCACTGTGGAGCATATTGTTGTTTTAAAATATATTGGTGTCACATTTCCATCCCCAGTTAATTAACATTATTTCTTTCAATTATTGATTATTCTCAATAGTTACGTGTTTTAAACATAAAAATTTATTTATGAAAATGCCTACATCATAAAAAACAATAATAAAACATTCTCTTAAAAATAATGGAAAAGAAATATGGAGGTCATCAGAAAAAAAAAATTTACACAAAGGATAATGATTTATTTTTATGATATATAAGTATAATAAATGAAAAAAAATGGACAATAATAGAGATCATTAATCGGAAAAAGGTGAATGATCGTGCGAATAAGAACAATCAAAAATACATAAATATGTAATAAATTAAAAGTACATTTATTCATAGAATATGATGATAATAAGATAAAATTATTGTATCATGATTCATTAACTATATTTTTGGGATTCTTAAAATGTTATGATTGAATACAGTAGATAATATACGTACATAGTAGATTTTTTTTTCATATACACAATTTTAATTGTTGGTTGTGATTTGATCACATCCAACATCACATATTAAATTCTGTAATTAATATACCAAATGAATTTTCATTCCCCTAATGAAATTATATAATTATTTAATGGAACATAAGATAAATATATAGTGAAATTAATTTCCCCTTATATTTAATGAGACAAAAATTCAAATCATAATTTAAGATAACAATAAAAAATTAATGTGAATATATTAATCTAAAAAACTCAACATTTAAAAAAATGTTTAACGATGATAATTACTTAAATAAACAACCCAATTTCCCAAATAACCACAAAAAAAATTGTCATTAATGTAGGTTTTATCCTTAATTTTTATCTCATAACCATAAACATAAATCGTTATCAAATTACAACATATATCCCAAATAATCAATTTCATTTAACTAAATGATCTATATGTATATAACCAATAAAATGATTTTGAAGAATTTGATAATCATTTTGAAAATAACATTAATCATTAAATCTGTTTGTAAATACTGAGGAATTTGGTACCACTTATTTTTTCCATGAAATAAAAAATTCATAATTGAATATTATTTCAATAACATCAAAGATAGGATAATACATAAAGGTTAAAAATAATTTTATACATAATTCCATAAATTCTAAGAAATTCCTACCTGAAAAATGTTTTTTTCTAAAAACAATAAAAGACCCATGATTTATATTTCCAATAACTTCTCTAAAAACAGACATAATATTCATTAACTTCCCAAACATAAAAAATCCTAATGGGGTACTTATTCTTCTAAAATCATGATCTACCACAGACTTATCAACCCTTGAACCATAATTTTTATCCTAGGTCATCCATGATTATAATCAATTCATTTACCTTATGATGGTTTATAATGATATTTTGAATTTCCATTACATATCACCTGAGAATTTATAACATATTCATAATAAAGACATGTTTTAGGTACTTGGAAATTGTTATATCAAGCATTTAATTCCTTTTTTAGATTTATTAATGCTTAGGTACATCTATTTAAGATCAACATCAAATTTTATTATCTATATAGGGACTTATTTTCTCAAAATACACTCGTTGTATACTTCACAATGACTCTGGGACAATTTTCTATCATTTTTCATATCCTTAGACATATCTATGGAGTTCTAAATAATTTTTACTCATCAAATTTTCTAATTGATTAATGAAAAAATATCTAAAACCTGTTATATACTCCCAGGAAATATAAAAATATTATTAAATTGTTTTCGACATAATCATCCTTTAATTAAACCAAATGTCACAAGTTTATTTGTAAGACTAGGATAATAAAAAAATAATGGTAACTAAAACATGAAATCCCTGTTTTTTCTTTTCATTAGTGATGTTACAAATCCAATTTAGATTTTATTATAACATATGATAATATAGGGAAATCATAAATGATTAGGGTAATCTAAAAGGCCTTCTTAGTTAATAAAAATGATAACTTAACTAAATTTTTAGTCGGATATATAACCTGATATCATAATGATAGTGCACATGATTAAGCACATGGAAGCATAATTTTATGACCCTAAACATTTACAGATCTTATTATTCAGTCAATTGTTACACATTATATATATCTATTTCATAGTTTTGTAAGTCACTATCACATTACTAATGTAAAATATTACTAACATCATATATTCTATTTGTTTCAGTATAATTTTTAATAAAATTATTTTCTATTGATCATATAAATAGTTCTAATATAATTTGAATATTAAATTTTATTATTCACTATGACATGTCACCCAAAAGGTATCTCTAATACATCAAATCAACTTTTATCCTGAATAGTGCTTAGACATATGTTATTTATATAGTGTGGACAAATTTGATGACCATAATATTGGAATTATTATTGATATAATGAATTTACCTATTCTAAAATGATCAGATTTAAAATAAATTGTGCATTCCATTAGAATGTACAAGGGTTATAATTATATTATAATGAAATTTGGTTTCTATTAGACCGAATATTATTATTAAATTTTAACAGTGAAAAAATAAAGTTATATAATGAAGTACAGTTCATTATTTTATTTCAATATCAATATTTTGATAAGTCAAAATGCAAGCTGTCTGAGGCCATTGCAACCATGTCAGGAAAATTACTACTAGGGAATTTCTAAAAATTATTAATTCATTTGTTGAGATGGAAGATAAAGAATTATCAACTAAAAAATTATATGATTTTCCCAACTTGAACATCTACTTCTAAAAAAATTTCTTTTCCTAGAGTGTTGAAGTTATAGGGAATCCATTTGAGGGTCGTCAGTTACTATGAACACTTTTTGTTTTGTATTTTTTGTGTTTTATCATGGTTGTGATAAAGGTCATGCTGGGTTTATGTGATGAGATAATTTGATTCATCAGATTGTGGGCCTCTGAGGCTAAGAAGAGAGATCTACATCCGTCAATATGATTGAGGTCCTCCTTAGAATTTTAAGATAATGTCGTACTATTCATTATATTGATATATTTCCACCTATGGAAAGATAAAAAATAAAAATATGTATGAATGCAATGGATATCGTAAGTAAGTATTTCTGACTTTCCTATCTCTTATGTATTTGGAGCATCATATTTTATAAATTATTCAAGTCATTATTTCTATTATAGACTTTTTATTCCACTTGTTGTAACAATATTTTTTTATATTGTGTATATAAATTAAAAAATATCGTTTCCATGTATATCTAATAGTATTTTTATCGAACTATGTTTGAGTCTAATAAATATCTATGATATATCAGACACTCACTATATCTGATTTATATACAATGATATTTAGAAAATATTAGAGTCTGATCTTTTATACTTAAGAGGATTTTTTCCAAACATTAAATTTTTTTAAATTCAAATTCATCATCTTTTTATCCATAATATACACTTTTATCCAATAATTGTTATTAAAAAATGTTATACTACGATACTTTTTTAGTTCTTTATTTATTTAAATACATTGTGTTTATTAGATATTGTTTTAAAATACTGGGTAAACAAATGTTATTACACTAATGTGTTTCAGTAGAAATGCATTTCTACATGTATAAGATTGTAGGATTAAATATTTTTACAGTAAAAAATATAAATACCATTAGATAAACTTTTTGGAAATAATTATTAATACAAGGTTGATTGAATGAAGGCATTTTTTTATCAATACTAGAGTTGATAAATTTTTCATATTATGAAGATATATTAAGATTCATCATAAGATAATTACAACATATAAGAATCCAAAAAATTAATAATATCAATAGAATTATCAAATATGAAATTCCCTAAATTGTAATATAATTATAAGTAAGTATAGTTAGATTTCATTATCATAAGAAGTAAATAAAATTTTGAAAAAATTTATATCTTAGTCACTTTGGAACTAAATATTTTATTAAATCTATATGAGATTTGATGAGAGATTACTATCATGATACTTATTTAATGAGTTGATATGTAGTATCAATATACATCAATGTTTCATGAATATTGTTAAATGTTTAAATTCTATTTGATATGAAGATCTAACATTCAAAATATAAGTTGAAAATATTATAGAGATTATTTATAGAGAAATGGAATCCAAAAAAATTGAACGATATAATAATGTTTAAGAATCTTACTATTGGTGACATTATAGGTACCATTATCAAATATTATTAATGAATGAAAAGAAACTATGAAAATGTAAAAAAAGAAATTTTGAGGTGTTTATTTTAGAACTATAACTAGTGTTCCTTTCATGGCTCAATCCATAGAAAATGATGTGTAATATTACATGAATATAAAAGATTGTTGCTCAAAATGATATTAGTTCTTCATTAGTGTATGAGAATGAGTTGCATAATCATTCAAAAACAATGAGCAATATCGTGGGAAATATAGAATATTAGTATAGATATATAAATGAAAATAAGAAAAGAAATGATGAGAATGATTCTTATAAAGTAAATTTTATTAATAAGATAAAGAAATTCATATGAGACATAATTATTTGAATCTGAATAGTAGGGATAAGAAAGATAGGAATTCATATAAAAATTATATTTAATTTTAAAAACAATTGAGAAATAATTTTTTGAATTATTCGTACACTTGGTGTTCATGTAGACAAGATTGTTCATCTGAATTCTCTTATAATAATAATATCTAATGAAAATTAAATACTAGTTTATTTAATGAAATACCAAATGATAATAAATTTTTCATAGAAATGGTTTGAAATATTGAATGTCAATGTAATATTTCAATAAATGTTAACATTCCCTATTTTAAGGAAAAATAAAATTATTCATCTTTTAATAAGGAATCATCCTTATCTAAATAGAATAATTCCTTACCTAGTATTAAAGATGTTCCTATTTTGATAAATTTATTAAATAAAAATTAGATATATTTTTATAAAACATGATAATGCTCGAGAAAAACAAGCAGAAGATAATTCAAGAACTTGTATATTAACTACTAAAATAAAAGATCATTCTAATGATCATGATAAATTTAATTTTGATAAAGATGTTCATTAAAATTATCCTGAGAATTATATTTTACAGAAAATATGTTTTAAAAGTTATTTTTATAAAATTAGGTAAAATACTAATACTGATGTGCATAAAAGCATATTTCACAAGAGACTCAACCTAGTTGGTGAGGTATCCTTAAGTGCATCCACAAGAGCTTGGTTCCAAACCAAGTAGAGGCATATTTCTGGGGGTACTGTAGCAGTACTATAGTAGTAATATAGTAGGTACTATAGTAGGCACTATAGCAGTACTATATATTGTGTGGTACTGTAGAAGAACTGTACACTGTACATGTACTGTAGCAGAACTGCAGACTGTGTTGTTACTATACCATTTACTGTAGCAGTTACTATAGCAAGTACAGTTCAGTACTATAATAGCTAGAACTATACATCATGGTCCACCGGTTTGGTCTTGGAGTCTTTAAGGATTTTGGGCCACCAAGGACTTCGGGTCAATAGGGATTTCAGTCCACCTATAAGGCCCTCGGGCAACCTCAAGGCATACGGGTCACATGCAGTTTCCCACGACACACTACAAAAAAAAGAGAATCCCTAGAAGAGGATTCAGATCAGGTGTAATCACCAGAGCAGAACCAAATGGATTTTCAAAATGAGAGTGTATGGTTATGCCATCGATACCAGCCTTTGGTTGCATGGGATGCCTAGCCAGATGGTCATGCAAAGTTGGAGAGCTACTATCCTAACACAGATTCTGGGGAGGGGTAGTTACTTGTAGACAGTCAAGTTGAAATCCCTAAGTCATTTGGGTCACGTAATCCCTTAAGCATATAGGCCTTTTATTCTATTTGCATGTGGGCCTTGTATGGGTTCCCCCTTATCTCTCGAAAGATGGGTTATCAAAAATCAATAAAAATGAATGCCTTCGACCCTTTCGGGATTTAAAAACATATTAATGAAAATAAATCTAAAGTCATAACAACCCATAAATTATAAATATTATTTGATTATGGAATTAATTGTGTTATTTATATAATTTTTTAAAAAATAAATACAAAATAACAAAATTTTATCTTCTTATCAGAGATATTTTCATTATTCAACAATGAAAATGTTTAAAATTACAAACATTACAAGTGGGAAAAATATAACATTGTTCTTCTAAAATGAGAAATAAAAATTAAACTAATCTACTAGAATCCCCACCCCACTAAAAATGATATATAAATAAATACAAATTTTAAAAAACAAATCCAAATACTATTAAATAAAATATAACCTAAAAAAATTGTACAGACATTTGAGTGAAATAATAAAGTTGTATTAATATTGTCTTAGGGGAAATGTGGTCGTTGTTATTCGACCATTATATTAATGTTGATCAATAAGAAAATTTTAAACAATATATCTTTTATAATTCTACAATTATAATTAGTTTTCATATGTTGTAATTACAAATGATAATTCATAAAAATAGGAGAAATTATGGGCTCAACTAGTAGAGTTGTGCCATTTCAAGCCCATTTGATAGAAAATGGTAAGGAGGATTCATCAATATGGTTAAACCTTAACCAACACCATTATAATCTTAAAAAATTGAATCATTGATGAAATTAACAATGTTGTAAGTTCATGTTATTGAAGATTACCGCCTAATACATGAAACATGGCGCACGCTGTGAAACTACCACCGATGCACACCTTACTCTTATGGCATGTGTAGGTGAAATAAAGTGTTACATGTCCAAGTCTCAATTACCAAATGTGAAATATCATTATTTTTAAATGTATCTTATTTCATTTATTCCTCTTAATAGTATTATTATTAATAAAATTCATTATTAATTTATTATATTTTAATATATTATTTTTCAGAAAAAAATAAAAAATAACAATATTTTAAGTGAAAATATATACAGTTTCATAATAAACCACTGTATTATGAATTTTATTTGTTGTAATGAAAAATTATTTTTTTAAAAAATTATTTAATTAATTCTTTATCATAGAATTATATTATTTCTTTATAAATTTTTAATAAATTATATAAATGTGAATATTCCCTAAGACAGATATTTTTAATAATTATGGATTTTTAGAAATCAAAAATAAAATTACTATATTATGATATTTTTATGGTAAAATAAATACAGTTTTTTGAAATCTTAAATTTGAAATTAGATTTGAGTGAATTAATTAGAATTTAACAAAATACATTAATTTTTTATAAATGGTAACAAATATTATTTTATTTTATTAATATATTTTATGACATCATATATTTTTTATAATGATTCAAAACTAATTTAAACCCCATGAATGAACAATAATTTGTTTTTTTATTAATATTATTTATTTTATTTTATTAATTTTATTTTTAAAAAATATATGTCTCTTTCCACATGTCTGAAAATTTTAATTGTAATTTTAAAACATTACATTGTGGAATCCTCATCATTAAATTCCAAAATAAGTCTTTAAAAATTATGTTAAGATAGAGTATATTAAAATATAATAAATTATTATTTAAATGTCAAATACGAAGAGCATAAACCATTAGTAGGCCAATGGTTTTTCTATATCCGTAATCTTGTTTTCCAAGACCTATATTTTAAAATTATTTAACATTTCATCGACATCTCTTATAAATACCCAACCATTTATACATTTCCCTTCAATCCAAATCCATACACCATGAATATATGTTGAATTTTCCTCTAATGTAGTCCCCCCATGGTGTCCTCAATCCCCCAAATTTATAATAATAATTTTATGAACAACTCTTTATGGTAAGTGAAAATTTCACTAATATATACCATTAAAGAGTAATTTTTGAGAAATGTCTTCAAATTTCAAATAAAAATACTTTTTCCCAAATTATATTATCAATATATTTTATAAATAGACTTATATGATTGGGATACATTTTTCCCTCTCAATTTACCATTTTCTAAATCTCTGTTTCATACCCATTATGATGCTAATTTTTAATCTGAAATGTTCATATTTTACATTATTAATTTTCTATACCATTATTTGAATACCCAAACATATTTTAAGTCAACTGAGTATTCAAATAGATTTCAAAATAACTTCTTAACTCATGTATTTACATATATTACACACAAATATCCTTTCATGGGTTTAAAATTTCAGTATTTTTATCTTTTAAAGTGCTTTGGTATGCCATGATTTTTTATAAGAAACTTGTTCTCTATTATCAATGAGTTTTCAATGAAATGATTTGTGATTATATATATTGATAACATATAATTATTACATATTATGTTTTAACCCATTTAGAACACCAATTCATTGGTTAATGAATTTAATCGCTTGATATAACATGTTATACGATACATTGGTGAACAACCTCGATAATTTCCATTTACGAATTTTTAGTGATAAAACAATAAGATATGACAATGAATGAAAAATTTAAATTATGTATCCTCATTTCTATGTTATTATTCATTTTATTTTTTCCATATATTTATATTTCTCATAAAAAATATTATACCTTATGTTATTATCAAAATTTATCAATATCTCATGATATGCATATATCTTTTATCTTTCTATGACTAGGATTTAGGCTCACCCCATTCTGTTGATGTATGTAACAAAGTAATGAGATTCATAAAATATAACATGTGATGTACCCAAGAAATTGTCTTTCATGTATAATTTTTTATAATGTTCTATATTTTCATACACTATGTTCCATATTTCCAATAAAATATACATGAAATGGTAATGTGTTTTTCATCATGTAATGAATATTTACGTAACAAAAATGTGTGATACGAAATATGTTATCAATGGAAGTTTTAGTTATTTATTTAAGGTAAGACATTAAAAGATTGGGATTTACAAAAGGAAAAAATTTAAATTTTTTAAAACACCGTGGTAAATTGATTTGAATTAAGAATGTATTTTCTGAGAAACAAAAAATATATATATATACAAAAATAAGTGGATTTGGCTTTATAAAATATGCATCTTAGAGAAATTTCTGAAAACAATGCATTAAGTTGTACCCATACTGGAATTGGTGTTTAACTATGTTCCTTGTTGTACTCCTAGTTTGACACTCTATGGAGATATGTCTAGTCAATAATAATATTTTTATGAACCATTACGATGGATATATAAAATATATAATTTTTATTAGATGATATTAAAAACATATTATAGAGTTATTTTCTAAGATGTAAAATATCATTATTATTAAAATATTCCAAAATTTCTACCATTTATCACTAAGGTTTTCCTTTTTTATAAAAATTTTGTCAAATATGTGGAACCACATTAATGATGAGTTAAAAAACGATGCACTGATGATGTTTTGATGGATATTTGAATAGAAAACATCATGAGGATGATGAATCAACTAACTCGGGTTGTGATCAATAACATGAATCCTATTTACAAATCGGATTCACCGATAAGGGAAAAAAATTACGTTCAATCCTTTATGCATCAATGATCACCTTATTTTAGTGGATCTACTAGCCCATTGACTACTAAATTGGGGATAATCTCTATAAAAAAGATATTTTCTATACACTTTTGTTCAGTGTATAAAAAATTCACCTTGGTAGTGTACTTCTTTGAAGAAGAACATAATCATTGGTAGACACTAATAAGAAATATGAATCCAATAATAGAGATAGATGATATGTAGTGGAATGTTTTAAAGGTAATAATTTTCAATAAGTATTTCAAATTTTCCATGTAAATGACAAAGGATAAAAAATTACAAGAAATAATGTTGAAGGAAAATGATTCGGTGGAATTATATGAAATGAAATTTTCCATGATTGATCAATAGAAATCATTACATATTATTGATCCTATGAGAATGGTTGATATGATCTTTAATGGATATATAACCAATTTTTAGAGGAATATTGAAATTCATTATGGTGAATTCTATGAGGAGATAGTGCAGACATTTGTGATAGTTGAACTATTGTTTGGAGTGATATAGTGTTCAAATATATCAAATGAAAAAGTGGTCAATGGATCTAAACATTGAAAGGACCTATAATCATGGATGAGTAAGGAAGAAAGTGAAACATCTCACATGAATAAAATTATGGAAGAATCATTCAAGTAACTTATTAATTGGGAGGGGGAAGTGCTAAAAATGTAGATTAGATGGACATATAGATTGAGACAGTAATGGTGAGGTGAATCATAAAATTTTTAACACTAAATAACAAGGGATTATTATACCAAACATGGTATAAGTTCAATGCTTCTATTTTTTTAATCATAGGTACATTTAAAATCAATATACAAACTAGAAGATAATGGTGTGGAAGAACCATAGACATCATCATAGGCCATTATAGAATCGTTATAAAAATTTTATCTACACAGATGAAGTTGATTCTTTGAATGATGTATTATAAGGTACGCTTATTGGGCTAACAAATATTGAAAGAACATAAATGGATTTTGGTTCAATGCATTCCTTTTTTCCATTGAGGATTGAAACGAATGTATAATAAATACCATAACATCTAAAATTAGAGTGATTTTTCAAGACTCATTGAGGAATTATACTAGCATCAACAATGTATAAAATCTCTAATATTAACTTTGTAGGGTGAAATATCATCGGAAATCTTATAGTCATTACCATGTTGTAATTAAAGACTCTACCAAGGATGCATTGGCTCTCAATGTGTAATACTACAATCAACTATAGAATCAGGTAAATTTTAGTAGTCCTGAATGCTATACCTGAAGATATTATTAATGGAGAGATATGATAGCCTAATATTTCCATCTATTCAACTCCAATTACTTCCATATGGATATTACCATTGAATATGGAGAAGGAAATGAATGTGTAATGATAGATAATGTTTCTATCATTCATGAATACATTTATTTATTTCGTGAAGAGTTATCATGAACGATCCTAAAAAAGGAGATAGTTCTCCCCATTAAACTCATAACTAAATCCAAGAAAATATCATATACAAATTTAGGATGGAAAATATGTAGTTATATTAATCAATGAAACAATATCATGATCTTCAAGAAAATTGATTCATTTGATCAAATATGTCTCCATGGGGATAACATGTACTCTCTGTGAAGAATAATGAGGGATAAATGTGAGTTTTCATTGATTATAGAGAACGTAACGTGTTCATAGTGAATAAAAAGAACCATATAACAAGTATTTCAACCAGCATTGTGGTGAACAATTATACTGCATGATTAACCCCCAATAAAGGTTTCATCATTTGAGGGTGATGAAAAAAGATGCTCAAATAACTGGATTCCAAACATGTTTAAGAATTATGAGTTTAGGACCATTGTATTGACTAATTCTCCTGCTATATTTATGGATTTGATGAATGGAGTCTTCCAAGACTACCTTGATAAATTCATTGTAGCTTTTATTGATGATATTATGATATACTCGAAAGATCATAAGGATAATGAGGATAATATAAGGGTTATCTTGGGAAATATATGGAAGGAGAATATTTTTGTAATGTTCATCAAATAAGAATTCTAGTTATAAAAATATTTATTCATATGTCACATTGTATCCAATGAAGAAATATTAGTAGACGCTATGAAGAAAAAGGATGTAGAGTATTGGCCTCACCCTACAACAGTGATATATATTAATAAATTCCTTGTATTAGATTGATATTATTGGATGTTTATGTAAAACTACACATAAATGTTTTACTCAATAATTATTTAACTCAAAAGGGTTCCAATTTCATATGTACAAATGAGTGTGATGATGGTTTCTATGAATTGATGATGATATTGGTTAGTGCACCTATGTTAAATCTACCATCTGTCGAATTAGAATTTTTTTTATAATGATGAGTAATTGAAAATTATTAGAGGTATCCTCATGAGAAATAAAAATTTTATTTCTTATCCATCTCAATAGTTTTTGATACATTATAATTATTATCCTACGATGACTTGGAGTTAGCTAGAGTTATTTTTTTCGGAAAATTCCACGTTACTATCTTTATGGGGAGTAATTTGATATATATAATGACCAACAACGTTTGAAATGTGTTTTTATGAAAAAAAAATTAAACATGAGATATATTAGATATTTTAATTATATCAATCAATATGGGTTTTCAATTCATTATCACCCCAGAAGTAAAATATAAATCTAAGAGGCATGAAGTGGGAAATGAATTATTTTCATATTAGTGACGGGGATTGAAGTTGATCGTTTTGATCAAGGAAATTGTAAAATTGTAAATGAGAATTGTAAGGTAAGGTAAATCATCAAAACAACAATAAATGATATATCAACAATACTTACTAGAAAATATCATGACTTCTTAAATATAATATTATTTGTTACAAATGATTATATATGTTGTGAAGAATGAGACGTTTCCTGAGATCGATATTGATTGAGAATGTGTATTTAAATTTTAGTCAAGGTTTTTTGTTCCATATATCTAGTATATAAGGAAGGATATGAGGGATTATTATTATAGATCTATATCCTATATACATCATGGATGCTCTAAAATGTATTGGGACCTCTATTATCATTATTGTTGGGATAAATTAAGAAGGGAGATTTCCAACAACACTATAAGGTTCCTGTCTTTTCAACAAGGGAAGGCAGAGAGATGTTAACCTAAAGGTGTATTGAAAACACTACCCATACCAACATGTATGTGAAAATTATAATTTTGGACATTATCAATGGTCTACCAATAATAACTAATGGATATAATTTATTATTTTTTATAGTGGATCAACTCAAAATGACTACCAATTTCATCGATATTACAAAAGATTACTATATTAAAAATATTTCCATGATATATGTAATGTATGTGGTGAAGTTTAAAGGTGTTACAAGGATCAAATATAAATTTTGGATACAAAATCAATATGATCTGAAAACTAAATTTAAATTAGTATGGCATGTCACCCACAATATGATTGACATTTTGGAAGGTCTATTCATACACATGACGATATGATGAGAAAAGTATCAAAGGAATTTAATGGTGGATGTGGTCAACACCTCACATTCGTTTAGTTGTAAAAAAACAACTTCCAATCGAGTTTTCAAATGGAACCATATGAATTGGTAGGAAAGTGATGTAGAACACCTACTTATTAGGATGATGTTGGTGAGAGGAAATTAATTAGGACCAATAATGTTCAAGTGATGATGGAAACATTTTATGCCTTAAAATAATATATAAAGGCTTCTTAGAGTTTTAATAATTGATATGGTATAATTATTCAAAGGGAATTGGATTTTTATACTGGAGAAAAAAATTTCATTTGAATATAACCATGGAATATAGTCATGAGATTTGGAATGAAATTGAAGCCTCCCCCCAATTACATTGGCCCATATGAAATACATCACTGTATATAAAGAATGGAATATAAGATACCACATCCCAAAAATATATCTCATGTTCATAATGTCATTTATGTGAATCTCATTAAGATATACATATCTTATCTGTCACATGTATTTAATCTTGTGGTGGTGAAACTAAAACATGTCCCTTATTAGGAGGAGCAGCAGGTGGGGATCTTATACCATAGAGACAAGGATCAACACAAAAAGACTAATTTCATTATCAAATTGTTGTAAAATATCCATAAATATAAAGAAAATATGTGAGAACAAATGGGAAAATAGTGACATAATTACCCTCACCATTTCTCAATCGAGATAATGTGTTGAGATTTTCGGGACAAAATTTCATAGGGGATAATTTAAGGACACAAAATTTCTAAATGATATTTTTTATTGAAATAAATTTTTGATTTAGATAATTTTATACAAAACAAAGGGAAACAAATAAATTTTTATCTCTTTAAAAATTATATTTACATTATTCATTTGTGAGACAAATTAAAATCCCAAACATTACAAGTAAACAATAATAAAAAAATATAACTGTTAAAATAGAAAAATTATGGATCACTATAATCTACCAAAATCTTCACCTAACACTAACTTATAAAAAAATAAAACAAAATCCTAGTAAACCAATATATATATTATGAATCCAAATATAACCTTAAAAGAAATTATAGTGAATTTTGAGTGAAAAAATTAAGTAGTATTTATTTGGCGTAAATGGAAATGTGACCATTGGTATTTAACAAATATATGACAGTTGGTTAATATGAAAATTTTGAACTATTAACATGATTGATAATTCTACCATTATAATTAGAGGTATATGTAGAAATGACATAAGTGAATGAAACATAAATGGGAATTGATGGAAATAACAAGTACATTTATACTGTTTAAATCAAAGTTATCAGATTATGGTAATGGGGTATCATCATTATAATTATATCTTGAACAAGACCAAGAGGAACACTAAAAATTTAAACTTGAATTAATTATCCTTCTAAATATGATAATGTTAATGGAGATTTTTACTCGATGGATATTAGTTGAGACACCCTACAGAACATGCAACACTGCACACCTTACTCTTAGTGCGTATGCATGTGTAATAAGTGGTTATATTTCAAAGTATTATTTTCTGAATTTTTAATATAATTATTAAAAATTAAATTATTCTTACATCAATTCCACTTAAAAATCCATTTCATAATAAATTATTTGTGTAATTGACATGAATTTTATAATTTTTGTTTTGGACATAAATAAAACATAACATTATTTTTCTAGAAAATACACATTGTTTTTTTCATAATTAAATTTATTATTAATAGTATTTTATTAATTAAATAGAATTTTAAAAAACTTTTCTGTTAATAATAAATCATTAAATAATATTAAAAAGGCCTAGACCGTTTTTTATAAATTTAATAAATGTTATAACGCCTTAAAAACGGTTGTTTTTTGAAATATGGTTTTCAATATTTAAATTATATGATAATCAGAATTATATAATTTTTCGAATATAATAAGAACAATTTATGAAATCATTAATTATAAATTATGTAAGGGTGAATTTATGGGATGTTTCTAAAATACATTAGTTTGACATAAATTGTAAAAAAATTTATGGTTTGTATATATTTTATGACATAATATATATTTCATAATGATGTAATAATTAATTAAACACAATAAATGACCAATAAAATGTTAGTTTAATACAATTAATATTCTAACATATTTTATTAAGTTTTTAAATTATTTTCTTATATTCAAAAAGAAAAAAATGTTATTTTTTTAAAAAATATTACATTGTGAAATCGTAACCTTTCCATCGAAAAAAAGTATTTAAAAATTATATTCTTTTAATATAGTTTAAAATAACATAAAATGAATCCCAAATTTCCAATTCCAGGAGAAAAAACCATGGGTAATCTAATGGTTTTTCAATATCAATAATCTAGTTTTTCAAGACCTATATTTTTAAATTATTAAAAAATTTATACACATATCCTATAAATACCCACCCATTCATCCATTTCCATTCACGCCATATCCATCCTCCCATAAGGTTAAGTGATTTTTCTTCCCATATAGTCCACCCAAGGATTCCTTATGCCCCATGGTTCTATCCTCATATTCTAGAAATATCTCATCAAGCTAAGGAAAATCCTTAATTCTCTTTTCCATTCAAGATTACTTTTTATGGTATGTATTACAATTACCAAAAAATCATTTTTTAAGTTATATTATTCCCCTAATATATGAATATTTCATTATGAGTGGGATACCCTTTTCATCTAATTTTAACATGTTATATAACAATATTTTATATATTTCACGCAAAAAAAATTCTTCTCAGTTTTTCTTCTTTTACATGATTAATTTTTTTTATTTTTTAATAGAATAACCAAAAATATTTTTTTCAGGGAGTATTAAACTAGATTTAGAAATGGATTTTATGTTTTAGGATATACTTATATGAAACTAACATATCTTTTAATGGGTTCATAATAATGTAATGATCATGTATTTATAATATATAGTATGACATGATTTTTGATAATAAACACATTCTTTTCCACATGTTATTAGTGAAAGTATTTATAATGATCTACGTGGAACAAAAAAAATTATGCATATGAGGGGTTCTTCCTAATAGATCTCCAATGAATTGGGTAATGAATTTAATATCTACATATGACATGCTAAACAACATAGTGGTAAATATCCTTGCTAGTTTTTATTGACCACACCTTGGTTATAAGATTATGAGTGACTCATTTAATTGTTCTAGAAACATTTCAATGGTATGATTCATGTTAAGTTTTTCATGATATTCTTCTTCCTCATACAGTATTGGTATTCCTTATGTTTTCATTAATATGTCTTATGTTCAAATACTTTATATCATCTTTGTTATTTCTCTTACATGGCTTCATGCTCACCCCTTTCCATTCATGTATATCCCTATGATATGTGATGCAATATTTGTAACGTAGGATGAACCCAATAATATGTTTATAGATTGGATTTATAAGAATGTGTAATTTTTTTATTATGTAACTTATTTATTAGAAACTAAACATTAAATTATATCCTCCTTTACATCATGTAATGAAAATTTATGTAATCAAAATATAGGATTCAATATAAACATTTAGATTGAAGTAACAATTAACTATATTCAAATATGTATGGTGATTTTAAAAAAAAATTACCTAAAAATAATACCTTATGGAGATATTTATGGAATGAGTTGTAAAAAATAACTTATTTTTAATAATTATTATTTTTTACAAAGATATCCCATTTTAAAACCAAACGAAATATTAGGGGGCATTAGAAGAATAAATATTATAAATATAATGTTTATTATTTTTCATTTAATAATATTGGATTTTCAAAAGAAAGGATAATTTTTCAAGGTAGTAATTTTGAAAAAAAAAGGATAAAAAAGATATTATTTTCTGATAATACGAGACCCAATAAGGTTTGGGTCCTGAAACACAAATGTTTTTTTCTATAAAATATTGTATGTTCATATAGAAAAAACCTTTTATACTTGGATATTGGATGTTCCAAACACATAACTTGAAATAAGTTTTTGAATAAGAAGATATTAATGATGAAAGGTTGAAAATATAATTTAGAGATAATTCTCATAGATAGATTGTCAGTACAGGTAATGTTTTTCACCATTTTAAAGATTTAATATTAAATGTTTTATTTTTGGAGCACATAAGAAAATAATTATCAATATAAGTAAATTATGTGATGAGGGTTACCATGTGGTCTTCACGAATGATAAATTAACTGTTCATATTTATAAATATTATTTTATTATTGCGGAAAATGTCCATGGTAATGTTAACACTTCATACTTAAAAGACTTTTTTATTAATGATAAATTTTTCATTAATGAAATTGAAGAACAACCATTGTTATGGAATTGAATTTTATGCCACAATAATCATATAATTTTAGCTACTTTTTATAATAATGAACATCCCATAGATTTATCAGAACATTGGTTTGATACTTCTTGAGTATGTCATACATTTTAATATGTACAGAAAAATAAATATTTTTTAATCTATTAGTTAAGTACCGATGTATGATTATTCAATACAAGTGCAAATTGACTTATGTATTCATTCAAAAAATGGATGTATTGGTGGAAAGTACCATCTATATTATTTTAGTTGATTATTATGTCGGATATACATGGGTATATTTTATATCATGTTAATATGAAGCCTTTTTCTGTTTTGAAACATGTGTATATAGTGTTAAAAATGAAAACTACATATCATTGTTATTTATTTTTTGTTATCATAGTGTAAAATTTGAAAAAAAAATTATTTTGAATCTTTTTATTATATGAATGGTATAATACATAATGTTTTGGAACTAACAACTTCATAAAAAATAGTATAGCTGAAAGAAGAAATATTTTTCCTCAAGAGATTATTAAAACTATACAAACTAAACACTCTATTGGTAACCATTTTTTGGAAAAGTTTTTTTTACAATATTATATACTATAAAATGATATTTAGAAAGTTTGTTAAGAAAAATATTTATAATATGTGGATATGATGAATTTTTTTTGGAAATTTAGTGATTTTGAATGAATGTATCCATCATGGATAATAAAGATGACACTTATATATGTTTATAAAAAAAATTGATTGAGGAATATAGTTGGGTTAATATAAAAATTGGAAATATTATAATGTTTTTAATAAAAACATGTAATATTATGGAAATATTACATATTATTTTTTAGGAAAATGATCCCATTATTTTCAAAAAACCCAAACCAATATATTCGTATGTTATTTATAAAAATAATATTAAAAATATTTTATAAAATACATCTAATTAAAATGAAATAGTGTATTTTGTTTTTTGATGTTATGTCTCCTAAATATTTCTAACCTATTTTTATAGAACAATATTTTACATATCCTTGAAATCAGTTGATTAATAGGAATCATTATAGTGATAATATCATGGTTGTTGTAGATCAACTAGTTAGGACTAGATATTTTTTGATAAATGAAAATAAACATCTAGATATTTTTTCATAGTTAGAACCTCAGAATCAGAATGAGGCTTTATCAGATAAGGATCATAGAAAATAAAGTCATGATGAACTCATTTATTTAGAAATAATCCAATTATAGATCATAGTTTAAAATTCTAAATGTACCCCTATAATTTGAGTAAAATTGGACATTTTGAATATTAATGAGAAAAATGGAGTAGTTAATTGAGTTAAATATATACCTATTATAAAGTCTTATAATCTACAAGTTCTAATTGACTACGGTGAAACCTATGTAGATTTTTCAGGACTTGAATCCAAACATATTTTTCTATAATATATGAAATAGTTTTTTTTTCAAACTATATTAAAATCGTTATTATGTTTTAAACCATCATAGATATATAAGAGATGAATTTTATGTCGAAAAGCAAATTTTTTTAATACAAAACATTCATAACATGTTTTATCAAATATATAAATACACTATATATAGTGAAATAATCCCTTGGAGCTTGGTATAACTAGTTAACTATTTTCTGGAAAAAGAATTTCTTTCATGACAGCTTTGTTCCAATATATTTTGATAAATGAAATTAAAATACAATAGTATTATACATATATATTTTTATGAAATTATATTTTATTCAATTCAAAAGAATTTGACAGATTCCATTATAGATATTATTATGTCTTTGTTTGAAATTTTTTTTATGGGAGTGTTAACATACATTTTTTTATTAAAATTTCATAAAAAAATAATGAACTATTTTATCTCAAAATAATTACATAAAATTTATTCATAGGAAATTTGGATTTGAAAATAATTAAATTATTATTACCCCTATCATTATCATATGTAAATTAGGTATTTATGAATATAAGAAATAGAAATTAAAAAAACATTAAGAATTATTATTTGATGTTTACATTACAGAACAACTAATCAAAATTGTAATTTTTTTCAAAATTATAATTTTTAAGGTATCAACGCAATCCAAAATAAACCAATCATAATGATGTTAAATATAATTTTTATTACCATAATGGAAATATGGGTTTTTTAACACTTCTAGAAATGATTTTGAGATTAAAAGAGTAATGGATACAGAATTTGGTGGATATTTAATGGATATGAAAAGTTAATTTGTAACATGTAATTTCTATGGATAACATTTATTTTAACAAACCTTTAATAAAATAAATTTGAATCACATTCCACTTCTAATGTCGAATGTGGTGATGCAAGATGATATTGTACCCAAGTGTTTTGGATGTAACAAATAGACTCTAATTATGACACGAGATTTACGAAAACTAAATAATTATGTAATGGTAAATGACTGATCTTACTAAGTAATAATCCATCACATCATGATATTCTGAACACATGGATATAAGACACCATTTCCATTGGTATCACCTATAAATGGGATATATTATTTTAAAATTCATCGGAGGACACAAACATATTGTTGTTATTTTTACAGAACAACATGTTTCCAAAATATTTGAATACATTAAACAGATGTTTGGAATTATAAATATCAACTCAATATTCATATCTACTTCTATGTAACTAATGATATAACATTAATGAACACTTTCTCTACGGGAGTGTACAAATTTAATTTTTTTTTCTAAAACATTCACTTTTCTAAAATAATTTTTATTCTAAAAAAATCTATTTTAATATAAATATGTATTTTCATCCAAATGTTTTATAGTTTTCTAAATAGTTATTTTACATAAAAATATTTAATACTGATTTTTTATTTTAAAAAAATGGATTTATTATATTTAATAAACTCATCAGAAGAAAAATTCAATATTAATGATTCTTTAGAGAGAAATTTTTTTATAGATTCATCATTTAAAAATTTTCAAATAGAAATATTGGTAATTTTTTTCAATAGTTTTTTTTGTAAAAAATTATATCATAATTTTATTTTTCAATAATTTTAAAATTTTTTTACTCATACTGATTATATGTTTCAACTATGAAAGGTAATCTACTGATATTTTTAATTTTTCACTTATTCATTACTTTAGTTTCTAAAAGATATTTTAAAAATTCTTTATAAAAATTATAGATCATTATAATAATATTGTTTCTCAATTTGATAAGAAATTTTAATAAATACTCTATGATTCAAGAAATATATTTAAAATCATTTTTCAATTTAGTATATATCAACAAAAAAATGGGAATTCAATCTCAACTGTTAAAATTTATAAAATGATAAGCATAACCTCACGTGCCTATATAAGGGTGGGTTATACACTATCCCACATAGATTCTTTCATATTTTTCAGCAGACACTCACTATCACATTTAGTTCATAGACCAATCTTTTTCCATTCATTTTTTATCTGAAAAAATAATAAATAAAACGTCCACTGTTGAATGTTTTTCAAAAGGGGATGTAAAATTAGAATGACACATTTAAAAAATGGAATGAGAAATTCAATTCTTTATGGATAAATATTTTCAAAATTTAGTGTTTGGAAATTTTTATCATTTTAAAAATCATTTTGAAATATATCACCTTTGTATAATTAGATAAATAAAAATTTAGATGATTTATTTATGAATTAGATATTCAAAAGGTGAAATTTTACTTGTTTAGTGAAAAGTATAAAATATATTATAAACATGTTTCAATGTTAGTGGATGTTCATTATCAGGGAGAAGAAATTATTCATTCTAAAAATTTCCTTGAAACCATCGATGTTTTGTATGGTCAAGATCTTTTTTCACATCATTTTAGAATGATATAATGGTATCTCACCTAACAAAAACTGATCATTTATTAACATTATGGATTCAAGTATTTCTAATTTCATGAAAGGGTGATATGGATAACCCAAAAGATCTATATATATTTAAATTTCATTTCATGATGAATATGAGGCATATAAACTTAGTAATTTTTTTCTTTATAATAATGTAATTTATCAAAAAAATTATTGAATAAAAAACCCTATTATTCACTTTTCTCATTAACAAATTGTTAGTGAGCTACATGAATATTTTTCGAAACAAGAATATGACATATCCTATGAGTTAAATTTTTTTCCCCTTTGGTAAAGAGACCACATCAAGGATGATGTTGGTTTTTTGATAAGAAAATGAAGAAGGTTGTTTATTGGATTGAATGAACAATATCTATTGAAGGACCTATAAAAGAGATTTATATTTGGAATAAAACAACAATGTTTTAATACTCACACCAAAAATTCCAAAATAAACAATAACAAATGGCTGATAAAGAATTCCTGATGATTTTTTGTTAAAGTGATCCTAATAATATTGTTGATAATTCATTTTCCCATGATATGGCTGATTCCAAGGAACATAAGATTCAGATGATTGATGTGCCAATGGATGTTGATAAAAAAATAAAAAAATGAAAATTTCTATGATGTAAAATCATTGATAAATTGATAAAGGCTGTTAAAACAATATTTAAAAAAAATTATAATTATATACATTATTAGTAGTCAGAGTAGAAACATTAAACAAAAAAAACCTCACATGAGACTGGATATTCCAGTTTCTAATTTGGTGTATAAAAAAAACTATTTCCCCCTTCAATTGCACCTATAGTTGGTGAATAGTGGATATGTAAAATTATAGTATAAGAAATTATAAAATTAGTTCTAGAAAAATTTATAAAGTTTTTGAGAAGAAAAAAAACATATGTATGTTATAAAATATATGGAAGTTATTTCAAGAACTGCACATTAGTAGGAAAAAGAATTTTGAGTAAGTATAAGGAGAAATATAATAAGAGGAAAAAGAAGTAGAAAATGTTGATGATGAAAGAGAAAAAAATCAGATAAGAAAGGAAGAAAAAAGATCATGTATGGAATATTCTAGAAATAATTTTTTTTCATATTATCCAAAAATGAATTTAGAGATATATATTTATTGGGATGTAAAATCAACATCAAAATAAGAAGAATAAAATTAGAAAAATCGAACAATATTAGCTAAACATGATTAGTTAGATAATGAAAAAGATATTATGAATGTTTTATAGAAGAGAATAAATTAGAGACTATTTCTTCCACACCTCATGTTTAAGAGGTTTAATTATATTTAATGGAGTATTTAGCTATAAAATTTCAATAGAAAATTTATTATATTTGTTAATATTTTAAATGGTTATGTTATTCAATTCTCTATAACACGAATATTCAAGCATAATAAAAAAATTATAATTTAATGAATGAAAAAATACAATCATTGATGATTTTGATTGATATGGTCATTAATAATTAATTAGATTTCAGAACCATCAAAATTAAAATATGATATCCCTATATAAATTTCAACCATATGGTTATATGGGAGAGACAAGCTAAAAATTATTTGAATGATCAAGATGATCAGTTTGTATAAATGAGGTATATATCCAATGAATTTGCTGACACATTTGAAAAACAATCAACCAATATTTCAGATAGATAAAGTTGATGATAAGTTTTAATACATAAAATACAATTGGGATGAGGATGTGAATGGTCTAAAAGAAAAAGTTAAAAATCTGTAATAACAAAACAATAGAATCTAATCCTATTAAGAGGACTTGTTTCTTGTGAAATAATATAATGATAATATTACTGAGGATGTTAAATGGTTGAAGGTATATGTTCTAAAGAAAGAAGTCACAGAGGAAAAAATTTGAATCTTCAATCACCAGTTTTTATAGCTGAGAAGGATCATAGAGATGCGAGTATGTGGAAGTATATCTCCATGAAACTTTATAAGAAAGAATGATATTGTTTTTTCTATGAAATTTTTATTTAGTAAAATATTTTATAATGATTGTTAACTATTAATAAATTTTTAAAAATATATTATATTTATAAATCATTCCCAATTTATTTTGAATGTATGTTATTTATTTTTATATATTTACTTATTTTCTATTTAACATATAATTTTATTTATGTCATATCATTTTATGATTTTAGAATATTTTATCGTTTCCATGATATTTTATAAATCATAAAGGGAGAGATATTTTTAGAGATTTGTTTAAATTAATACTTTAGGGAGATGTATTGGGGAAAATATTTTTTGTAGAATATTTTTTAAAGGGTGATATTTTATTTTCAAAAATAATGATCAATTCTAGTGGAATAATTTCAATATGGTGCGGAATATGTTTTTTTACTTTCCATGAGATCAATAATGATAAATAAAATTAAGGTATTAACTTGTAGAAAGATTAAATTTGAAAATGTAAAATATTTTTGATAAATTATATCATTCATGTTTTTAAATGAAAAAAGGGTTTTAAATATTTTATTATTGTTACTTTTTATTTTTATGTATGTTGTTTTGTGCTTTCCATAAATTGTTACAATGTTGAGTCAAAATTTAAAATTTACAACATTTCCTTTCATTTTTTTCCAAATCAAAATCATTTAATGAAAAAAAATTACAAAATTAATATATTCAAAGTGTTTTTGTGTGTTCTTATAGAAAAAAAATTTATACAAAAAATAGAAATATTTAAAATAAAAATTAAATATAAACATTTATTATTCAATATAATCCACCAGACTGATGGTATATTAGATTTTTTGTTTCATTTTTTACTTTGACCAATGATTAGAATCATGTCCCTTATATCAAATTTATCATTGTAAAAAATATCATATTTGAAATAAATTGTATAGTCCAGTGGACTATATAAATTTTTGTAATCAAAGTATATAGACTTATTTAATTTTTTTGTAAAAAAATTTATTGGATTTTAATTTTGTTAAAAAATAATGTTGGACTATGAAGTACAATTCATTATTAGTTGATAGGATTGTGATTATGAGATGTTAATGTAGATGTTGTTTGAGTTCATTGAAATAGACTCTAGGTAATTCCCATGGGAGGATTTCTTATAAATAAATGTTCATTTTTTGAACTATAATATGACACATTTGTAACTCAATACATCTATCATTTTCTCTTCTTGAACATATCAATCTAAATGATTTGTATTTTAATGGTGATCTATAGTTATATAAAATCTAAGCTTGGATGGGATATTTGATACAATATAGTTTGTTTTCATTATGTTTAATCATGGTGTTTATTGTGGGATTCATGGGATATGATGATGGGTGAATCCAATAGATCGGATCAATGGAATCAAGTTCAAGGAAGACATAGTTGCAGTGATCTATCAGATCGAGGGCTTCTAGAGGATTAAAATATATAGAGTTGTATTGATCATCATATCAAAATAAGTTATGGTATTTTGAGAAAAAACGTAATTGTAGGTGTTAAAAATGTGGTTTTATTTTGTCGGGTTTTTGAACACCCATAACTCTTTATGTTAATGCATAACTTCTTTTATAAATCTTGTAAGTCATTATTTTTATTAGAGGCTCTCATTTTTTCTTATTGTGACATGTTTTTATTTATTTATTAATATACATTAGAAATATTGTTCATACATATCATTATAATAATATTTTTATAGTAATATCAATGTGATCAATATCAAAGTATGATATATCAGATTATTAATGGATCTGATTTATCTAATCAGATCAACAGATGTTATTTTATTCTGATACTTATGAATTAAGTGGATTTGTGTTTTGTATTATTTTAAATTTTTAAACTGCAATCCTAATACCCATATTTTATACCACATATAGTGATATTATACAATAAATATTAAACGATTATAAAACATAAATATCCATTAATACATAAAAAAGACTCTAAATAACTTGTGTTTTAGGAAGACAGGCTTTATATTATGTAAAAGGACACTTAAAACTGGAATCATTATTTGATTCTCCATAGTGAGCTCTAAAAACACATTTGGGCTCCTAAAATTCCATGTTAAAACATGGATAATTCATAATAAAAGTGGTTAGATAAAAAAACCAATAAGGGAATAAACAAGACAAGGAAACAAAACATTTAGTCAATGGTATAACTTGACATTATAAAAGAGAAGGATCCTGAGTAATTCCCTTGAAACAAAACATAATTAACCTGGTAGCATAAGATCATGGATTTATATTTAATGATGAAAAAATATATAACATGACATAAACGTGAGTCAAGGTTGTCTAAATAGAAAATATCATGAGGTGGAAACTGTACAATAATGGAATAAGATAACTTCACAATCCCATTGAAGAGGACTGTTGATACTAGTTCTTTCCCCAATGCAATGGGGTTCTATCTAGGGGAACCAATTATAACTTTTCAATGTTATCTATTTTCCATAGAATAAAAATTTATCATAATTAATAATATTAAAATTTCACATGGAAATAAATTTGGATACATAATCATTCATCATATCATTTTCAAATAAAATTTTATAATGAAGGCATTTGAGAAATATTCAAAAGTCATGTGTTACCTAATAAATGGAAGCGGGAACAATTAAATATTATATTGAAACTAATTTTATAAATAATTTAAAGGAAATCCATAACATTAAAGTTTGTTTTCATTGATGAAACTAATTTTGAAAACATTGTAAATATTTATGATGAAATTTACATTTTATCATTGGGCAACATCATTGGATGGAGTCCTAGATTGCAAAAAATTGAAATATAACTTTCAAATTTTCATGAAGAAAATATCAATTTCATTTTTGAAACAATTATTTAAATTAGATTAAATTATTAATAATTAATGAAAACATTTCTTGAATAAAATTGAAATTTAAAAGTAGCCATTAAAACATTGAGTGGTCATGTTTTTGTAATATTTCAGTCCACTAAAAATAGATTAAATATAATTATTCTGTTCACATTTTTATAATAAATTCAAAAAAGATCCTTGTAAAAAACAAATCAGGAAGATTATTTATGTTTTTCTAAATTAAATTGTGGTTAAAAAATTTAGTGAACAAGTATATTAAAAATATTCGATGAATTTTTTAATGACATGGATATTGATTAAAAATGATTTTCGACCAAATTCAGAATGGGAGTCAGATTATATTGATTGAATTTTATATATCATTTTATCTACCAAATACATGTAAATGGTTATATTACATGAAAAACTTCATAAATATATAATGACGACTAAAATAAATGGTTTTTATTAGGAAATTTTCAAATTATTTCTTTCCAGGTAAATTCAAGAACAAACAATCTTGATAAAAAATAGATAGAAACATACACCCTTTCCATTTTGATAAAATTTTATTAAAAAATTCCCATTAATTAAATATATAAATATATTTATTCAATTTCATGAATTGTGAGATATTCATGATATAATATGTAATGGGGTTGATTTGGTTCATATAAAAAAATTTGGTGTATAAAAGGGCATGCGTTTAAAAGAAGGTAGTTTTGATATGTAAACCTATAAAAAGATTTCATCATTGAGGTTAGAGTTAATCTATGAATTAATTTTGTGTAACAAGTAAAAAAATATAAAATATAAATATTTATTTTAAAAATTATCATGGTAAAATATAATAACTAATGTATACGTATAACCCAATGAATGGAAATTGAGTTTCGAAATCACCTGAGGTTGAACTTCCACTAGGTTTATAATTATTTAACATTCACTATTGTGGTTCTAACCATGTTATTGACATATTTTGGGAGTATATTAACATTTTTAACATCATATATGGTTCTTTTATAATATATTAGTACCCGTTCATTAATAGTCACTCATTATTATTATTATTTCATATGATAATTACATTGTTTTATTTTTCCTGTCATGACATGAATTCTCTGGATACTGTACATATTATATAGTTCCATAATATAAATAATGATATTAATGTCATAAATATTATTTTTTTCTAGATTATTATTTAAAATCAATAATTTTTTTTGGAACATGGAGAATAAATTTTTGTGCTTCAGGGAGATGGTTGGTCATATGTATGCACGAGTGATGATATAATTTACTTTACATGTGCAAGAGTAATGAATTTAATGGTATATTAATTTTAAAAAATCAATTAAATATAATTTATATCACATATATTCACTAAGTGTATCCTTTAATACCTTCCATGGAATGCATTAGTGAAAAAATCACATTGCTTTAGGTGGAAACCCTCCACTGTATACTCAAGAGATGTTTTCATATTATCTACAAAATTGAATGTAAACTAGTATATATGATGTTTAAATTCTAGAAGTATAAAATTAATGTAAATTTTTTATATAATAATTTTCAAAATAAAAATATCTAACTGTGAGAAGTAATGATGGATAATGAATAACATCTGTTCTCGAGGTAGTAACCCACTAGACACATGACCAGAACATCCATTTTCCAAATGAGGAAGGATGATATGGTATTAGTTCATTCAATTACCATAAAAAATCTCATCATATGGTATATTTTTCAACTACATTTACACGTATGTATCACCTATTTCATTCATTTGTGGAATATAATCTATTGTGATGATATTTGAGAGGGTTTGTAGACATTTCAGATTGTATTTGTGGGATTCTATTAAGGATTAAAATTCGTGCATAATTAGTGGAAATCGTGAAAATTCCCTTACAAACCATGAAAAATGAGATATAAGGATCAGTGTAGGAACATGGTTACGTTTCACAGTTTTTCAAGACTGTGCGGCCACCCATTAAAAACTGTGCGATGATTGATAGTGGAATTTGGCATAGTTGGAACATTGTTGGGAAACTGTGTAAGGAAATTTTTTATTGATCCCCCTAGAGGTATTAGTTGGAACTTGGCTATCACATAGTTTTTCAAATCATACGCCTCATCATTCATTTTTTAAATCTAGATCCAAAAAAAGTTGATCTAGTTTGGGATTAGGATTTAACCCCTCATTTTTTTCCAAACCAACACTAAAATGGGTGTTTCTACTCCAAAATGTAGAAGTGAAATATCCCATTGATCTATAGGTGATCTAAATGATTCTATTGGTATTTTGAATATATATTCTCGTGGTAATAATTCATTAATTGTAGCTCCCTTAGTTTTCCAATGATCTACTGCTCCCTCTATGTTGTTTTCATAAAACTAGGTCTGTATTGGATTGATATAATATATTTTATACTAAATAATATTATATTTTAATTTTTTTCTAATGAAACACATATATGGAAACTTTTTATGAGATTTGAAACATTTTTTTGATGTTTTTCATGTCATTTTATATTTTTCCATGTCTTCTGATATAGGTGGATTCAATGTTATCTACGATATTTATAATATGAAGCCATAACTTCAAATTGATTAAATTGACAGAAATTGATTATTAAATTGGTTTGAAAATCAGGTTAGAAAACATATTTAGTGATGGATTCTATATTTTATTAATATTTTGGAAATTATAACTTATGTGCATTGAATAATGATATTAAAATTCTTAATTTAAATTAGTGTCTTTGTTCAATTTATGGAAAAATTATATAAAATGAACGATTGATATATAGATTTTTTTTAACTAAAATATTTTTGGGATTGATGTGTTTTTTCATTATATTATTGGCATGGGAGTGGGGCATACATGGTTGTTTGTTTTCATATTGCATTATGACGTTTGGATGAAATAATACCCTATGCTCAGTACCAAAGCTATATTGGAACATTGGATTCTATTACGTTATGAAAACATTATAGATTGGTGACAAACCAATCATGATTACTGAACATTCATAATTAATAAATCATGTTTTTATGTGTGCGTTATTGATTATAATGGGTTATAACAAATGGAATTTACGTAATGGTTGGTTAACAATTTTGGGTTTCATTCCTTGGAACTCTTTTTTATATTGAGATAACTATTTTACAATGGAACATGATTTTATTTTTTTATAAAATGTTTTTAAAATTTTTTTTATATAAACTATTTTATATAAATGTAGTAAAATATTCTATTCGTGTGGTGTGAGTAGGGATTTCATTTGGGGAAATATTACAATGTTTCACTACTCACCACTTCATTGAATCATTTGTGATTTTGTAGTTGTTTCTTTATAGTACTCTATAATGGGTAATGTATCACACATTTCAAGTAGTTCTTAGTGATTCATGGGAACATTTTGGGAGTGTAAAACAGAGATGTTTAGATCCTTGATGTTTTTCGTTACCATTGAGTTTCTTGTATTTTTATTCATCTTCTACGTACTTGGTGGTTTGGAGTTCATCTGTTATGGTACATTATTTTAGTTGTCTTTTCATATTCATAGTTTCTTTTATTTTTCTTTCATTGATATGATGCATCACGTCTTGGTTTCTTTAGATATTTCATGATTTGTTGGTTTTTTTATTTTCAAATGAAAAATCATCCCCTAATTGTTATTTAATTCTAATGCATCATGGGATGTCTCCTATGGACATGTAATGTTCTACCACCTTCTCAAGACAATGTGGAGGGCTGGAATGATACAAGTGGTATCAGTTTTGATCCTTCCAATTATATTTGTGGAAAATTTTGTATTATCTTGTTCATATAATGAATATCAATTGGACATTAATTATTTCCATTGATGATTTGAAATTCAGTCTTCTCCATCATGATAATGTTATGTATAAATGATTAGTAATTTCAGGATAGAAAATGTTGAGCATAATAACACATAGACAAACATATTATTTTGACCTTAATGTTTAAAATATTTTGTTAGACAAGTGTCTTGGAATGACTTATAGGAATGTGAATCTTATATTCATTACTTTGTCCAATGAGTTGAGAATTACATGCATTAATGAATTGAATTCCCACTAGGTGTGCATATTTAATTTTTAGAAATGAATTATGATTTGGTTGAAAGTGTAGAAATTTGAAAACCCATAATGAAATTTTGAAATGATAGAATTTGAAAAATTTCATCGTTGTGGTATTTTGAAATAGATTTAATTTTCAGAAGTATGTTGAGATTTTTCAACAAGGGTTCAACATGAAAAATTTGACCACGAAAATAGGAGGGATGTGCCAATGCAAGTGGATCATTCCTTCCAATTACAAAAATAGAATGTAGCCTTATTTTAACATTATTTTATAATATAAAAGGATGAGTTGTGGCATAATAGAATGGTTCATATAATCGATTTCATTGGCACAAGAATAGATAAGACTTAATATCTATTGATGTATATGCTGGAAGATATTGCATGCCACTGGGGGGATTTAGCAATTTATGCTAAATTCGATGATGACATTGCTTGGGGGGGTTTTGATGAATTTTTTAAAAATAAATTATATCCCAATGCATATATAATTCAAATAATGGAAGTTAGCTTCAGCTTGATGCAAGAAATTATTTATTTCATAGAGTATGAAGGTGAATAAATGAATTTGTTGTGATTAGTATCCAATGTTGATGCTATTGAATCCTTGATGGAATACATATTTGAATAGGGAAAGAGGTAGGTGATTATCTTGAACATTAATGTGATTTGTATTCCTCGTTATATAAATATATTCTATAAGTGATTGTAGATGAAATACGGGTCCCAAGAGCTATGGGAGGAAAAATAATGATGATACCTATAAGAAACGGTGGGTACTTTAATGATTTGAGAAAGATAAATAGGTAAACATATTTCCAAGGAGGGAGTTCAACTCAAAATAGAACTGTTTGATATTTAAATAATCCTATGATACACACGAATAATGATATAAAGATTCCAATTTGGTTTTATAAACCACATGAAGGGAGAGTGTATGACACCTGCAATATCATTCCACAATTTGAACTGAATTGGGAATCATAAGTTATGCTTTAATATTTCTATTAGGTCGTGAGTTTATGACACTTTTTAGGTGTCATAAGTATCGTATTATTCAACAGGATAAGGGATGTAGAATTAATCTCATATGCAGAACATAGCTACCCATGGTGATTCGGGAAATACCATTACACATTAGGTAGTGCAGTCTCAATAGGGAAATAAGGAGAAATTTGTGGTGGGGAATCACTTATATAGATCTTTAAAGATAATTATTGATTATCTGTATGAACAATCTAAATATTTTTGATCAATTCTCTTGAATTATACCCTTATGTACGCTTTATTTGACATGGTTTAATCCCATCCCATTATTTTTTTATTTATTTTCCCTATTTTAGTGTTGAGGTCACGCCTTCTATGATAAATCCTCAATCACATATTTTTCATAGATAATTTTATGCCTTTGTGTCTAGACATGGTTCTATAATTGATGATATAACTAAACAGAAATTAGATTTCCCTTTTCTTGAGATAATGTTTTATGAAATATTCTTGGGTATGGATTGGTTAATTATTTTTAAGGATATCATCAATTTTCATACTTGAATAGTTTGTTTTACAACTGAATATGGGGACTAGTATCTCTTTCATGGAGACCAAATTATAAATTATTGTGAAAAAATATTATTGGAACCTATATTTAGATTTCCCTAATACCATTTGGAAACATTTTAATTATAATGGATGGAAGAGATCAAAAATTTACAATTTTCCTACAATGGTTGATTAGTTTCTAGATTTATTTCCTGATAATTTATCAGTTTATTCACCAACGAGAGATGTGGAGTTTATAATGGATCTCATAATGGGGACCAGTTATATTTACTTTTTGTCTTATCGAATGGCACCATAAAAATTATGGTAGATGGATGTGTAGTTGAATGAGATGAAAAGAAATGGGTCTAATCTCTTGAGCACATTTTAGTGGGAAGTATGGTTCTTTTTTGTCAAAAAAAAGATGTAACTCTTAGACTATGGTTGTATTGTCATAATCTTAACCATGTTATGATAAAGTGAAGGTATCAAAATCCATGGCTTGATTATCTAATCAATCAATTTAGGGGTGAAAAATGGTTCTCTAATATTGACTTATGATTTGAATATCCTAAATTTGGGTTTGGCAGGAGGTTATGTTAAAGAAATATTTTAGAAGAAGATATGGCCATTATTAATATAAGGATATGCCTTTCAGTTTTAAAAATGTACCACGAAACAATATAGAATTGATGAATCCGATATTTGAGTGGTATCTATTTTCTTTTGTAGTGTTGTTTATGGATGAAATATTTGTATATTTGTTGATAAGTTATGACCATGTGAAAAACCTATAGAAAGTCTTTGGATTATTGAGGTATCATTGTATTAATGTAAAATTATCAGTGATTTATTTTTGGGTCATGAGGTACACTTCCTTGTCCTTCTATTAACTGAAATTGATGTTTCTATGGATCTAGAAACGATTGAATATGTTATCTCTAGAAAACTACAAAAGAATTTCTTTGAAGTACTCATTTTCCTTGGTCTAGCTAGTTAATACCGATGCTTTATTAG
This sequence comes from Viscum album, assembly GCA_963277665.1. NCBI lineage: Eukaryota > Viridiplantae > Streptophyta > Magnoliopsida > Santalales > Viscaceae > Viscum > Viscum album. Next base: position 619,459,964 of record OY728160.1, on the reverse strand, counting down.
TGACACTTCAAAAGAAGCCATACATATGACACATGTGACAAGAATAATGTTCCATTCCAATTATACAAGGAATTTCATAAGAATTTTAAAGAGAATATGTTTCACATTACATCACCACCAATCTATAATTTTCATTAATTATGAAAACTATACATGGTTCATTGTGAGGCTTCAGGATACAAGATGGGATACTCTATCTTGTAGGGAGATCATGTTGCTGCATATGCCTCAAGACCATTATGAGTGAATAAGAAAATTACCAACACATGATTTGGTGTAAACAATAATAGCCCATGATTCGAAAACATGGATTCATTACGTCTTTGGTGAAAATTTATCTATTTTTACAGATCATAAGATATTGAAACATATTCTCTGAAAAATTTATATGAATCTGAGAAAAATAAGAGGGATAAAAAATCTCCAAATGTTTTACTATGACATGATGTATGCACCAGGAATGGGAAATTCAGTGGGACATGCATTATGAAGAAATTTGTATGCCCAGATAGAAAATGTAGCCTTATATGTGTGGTAGTCGATGTCGGCCCTAACCGACATGCAATTGGAATTTGAAGACTGAGGTGAAGTTATAGCTTTAATAATAGTTTCATTTGTCCCTAACCTCGTGAAGATGGTTAAACAGGAACAAACATTCGAGGAAGAATGCATAACGCTGAGTTCAAAACTAAATTTTAGTGGTAACTTTAGTGATATGGACTATATGAGACATCAGTGTTGTGGTTCAAAAATCAGATGGTTGTACTGATGGATTTTTGGGAAAAACATATTCATGCCTACCATTATTTGAGATGGTCAATTCATCATGGAATAAAGAAGATGAATAAGGCGTTGAAATCAAAATATTGGATATTTAGAATGAAAAGAAAGGTATTCAAGTTCTTTTGAGGATTTTTACATTTCATTATGTTATAGAATGGCATTTGTGACTAGTAGGAATATTATAGTTTTTAAATATTCTATTTTGGAAGTGAGAATGGATAGTTATGGATTTTTTAATAGGTCTTCTATGAATGTCTCATAAACCCAATGCCATATGGGTAATAGTGGACTGAATAATGATGTTTTCTCATCTGATGACTATTTTTGAATCACATATGGGGGATGACATCTCAAACATTTATATCCAAGAAGTGGTAACTATGAATGGTGTTTCGATTTAAATTTTCTTAGATAGAGATAAATGGTTTATATATCGTATCTTGAAATACATAAATAAATACATTGGAAGTTAGTTGAATATGAGTATGGAATATGATAAAAAACTATTTGGATGAATATTTTATGGGTAATAAATGAAATAATTTCCTAACATTGTGCTAAATATGTTCATTCATGAAATATTTAGCATTAGATCATTCATTGGAAAATCTATGAAAATTCGAGTTTTACCCTTTTAAAATGAATTGTAGTATTTTTCACATAAATAATATAATATGAATTATTTCAACTTACAATTTTGTAACAGTGTTCCACATTTTTGTTTCTACAACTTTAATTCAGGACACTAGAGAGAAAGAGTAAATCTAGAAGCCATAAATGGGCCACTATGTTAATGGTTGGCTAGAAATATTATATTGGAAATCACATTAGTGTGGGGGATATATATTCTACATCCGTGCATGGATAGAGCCTAAATTTAGAGAGGGGATCGAAAAACCAATTTTAAAGAAATTATCCTTTGGGAAGGACAACTACATCAAACGATTTGGTTTTCATGAAGGCAGTGAAAGTTGGATTAAAATATTTGGCAGAATATTCTCATATAAACTTGATACCACATTTAACCTAGAATCCCCTCCACTCTATTAATATGTATTTTTAACATTTTTAATGGTTGGGAAGTGCATTGGGAATTTTAGTCAAGAGGAGAAGCAGATCCACTCTTATTCTTCAACCATTTCAATAAGGGAAACTCTTGAAGTATGTATCCCATAGATTAACCTTGATAAAACTCTATGATGAGCATATTTCCTTAACTCACATCAGGTGGTGACATAATAATTTATAAATAATGTGGTAACCATTGTATGAGTATTTAGGAGAAAAACATTGCTATAAAATTGACATTTGTGTGATAAGAGAAAATTCAAGTGTGGTAAGTGTTTTGTGTGTATGGGAAGATAAATGAATTGGAATTATGAATAATGATATAATTGGAGAATATGAAATAATAGTATTCTTATGAGTAATTATGTATTTATTTTCTTTGAGTAGATTTTTTTGATATCAAGGATATGTGTTTTAAAATTTGTTTTGATTTGATATTGATGTTTACTTGATATACGATTTTTCCCATGAGTGAAAAATGGTGAGTATGGGGGAGTTAATAAAACATTATATTGTTAAATATTTTATTGATAATAAATGTCAATTTTTGTTGACATTTTTCTAAATATTTTCATTTATAAAAATATTTGGGATTAGATCATTCAATAGAAAATATGATGAAAATTCAAATTTTACTATTTTTAAATAAGCTATCGTATTACTGACATAAATATTCTAATATGAATTATTTCAACTTGGAGTTTTTTAAATGTGTTCCTATATTAAATTTTTACAAGTTTTATTCAGGAAACTAGAGCTAAATTGTGCCTTTTGATGGAGTAAATGGGTCATTTATTTGATGGTGGGGTGGACAAGCGAGATTGGACATCACTTTAGTGTGTGGTCCATATCAACAACATTCTTGCTTGGATTGAGCCCAAATGTTGAGAGTGGATCTAAAAACCAATTTGTAACATATTTTCGTTTTATAAGAATAGTTAATTCACATGTTTTGGTAGCCAAGAAGTTGGTGAAAGTGGGATTAAAATATTTGGAAAAATATTCTCATTCAAACTTGAAACCACTATTATCCTAGCATCCCCTACACTATATAAATATGTATTTTTTTGTCGTTTTAAAATGTTGGTATGGGAATTGGTTTGTTTAGGGAAGTGGATAATTATATCCTCACCAATTATCCAACAATTTAAATAAGGGTATCTCTTGATGTAAGGATCCCTTCGACAAAGCCTTCTTCTTCTCCCTCTTCTTCTTCCTCATGGTGTAATGTTTGTGTTTTACTAAAAACATATCTATTATTTTACTATTTATACTATTTTCTTCTATTATTTTCAATTTTATTATTATATTAATCTTCATATTTGGTTTGGAGTTCATGATTATGGACAAGATTGAGTTCTACCCTATCAATCCATTGCTCATGCAAAATGTCTCCACAATGACCACACCGCCCATGGAAGAGTAGTTTTCATAGTGATTGATCAATATTATACCCTCTTCATTTAATTATTTTGAAACATTGAGATACATTAATTCACTTAATATTATCAATTAATTTAGTTTTTAAATTATATGAAACTAATAATGTATTTGAACTATTAATACAAAATCACTCGAGGTCAATATTTTGTGTAAATTGTGAGAGTGTGAACTTAATCAGTAAATTATACTAAAAAAGATATGTTTTTAGAGTTCAAATATATTCCCTAAACTCAATTATTCATCAATTCTAGAGTGTATATTTCTTCTAATTAACCACTTACCATTTGATATCCATAGAACATCTATCAACGAAGGGTGCTGCGATTGAATGTTCTAAAGCTTCCCTAGGGTTTAAGTAATTTCATCTTTATAGATAAGATAACATTTATAGAGTTCACGGTTTAAAAAAATAGGATATCATAATAATTTGTATATTAATTTAACTGGTAATGATTAATATGTAAATGATGTGTTATAGTTATATTGATTTCATCTTTTAAATATTTTCTTAAAAAACATCTTTTTGTTGTGACATTTTAATCGAACTTCATTTCAAAAATAAAAACAATCAAATGAAATATTCTTCCATCAAACTTATTCTAGTTTTATAAATGATAAAAAATGCCCCATCCATTCAGGTAGTGTTTTTATTCACTTTTATTTAATTTTTATAATACCTTTTAGAATCTTTTTTAATTCAGTTCCACCTTTGTGAGAAGACCTTAGTCCACCACTCTATTTCACCTAAGCAACCCAAAAATCAATTAATAATTTGAGGGAACCCATGATAGAACCTTTAAAATTGGCACCATTTCTGGGGATGAAAGTAATTATTTCAACTAATTAGAGTTATTTATTTTATTTTACTTTTTATTTTATTCCTCTCTTCTTTCTTCCTCCTTTTCCCAATCTGATTCTTTTCTTCTTCTTTTGTTTTCTTCATCTTCTTTTTGGATCATCAACCCAAACATCTCATTTTTATTACACTATGGTCCAATTTCATTAATTTCATTTTTATTTTATTTATGAAATGAACTAATACCGAATATATCTTAAATCTTGACCCTAATATTGAATGTAGCCTTTGAGCTCGAATAAGAAATTCTTAGACTATGGGAAGTTTCAACATTCACATAGTTGAAAAATTCCTCCACTCCTAGAACAGTGAAATTGGAAAAAAATATCTCCAACTTAACAAAAGAATAGATGGCTGAAAATAATGGAAAATAACTTAATAAAAAAATTCAAGAATTGTCTACACCAGATATTAAATATCAACCAAAAGATCATTGCATATCCAATCTTGAATCTCACTTTAAACTGAAATCTAGGTTAATCCGCCTTATTCCAATGTTTCATGGATTATCTTGTGAGGATCCAAATAAACATTTGAATGAATTAAATGTGGTTTTATCTACCTTAATACAAAAAAATTATTCTTAAGATCAAATCAAACTAACAGCATTCTAATTCTCACTTGAAAGAGCTGTGAAAGATTAGATTTATTATCTACTACCTGACAATGTAACTTGTTGAACGACTTGAAACATCTTTTCATGCAGATATATTTTCAATCATCAAGGAACACATCCATTTAAATGGAGATCTAGAGGAACAAGAATGCCCAAGGGGAGTTAAGGTATGAGTAATGTGAGAGATTCAAGAAGTTTTGTGCAAGCTATCCACTTCACCAAATCAGTGAGAAACTCCTCATCCAATACTTATATGAAGGAATCACACATATAGAGAGGATCATGGGGAGTTTAGTGGGTGGGGGAGAATTTGTGGACAAGAAAAAAGTAGCTGCACGTGCATTTATTAACAAAATGACCCAAAACTCACAAAAATTTGGTGATCTCCGTACACCACATGTTCATGGAGTACAGTAGGTAGGTGTTTCTTCTCTTGAAAGTCATTTAATTGATACTAAGTTAAAATAATTGAATACAATGGTGATGAAGATTACATTGGCTCAAAATTCATCCCAACACCCTCCTTCAAGGCCTTGTGTCATTTGCACTGAGACATGCCACCCAACTGACAGTTTTCCCCAACTACATGAAACTGAAGACTGTGCAACGGTGTAACCTGGGTGACCATATTAGCAGCATCAATAGCCATATCCCTCAAAAAATATTTATTAATTTGAACCAACATAAAACCAAGTATTGACGGATCAACCAAACATAAGGTACGGCTCTTGATAATAACAAATGCCCCATTTCCAACAAAACATCCAGGAGCCTCCGCCTTACCAACATGGTTTCCAACAACCCCAAAGGAAATTTTAATCTCAAGAATCAACAAGTCAACGATAATGGAATTATCACCAAAAGGTAGATTCTATCATTGATTATATTTTGAAGAAGTTTTTTCTTAATCAATAGAATGAGTAGAAGAGTCATGGTCTGGAGCTGAAGGATTTGAAGAAAAAAATGATCCATATTGACACAACCCTCCATTAATTAGAAAGTAATATTTTTAGAATTATTTCTACCCAACCTACACCAAATCCTAAGGGAAATTCAGTGCCATCACATTTTGAAGTGGGAAGTAAACAACTGATATATCTACACCTATCATTACTCCGGGATTCACCTCAACTCAAAAAAAGCCCTATTCAAAACCATCTGATTAGAACCTCAAGGAGAAAGATAATGGTAAGAAAAAGATTAATGATTCTCCTCATAACCCCTTTATATTTTCAAACTGTGTTGTAAAAAACAAGAAGATGGGTGAAGTGGTGAAGGAAAATGATGGTTTTGAAAAATTCAATCGTGTGGAGATCAGTATTCCTCTACTTGAATCCATCTAGAAAATCCCAATGTATTCCAAATTACTAAAAGAACATTTTATTAATAGAATATGAATCAAGGGAAATGATAGGATCAATCATGGAATGAATGTGTTAGCACTCATTACACCAACTCAAGTAATTCCAACAATGTTTAAGGATTCTAGGACATTCATTATCCCATACACTATATGGGATTTTCAATTTTCCGATGCATTAGGTGATTTAGGAGCTTCAATAAATGTAATGCCTCATTCTATTTTCTCTTCTTTATAGGATGGTGAGTTGGAACAAACAATTGTAGTGGTGCAGTTATAAAATAGAGGGACCAAATATCCAGTGGGAGTCTTTGAGGATGTACTTAATTGGGTAAGAGACATGATCGTTCTATCATAATTCTATGTTCATAACATAGAGGATGATTGGGTAAGTTATCATGCTCCCATTATCATATGTAGACCCTTTCTAAAAACTGCAAAAACTATCATAAATATCAATGAGGGTAAACATTCCAAAGAATTTTGAGATGTAGCTATGATTTATAATGTTATGGACTCCATTAAGTACCCCTTAGAGGACCATTACGCATTTATCATCTCCTATTTTGAACCACCAAATAAAAACCCTATGGAATTTAATTGTCTTATCCTTAGGGGGATTATAAGTATTGGTTATAGTTTAATTTCTAAGAGCACATCCACTCTTATATATAAGGTAGAAGACTATCTATGATTTGATTTTAAAATAGAATCATTTTCTGATTTTGATTTTGTGATATCATATTATTACATGGCTCTTGATTATTCTGATGGATTTGATAATTTATTCCCTGATTTTCATATTTTTTATTCAGATATTAATTTTAATTCTGCACATATCTTAGTTAATTCAATGTGTACATCCATTCACCACCTCTACACTAAAACTCAATCCATTACCACAAAATCTCAAATACCCATACTAGTTGAGTGGTGAGAAATTACTAGTTCTCACTAATAAAATTCACTCTTTTGAACATGAAGAGAAACATTGGAATCTTTTGAGGGATAATATTAAGGAAATAAGGTGAACATGGATGAGATATTAGGTAGTATCCCCTCCATTTTTATGCATAGTTTTATTTTGGAGGATGGGGCTAAACTGGTTAAAAATCTACAAAGGAGACTGAATCCAACTCTTATAGAAGTCGTAAAAAAGATGTTGAGAAAATTATTAAGGTAGTTATAATATTTCCTATTTCAGATTCCCAGTGAGTGAATCATACTCAGGTTGTTCCTAATAAAATTGGTGTTACTATTGTTAAAAATAATAATGATGAGTTAGTTCCAATAAGGACACAAAATATTTGGTCTCTGTGTATTGATTATAGGAAACTAAATCAGTCCACCAACAAGGACCATTTTCTCCACCAACTTATTGATGAAATTCTTGAGAGTCTTTCTGGGAAGACATTTCATTGTTTCATGGATGGATTTTATGGATATTTTTAGGTTCTTATTTCTCTAGAGTATTGGGAGAATAAAATATTTTCTAGTCCATTTGGTACATTTTCCTTTCAGAGGATTCCATTTGGACATTGCAATGCAGTAGTTACCTTATTGACATACATGGTGTGTATTTTATCTTATTTTTATTGAGACCATCATGGAGTTATTTAATGATGATTTGAAAGTGTATGGGTCTTAATTTGATTATTGTATCTCTTACATGGGAAAGGTTTTGAATCGTTGGATTGAGAAGAATCTTGTATTAAACTTTGAAAAGTGACATTTCATTGTAGAGCATGGGATTGTCTTAGGTCATGTATTTTCAAAACATGGGATGGAGTTTGATAGTTGTGAAGTATCTATTATTTCATACCTAATATATCCTTTATGTGTGTGTGATTTTAGTTACTTCATAGGGTATGCCGGATTTTATCAGTGCTTCATCGAGGATTTTTTAAGATTTCTCTTCTTATGTTATGATTACTCCAAAAGTATTCTGATATTGTGTTTTGTAATTCTTGCAGGACTTCCATTGATGAGATAATGAAGTGTTTGAACACTCCACCAATCTTATATCCACCACAAGGGGAAATTACTTTTTAGCTTATGTGTTGTGCCTTCATCTTCTTGGTGGTATTTGTCTTATCTCAGAGGGTGGAGGGACGTTCATATGTGATTGACAATGCATCAAGGACACTGGATTTAGCCCAATAAAACTACACAACCATGAAATAGTTTTTTATTACTATCATATTCCATTTATATAACATTAATTTATATTTATTGGGCTCTAAAGTAGTTGTATTTTCTGACCATTCATCTCTGAGGTACCTCTTGAAGAAGCCAGACACAAAGCCCAAGCTAATCTGATTAAAAATGATTTTCGACCAAATTGAGAATCAGTGTCAGATTATATTAATTTAATTTTATATATCATTCTATCTAAAGAATACATGTAAATGGTTCTATTACATGAAAAATGTCATAAATAAATATTTTAGACTAAAATAAATGTTTTTTAGGAAATAGTAAAATAATTTCTTGCAAGGTAAATTCAAGAATAAATAATCTTGATTAAAAATAGATGGAATCATACAAACTTACCAATTTGATAAATTTTAATTGAAAAATTCAAATTAATGAAATAGATATATATTTTTATTCAATTTCATTAATTTCGAGTTATTCATTATATAATATTTAATGGGGATGATTTTTATCATATAAAATAAATTTGTTTTATAAAAGGACATGTGTCTCAAAGAAGGTAGTTTTGATATGGAAACCTTTAAAACGATTTTATCATTGAGGTTTGAGTTAATTCATTAGGTAATTGAATGTAACAAGTAAAAAAATATTATATAATATAAATATTCATTTTAAAAATTATTATGTTATAATATAATAACTAAAGTAGACGTATAACCCAAAGAATGGAAATTGAGTTTAGAAATCCCATATGGGTGAAATTACACTAGGTTTATCATTATTTAACATTCACTATAGTTGTTCTAAACATGTTACAGTCTTATTTTGGGTCTATATTATCATTTTTAACATCATATACTGTTCTTTTATAATATATTAGTACCCATTCATTAATAGTCATTCATTATTATTATTAGTTCATATGATATTTTCTTTGTTTTCTTTTTCATGTCATGAGATGAATGTTTTAAATACGATACATATTATATAGTTCCATAATATACATAATGATATTAATGTGATAAATAATATTTTCTCACTAGATTATTATTTAAAATCATAATTTTATTTGGAACATGGAGAATAAATTGTAATGCTTCATGGAGATGATTGGTCATATGTATGCATGAGTGATTATATAATTTACATTACATGTGAAAGGGTAAGGATGTTAATGGTATATTAATTGTCAAAAATCAATTAAATATAATTTATATCCCATATATTCAATAATTTTATCTTTTATTACCTTCCATGTAAAGAATTAGAGAAAAACATCACATTGCTTTAGGTGGAAACCCTCTACTCTACACTCGAGCGATGTTTTCATATTATCTAAAGAATTTAATGTGAAATGGTATATATGATATTAAATTTCTAGAATTATAATATTATTGTAAATTTTTTATATACTAATTTTATAAATCATAATATCTAACTGTGAGAAGTAATGATGGAAAACGAATAACATCTATCCGCGAGGTAGTAACCCACTTGGCATGTGACTAGAACATCCATTTTCCAAATGAGTAAGGAAGATATGGTATTAGGTCATTTTATTATCAAAAAAATCGCATCATATGGTATATGATTCATCTACATTTTCATGTATGTATCCACTATTTTATTCATTTACGGAATATAATGTGTTTGGATGATGTTTGAGAGGGTTTGTAGAAATTTTAGATATTATTTGAGGGATTATATTAAGATGTATGATTAGTGCATCATTAGCATAAATCGTTAAAATTACCATGGAAACTATGAAAAATGAGATATAAGGATCAGGGTGGGAACATGGATAAGTTGCACAGATTTTCAAGACTGTGCAGCCACCCATTAGAAACTATGTGATGATTGATAGTGAGATTTGGCACAGTTGAAACATGGATGGGAAAACGTGTAAGAAAATTGTTTGTAGATCCCCCTTTGAGGTAGTAGTTGGAACATGGTTATCACATAGTTTTTCTAATCATGCGCCTAGCCATTCATAATTTAAAACTAGATCAAAAAAATGTTGATCTATTTTGGGATTAGGATTTGACCCCTCATTTTTTCCCAAACCAACCCTAACTTCGGTTTTTCTCCTCCAAAAGAAAGAGACATATCCCATTAATATATATGTTATCTAAATGCATATCTTTTTATTTTGAATCTATATTCTCGTGGTAAGTATTCATTCATTTTATCTCCCTAGATTTTTCTAAGATTGATTGCTCCCTCAATCTTGTTTTCATAGAACTAGGTCAGTATTGGTTTGATATAATATATTTTATTCTAAATATTATTATATTTGAAACAAATATCAAATAGAACATATATAAAGAAACTTTTTATGATATTTGAAACCTTTTATGATGTTTTTCATGTCATTTTATATTTTTCCATGTCTTCTAAGATAGGTGGATGCACTATCATCTACGATATTTATAATATGAAGTCGTAGCTTCAAATTGATTATATTTAATGAAATTGATTACTAAATCGGTTTTAAAATATGGTTAGAAAACATATTTAGTGATGGATTCTATATTTTACTAATATTGGGGAAATTATAAGCAATGTCCATTGAAAAATTATATTAATATTTTGAATTTAATGTATTTTCATTGTTCAATTTTATGAAATATTATATAAACTGAATGATGGATATATTGATTTTTTAATAGAAATTGTTTTGGGATTGATATGTTTTTTCTCTATATTTTTGGCATGGGAGTGGGTCATGCATGGTGCTTTGTGTTATTATTGCATTATGATGTTTGGATGAAATAGGACCTTCTGTTCACTGCCAAAGTTGTAATGGATCTTGTGATTTTATTACTTTATGACAACTTTATAGATTGGTGAGAAACCAATCCTGAGTACGGAACATTCATAATGAATAATTCATATGTGGATGTGTGCGTTATAGATTATAATGGGTTATACCAAATGGAATTTACGAAATGGTTTGATAAAATTTTTTGGTTTCATTCCATGGAACTCTTTTTTTATTGAGAGAACTGTTTTTACTATGGAATATGTCTTTATTTATTTATAAAAAGTTTTTTAAAATTGTTTTATTAAACTATTTTATATAAATGTGGTAAAATGTTTTTTTTTGTGTGGTGTGAGTAAGGAATTAATTTGGGGAAATCCTGCTGAGTTACATTATTCACCACTTCATTGAAACATTTGTAATTTTGTAGATGTTTCTTTATAGTACATTGTAAAGGTTCATGTATCACACTTTTCAAATAGTTCTTAGAGTGGGTTTTCAAGACTCCTTAAGGAATTATACTAGCATCAACAATGTATAAAATCTCTAATATTAACTTTGTAGGGTAACATATCATCATAAATCTTATATTCGTTACCGTGTTGTAATTAAAGACTATACCAAGGATGCATTGCCTCTCAATGTGTAATACTATAATCAACTATAGAATCAGGTTAATTTTAGTAGTCCTGAATGCTATACCTGAAGATATTATTAATGGAGAGATATGATAGCCTAATATTTCCCAATATTCAACTCCCATTACTTCCATATGGATATTACCATTGAATACGGAGAAGGAAATGAATGTGTAATGATAAAGAATTTTTTTATCATTCATGAATACATTTATTTATTTCATGAAGAGTTATCTTGAACGATCCTAAAAAAATAGATAGTGTTCTCCATTAAACTCATAACTAAATCCAATACAAAATCATATACAAAATATAGAATGAAAATTATGGAGTTATTTAAATCAATGAAACGATATCATTATTTTCAAGAAAATTGATTCATTTGATCAAATTTTTCTCCATGGGGATAACATGTACTCTCTGTGAAGAATAATGAGGGATAAATGTGAGTTTTCATTGATTAGAGAGAACGTAACGTGTTCATAGTGAATAAAAAGAACCATATCACAAAGATTTTGTTTTTTTTTCAACCAGCATTGTGGTAAACAATTATACTGCTTGATTAACCCCCAATAAATGTTTCATCATTTGAGGGTGATGAAAAAAGATGCTCAAATAACTGGATTCCAATATAAGAATTATGAGTTTAAGACTATTGGTTCGACTAATTATCCTGCTATATTTATGGATTTTATGAATGAAGTATTCCAAGACTACATCGATAAATTCATTGTAGCTTTTATTGATGATATTATGATATACTCGAAAAATCATCTGGATAATGAGGAAAATCTAAGGGTTATCGTGGGAAATATATGGAAGGAGAATATTTTTGTAAGGTTCATCAAATAAGAATTCTAGTCATAAAAATATTTATTCTTTGTTCACATTGTAACCAATGAAGAAATATTAGTAGATGCTATGACGAAAAAGGATGTAGAGTATTGGCCTCATCCTACAACAGTGAGAGATATTATTAAATTCCTTGGATTAGATGGATATTATTGGATGTTTATGAAAAAATACATATAATTGTTTTACTCAATAATTATTTAACTCAAAAGGGTTCTAATTTCATATGTACAAATGAGTGTTATGATGGTTTCTATGAATTGATGATGATACTGGTTAGTGCACCTGTGTTAAATCTACCATCTGTCGAATTAGATATTTTTTATAATGATAAGTAATTGAAAAGTATTAGAGGTATCCTCATGAGAAATAAAAATTTATTTATTATCCATCTCAATAGTTTATGATACATTATAATTATTATACTATGATGACTTGGAGCTAGCTATAATTATTTTTTTTGAAAAATTCCATGTTACTATCTTTATGGGGATGAATGTGATATATATAATGTCCAACAATGTATTAATTGTGTTTTTATGAAAAAATAATTAAACATGAGATAGATTAGATATTTTAATTTTATCAATCAATATGGTTGTTCAATTCATTATCACCCCAGAAGTAAAATAAAAATCTATGAGGCATGAAGTAGGAAATGAATTGTTTTCCTATTAGTGATGGGGATTGATGTAGATCATTTTGATCAAGGAAATTGTAAAATTGTAAATGAGAATTGTATGGTAAGCTACATCATCAAAATGATAATAATTGATATATCAACAATACTTACTAGAAAATATCATGAATTCTTAAATATAATATACTTTGTTACAAATGATCATATATGTTGTGAAGAATGAGATGTTTCCTGAGATCGATATTGATTAAGAAAGTGTATTTAAATTTTAGTCAAGGTTTTTTGTTCCATATATCTAGTAGATAAGGAAGGATATAATGGATTATTATTATAGATCAATATCCTATATACATCATGGATGTTCTAAAATGTATTGGGACCTCTATTATCATTATTTTTTGGATAATTTAAGATTGGAGATTTCCAACAACACTACAAGGTTCTTGGCTTTTCAACAAGGGAAGGCAGAGAGATATTAACCTAAAGGTGTATTGAAAACACTACCCATACCAACATGGATGTGAAATTTATAAGTATGGACATCATCAATGGTCTCCCTATAATTACTAATGGATATAATTTATTATTTTTTATAGTGGATCAACACAAAATTACTACCAATTTCATCGATATTACAAAAGATTACTCTATTAAAAATATTTTCATGATATATGTAATGTATGTGGTAAAGTTTAAAGGTGTTCCAAGGATCCAATATAAATTTTGGATACATAATCAATATGCTCTGAAAACTAAATTTAATATTAGTATGGCATATCACCCATAATATGATTGACATTTTGGAAGGGCTATTCATACACTTGACGATATGATGAGAAAAGTATCAGAGGAATTTAATGGTGGATGTGGTCAAAACCTCCCATTCGTTTAGTTGTCAAAAAAAAACAACTTCCACTCAAGTATTCAAATGGAACCATAAGACTTGGTATTTGGAATGCGATGTAGAACTCCTACTTATTAGGATGATGTTAGTGAGAGGAAATTAATTTGGACAAATAATGTTGAAGTGATGATGGAAAAATTTTATGCCATAAAATAACATATAAAGGCATCTTAGTGTTTTAATAATTGCTATGGTATCATTATTCAAAGGGAATTAGATTTTTATACTGGAGAAAAAAATTTCATTTGAATATAACCATGGAATATAGTCATGAGATTTGGAATGAAATTGAAGCCTCCCCCTATTTACATTTCCCCATATGAAATACATCACTGTATATGAAGAATGGAATATAAGATACCACATCCCCAAAATATACCTCATGTTCATAATGTCATTTATGTGAATTTCATTAAGATATACATATCTTATCTTTCATATGTATTTAATCTAGTGCTAGTGAAACTAAAACATGTCCCTTTTAGGAGGACCAGCCGGTGGGGATCTTGAACCATAGAGACAAGGACCAACACAAAAAGTCTAATTTCATTATCAAATTGTTGTAAAATAACCATAAATATAATGAAAATATGTGAGAACAAATGGGAACATGGTGACAGAATTACCCTCACCATTTCTCAATCGAGATAATGAGTCGAGATTTTGGTAACGAACCAAAATTTCTAAATGATATTTTTTTATTGCAATAAATTTTTGATCTATTTAATTTTATATAAAATAAAGGGAAAAAAATAAATTTTTATTTATTTAATAATTATATTTACATAATTCATCTATGAGAAAATTAAAATCCAATACATTACAACTAAACAATAATAAAAAAATAGAACTGCTAAAATAAAAAAAATATGGATCACCGTAATCTATCAAAATCATCACCTAACACGAAAATATAATAAAATAAAACAATATATCAGTAACCCAATCTATATATTATGGATACAAATATAAACTTAAAAGAAATTATAGTCAATTTTGGGTGAAAAATTTAAGTACTATTTATTTGGCGTAAATGGAAATGTAACCATTGTTATTTAACAAATTTATGACAGTTGGTTGATGTGAAAATTTGGAACTATTAACTTGATTTATAATTCTACCATTATAATTAGTGGTATATGTAGAAATGACATAAGTGAATGAAACATAAATTGGAATTGATGGAAATAACATGTACATTTGTACTGTTTAAATCAAATTTATCAGATCATGGGAATGGGGTATCATTATTATAATTATATCTTGAACAAGACCAAGAGGAACATCAAAAATTTAAACATGAATTAATTATCCTACTGAATATGATAATGTTAATGGAGATTATTACTCTATAGATATTAGTTGAGACACCCTACAAAACATGCAACACTACACACCTTAATCTTAGGGCGTATGCATGTGTAATAAGGGGTTATATTTCAAAGTATTAGTTTCTGAATTATTAATATAATTATTAAAAATTAAATTATTCTTACATCAATTCAACTTAAAAATAGTTTTCATATTAAATTATTTGTGTAATTGACATGAATTTTATAATTTGCATTTTGGATATAAATAAAACATAACATTATTTTTCTTGAAAATAAATATTGCTTTTATCATAATAAAATTTATTATTAATATTATTTTATTAATTAAATAGAATTTTAAAAAACTTTTATGTTAATAATAAATAATTAAATAATATTACAAAGACCTAGACCATTTTTTATAAATTTAATAACTGTTATAACGCCTTAAAAACTGCTATTTTTTGAAATATGGATTTCAATATTTAAATTATATAATAATCATAAATATATAATTTTTCTAATATAATAAGCACAATTTATGGAATCATCACTTATAAATTATGTACGGGTGAATTTATGGGAAGTTTCTAAAATACATTACTTTGACATGAATTGTAAAAACAATTTTATGGTTTGTATATATTTTATGACATAATATATATTTCATAATGATGTAATAATTAATTAAACACAATAAATGACCAATAAAATGTTAGTTTAATACAATTAATATTATAACATATTTTATTCAGTTTTTAAATTATTTTCTTATAATCAAAAAGAAAAAAATTTTATTTTTTAATAAAATATTACATTGTCAAATCGTTACCTTTCCATCGAAAAAAAAGTATTTAAAAATTATATTATTTTTTAATAGTTTAAAATAACATAAAATGAATCCCAAATTTCCAATTCCATGAGAAAAAACCATGGGTAATCTAATGGTTTTTCAATATCAATAATCTTGTTTTTCAAGACCTATATTTTTAAATTATTAAACATTTTATACGCATATCCTATAAATACCCACCCATTCATCCATTTCCATTCACTCCATATCCATACTCCCATAAGGTTAAGTGATTTTTCCTCCCATAGAGACCTCCCAAGGTTTCCTCGTGCCCCAAGGTTCTATCCTCATATTCTAGGAATAACTCATCAAGCTAAGTAAAATCCTCAATTCTCTTTTCCATTCAAGATTACTTTTTATGGTATGTATTACAATTAACAAAGAAATTATTTTTTAAGTTATATTATTCCCCTAATATATGACTACTTTTTATGAATGGGAAAACCTTTTAATCGAACTTTAACATGTTATATAACTATATTTTATATATGTCACGCAAAAAAATTTCTTCTCAATTTTTCCCCTTTTACAAGATTAATTTTTTTTTACTTTTAAATTTAATAACCAAAAATATTTTTTTTCAGGGAGTATTAAACTAGATTTAGCAATGGATTTTTATTTTTAGTATACACTTTTATGAAACTAACATATCTTTTAATGGGTTCATAATAATGTAATGATCATGTATTTATAATATATTGTATGACATGATTTTTGATAATAAACACATTCTTTATTCTCCACATGTTATTAGTGAAAGTATTTATAATGATCTACGTGGAACACAAAAAAATTATGCATATGAGGGGTGCTTCCTATTAGAGCTCCAATGAATTGGGTAATGAATTTAATATCTACATATGACATGTTAAACAATATAGTGGTGAATATCCTTGCTACTTCTTATTGACAGCACCTTGGTTATAGGATTATGAGTGACTCAATTAATTGTTCTAGAAACATTTCAATGTTATGATTCAAGTTAACTTTTTCATGATATTCTTCTTCATCATATCGTATTTTTATTCCTTATGTTTTTATTAATATGACTTATGTTCAAATACTTTATATCATCTTTGATTATTTCTCTTACAGGGCTTCATGCTCACCCCTTTCCATTCATGTATACCCCTATGATATGAGATGCAATATTTGTCACATAGGATGAAACCAATAATATGTTTATAGATTGGATTTAGAAGAATGTTTAATTTTTTTATTTTGTACCTTATTTATTAGAATCTAAACATTAAATTATACCCTCCTTTACATCATGTAATGAAAATTTATGTAATCAAAATTTAGGATTCAATATAAACATTTAGATTGAAGAAAGAAGTAACTATATTTACCTATGTAAGGTGATTTTAAAAAAAATTACATAAAAATAATACCTTATGGAGATATTTATGGAATGAGTTGTACAGAATAACTTATTTTAAGTAATTATTATTTTTTACAATGATATCCGATTTTAAAATCAAACGAAATATTAGGGGTCATTGAAAGAATAAATATTATTAATATAATGTTTATTAATTTTTATTTAATAATATTGGATTTTCAAAATAAATGAGAATTTTTCAAGGTAGTAATTTTGGAAAAAATAAGTTAAAAAAGATATTATTTTATGATAATATGAGCCCCAATAAGGTTTGGGTCCTGAAACACAAATGTTTTTTCTAGAAAATATTGTATGTTCATACAGAAAAAACCTTTCAAACATGGATATTGGATGTTCCAAACACATAACGTTAAATAAGTTTTCATATAAGAATATATTAATGATGAAAGGTTGAAAGTATCATTTTGAGATAATTCTCATAGATAGATCATCAGTATAGGTAATGTTTTTCATTATTTTAAGGATTTAATATTAAATGTTTTATTGTTGTAGAACATAAGAAAATAGTTATCAATATAATTAAATTCTGTGATGAGGGTTACCATGTGGTCTTCACGAATGATAAATTAACTGTTCATATTTATAAATATTATTTTATTGTTGGGGAAAATAGCCATGGTAATGTTAATAATTCATACTTAAAAGACATTTTTATTAATGATAAATTTTTCATTAATGAAATTGAAGAACAACCATTGTTATGGAATTGAATTTTATGCCACAATAATCATAGAACTTTAGCTACTTTTTATAATAATGAACATCCCATAGATTTATCAGAAAATTGGTTTGATACTTCAATAGTATGTTATACATTTTAATATGTAAATAAAAATAAATCTTTTTTAATCTATTAGTTAAGTATCGATATATGACTATTCAAAATAAGTGCTAATTGACTTATGTATTCATTCAAAAAATGGATGTATTGGTGTAAAGTACCATCTATATAATATTAGTTGATTATTATTCCAGATATAAATGGGTATAATTTATATAATGTTAATATGAATCCTTTTTCTATTTTAAAACATGTGTATATAGTGTTAAAAATGAAAAAAACCTATCATTTTTATTTATTTTTTGTTATCATAGTGTAAAATCTCAAAAAAAAAAATTTGGAATCTTTTTATTTAATGAAAGGTATAATACATAATGTTTTGGAACAAACAACTACATAAAAAATAGTATAGATGAAAGAAGAAATATGGTTCCTCAAGAGATTATTAAAACTATACAAACTAAACACTCTGTTGGTAAACATTATTTGGAAAAGTTTTTTTACAATATTATATACTATAAAATGATATTTAGAAAGTTTGTTAATAAAAATCTTTAGAATATGTGGATATGATGATTTTTTTTAGAAATTTAGTGTTTTTGAATGAATGTATTCTTCATGGATAATAATGATGACACTTATATAGGTTTATAAAATAAATTAATTAAGGAATATAGTTGGGTTAATATAAAAATTGTAAATATTATAATGTTTTTAATAAAAACATGTAATATTATGGAAATATTACATATTATTTTTGAGGAAAATTATCCCATTATTTTCAAAAAACCCCAACCAATATATTCGGATGTTATTTATAAAAAATAATATTAAACAGATTTTAGAAAATTCATCTAATTAAAATGAAATAGTGTATTTTGTTTTTTGATATTATGTCTCATAAATATTTCTAACATATTTTTATAGAAAAATATTTTACATATCCTTGAAATAAGTTGTTTAATAGGAAAAATTTTAGTGATAATATCATGGTTTTTGTAGATCAACTAGTTAGGACTAGATATTTTTTGATAAATGAAAATAAACATCTACATATTTTTTCTTTGTTTGAACCTAAGAATCAGAATGAGGCTTTATCTGATGAGGATCATAGAAAATAAAGTCATGATGAACTCATTTAGTTTTAAATAATCCAGTTATAGTCCTTAGTTTAAAATTTTAAAGGTACCCCTATAATTTGAGTAAAAATGGACATTAAGAATAATCATGAGAAAAATGGAGTAGTTGATTGAGTTAAATATATACCTATTACAAAGTCTTATAATATAAAAGTGTTAATTGAATATGGTGAAACCTATGTAGTTTTTTCAGGACTTGAATCCAATAATATTTTTCTATAATATGTGAAATAGTTTTTGTTCAAACTATTTTAAAATCGATATTATGTTTTAAACCACCATAGATATATAACAGATGAATTTTATGTAGAAAAGTAATTTTTTTTAAATATAAAACATTCATAACATGTTTTATCAAACATATAAATACACTTTATATAGTGAAATAATCCCATGGATCCTGGTATAACTAGTTAACTATTTTCAAGAAAAACAATTTCTTTCATAACATCTTTGTTCCAACATATTTTGATAAATGAAATTAAAATAAATTCGTATTATACATATATATTTTTATGAAATTATATTTTTTTCAATTCAAAAGGATTTTATAGATTCCATTATAGATATTATGATGTCTTTTTTTGAAATATTTTTTATGGGAGTGTTAACATACAATTTTTATATTAAAATTTCATAAAAAGATAAAGAACTATTTTATCTCAAAATAATTACATAAAATTTATTCTTATGAAATTTGGATATGATAATAAATAAATTATTATTACCCCTATCATTATCATATATAAATTATGTATTTATGAATATAAGAAATAACTATTAAAAAAACATTAAGAGGTATTATTTGAAGTTTACATTACAGAACAACTAATCATAATTTTGATTTTTTTTAAAATTATAATGTTTAAGGTATCAAGGAAATCCAAAATAAACCAATCATAATGATGTTAAACATAATTTTAATTACCATAAAGGGAAATATGGATTTCGTTAACACTTATAGAAATGATTTTGAATTTCAAAGAGTAATGGATACAGACTTTGGTTGATATTTAATGGATATGAATAATTAATTTGTAACATGTAATTTCTATGGATAACATTTATTTTACCAGCCATTTAATAAAAACAATCAGAATCATATTCCACTTCTAATGTAGAATGTGGTGATGAAAGATGATATTGTACTCAAGTGTTATGGATGTAACAAATAGACTCTAATTTTGACACGAGATTTATGAAAACTAAAAAATTATGTGATGGTAAATGGCTGATATTACTATATAATAATCCATCACATCACGATATTCGGAACACATGGATATAAGACACCATTTCCATTGGGATCACCTATAAATTGGATATATTATTTTAAAATTCATCGGAGGACAAAAACATATTGTTGTTATTTTTATAGAAAAACATGCTTCCAAAATATTTGAATACATTAAAGAGATGTTTGGAATTATAAATATCAACTCAATATTCATATCAACTTCTATGTAACTAATATTATAACATTAATGAACACTTTCTCTAAGGGATTGTATATATGTAATTTTTTTCTAAAACATTCAATTTTCTAAAATAATTTTTATTCTAAAAAAATTCTATTTTAAATGAAATATGTATTTTCTTCGAAATGTTTTATCATTTTCTAAATAGTTATTTTTAATAAAAATATTTAATACTAATTTTTTATTTTAAAAAATGGATTTATTATATTTAATAAACTCATCAGAAGAAAAATTCAATATTAATGATTCTTTAGAGAGAAATGTTTTTATAGATTCATAATTTAAAATTTTTTCAAATAGAAAAATTGGTAATTTTTTTCAATAGAATTGTTTCTAAAAAATTATTTCATAATTTTATTTTTTAATAATTTTAAAAAATGTTTACTCATACTCATTATACATTTCATCTATGAATGGTAATCTACTATTATTTCTAATTTTTTTCACTTATTCATTACATTATTTTCTAAAAGATATTTTAAAAATTCTTTATAAAAATTACAGATCATTATAAAAAGACGGTTTCTCAATTTGATATGAAATTTTCATAAATACTATATGATTCCAGAAATATATTTACAAAACATTTTTCAATTTAGTCTATATCAACCAAAAAGAAATGGGAATTCAATATCAACTGTTAAAATTTATAGAATTAGAAGTATAACCTCACGCGCCTATATAAGGGTGGGTTATACACTATCCCACATAGATTCTTTCATATTTTTCATCAGACACTCACTATCACATTTAGTTCATAGAAAAATCTTTTTCCATTCAGTTTTTCTCTGGAAAAAGAATCAATAAAATTGCC
Organism: Viscum album; assembly: GCA_963277665.1. Classification (NCBI taxonomy): domain Eukaryota; kingdom Viridiplantae; phylum Streptophyta; class Magnoliopsida; order Santalales; family Viscaceae; genus Viscum; species Viscum album. The sequence goes on along the minus strand of OY728160.1, from coordinate 619,438,103 downwards.
ACCGTTGAATATTTTTCAAAAGGGGATGTAAAATTATAATGACACATTTAAAAAATGGAATGAGAAATTCAATTCTATATGGATAAATATTATCAAAATTTAGTGTTTGGAAATTTTTATCATTTTAAAAATAATTTTGAAATATATCACCTTTGTATAATTAGATAAATAAAAATTTAGATTATTTATTTATGAATCAGATATTCAAAAGGTGGAATTTTACTTGTTTAGTGAAAAGTATAAAATATATTGTAAACAAGTTTCAATGTTAGTGGATGTTCATTATCAGGGAGAATAAATTATTCATTCTAAAAATTTCCTTGAAACCATCGATGTTTTGTATGGTCAAAATCTTTTTTCACATCATTTTAGAATGATATAATGGTATCTCGCCTAACACTAACTGAACGTTTATTAACATTGTGGATTCAGGTATTTCTAATTTTTTGAAAGGGAGATATGGAGAACCCAAAAGATCTTTATATATTTAAATTTCATTTCATGATAAATATGAGGCATATTAACATAGTAATTTTTTTCGTCATAATAATGGAATTTATCAAAAAAAAATTATTTAATAAAAAACACTATTTTTCACTTTTCTCATTAACAAATTTTAAGTGAGCTACATGAATATTTTTCAAAACAAGAATATGACATATCCTATGAGTTAAAAATTGTTCCTCATTGTTAAATATACCACTTCATGGATGATGTTGGTTTCTGATATGAAAATGAAGAAGGATGTTTATTGGATTGAATGAATAATATCTATTGAATGACCTATAAAAGAGATTTATATTTGAAATAAAACAAAACTGTTTTAATACTCACACCAAAAATTCCAAAATAAACAATAATATATGGCTGATAATGAATTCCTGATGATTTTGTGTTAAAGTGATCCTAATAATCTTGTTGATAATTCATTTGGCCATGATATGGCTGATTCCAAGGAACATAAGATTTACATGACTGATGTGTCAATGGATGTTGATAAAAAAAATTCTATGAGGTAAAATCATTGATAAATAGATAAAGGATGTTAAAACAATATTTATGAAAATAATTTTATTATTATATACATTATTAGTAGTCAAATTAGAAACATTAAACAAAAGAAACCTCACATGAGACTGGATATTCCAGTTTCTAATTTGGTGTATGAAGAAAAATTATTTCCCCCTTCAATTGCACCTATAGTTGCTGAATAATGGATAGGTAAAGATATAGTATTAGAAATTATAAAATCAGTTCTAGAAAAATTTATAAAGTTGTTGAGAAGAAAAAACACATATGTATGTTATAAAATATATGGAAGTTATTTCTAGAACTGCACATTAGTAGGAAAAAGAATTTGGAGTAAGTATAATGAGAAATATAATAAGAGGAAAAAGAAGTGGAAAATGTTGATGACGAAAGAGAAAAAAATGAGATAAGAAAGGGAGAAAAAAGATCAGGTATGGAATAATCTAGAAATAATTTTTTTTATATTATCCAAAAATGAATTTAGAGATATATATTTAATGGGATGTAAAATCAACATCAAAATAAGAAGAATAAAATGAGAAAAATCGAAAAATATTTGCTAAACATGATTAGTTAGATAGTGAAAAAGATATTATGAATGTTTTATAAGAATGAATATTTGATTCAGAAGAGAACAACTTAGATACTATTTCTTCCAGACCTCATGTTTAAGAGGTTCAATTAGATTCAATGGAGTCTTTAGCTATAAAGTTTTAATAGAACATTTATTATATTTGTTAAAATTTTAAATGGTTATGTTATTCAATTCCATATAACACCAATATTCAAGCATAAAAATATTATAATTCAATGAATGAAAAAACATAATCATTGATGATTTTGATTGAGATGGTCATTAATAATTATTTAGATTTCAGAACCATCAAAATTAAAATATGTTATCCCTATATAAATTTCAACCATATGGTTATATGGGAGAGACAAACTAAAAATTATTTGAATGATCATGATGATCAGTTTGTATAAATGAGGTATATATCCATTGAATTTTCTGACACATTTGAAAAACAATCAACCAATATTTCAGATAGATAAAGTTGATGATAAGTTTTAATACATGAAATATTATTGGGATGAGGATGTGAATGGTCTAAAAGAAAAAGTTAAAAATCTATAATAACAAAACAATAGAATCTAATCCTATTAAGATGTCTTGTTTCTTGTGAAATAATATAATGATAATATTACTGAGGATGTTAAATGGTTGAAGGTATATGTTCAAAAGAAAGAAGTCACAGAGGAAAAAATTTTGAAGCTTCAATCACCAGTTTTTATAGATGATAAAGATCATAGAGATGCGAGTATGTGGAATTATATCTCCATGAATCTTTATAAGAAAGAATGATATTATTTTTTCTATGAAAACTTGATGTAATTAAATCTCTTATAATGATTGTCAACTGTTAATAAATTTTTAAAATTATATTATATTTATAAATCATTCCCAACTTATTTTGAATGTATGTTATTTATTTTTATATATTCACTTATTAACTATTTAACCTATAATTTTATTTATTTCATATCATTTTACGATTTTAGAATATTTTATACTTTCCCTGATATATTATAAATCATAAACGGATGGATATTTTTAGAGATTTTTTTAAATTAATATTTTGGGGAGAAGTATTGGGGAAAATATTTTTTGTGGTATATTGTTTAACGGGTGATATTTTATTTTCAATAATAATGGTCAGTGCTAGAGGAATAATTTCAATATTGTGCGGAATATGTTATTCTACTTTCCATGAGATCAATAACGATAAATAAAATTGAGGTATTAACTTGTGAAATGTTTAAATATAAAAATGTAAAATATTTCATATAAATTATATCATTCATGCTTTTAAATGAAAAAAGGGTTCTAAATATTTTATTATTGTTACTTTTTAATTTTATGTGTGTTGTTTTGTGTTTTCCAAAAAGTGTTATAATGTTGACTCAAAATTTAAAATTTGCTACATTTCCTTTCATTTTTTTCCAAATCAAAATCATTTAATGAAAAAACAATTTTACAAAATTAATATATTCAAAGTGATTTTGTGTGTTCTTATAGAAAAAAAATTATACAAAAATTAGAAATATTTAAAATATAAATTAAATATAAACATTTATTATTGAATATAATCCACAAGACTGATGGTATATTAAATTTGTTGTTTCACTTTTTACTTTGACCAATTATTAGAATTTTTTCACTTATATCAAATTGATCATTATACAAAATATCATATTTGAAATCAACTGTATAGTCCAGTGGACTATATAAATTTTTGTAATCAAATTATATAGACTTATTTCAATTTTTTGTAAAAAATTTATTGGATTGTAATTGTGTTAAAAATTATGTTGGACTATGAAGTAAAATTGATGATTAGTTGCTAGGATGGTGATTATGATATGTTAATGTAGAAGTTGTCTGACTTCATTGAAACTGACTCTAGGAAGTTCCCATGGGAGGATTTCTTATAAATAAATGTTCATTTTTTGATCTATAAGATGACACATTTGAAACTCAATACATCTATCATTTTCTCTTCATGAACATATCAATCTAAATGCTTTGTATTTTAATGGTGATCTGTAGTTATATCAAATCTATGCTTGGATGGGATATTTGACAGAACATTGTTTTTTTGATTATGTATAATCATGGTGTTTATTGTGGGATTCATGGGATAGGATGATGGGTGAATCCAATCGATCAGATCAAGGGAAACAAGTGCAAGGAAGACATAGTTAATGTGATCTATCAGATCGAGGGCTTCCAGAGGATTAGAAGATATAGAGTTGTATTGATCATCATATCAAAATAAGTTATGGTATTTTGAGACAAAACATAATTGTAGGTGTTAAAAATGTGGTTTTATTTTGTCGGGTTTTTGAACACCTTTAACTCTTTATGTTAATGCATAACTTCTTTTATAAATCATGTAAGTCATTATTATTATTAGAGGCTCTCATTTTTACTTATTGTTACATGTTTATACTTATTTATTAATATATGTTAGAAATATTGTTCATACATATCATTATAATAATATTTTTATAGTACTATCAATGCGATCAATATCAAAGTATGATATATCATATTATTAATGGACCTGATTTATCTAATCAGATCAACAGATGATATTTTATTCTGATACTTCTGAATTAAGTGGATTTGTGTTTTGTATTATTTTTAAATTTTAAACTGCAATCCTAAAACCCATATTTTATACCACATATAGAGATATTATAAAATAAATATTAAACCAGTCTAAAACATAAATATCCATTAATACATTAAAAATACTCTAAATAACTTGTGTTTTAGAAAGACGAGCTTCATATTATGTAAAAGGACACTTAAAACTAGAATCATTATTTTATTCTCCATAGTGAGCTCCAAAAACACATTTGGGCTCCTAAAATTCCACGTAAAAACATGGAGAATGCATAATAAAAGTTGTTAGATAAAAAACCCAATAAGGGAATAAACAAGATAAGGAAACAAAATATTTAGTCAATGGTATTACTTGACATTATAAAAGAGAAGGATCCAGAGTAATTCCATTGAAACAAATCATAATTAACATGGTAGCATAAGATCATGGAATTATATTAAATGATGAAAAAATATATAACATGACATAAAAATGAGTCAAGGATGTCTAAATAGAAAATATCATGAGGTGGAAACTATCCTATAATGGAATAAGATAACTCCATAATCCCATTGAAGAGGACTCATGATACTAGTTCTTTCCCCAATGCAATGGGGTTCTATCTAGGGGCACCAATTATAACATTTCAATGTTATCTATTTTCCAAAGAATAAATATTTATCATAATTAATAATATTAAAATTTCACATGGAAATAAATTGTGTTACATAATCATTCATCATATTATTTTCAAATATAATTTTATAATGAAGGCATTTGAGAAATATTCAAAAGGCATGTATTACCTAATAAATGGAAGCGGGAACAATTAAGGATTATATTGAAACTAATTTTATAAATAATTTAAAGGAAATCCATAAAATTAAAGGTTGTTTTAATTGATGAAACTACTTTTGAAAACATTGTAAACATTTGTGATCAATTTTACATTTTATCATTGGGTAACATCATTGGATGGAGTCATAGATTGCAAAAAATTGAAATATAACTTTAAAATTTTCATGAAGAAAATATCAATTTCATTTTTGAAACACTTATTTAAATTAGAAAAAAAATATTAATAATTAATGAAAACATTTCTTTAATAAAATTTAAATTTAAATGTAACCATTAAAACATTAAGTGGTCATGTTTTTGGAATATTTCTGTCCAATAAAAATATATTAAATATAATTATTTTGTTCACATTTTTATAATAAATTAAAAAAAGATCCTTGTAAAAAACAAATCAGGAAGATTCTTTAAGGTTTTCTAAATTAAATTGTGGTTAAACAATTTAGTAAACAAGCATATTAAAAAAAATCGATGAATTTTTTAATGACATGGATATTGATTAAAAATGATTTTCGAAAAACTTGAGAATGGGAGTTAGATTATATTGATTGAATTTTATATATAATCCTATCTTCCAAATACATGTAAATGGTTATATTACATGAAAAATTTCATAAATAAATAATGAGGACTAAAATAAATTGTTTTTATTAGGAAATGGTCAAATTATTTCTTGCCAGGTAAATTCAAGAATAAACAATCTTGATAAAAAATAGATAGAAACATTCACCCTTTCCATTTTGATAAAATTTTATTAAAAAATTCCCATTAATTAAATATATAAATATTTTTTTTAAATTTTGTGAATTGTGAGATATCAATGATATAATATATAATGGGGTTAATTTGCGTCATATAAAACAAATTTGGTGTATAAAAGGGAATGCGTTTAAAAGAAGGTTATTTTGATATGTAAACCTATAAAAAGATTTCATCATTGAGGTTAGAGTTAATTTATGAAGTAATTGTGTGTAACAAGTAAAAAAATAAATAATATAAATATTTATTTTAAAAATTATCATGGTAAAATATAATAACTAATGTAGACGTATAACCCAATGAATAGAAATTGAGTTTTGAAATCCCCTGAGGTTGAACTTCCACTTGGTTGATAATTATTTAACATTCACCATAGTGGTTCTAACCATGTTTTTGACATATTTTGGGAGTATATTAACATTTTTAAAATCATATATTGTTATTTTATAATATATTAGTACCCATTAATTAATAGTCACTCATTATTATTATTATTTCATATGATAATTGCTTTGTTTTATTTTTCATTTCATGACATGAATGTTCTAGATATTGTACATATTATATAGTTCTATTATATACAAAATGATTTTAATGTCATAAATATTATTGTTTACTAGATTATTATTTAAAATCATTATTTTATTTGGAACATGGAGAATAAATTTTAGTGCTTCAGGGAGATGGTTGGTCATATGTATACACGAGTGATGATATAATTTACTTTACATGTGAAAGGGTAATGAAGTTTGAAGTGCACTGTGTTGCATTTGTTGTCAATGAGACATGTTGTTGTCTTAGAATGAATGGATGTCAAGAATTGTCAAGATGTGAATGCCAAAGGTTGTGATGGTGTTGGTGGTGAAGGAGAATGGCCATGGTACTAAGATGCATGTCACTTAGGAGATTCACTAAGTGACATAGGATGTTGTGGTTAAAACATTCTCCAGGGACATCTGACGATTGCTGAGCTGCTCTATAAGTTCTAAGAACTTGTATCAATTGGATACAAAGTCACAACATGATTAGAAGACCATGCATTGTAGTGACAATGCATGAGGAGATGAAAGTGATCCATCCATAAGTACTAAGTGGATGAAGTGGATTAAATAAGTCCATGCACTATCACTTAGTGCATGAGAATTAGAAGAAGATCCAATTGATCTCTGATTAGATCAATGAAGCACATTGAAGAATTTAATTGATTCAGGAGTTCGGTTGAAGAATAAGATCCTTGAGAAAGAAAATGAGATGATGAAGAAGAATTATAAATTGAGGAGTTTCTTCTAATCAAGAGGATTAATGTTTGAATTCTTAAGAAGAAGAAATGGAGAAGAAAAATTTGAAGTGGCATTTGGCTTGGAATAACATGGGTTGGCATTTATACATTGGGAGAACTTTGTTTTTAACAAAGTGTTTATTCATGCCTTTGCCAAAAATTAGGCCACCAAGGAGGCCAGCCGAGGGTCATCACCCAAGGCACATGTGGGACTCAAGGTCACCACGCCCATGGGGAACCCTCAAGGCCAGGGCAGCATCCTTGAGGCAGGTGCGCACCCGTAGGACACCGCATGGGCGCCTGGGGCACGCCCGGAGGAGCCCGGCAGGGGGCCGTGTATAAGCCCCCGAGGACACGCGGTGGTGAAACCCGCGTGCCCGAGGTGCATAGTGGGCGCTAGGTGCGCGCCCGCAGAGGCGAGAGTGGGCGTAGAGCGCGCCCGCAGAGAGAACCCGGTGCGGGGCGGCACCGGGAGGGGAGAAGTTCAACTGGCGAGTAGCGGGCAGCGTCAGGGTGATAAGCCGCGAGAAAACCGGCCGCCGTTTCGATGTGGGATGCGGAAAAATTCCCGGGAGCGAATTCCAGCCGCTCATCTGATCTCGCGGATGATCGGCGCCGCTCATCTAATCTGCCGCGCTCCCGATCTGATCCAAGACGTCGAAGGTTTTTTGATCACCGCATCCAACGGCCCAGCGTCCATCTCCTTCCTCGAGCTCGGCTGAGGCCTCCCCGAGCATTCCCGCAGCCACCTTCGAACCAGGCGACTCCCGAAGATGGATTTCGAGCTCCCGGCCACCATAGTTTGATCCGAAGACTCCATAGAGCTCATCCGACCACAACGAACACATCCATGCTTTAAAATGAGCTTGCATGCTACCAGTGGAGAAATTCGATGAAGGCCGAAGCAAACCGAAGGTGCGAGGCCATTCGGTGTTGATGTTCTGCATGGTTTGGACCGAACGAAGACCGTGCATGCGTTCTGAGTCGCATGCACGTAAAGGAACAAAAAATAAATGATCCCGCGTGAAACCGAGAATAAAAATCAAGATTTGGAAATATTTTTTGAAGATCCGAAGATCTCGGGATTTTGAGTTGGATCACGCGGATGACTGGCACCGCCTCTGCCTATAAAAATGAGGCCGAGCCCTCTGTGCTGCTTGCTGATGTACTGAAAACTTGAAGACCCGTGAGTGCTCTGCCTCGCGAAGATTTTGAAGCCCCGTGCAAGTAAACTTGCGTGGCTGGAGTTCCTTGCGCGACAAGAAGGGTGAAGTCCCCTACGCGTCTTTCTTTTGCGCGACAGGAAGTACCCGAGGCCGCAAGTACCTTGCGCGCCCTCGAGGTTTGTTGTGGCTTGCGCGGCAGTGTTGAAAAGAGGAGGTCGCGGCTCATCAAGCACTTGCACGCCTTCATATGGGCAGTAGGAGATTCGGGTGATGAGAATTACACACCAAGTGTGTGTGTGCTAAAAGGAGAAAACACCCACGCCATGGACAGTGTGTGTGCATAGTGTTGAGAAGTTTGGCCGCAACCCTTGCGCGCCTGCACACAAGTGGAGTTCGGGCTGTGTGTGCAAAAACAGAAGAGGCAGTAGCCTTGGGTGTGTGCAAGAAGAGAAGGAAGGCCGAGCCTTTGTGCTTGTGTGCCAAGAAGACAAGACCACCTACGGACAGTGGGTGTGTGCCAAGTGGAGAAGAGGACCCGAGGCTTTCATGCCTTGTGTGTGCACCAAGTGAAGACACATTTTGTGTGTGCAAAATTGAAGAACAACCTACGGGTTAAGGGTGTGCAACAAGAAGTGGGAGAATATGCCAAGTCTCAAGTGTGTGCAACGTGAAACAAGTGTGTGCAAAAAGACAACATGGCCAAACCTAAGTGTGTGCACTAAGAAGTGTGTATACACTTAGAAGAAAGAAGGAGAGACCCACACAAAGTATAACACACGTTTCATGTGTGTAAGAAAAAGGAATTAAACGTGTGAAGGAAAAGAAGAAAGGTGTGTGCTTAAATAGTTTACACCCTTTGAGGGTTTATTGCACCAAGAAGGGGAAAGGGGAAGTGCATGCATGCATGCATGCACGTGCACACGTGAACAAAGACAAATCTGGTTGTGTGCATCTGAGTTGTCCAAGACAGAAGATCTTGAAGTATTGAGAAGGCCATGCAGTCAGTGCATGAGGATTCAGAGTTTCCATGCACTCAGTGCATGAAGTTGATGTGAATTGAGACTGGACCAGACTGAAGTTAAAGATATCAGTTGTCTGAGTATTCAGTAGTTGGAGAGAAGCCAGGTCATCCTTAGAAGAAGGTGATAAAGCCTGAGCTAGAGGAGAAGACCTGATCACCACAAGTGATCAGAAGAAGAGCAAGGCCAGTAGCCTTTATCCCAGGCTGCTAAAGTTACTTGAAGAGCTTAAAGAGAAGAAGAGCTACTCGTGTGACTCGAGGAGCCAAGAGAAGACCCTGTGGGACTCAGGGAGAAGAAGTCTTCAGTGGGATTCTGGAGCAGGCCAGTGGGACTCAGGTAACACTGTGTGACGTAGTATAAAGACCCTCCTGTGGGACTCAGGAGAGATACAGTGGGACTCTGTATCGACCATTGTAATTCTAACAAGTAATAATGGGAGAATCCATGCTGGGAGAGCATGGCAAGGATGTAGGCCTTTGGTGCCGAACCTTGTAAATCCTTGTGTCCTGTGCCTTTATATTTACTGCATAATTCGAGGAAAGGTGAGAGATACAAGAAGAGTGGATCGAGGCTTTAACCAGCCATAGAGGTTTAATTGACAAGAATCAATTAGTAAAAAGTTTTAAGGGATCACTGATTCACCCCCTCCCCCTCTCAGTGATTCACACTGATCTGGGCACTTCAATTGGTATCAGAGGGAGGTTCCCTCTAAAAGATCCAAGAGAGTCTATATGGAGTGCAGATTTGAGGAAATGAGTGACCAGCCTCAAATGGAGATATCTGCCAAGACTCAGAAAAATAGAAAGAAGAAACAGGCCAAGAAGATGAAGAAAGCCTGTCCTAGCTGTGATGATGTTGGAACAATGAAAGATCTTCAAAGTGCAATCGAATATCTTCAGAAGACAGTCCCCAAGGAAGTGGAAATGTTTATAGCTACAGGCATCCTTGATCTTCAAGAAGAAAAATCACAGTTAGAAGAAGAAGCCACTGCAATGGAAGATCAATTGGCAAAAAGGGTTGGAATAACCAACACTCTCAGAAAGCTGGTGAAGGCTAAAGATGAAACCATTTCTCTTTGCAATGAAAGATATGAAGACACTGCTGAAGAATTGCAGAGAAGCCTTTCTGAGAAAGAATTCTTTAACATAATGGTCAAAGATGTTTTCCATGCACTGGAAAAGAGGCACAAAGTTTCAATGAATGTCAGAGATTCTCAACTTGAAGAAAAAGTCAAATTGGTGAAGGAGATGGACAATTCATTGAAATAATTGAAGAAGGTGCATGAAGACAAGATGAAACAACTGGTGGAGAATTGGGAAGGAAAGCTAAGAACTGTTGAGGATGAGAAGAACTCCCTCAACATGAAATACTTAGAACTGGAGGTGATATTGAAACATCTGCAATCCCCTAAAGCTGAATCCTCCCAGTCAGCTGGAAGAAGACATGTTGCTACTCAAGTATGCTTTGATCAGGATGATTCTAAGAGAAAGACATCCTCTAATAAAAGTGCAACATCTTCTAGAAAAAAGTTACCATCCATACCATCTTGTACTGATGCTTCTAATTGTGTTTCCACAAAAAGTGCAGGATGGAAGAATAATTCCAAACAAATATGGATGAAGACAGTAAAGAAGAAGAGTTTTCCTGAAACAGCAGAACAGGTCATGAAAAGTACCCTACAATCAGAAGGACTGAAGAGGTCAAGATTCGTGGGACAATGCTGGTGTTGTAACAAGTATGGGCATTGTGCAAAGGATTCTTGGTACAATCCACTGAATTCCAAAGCACAGAGGAAGCCCATGCCAAGGGGGAGCAAGCCAGAAGAAAAGAAGCAGCATCCACAGGTCCAGAGACATCTGTTTACTGCTAACAGATTTGGATTACTTGACAACATCTGGGATGGTTGCAAAAGTGGTCAAAAGAATGATACATGTCAATCTCCAGTTGTATCCAAAGCTGGAAAGAAGAAAAGATCACAGAACCTGGCTCAGAAAGAATCCTTGGGAAGAAAGCATAAGAATGTGGAAGATTCTCCCAAGAAGATTATGAAAAAGGAAGAGAAGTCCTTGGAATTCAAATCCAAGAAGGGTGATGCATCAAGAAGAGCCACCAAGAAAACATGATTCTACTGTGGAAAGAAAGGACACATCATGGACCTTTGTAAAGAAGCCATGAAACTAAATAGAAACAGACTGAACTCCAAAAGACAATCAATCCAGAATAAGAAGGGATTGATTGAAAATAAGTTGCCTAAGAGAGGTAGCTTAGCAGCATCCAAAGAACCATGTGGAACTTCCAAAACTGAGGCCACTCTTCCAAATGATTTACTAGTCATATGGCCAAATCAGTTGCAACTTGCCAAAGAACTGCAAAGAGATGAAGATGAAGCACTGGCAATTGATAAGGCAAAAAGGAAACAAAATATTTCCCATGAAGATGTATTGAGATCCACACCAGCACCAACATCATTGAAGATCAAATGTGCAAGTGTGAAGAATGGTGAAAATGGGACATCTCGGTTGAGAGAATCTTCTCAACCTTGTTGTTCACATTGATGAACCAAGGAGGTTCCATCTTATTCCCTTATACTTCTGGTATTTACATGTGCTGACATTGCAGGGAATTGAAGATGATGATCATTCTCAACTGGAGGATGGTTTGAACAGAATGGAGTGCACCCCTTGAGGGGGAGCAAATCTGAAGAAGATGATGTTCTGAGATTAATATCATCTTGATAAAAGTGAAGGATTTAGCAATTCATTGTTATATCTGAAAAATTTCAAACCCCTGAAGAATGATCTCACATGTATAGTGAAATGTGGACAGCATTGAAAAATCTTGGTTATATCACTCTTGTTTTCTACACCGGGTTAGCCCAAGTAGACTAAGAGTTGATTTACTAAAGGTTCTTTGCTAAAGAGAACATGTGGCATCATCCCTCTCTTAGTGATTTTTAAATAAGATGCTATTCGAAGGGAGGAAGAGATTTTTTTTGAAAGAGAACCACACCACACCTTTGGATTTGATTTCCAATAAGGGGGATAAAATATTGGCACACATATTGACCCATTCATATGTGCTGAAGTGGTGTATTGACAACAAATAAAAAGGGGGAGATTGAAGTGCACTGTGTTGCATTTGTTGTCAATGAGACATGTTGTTGTCTTAGAATGAATGGATGTCAAGAATTGTCAAGATGTGAATGCCAAAGGTTGTGATGGTGTTGGTGGTGAAGGAGAATGGCCATGGTACTAAGATGCATGTCACTTAGGAGATTCACTAAGTGACATAGGATGTTGTGGTTAAAACATTCTCCATGGACATCTGACGATTGCTGAGCTGCTCTATAAGTTCTAAGAACTTGTATCAATTGGATACAAAGTCACAACATGATTAGAAGACCATGCATTGTAGTGACAATGCATGAGGAGATGAAAGTGATCCATCCATAAGTACTAAGTGGATGAAGTGGATTAAATAAGTCCATGCACTATCACTTAGTGCATGAGAATTAGAAGAAGATCCAATTGATCTCTGATTAGATCAATAAAGCACATTGAAGAATATAAGTGATTCAGGAGTTCGGTTGAAGAAGAAGATTCTTGAGAAAGAAAATGAGATGATGAAGAAGAATTATAAATTGTGGATTTGTTTCTAATCAAGAGGATTAATGTTTGAATTCATAAGAAGAAGAAATGGAGAAGAAAAATTTGAAGTGGCATTTGGCTTGGAAGAACTTGGGTTGGCATTTATACATTGGGAGAACTTTGTTTTTAACAAAGTGTTTATTCATGCCTTTGCCAAAAATTAGGCCACCAAGGAGGCCAGCCGAGGGTCATCACCCAAGGCACATGTGGGACTCAAGGTCACCACGCCCATGGAGAACCCTCAAGGCCAGGGCAGCATCCATGAGGCAGGGGCACACCTGTAGGACACCGCATGGGCGCTTGGGGCATGCCCGGAGGAGCGCGGCAGGGGGCCGTGTATAAGCCCCCGAGGACACGCGGTGGTGAAACCCGCGTGCCCGAGGTGCATAGGGGGCGCTAGGTGCGCGCCCGCAGAGGCGAGAGTGGGCGCAGAGCGCGCCCGCAGAGAGAAACCGGTGCGGTGCGGCACCGGGAGGGGAGAAGTTCAACTGGCGAGTAGCAGGCAGCGCCAGGGTGATAAGCCGCGAGAAAACCGGCCGCCGTTTCGATGTGGGATGCGGAAAAATTACCGAGAGCGAATCCCACCCGCTCATCTGATCTCGCGGACGATCGGCGCCGCTCATCTAATCCACTGCGCTCCCGATCTGATCCAAGCCGTCGAAGGTTTTTTGATAACCGCATCCAACGGCCCAGCGTCCATCTCCTTCCTCGAGCTCGGCTGAGGCCTCCCCGAGCATTCCCGCAGCCACCTTCGAACCAGGCGCCTCCCGAAGATGGATTTCGAGCTCCCGGCCACCAAAGTTTGATCCGAAGACTCCATAGAGCTCGTCCGACCACAACGAACACATCCATGCTTTAAAATGATCTTGCATGCTACCAGTGGAGAAATTCGATGAAGGCTGAAGCAAACCGAAGGTGCGAGGCCATTCGGTGCTGATGTTCTGCATGGTTTGGACCGAACGAAGACCGTGCATGCGTTCTGAGTCGCATGCACGTAAAGGAACAAAAAATAAATTAGCCCGCGTGAAACCGAGAATAAAAATCAAGATTTGGAAATATTTTTTGAAGATCCGAAGATCTCGGGATTTTGAGTTGGATCACGCGGATGACTGGCACCGCCTCTGCCTATAAAAATGAGGCCGAGCCCTCTGTGCTGCTTGCTGATGTACTGAAAACTTGAAGACCCGTGAGTGCTCTGCCTCGCGAAGATTTTGAAGCCCCGCACAAGTAAACTTGTGTGGCTGGAGTTCCTTGCGCGCAACACCTTTGCGCGACAAGAAGGGTGAAGTCCCCTGCGCGTCTTTCTTTTGCGCGATAGGAAGTACCCGAGGCCGCAAGTACCTTGCGCGCCCTCGAGGATTGTTGTGGCTTGCGCGGCAGTGTTGAAGAAGAGGAGGTCGCGGCTCATCAAGCACTTGCACGCCTTCATATGGGCAGTAGGATATTCGGGTGATGAGAATTACACACCAAGTGTGTGTGTGCTAAAAGGAGAAAACACCCACGCCATGGACAGTGTGTGTGCATAGTGTTGAGAAGTTTGGCCGCAACCCTTGCGCGCCTGCACAGAAGTGGAGTTCGGGCTGTGTGTGCAAAAACAGAAGAGGCAGTAGCCTTGGGTGTGTGCAAGAAGAGAAGGAAGGCCGAGCCTTTGTGCTTGTGTGCCAAGAAGACAAGACCACCTACGGACAGTGGGTGTGTGCCAAGTGGAGAAGAGGACCCGAGGCTTTCATGCCTTGTGTGTGCACCAAGTGAAGACACATTTTGTGTGTGCAAAATTGAAGAACAACCTACGGGTTAAGGGTGTGCAACAAGAAGTGGGAGAATAGGCCAAGTCTCAAGTGTGTGCAAAGTGAAACAAGTGTGTGCAAAAAGACAACATGGCCAAACCTAAGTGTGTGCACTAAGAAGTGTGTATACACTTAGAAGAAAGAAGGAGAGACCCACACAAAGTATAACACACGTTTCAAGTGTGTAAGCAAAAGGAATTAAACGTGTGAAGGAAAAGAAGAAAGGTGTGTGCTTAAACAGTTTACACCCTTTGAGGGTTTATTGCACCAAGAAGGGGAAAGGGGAAGTGCATGCATGCATGCATGCACGTGCAAACGTGAACAAAGACAAATCTGGTTGTGTGCATCTGAGTTGTCCAAGACAGAAGATCTTGAAGTATTGAGAAGGCCATGCAGTCAGTGCATGAGGATTCAGAGTTGCCATGCACTCAGTGCATGAAGTTGATGTGAATTGAGACTGGACCAGACTGAAGTTAAAGATATCAGTTGTCTGAGTATTCAGTAGTTGGAGAGAAGCCAGGTCATCCTTAGAAGAAGGTGATAAAGCCTGAGCTAGACGAGAAGACCTGATCACCACAAGTGATCAGAAGAAGAGCAAGGCCAGAAGCCTTTATCCCAGGCTGCTGAAGTTACTTGAAGAGCTTAAAGAGAAGAAGATCTACTCGTGTGACTCGAGGAGCCAAGAGAAGACCCTGTGGGACTCAGGGAGAAGAATTCTTCAGTGGGATTCTGGAGCAGGCCAGTGGGACTCTGGTAACACTGTGTGACGCAGTATAAAGACCCTCCTGTGGGACTCAGGAGAGATACAGTGGGACTCTGTATCGACCGTTGTAATTCTAACAAGTTATAATGGGAGAATCCATGCTGGGAGAGCATGGAAAGGATGTAGGCCTTTGGTGCCGAACCTTGTAAATCCTTGTGTCCTGTGCCTTTATATTTACTGCATCATTCGAGGAAAGGTGAGAGATACAAGAAGAGTGGATCAAGGCTTTAACCAGCCATAGAGGTTTAATTGATAAGAATAAATTAGTAAAAAGTTTTAAGGGATCACTGATTCACCCCCTCCCCCTCTCAGTGATTCACACTGATATGGGCACTTCAAAGTTAATGGTATATTAATTATAAACAATCAATTAAATATAATTTATATCCCATATATTCACTAAGTGTATCCTTTAATACCTTCCATGGAATGCATTAGTGAAAAAATCATTTGGAGGAAACCCTCCACTGTATACTCAAGAGATGTTTTCATATTGTCTGCTGAATTGAATGTAAACTAGTATATATGAAATTAAAATTCTAGAAGTATAATATTATTGTAAATTTTGTATATAATAATTTTCAAAATAATAATATATAATTTTTATAAGTAATGATGGATATTGAATAACATCTGTTTTCGAGGTAGTAACCCACTAGACACATGACTAGAACATCTGTTTTCCAAATGAGGAAGGATGATATGGTATTAGGTCATTCAATTATCATAAAAAATCTCATCATATGGTATATTTTGAAACGAAATTTACATGTATGTATCCCCTAATTCATTCATTTATGTAATATAATCTATTTGGATGATATTTAAGAGGGTTTGTAGACATTTCAGATTGTATTTTTGGGATTCTATTAAGGTTTAAAATTCGTGCATCATTAGTGGAAATCGTGAAAATTCCCTTAAAAACCATGAAAAATGAGATATAAGGATCAGGGTGGGAACATGGTTAAGATTCACAGTTTTTCAAGACTGTGTGGCAACCCATTAAAACAGTGCGATGATTTATAGTGGAATTTGGAACAGTTGGAACATTGTTGGGAAACTGTGTAAGGAAATTATTTATTGATCCCCCTAGATGTAGTAGTTGTCACATGGTTATCACATAGTTTTTCAAATCATGCGCCTCATCCTTCATTTTTTAAAACTCGATCCAAAAAAAGTTGATCTAGTTTGGGATTAGGATTTGACCCCTCATTTTTTTCCAAACCAACACTAACATGGGTTTTTCTCCTCCAAAATGTAGAAGTGAAATATCCCATTGATCTATATGTGATCTAAATTCTTCACTTGGTATTTTGAATATATATTCTCATGGTAAGTAATCATTCATTGTAGCTCCCATCGTTCTTCAAATATCTACTTCTCCCTCAATCTTTTTTTCATAGAACTAGGTCTGTATTGGATTGATATAATATATTTTATACAAAATAATATTATATTTGAATTTTTTTCTAATGGACCACATATAAGGAAACTTTTTATGAGATTTGAAACATTTTTTTGTTGTTTTTCATGTCATTTTATATTTTTCCATGTCTTCTGATATAGGTGGATTCACTGTTATCTACGATATTTATAATATGAAGCCATAACTTCAAATTGATTAAATTGACTGAAATTGATTATTAAATTGGTTTGAAAATCCTTTTAGAAAACATATTTAGTGATGGATTCTATATTGGATTAATATTTTGGAAATTATAGGCTATGTGCATTGAATAATGATATTAAAATTCTGAATTTAAAGTAGTGTCTTTATTCGATTTATGGAAACATTATATAAAATGAACGATCGATATATTGATTTTTTAACTGAAATGGTTTTGGGATTGATGTGTTTTTTCATTATAGTATTGGCATGGGAGTAGGGCATAAATGGTTTTTTGTTTTCATATTGCATTATGACGTTTGGATGAAATAAGACCGTATGCTCAGTTCTAAAGCTATATTGGAACATTGGATTCTATTACATTATGAATACTTTATAGATTGGTGACAAACCAATCATGATTACTGAACATTCAGAATTATTAAATCTTGTTTTTATGTGTGCGTTATTGATTATAATGGGTTATAACAAATGGAATTTACAAAATAGTTGGTTAACAATTTTTGGATTCATTCCATGGAACTCTTTTTTATATTGAGAAAACTATTTTACAATGGAACAAGATTTTATTTGTTTATAAAAAGTTTTTAAAAATTGTTTTATATAAACTATTTTATATAAATGTGGTAAAATTTTCTATTCGTGTGGTGTGAGTAGGGAATTAATTTGGGGAAATATTACAAAGTTTCACTACTCACCACTTTATTGAATCATTGGTGATTTTGTAGATGTTTCATTATAGTACATTGTAATGGGTAATGTATCACACATTTCAAGTAGTTTTTAGTGATTCATGGGAACGTTTTGGGAGTGTAACACAGAGATGTTTAGATCCTTGATGTTTTTCGTTACCTTTGAGTTTCATGTAATTTTATTCATCTTCTACATACTTCGTGGTTTGGAGGTCATCCATTATGGTACATTGTTTTAGTTGTCTTTTCATCTTCATAGTTTCATTTATTTTTCGTTCATTGATATGATGCATCACGTCTTGGTTTCTTTGGATATTTATTTATTTGATGGTTTTTTTATTTTCAAATGAAAAATCATCCCCTAATTGTTATTGAATTCTAATGCATCATGGGATGTCTCCTATGGCCATGTAATGTTCTACAACCTTCTCAAGACAATGTGGAGGGCTGGAATGATACAAGTGGTATCAGTTTTTATCCTTCCAATTATATTTGTGAAAATTTTTGTATTATCTTGTTCAGACAATGACTAACAATTGGAATTTAGTTATTTCCATTGAATATTTGAAATTCACTCATTTCCATCATGATAATGTTATTTATAAATGATTAGGCTTTTCAGGATCGAAAATGTTGATCATAATAACACATAGCCAAACATTTTATTTTGACCTTAATGTTTCAAATTTTCGGTTAGACAAGTGTTGTTTAATGTCTTATAGGAATATGAATCTTATATTCATTACTTTGTCTAATGATTCGAGCATTACATGCATTAATGAATTGAATTCCCACTAGGTGTGCATATTTAATTATTAGAAATGAATTATGATTTGGTTGAATGTGTAGAAATTTGAAAAATCATAATGCAATTTTGAAATGATAGAATTTGACAAATTGCATCGTTGTGGTATTTTGAAATAGATTTTATTTTCAAAAGTCTGTCGAGATTTTCCAACAAGGGTTCAACATGGAAAATTCGACCATGAAAATAGGAGGGATGTGCCAATGCAAGTGGATCATTCCTTCCAATTACAAAAATAGAATGTATCCTTATTTTTACATTATTATATAATATAAAAGGATGAGGTGTGGCATAATTGAATGTTTCATATCATCGATTTCATTGGCACAAGAATAGAGAAGAATTTATATCTATTGATGTATATGCTGGAAGATATTGCATGCCACTGGGGAGATTTAGCAATTTATGCTAAATTCGACGTTGACATTGCTTGGGGGGATTTTGATGAATTTTTTAAAAAGAAATTATATCCCAATGCATATAGAATTCAAATAATGGCAGTTAGCTTCAGTTTGATGCAAGAAATTATTTATTTCATAGAGTATAAAGGTGAATAAATAAATTTATTGTGATTACTAGCCAATGTTGCTGCTATTGAATCCTTGATGGAATAAATATTTGAATCGGGAAAGAGGTAGGTGATTATCTTAAAGATTGATGTGCTTTGTATTCCTTGTTATATATATATATTCTATAAGTGATTGTAGATCAAATAGGAGTCCCAAGAGCTATGGGAGGAAAAATAATGATGATACCTATAAGAAACAGTGGGTACTTCAATGGTTGGAGAAAGAGAAATAGGGAAACATATTTCCAAGGAGGGAGTTCAACTCAAAATAGAACTGTTTGATCTTTAAATCATCCTATGATACACATGAATAATGATATGTGTTTCCAATGTGGTTCTATAAACCACATGAAGGGAGTGTGTATGACACCTTCAATATCATTGCACAATTTCAACTGAATTGGTATTCTTCAGTTATGCTTTCATATTGCTATTAGGTCATGAGATTATGAAACTTTTTAGGTGTCAGAAGTATCATATCCATCAATAATGTTAGGGATGAAGAATTAACCTCATATGAAGAACATAGCTACCCATGGTGATTAGGTAAATACCATTACACATTAGGTAGTGCAGTATCAATAGGGAAATAAGGAGAAATTTGTTGTGGGGAACCACTTATATAGAGCTTTGAAGATTATTATCGATTATCTGTATGAACAATCTAAATATTGTTGATCAGTTCCCTTGAATTATACCCCTATGTACGCTTTATTTGATATGGTTTAATCCCATCCCATTATTTTTTTGTTATTTATTTTCCCTATTTTAGTGTTGAGGTCATGCCTTCTATGTTAAATCCTCAATCACATATTTTTCATAGATAATTTTGTGCCTTTGGGTCTAGAAGCAGTTCTATAATTGATGATAGAACTAAACAGAAATTAGATTTCCATTTTCATGAGATAAATTTTTATGAAATATTCTTGGGAATGGATTGGTTGATTATTTTTAAGGCTTTCATCAACTGTCATACTTGAATAGTTTGTTTTACAACTGAATATGGGGACTAGTATCTCTTTCATGGAGACCAAATAATAAATTATTGTGAAACAATATTACTGGAACCTATATTTAGATTTCTCTAATACTATTTGGAAACATTTTAATTATAATGGATGGAAGAGATCAAAAATTACAATTTTCCTACAATGGTTGATCAGTTTCTAGATTTATTTCTTGATAATTTATCAGTTTATTCACCAACGAGAGATGTGGAGTTTATAATGGATCTCATAATGGGGAACAGTTATATTTCCCTTCTGTCTTATATAATTTCACCATAAATATAAGGCCCCAGCCTTAAACCTTACTTAATCTTGAGTTATTACAAGATTACACATTGAGGATCTTTTCGGGTTTAGAGTTTTAGAGAATTAGATCATAAAACATGCATTACATTACACATATACACAAAGTGGTTACATAAAGATAGTATTCTTCATTACCATCAATGGAAACACATTTAAAATAAAACATGGATTATTTCTTGACACTTCCTTGACACTATCATCATATCATGTACCTTTCCCTTGACCTGTGAAAAACATTTCAAAAAAAACTTGGGATGAGCATAAAAAGCTCAGTATGGGTTATAAAAACATGGAAAGGAAACATGGGTACATATATACATAAGAATGAAATCATACTTTACCCATAAAACATAGGCACTTTAACATACCTCATAAAATCATGAATAACTCATAGAAATCATAAGACATAAAGGTAACTTGAGGCATTCATAACATTCATACGTAGGGAGTAACCCTCTTGGTTACGTTTGGAATACCCATCACAGTATATTCCCTAAAATCTCTTCGGAGAAACCATAACGTTTCACTCCTTCGCGTTACCCAATGCATTGGAGAGCTATAACGGGCTCACCCGCCGTTAGTTTATCACGGAACCACCCGTCTTCATAATAATGCCCAAGAACCATAACATAATCATATCACATAAAACAAGAATAAAGGAAACATAAAATTTCCACATTTCAATCACGAGATATCAATAAAAGACATTGATATAAAAACATTATGAAAACCATTTTCAATACTAAAATAAAAGAAAAGTAAAACATGGTATTTATTTTTCTTTTAAAAAGAAGGTATGGCTTGTAGAGGAAGCCAAAACTCAAATAACGGTCACGACGGCGGAGAAGTCGTTGTCGCCGCATACATACGAAAAAAAAATTCCCTTTTGTCGTTTAGTAAACGCTTCGTATAAAAAATATTCCTTTTGAATAAAGGTGAAATTCAAAGGGGTTTATACACCGTATAAACGAAAGTTGTGTATAAAATAAAATATGCCTCAATGAAAGGAGATTGAGACGAAGTCCCATACCTCGTATCCGACTTGACCCGACCGTTCTTTAATCTCCTGAATAATAAACTTGAGTTAATCTCTACTTTCTTAAGAACCTTTTTCAAGTTCATTATTCCTTTTATACCATGTTATGAACATCATGTAATCAGTTAAGTTAATAATGTTCATTTTGTTGGTATTTGGTTCTTTAGTCAAAAATAGACTTCTTACACTTACATGTTGTTAATTTGGTCAAAGGTTCATTATATCCAGAATGGTATTCATGATTTAGATGTCATATATGTCATATATATCCAGTACATATATGCATTTATAATATTAAATAATCATTTAGAGGTAAGAAATGAAATGCACCGTTCCTGGAGACGATAAGCCGTACGTACGCATGAACGCTACTTTCATTTCTATTTCGTATTTTATAGAATGGAATCATAATGATATAAAGGTATATTATAATTCCAGTATAATATCATATATAATATCATAGTTCCATCCTTTATATGTCCCACATATGGTATTTAACGAATCAAATCACTTTGAGGGGAGGTAGTCCGCACTTCCTAAAATGAAGATATCGTGTTTACCCATAATGGAAACCATAAAAGTATGCCTAAAATGAAAAAAACAGAAGCTTAAGGAAAACATAAACATATTATATATCATATATAAAAATAGTGTCATCATAATGGCCACCTTTGAAGGTGTTAAATGAGTGTTGAACAGTCATCGTTTCGGGATGCAGAATTTCGCCATCCACGGAAACCGTATGTTCATTAACCATTTGATGTAGTTGTGTGAGAGTGTAGCTCAAATAAATATTATAACAACATCCTTGTATATTTAATATACTGGTTTTGTTACAAAATAAGTAAATAAAAAGAGTTTAGGGGGTTGGAGAAGCAAAATAAAACAAATGAACATGAGAGAATGAATTACCTTTAAAAGTGTAACTCCTTTTGATTTGAGCCTAAAGGCTTCCTTTGAAAGGATTATGACCAAGGGAATCCTCTAGGATGAGGAGAGGGATGTGGAGAGAGTAAATGGTCAGGGGTTGGCCGAGCCAAAGTCTTGTGGAGTGTGTGAAATGAGGTAGAGGTGGGGGCCTTTTATAAGAGGAGAGGGGGGGCACTTTTGGAAAGTAAAGAAATATTACATTATTTGAAAATGTGTTTCGGTTTTAAAAGGTCCCACATTGTTATAATTCCTGTATAAGGTGATAAGGGTTCTAAATCCACTCATCCAATTGGTTTTGGCCATGTTTAGTTCATATATTTTACATTGTCTTTCCATTTTATTTAAATCGTCAAATAATGATGTCATCGCTGCATCATTATTATGTCATAAATAAGTTAATTTATTTAATGTCTAAAAATCATTAAAAAAATACTATGATGTAGGAAATCTTTTTAGCTTTCCAATGACTATTTATAATAAAATATCTGATCTTTATAACCCCATGTAAAAATTTTTTTCGTAAAACATCTCTTGTTTGTCTCATTTTTACTTTAACATTTAATAAAAAGTTATTTATGTCATTTCCAAACCAAAGTGTCTCCATGGGGTCCCCAACTTGACCCATGACCTTTCTTGGTCGGCCATGACACAACCAATAAGGTTGGGACATGTGTCTAGGTCATTTCCTATTATTAAAGCATTATTTATACCTTAAACTACCCTAATTACCACTAATCGCGATTAAAAACTTAATAAGTTACTATTCACCAAAAAATTATTATAATCTCAATGAACCACATTTTACTTCATAATGAAAACCATGTATGTCGGATTTTCAAAATTCAATACACATTAGTGGTAAACATTCACTTAACTGAAAAATCAGTTTGCTTGATTACCACTTAGTGGTTTCACTATTCATCAAAAATTGAAGTTTTTCAGAAAATTACCAAAAATTCACCCTAAGCTATATTTTATATTCCGAATTCAAAAATGAAGTATATTATAAAAATTTCAATACATATATGTCAAATTAATTAATTTAATAATTAATTCCCGCTGCCAGAGCAAATAGCGCGTTTTTACAAAACAATGAGTATCAAAAGATTGACACCAGTTTAAGTCTAATTTCAAAGTGAAATTGATTCCAATGACCACCATTGGATAAAATGGTAAAAATATATTCATATTACACATTAAGACCAATTCAAAAGATAATCTAATCATATAAATAAATTAGATTAAAAAGCAGTTTTGATGTAAAATGCAGTATTTTTCACTATTCATTAAAAAATGAACATTGTCAGAAAAATACCAAAAATTCACACAAAGTAAATTTTGATGTCCCAATAATAATTAATAAGTTTATTTTGACAAAAATAGCTTATAAAATTTTCAAAATATAGATTCAAAAATGGTTTGCCATCAAAAGGCAGTAAAACAATCTTTTAAGAATATTAGTGTATTCCATGCATAAGATTGTATTTATTTTCATTTTAAGCCTCTATAACACTATCATAATCTTTAATAGACATAGATAAAAATATCTATTATTCATTACTTACTTGGGATGTTACATCCTTCCCCCCTTTAGAAAATTGCGCCCCCGCAATTTATTTACTTATCGAACAAATGTGGGTACTTATCCCTCATTGCATTTTCAGATTCCCATGTTTCCTATTCAATCATGTGGTTTTTTCACAAAACCTTTACCTGGTGAATCACCTTATTCTATAACACTTGCTCCCTATGGTCAAGAATCTGGACTGGTTGTTCCTCATAAGATAGGTTCTCTTCCATCTGAACTACCTCTGGACTCAAAACATGAGATGGATCTGGCATATACTTTCTCAACATCAAAATGTGAAAAACATTGTGTACCTGAGATAAACTAGGAGGTAAAGCCACTCGGTATGCAACTGATCCAACTCTCTCCAGAATTTCGTATGGTCCAACAATCCTTGGAATCATCTTTCCTTTCTTAACAAATCCCATCACGCTTTTCCAAGGAGAAACCTTGAGAAAAACATGATCACCTACCTCGAAAGATAGATCCTTCCTCCGGTTATCCGCATAACTCTTCTGCCTGCTCTGAGCTGTTCTCATGTGTTTCTGAATCAGATGAACTTTTTCTGCCATCTCTTCTTCTAATTCTGGTCCCATCAACTTCCTTTCACCCACTTCATCCCAGAAAGCTGGAGTTCGACACCGCTTCCCATATAATTCCTGAAATGGTGCCATCTGTATACTGGAATGAAAACTGTTATTATATGAAAACTCAACCAAAGAAAGATGTTGGTCCCAACTTCCCTGATAATCCATAGAACAAGCTCGTAGCATATCCTCCAATGTATGAATTGTTCATTCTGACTGCCCATCTGATTGAGGATGGAAAGCTGTACTAAAATTTAATTCAGTACCCAACGACTTCTGAAGGCCTTTCCAAAAGTTAGAAGTAAACCTGGGATCACGATCCGATACAATGGAGAGAGAAACACCATGTAACGTGACTATATCTTTAAGATACAAACGGGAAAGTTGATCAAGAGAGAATGTATCTCGTATAGCAAGGAAATGAGAATATTTGGTCAAGCGATCAACAATAACCCAGATTGCATTATTACCTCGAGATGTCTTCGGTAATCCAACAACAAAGTCCATGGATATATTCTCCCATTTCCACTCTGGCACTGGTAAAGGCTGATGCATCCCTTTCAGTAACTGCCGCTCTGCTTTAACCTGCTGACAAGTCAAACACTTCACAGTAAAATCAGCAATATCTCTTTTCATTCCATCCCACCAGTAATACTCCCGCAGATCTCTATACATCTTAGTACTGCCCGGATGAACTGAAAACGGAGAACTATGAGCTTCACATAACAACTCTCTCTTCAACTGTGAATCACAAGGCACACACAATCTCTTCCCAAATCTCAAAATGCAATCATTATCAATGTTGAATTCAGGAAACCTACCTTTCTGAACCAGCTCTACCTTTTTCTGCAACTCACTATCTTGATTCTGTGCTTGCTTGATTCTATCTGATAGAGATGATCCCACTGATACCTGAAACAAAACAGAAGGACTCCCTGAACCAACAACTTCTATGCCAAAGTTCATCAAATCCTTAACCAAAGGATCACGTTTCAAACGCAACATTGTTAATGAAGCATTACTTTTTCGACTCAAAGAATCAGCCACTTTATTTGCTTTTCCCGGATGGTAATGAATTGTACAATCATAATCTTTGATTAATTCCAGCCATCTCCTTTGTCTCATGTTTAACTCTTTCTGAGTGAATATATACTTTAAACTTTTGTGATCGGTATATATTTCACACTTTACTCCATACAAATGATGCCTCCAGATTTTTAAAGCAAAAACAATAGCAGGTAATTCCAAATCATGTGTAGGGTAATTTACCTCATGAGTTTTCAACTGTCGTGAAGCATAAGCAATTACCTGATCATTCTGCATTAGGACGCAACCAAGTCCTTTCAATGATGCATCACTGTATATAACAAACTCACCATTCCTGGAAGGTAGTGCCAAAACTGGAGCATTCACCAATCTTCTTTTCAATTCCTGAAAACAATCATCACATTCTTTTGTCCAGATAAACTGAACATTCTTCCAAGTTAGCTTAGTCATTGGACTAGGTAACCGTGAAAAATTTCTAACAAACCTTCGGTAATAGCCCGCCAAACCAAGGAAGCTACGAATCTCGGTTACATTTGTGGGTCTTGGCCATTCTTCCACAACTTTTGTTTTTGCAGGATCAACAGTCATTCCATCTTTAGAAACAATGTGACCAAGGAAAGAAATTTGTTGCAACCAAAACTCAGACTTGCTGAATTTCCCATACAATTTCTTCTCTTTAAAGGTTTGCAAGATAACCCTTAAATGTCTTTCATGCTCTTCTTTACTTTTAGAAAACACCAAAATATCATCAATGAAAACCACCACAAACTTATCCAAGAACTCATGGAAAATTCTATTCATTAAGTCCATGAATACAGCAGGTGCATTGGTTAGCCCAAAAGGAATTACTACAAATTCATAATGGCCATATCTCGTACGGAACGCAGTCTTCGGAATATCTGCCTCCTTTACCTTCAGCTGATGGTACCCCGATCTCAATTCAATCTTTGAAAAAAACTGAGCTCCCTGGAGCTCATCAAAGAAATCATCGATATGAGGAAAAGGATATTTGTTCTTAACAGTGATATTATTCAAGGCTCTATAATCAATGCAAAGTCTCATAGAACCATATTTCTTTTTAACAAATAAAACAGGAGCACCCCATGGTGATGTGCTAGGTCTAATGAATCCTTTCTGTAATAAATCTTGCAATTGCTCCTTCAACTCTAAAAGTTCAATTTGTGCCATTCGATAAGGGGGTTTTGAAATTGGCTTAGCATCAGGAACTAAGTAAACTGTAAAATCAACTTCCCGATCTGGTATTACTCCAGGAAACTCATCAGGAAAAACATCAGGATACTCATTTACCAATGGCACATCATTAATCTGAACAGTTCCTTTATTTTCAACGACGTGTGAAAGGTAACGTTCATTTCCATCTTTTACAAGTTTCTTGGCCTCTTGATATGTTATCAAAAGTAAGGGTTCATTATTGTAAACAAACTGAAAGTCTTTCTGAAAAGAAACTTCTTTAGCTCTACAGTCAATCTTATCATGGTAGATAGAGAGCCAATCCATACCCAGGATAACATCAAACTCTACTAGAGGTAGAACAATAAGGTTTGCAAGTAGGTTCTTTCCACAGATAAGGATAGGAAGATTCTTATAAATTCTTTTTTCCTCGACACTTCCCCCAGGTGTTTTTACCAAAAGTTCAGGAGTCATTTCTTGAGATGGTATTCCCATTTTATTAGAAAAGGTTTCAGAGATGAAAGAATGTGTAGACCCCGAATCAAACAACACACTGGCATAATCTGAAAAAAAAAACTAAGTACCTGACACAACTTCATTTGTTGGCCCGATATCTGCTGAAGTAGTTGCAAAGGATTTCACCACCCCTTTCTGCTTGCAGTCTAACTTCTTCCCATCACTCAAGCTCCTTGTCGGACACTCTTTTGCATAGTGACCCATCTCATTGCACTTATAACATTTCACTAACTGTAAATCAAATTTGTTCTTACATTCACCTTGATCCTTTTCAGTGCAATCACGAGCCTTATGTCCCATCTTACCACATCGGTAGCACTTCCCAAAATTCAGAAGTCATTCCCCAGCATGCCTTTTTCCAAATTTATCACAAACTGGAAACTTAGTTCTCTTACCATCAGACTTATTTGAAGTATTCTTACCTTTCTCCTGCCACCTCGGTCTCTTCTTCTGCTGGTTGTTATAGAAAACTTGGTCATCGGCAAACTCCATTTCCACCTTCTTAGCACATCGAACAAGATTTTAATAACTTTTAAACTCACGAGAAGCTAATTCCCTTCGATACTTTGGCTTTAATCCTGAGTAAAAACGATTTATTTTACTATCAAGGTCCGGGATAAAATTTGGAGCATACCTTGCCAATCGAGTGAACCTTTCTTCATAGGCAGCCACAGAGTCTTCCTCTTGCCTCAATTCCAAGAATTGCTTTTCCATCCTAAGTCGAACAGCCTTAGGAAAATACTTCTCAAGAAACATACCTTTGAATTCATCCCAGTCAAGAGCATAAATCTCATCGGCGTCCAAGATATTTTTAACCATAGACCACCACTGATCTGCTTCACCCTCCAAACGGTAAATAGCAAGACTAACCTTTTGATTGTCTGAACAGCCCATGACATCAAAAATCTTCTACAGTGCTTTAATCCACCCTTCAGCTAGCACAGGGTCAGATGATCCTCTGAATGATGGTGGATGTTGCCTCATGAAATGTTCCACCACTGACATGTTCCTCTGCGGTTGGTCTGGCTGATCTCGTGCATGGATACCACCGCCATTTATCGCTTGAGTCAATTGCGCCATTACTGCAACAAACTGTTCAGTTCCAATTCCTACCATTTCTGGATGCTGATTCGGAAGGTTATTTCCTTCTGTATGCCTTCCTAGCTCTGCTTCCCTGTTTCCTCTGCGGAAAACCATTCTGAACAAACATGTCTTAGATGAAGCAACATGGTAATCTTTAAATTCTATATCATTTTGAAAAAAAAATATTTTTGGATAATCATTTAATAGAATTATAACTCCTAAAGTTATCTAAACCTCCCTTTGATACCAACTATAAGGCCCCAGCCTTAAACCTTACTTAATCTTGAGTTATTACAAGATTACACATTGAGGATATTTTCGGTTTTAGAGTTTTAGATAATTAGATCATAAAACATACATTACATTCCACATATAAACAAAGTGGTTACATAAAGATAGTATTATTCATTTCCATCAATGGAAACACATTTAAAATAAAACATGGATTATTTCTTGACACTTCCTTGACACTATCATCATATCATGTACCTTTCCCTTGACCTGTGAAAAACATTTCAAAAAAACTTGGGATGAGCATAAAAAGCTCAGTATGGGTTATAAAAACATGGAAAGGAAACATGGGTACATATATACATAAGAATGAAATCATACTTTACCCATAAAACATAGGCACTTTAACATACCTCATAAAATCATGAATAAATCATAGAAATCATAAGACATAAAGGTAACTTGAGGCATTCATAACATTCTTACGTAGGGAGTAACCCTCTTGGTTACGTTTGGAATACCCATCACAGTATATTCCCTAAAATCTCTTCGGAGAAACCTTAACGTTTCACTCCTTCACGTTACCCAATGAATTGGAGAGCTATAACGGGCTCACCTTCCCTTAGATTATCACGGAACCACCTGTCTTCATAATAATGCCCAAGAACCATAACATAATCATATCACATAAAACATGCATAAAGGAAACATAAAATTTCCACATTTCAATCACGAGATATCAATAAAAGACATTGATATAAAAACATTATGAAAACCATTTTCAATACTAAAATAAATGAAAAGTAAAACATGGTATTTATTTTTCTTTTAAAAAGAAGGTATGGCTTGTAGAGGAAGCCGAAACTCAAATAACGGTCACGACGGCGGAGAAGTCGTTATCGCCGCATACGTACGACAAAAAAATTCCCTTTTGTCGTTTAGTAAACGCTTCGTATAAAAAATATTCCTTTTGAATAAACGTGAACGTCAAAGGAGTTTATACACCGTATAAAAGAAAGTTGTGTATAAAATAAAATATGCCTCAATGAAAGGAGATTGAGACGAAGTCCCATACCTCGTATCCGACTTGACCCGACCGTTCTTTAATCTCCTGAATAATAAACTTGAGCTAATCTCTCCTTGCTTAAGAACCTTTTTCAAGTTCATTATTCCTTTTATACCATGTTATGAAAATCATGTAATCAGTTAAGTTAATAATGTTCATTTTGTCGGTATTTGGTTCTTAAGTCAAAAATAGACTTCTTACACTTACATGTTGTTAATTTGGTCAAGGGTTCATTATATCAAGAATTGTAACGCCCCGACCCTAGTTACCCAGAGTCGGTGCCTTTATTACATAACATTGGCATGATCACAAGAAAGATCAAATCTCGAAAGACCGATTGGTTTAGTAGCATTGGAAACACTAGATATATTCATAAGTTTTACATTACATCATAAAATGAAAAACTACTACAACAACATAATGTTTCCACAATCCACACTATTAACCCCTCATAAAATCCCTGCAGGTCATTCATAACTTACTTCTTCACATCCTGGGAAAAATAAAACATAGAAAAGGGGTGAGCTCAAATGCCCAGTAAGGATAACGATATAGCGGAAACTTTCATAAATAAGAATAAACATTTAAGGCAATGTATAACTAAAACAAAAGCCTTTTAAATATGAACTTTCAACATGGTATGGCATAAATAAAATGAAATAATTCCATTTACTTATTCACATGGATATTCTACTAATCGAATAATCACATGCAAAAATCAATAACCACTTTCATAATGTTGGAATGCATAATGCCAGACTATCATAACCACATAGCCAAGGCATCGTGCCAAGACTACAAATAAGATTTTGTCAAGGCCTTGTGCCAAGACACTAGTTTGTTCATGAGACCTACTGATGCATCGAGGAGCTATAGCGGGCTCCACCCGTCACTTATTAAGTCCAATGCATTCCCATATGAAAAGGTTTAAACAGAACATAAACATTCATATTAAAACTAACATATGAAATGTCAATACATTCACCATAAACTATGAATGGTATAAAAATAGCACATCCACAGTCAAACATATCACAACACCTTCAATACAATATAGAAGTTTTGTATCATAATAAATCAACTTCAAATAATCTTAAAATCCATCTAAGGATGTTGACATAGATGAAATCAAAATTCTTTTTAAAAAAATATCTCCTTTTATTTTGAAATAATTTCAGATCCATATAAAATAAAACATTTTCTTTGAAAATATTCTTATAAGCTTGTAAGGAAAGCTTTGAAGATTTTATAACGGCGTAAAATAACCGCACCCGCCGTATAAGTTAAAAAAAACATTCTTACCTTAATTCCGTCGAAAAGGTTAAAAAGGGCCTTGTTTTTTAAATGACCGAAAGATTCCTTTATAAACCACTTATAAAAGTCAAAAAGGGTATAAATGACTTTAACTCATATTCTAGTAAATAGTAAAAATGTTTTGAAATGCATTTTTAAGAAACATGGATGTGGATGATAAAGAGATCCCAGTAGATTATTACGTATAAACAACCTCGGATAATGAAGAGATTGTGAAATAACCCTTACCTTGTACTTTTCCTTGGTTGGGGTAGGTTAACCTCCTGTATAATGGTGAAATAGTTGTTATTAAATTATACAAGAATCATATATAATAATATGATATCATATATGATCTTTTAACATTGATTTGTTAATAATATCGTAGAATTATCGTCGTTTTGGGAGTTAACTTACTCATTTTCTTTTATATGTTTTGTTACATAAGCCATGGTTGTTGTATCTTATTCATATTCAGAATGATATCTATTCCTTAAACATAATTTTTAAATCATCAAATGATAATTATACATGAATGGATACGATGGAGAATGAATCTCATCGCGTTCGTGGAGACGGTAGTCCGTACGTACGCACGAGCGACAATATCATTCTTTCGATATTAGAATAATATATAAATGGATGGTATATCATATATATAGAATCATTAACATGTTATATTTATTATTTACATGAGTTACACATCATTATTATACCCATCCAAATAATATTATATTGAATAACAATTACACCACGACGTGGAGACGGTAGTCCGTACGTACGCACGTATGGTGACATGTTATTCAAAGGGTGGATAGAATACTGAATATGGTTGTACCATATTTATAATAACATCACAGTATATGTAAAATATTGGAGTTATTATTTTAGAATGGTAAGAACAAAGAAAGAGCAAGTGGAAGAAGAAAGGAACTTGGAAAAGGGTGGTGAAATCATTACCTCTTCTTCGGGTTCCTTCTTTTGATTTGATCAAAAAGGATCCTTAGGTTGGCTTTCTGATCAAACTAAGGCCTCTAGGTTGTAGTGAGGGATGTTGGGAGAGTATGTGGGCAGAGTTTGGACGAACCAAAAGGATTTTAAGGTGTGAAGAAATGAGAAGGAGGAGTGCCCTTTTATAAGATGGGTGAGGGGCACCTTTGGAAAAGCTAGAAATATTAATTTATAATAAATTCATATTCGGTTTCTAATGGCTCCAAATCTTATTATTCAAATTTTAAGGTGGGGATAGGTCGAAAACCACTCAACCAATAGAATTTAGACAGGTTTGGGTACTTATATTAACCTTATCATTAAGAATTAACTCTAAGTTAATTAGTTTCACTTTTACAATGTCTCTTTGTATTTTTATATAATATGGTTAATAAACTTACTATATACATCCAAGCGACCCCCAAGTGGTACATTAATGATGGACCTATCATGATATAAGTCTCTTGGCCAAACCTTATATTTTTAGGAATTTAATATCAATTAAGAATATAATATTTGTTTTAAGAACTCTTTTATGTCAATTTTGACACTATTCAAAAGTTGATTTTTGTGAAACTCATAACAGATTGATTACTTCGAAAAAAGTCAATTAAATAAATCCTAATATATCATATTATCCTAGAAAATTAGTTTAATTCATTAAAAGTTTCATATTATATTTATTTGGGTATTTATAATATCAATTATTTTAATTTTTCACTATTATAGTAATTACTGCATCATCATTGTGTCATAAATAAAATAAATTATTTAATGTCTAAAAATTATAAATAAAATATAATTATGTAGGAAATTATTTTAGCTTTCTAATGAATATTTATAATCTAAAATCCAACATGTATAACCCTATGTAAAAATTGTTCTTTTAAAAGATGTAAGCTTATGCCATTTTTGTATTCATTTTAACTTAATTAAAATAAAGTGTCATTATCACTTACAAGTGGATCAATGGGGTCCCAAAATTGACCCAAAGATGCCCATGGTCGACCATGTATCAACCAATAGGGTTAAGACACGTTTTAGGGTAATTTAGTATTATTATAATATTATTTTTTAACCCTTATTTACCGGATTTACCCTTAACCAAGGTAAATAAAATATTTACCGCAGTAATTATTCAAAATGTCTAAAAATAAAAGTCACCTATTTACACAATTTGAACATCCTGATTCCAAATATGGAATCCATTTTTCTAAATTCAAAACACAGAAGTGGCAGAAATTAATTTAAAATTAATTCCCGCTGTCAAAACAAAAAGCGTGTTTTTAAGAGATAATAACTATCAAAAGATTGACACTTGTTTATGTTCGGTTTAATTGTAAAATTATGTCCAATTACCAACATTATATTAAATGGTAAAAATATATTCTAAATATACTTTAAAACCACTCAAATTCACAATTTATCACTATTAATTATTTTGATTAAAAAAGTTGTTTTTAATTAAAATTTAGTAATTTTCACTATTCATCAAAATATGAAAGTTATCCGAAAAGTACCAAAATTTCACCTTAGGCTAAATTTGATATTCCGAATCCAAAAATTAAGTCCATTTTAAAATATAAAATATATATAACTTCAAAAATTAGGTATTACTATTCATAACAGCTAGTTTGATTGGTTACGGTGTGTTAGAACTCGAAGTTGCGTACAACACACGCTACTGTTTTATTCAAAGGAAAGCGTACCGTGGAAGCTTGGGATGTTTCATTTTAAATTTTTGATGTCCCCATTTAGTAAAAAAGTTTAAAATATTGTATATAAAAAGGTTTCACTATTAGAAGTTTATAAAAGTGAAATACTGAAAATGAATCTGTTCTTGCAATATGACTAAGAAACTCATAATAGGGATTCTAAAATTATAAGGATTATATAAAGTTCAAAATGTAGTTAATACTATTCATGACCTCTTTTAATGGTGTGATTGAACTCGGTGTTGCGTGTAGTGCAAGTTATTGAATTATATTTAAGAAATAACACACTCTGAAATCCTGGGGTGTTACATTCTCCCCTCCTTCAATAAATTGCGTCCTCGCAATTTGAAATTGTTCTTCGAAAATAAAAGGTTGAAAGTAGAAAATATATTTGTGGGAAAACCCACATCGGAAATTGGGTTACTAAAATTTATTCTTAATATGAGGAAAAGATAAATGAAAGTGTCACCACCAAATTATGATCTCGATTAGGAGAACATTGGTGGAAATTAGAGACATATAATTGGAGGAAAAACGTAAATATTTATAGGTAGTGATTGAGGTCATCAATCACAAACAAGTATAAAATTGAGGTCCTTAAACTCATCAATCTATAATGATTTGAAGTACCATCGGTTCAACAAAATATAGGGTATTGGGACAACACATTTTTGACATTTCAAAATATCTTAGTTGAAATCCCACATCGAAAAATGAATTAATGAGGCCTCTATTTAAAATAAAGAGTGGAAAGTATGAAGATTACCGAAAATAACACATACTAGGGTTCCATGTAGGAAAATATGGATATGGAAGAGAAATCTAACCATCAATTATCTGATGGAGAGTGGTAGAGAACATGGCTATGAAAAGGCCAACAATCCCAAAGCCATAAATTAGTGATGATTTAAGGTACCATCTAGGAAAACATTTTTGTTCTAAGTTGCTTTTCTTAATATTGAGGAATTTATTTATGAGATTGGCTAAGATCATAAGGAGATATACTTAATTTATAATTAGAGTTTTATCCATTAATAAATTTCTACCACAAACTCATCTTTCACTCTAAAAGATAATAGAATGTAAAAAAAAATTCTATTTACACTATTCGTATAGGGTTCCAAAATAAACGAATTTATAATTCATCTACAAGATCTTTTAATAAAAACTACATTATTTAATCCAGGACATCTCTTGGGCCAGTGGTAGGTGATACACCCTTGTCGCCCTTCGGTTGCGGGTTCAAGTCTCGCGGCCTTGCCGGACGAAACAGGTTGCTGCCCGACCTCTGGGTTGTCCTTTTATGGCAATCCAAAATAATCCAAATAAGAACTATCCAAAATAATTCTATCCAAACTCACAGTCCAACATTTATAAGGAAGGTAAACATAATATAGATCCTTTTTACCCCGTAATAGCATATAAATACCTTCATCATGTATTACCATATTCCTTATTGATTACATTCATGATCCCTTATTCCATATAGAATGCTGGATATACTTCATTAATCCAAAAATGTTTTAAACCCCAACAATGATGGAATATACAAATCATTAATCAGTTCCAGGGTAGTCAAGAATATCCAATATAATTTATCCAAAATAATCACATATTATTCCAAAATCACTACCTTAGTATCAGAACTATATTCTCTCAACCATATATTTTCCAAAAAATTTATCCTGCTATTGAGTCACTTTTCTTTGTTCCACACAATCTCAAGTCCTTAATGAAATAGTACTGCAGTACAATCCTTATATACTCCATAATTATTATAACAAGTACATTGTTGATACAATACTCAATTGAAATAATCAACATAAGAACTCTAATCATTCCTCTTCATCTGTGGTAGTATCATAACTTGATTATTATCCAATAGCATCATTTGCGTCATAGACTGATGACTGGGACATAGGTTCGCGTAGTGTCTAAACTACTTGCAAATGAAGCATTGTACATTTGAAACCATTTTCTTACCCTTGTAGTCACGTACATTGTGCCCTTTTCCTCCACACTTATAACAAACTCTCATTCCTTTCAGGCAAGTTCCAGGGTGTTTCTTTCCACAGTTACCACATATGGGAAAATTCTTCTTTTCCCTCTTCCCTTTATCCATATTTCTCTCTTCCATCCTTTTCTTCTCTTGCTTCCCTTCAAAGCCATAGGACTCAGTAAACTCTTTACTTATCTTATCAATACATGATATTATTTCTTAATATGATGATAATACATGGGAGACTATTTCTCTTATAAATTATAGCTTAAGACCATGAAAGATATGATCCTTCCTTCTCTTTGGATCATGTGCATTTCTGGAGTTCTCATTCCTTCTACTGGGCGCCATTTCTAAACAATGGCATAAACTAGATCAGTTTATGAATCAAAATACATAATTCCATACTTATAAAACACCTAACATAAATTGAACTATTTATGGATATAATCCATAATCATAAGAATGTTTTCTTTGAGGAAGTATATACTCATAATCCCTTCAAAATGATTTGTAAAGAAAATTAGAGTTATCCTAAGCATATCACCCGGGAGTGTCGTAACCAAGAGTGCAGCAAGGCCCGTTGTCGTACACCAGTTCCTGTTCGAGTCTAGCTCAAAGCGGTGTTTTTGGGTTTTACCCCTAGGTACATCTGTGCCAGAGCCGCCTCTACCTGCTCGTATCCAGACAGGGATGTATTGCTCGGAAAACTCACAAAATCTCTACAATACCAAAATTCTAGGAAGTTCTTCTACACTAATCCTCTAAGTTCATCTTAGGTCTACGTGCTCTAATCAGAGTTTATCTAATTCTAGCTTCCAAGGTTTGTACTAAACTTCCTCGGATACCAACTGTAACGCCCCGACCCCAGTTACCCAGAGTCGGTGCCTTAATTACATAACATTGGCATGATCACAAGAAAGATCAAATCTCGAAAGACCGATTGGTTTAGTAGCCTTGGAAACACTAGATATATTCATAAGTTTTACATTACATTATAAAATGAAAAACTACTACAACAACATAATGTTTCCACAATCAACACTATTAACCCCTCATAAAATCCCTGCAGGTCATTCATAACTTACTTCTTCACATCCTGGGAAAAATAAAACATAGAAAAGGGGTGAGCTCAAATGCCCAGTAAGGATAAAAATATAGCAGAAACATTCATAAATAAGAATAAACATTTAAGGCAATGTATAACTAAAACAAAAGCCTTTTAAATATGAACTTTCAACATGGTATGGCATAAATAAAATGAAATAATGCCATTTACTTATTCACATGGATATTCTACTAATCGAATAATCACATGCAAAAATCAATAACCACTTTCATAATGTTGGAATGCATAATGCCAGACTATCATAACAACATAGCCAAGGCCTCGTGCCAAGACTACAAATAATATTTTGTCAAGGCCATGTTCCAAGACACTAGTTTGTCTCATGAGACCTACCGATGCATCGAGGAGCTATAGCGGGCTCCACCCGTCACTTATTAAGTCCAATGCATTCCCATATGAAAAGGTTTAAACATAACATAAACATTCATATTAAAACTAACATATGAAATGTCAATAATTTCACCATAAACTATGAATGGTATAAAAATAGCACATCCACAGTCAAACATATCACAAAACCTTCAATACAATATAGAATTTTTGTATCATAATAAATCAACATCAAATAATCTTAAAATCCATCAAAGGATGTTGACATAGATGAAATCAAAATTCTTTTTAAAAAAATATCTCCTTTTATTTTGAAATAATTTAAGATCCATATAAAATAAAACATTTTCTTTGAAAATATTCTAATAAGCTTGTAAGGAAAGCTTTGAAGATTTTATAATGGCGTAAAATAACCGCACCCGCCGTATAAGTTAAAAAAAGCATTCTTACCTTAATTCTGTCGAAAAGGTTAAAAAGGACCTTGTTTTGAAAACGACCGAAAGATTACTTTATAAACCACTTATAAAAGTCGAAAATGGTATAAATGAATTTAACTCATATTCTAGTAAATAGTAAAAATGTATTGAAATGCATTTTTAAGAAACATGGATGTGGATGATAAAGAGATCCCAGTAGATTATTACGTATAAACAACCTCGGATAATGAAGAGATTGTGAAATAACCCTTACCTTGTACTTTTCCTTGGTTGGGGTAGGTTAACCTCCTGTATAATGGTGAATAGTTGTTATTAAATTATACAAGAATCATATATAACCATATGATATCATATATGATCTTTTAACATTGATTTGTTAATAATATCTTAGAATTATCGTCGTTTTGGGAGTTAACTTACTCATTTTCTTTTATATGTTTTGTTAAATAAGCCATGGTTGTTGTATCTTATTCATATCCAGAATGATATCTAGTCCTTAAACATCATTTTTAAATCATCAAATGATAATTATACTTGAATGGATACGATGGAGAATGAATCTCATCGCGTTCGTGGAGACGGTAGTCCGTACGTACGCACGAGCGACAATATCATTCTTTCGATATTAGAATAATATATAAATGGATGGTATATCATATATACAGAATCATTAACATGTTATATTTATTATTTACATGAGTTACACATCATTATTATACCCATCCAAATAATATTATATTGAATAAGAATTACACCACGACGTGGAGACGGTAGTCCGTACGTACGCACGTATGGTGACATGTTATTCAAAGGGTGGATAGAATACTGAATATGGTTGTACGATATTTATAATAACATCACAGTATATGTAAGATACTGGAGTTATTATTTTATAATGGTAAGAACAAAGAAAGAGGAAGTGGAAGAAGAAAGGAACTTGGAAAATGGTGGTGAAATCATTACCTCTTCTTCGGGTTCTTCCTTTTGATTTGATCAAAAAGGATCCTTAGGTTGGCTTTCTGATCAAACTAAGGACTCTAGGTTGTAGTGAGGGATGTTGGGAGAGTATTTGGGCAGAGTTTGTCCGAACCAAAAGGCTTTTAAGGTGTGAAGAAATGAGGAGGAGGAGTGCCCTTTTATAAGAGGGGTGAGGGGCACCTTTGGAAAAGCTAGAAATATTAATTTATAATAAATTCATATTCGGTTTCTAATGGCTCCAAAGCTTATTATTCAAAGGTTATGGTGGGTATAGGTCGAAAACCACTCAACCAATATAATTTAGACAGGTTTGGGTACTTATATTAACCTTATCATTAAGAATTAACTCTAAGTTAATTAGTTTCACTTTTACAATGTCTCTTTGTATTTTTATATAATATGGTTAATAAACATACTATATACATCCAAGAGACCCCCAAGTGGTACATTAATGATGGACCTATCATGATATAAGTCTCTTGGCCGAACCTTAGATTTTTAGGAATTTAATATCAATTAAGAATATAATATTTGTTTTAAGAACTCTTTTATGTCAATTTTGACACTATTCAAAAGTTGATTTTTGTGAAACTCATAACAGATTGATTACTTCGAAAAAAGTCAATTAAATCAATCCTAATATATCATATTATCCTATAAAATTAGTTTAATTCATTAAAAGTTTCATATTATATTTATTTGGGTATTTATAATATCAATTATTTTAATTTTTCACTATTATAGTAATTAATGCATCATCATTGTGTCATAAATAAAATATATTATTTAATGTCTAAAAATTATAAATAAAATATCATTATGTAGAAAATCTTTTTAGCTTTCTAATGAATATTTATAATCTAAAATCCAACATGTATAACCCTATGTAAAAATTGTTCTTTTAAAAGATGTAAGCTTATGCCATTTTTTGTATTCATTTTAACTTAATTAAAATAAAGTGTCATTATCACTTA
This sequence comes from Viscum album, assembly GCA_963277665.1. Classification (NCBI taxonomy): domain Eukaryota; kingdom Viridiplantae; phylum Streptophyta; class Magnoliopsida; order Santalales; family Viscaceae; genus Viscum; species Viscum album. Next base: position 619,398,519 of record OY728160.1, on the reverse strand, counting down.
CAAGTGGATCAATGGGGTCCAAAAATTGACCCAAAGATGCCCATGGTCGACCATGTATCATCCAATAGGGTTAAGACACGTTTTAGGGTAATTTAGTATTATTATAATATTATTTTCTAACCCTTATTTACCGGATTTACCCTTAACCATGGTAAATAAAATATTTACCGCAGTAATTATTCAAAATGTCTAAAAATAAAAGTCACCTATTTACACAATTTGAAAATCCTGATTCCAAATATGGAATCCATTTTTCTAAATTCAAAACACAGAAGTGGCACAAATTAATTTAAAATTAATTCCCGCTGTCAAAACAAAAAGCGTGTTTTTAAGAGATAATAACTATCAAAAGATTGACACTTGTTTATGTTCGGTTTAATTGTAAAATTATGTCCAATTACCAACATTATATTAAATGGTAAAAATATATTCTAAATATACTTTAAAACCACTCAAATTCAAAATTTATCACTATTAATTATTTTGATTAAAAAAGTTGTTTGTAATTAAAATTTAGTAATTTTCACTATTCATCAAAATATGAAAGTTATCCGAAAAGTACCAAAATTTCACCTTAGGCTAAATTTGATATTCCGAATCCAAAAATGAAGTCCATTTTAAAATATAAAATATATATAACTTCAAAAAGTAGGTATTACTATTCATAACAGCTAGTTTGATTGGTTACGGTGTGTTAGAACTCGAAGTTGCGTACAACACACGCTACTGTTTTATTCAAAGGAAAGCGTATCGTGGAAGCTTGGGATGTTTCATTTTAAATTTTTGATGTCCCCATTTAGTCAAAAAGTTTAAAATATTGTATTTAAAAAGGTTTCACTATTAGAAGTTGATAAAAGTGAAATACTGAAAATGAATCTGTTCTTGCAATATGACTAAGAAACTCATAATAGGGATTCTAAAATTATAAGGATTATATAAAGTTCAAAATGTAGTTAATACTATTCATGACCTCTTTTAATGGTGTGATTGAACTCGGTGTTGCGTGTAGTGCAAGTTATTGAATTATTTTTAAGAAATAACACACTCTGAAATCCTGGGGTGTTACAAGAATGGTATTCATGATTTAGATATCATATATGTCATATATATCCAGTACATATATGCATTTATAATATTAAATAATCATTTAGAGGTAAGAAATGAAATGCACCGTTCATGGAGACGGTAAGCCGTACATACGCATGAATGCTACTTTCATTTCTATTTCGTATTTTATAGAATGGAATCATAATGATATAAAGGTATATTATAATTCCAGTATAATATCATATCTAATATCATAGTTCCATCCTTTATATGTCCCACATTTGGTATTTAACAAATCAAATCACTTTGAGGGGGCGGTAGTCCGCACTTCCTAAAATGAAGATATCGTGTTTAACCATAATGGAAACCATAAAGGTATGCCTAAAATGAAAAAAACAGAAGCTTAAGGAAAACATAAACATATTATATATCATATATAAAAATAGTGACATCATAATGGCCACCTTTGAAGGTGTTAAATGAGTGTTGAACAATCATCGTTTCAGGAGGCAGAATTTCGCCATCCACGGAAACCGTATGTTCTTTAACCATTTTATGTAGTTCTGTGAGAGTGTAGCTCAAATAAATATTCTAACAACATCCTTATATATTTAAGATACTGGTGTTTTTAAAAAAGAAGAAAATAAAAAGAGTTTAGGGGGTTGGAGAAGCAAAATAAAACAAATGAACATGATAGAATGAATTACCTTTAAAAGTGTAACTCTTTTTGATTTGAGCCTAAAGGCTTCCTTTGAAAGGATTATTCCCAATGGAATCCTCTAGGATGAGGATAGGGATGTGGAGAGAGTAAATGGGCAGGGGTTGGCCGAGCCAAAGGCTTTTGGAGTGTGTGAAATGAGGTAGAGGTGGGGGCCTTTTATAAGAGGAGAGGAGGGGCACTTTTGGAAAGTAAAGAAATATTACATTATTTGAAAATGTGTTTCGGTTTTAAAAGGTCCCACATTGATATAATTCGTGTATAAGGTAATAAGGCTTCGAAATCCACTCATCCAATTGGTTTTGGCAACGTGTAGTTCATTGATTTTACATTGTCATTCCATTTTATTTAAATCGTCAAATAATGACGTCATCGCTGCATCATTATTATGTCATAAATAATTTAATTTATTTAATGTCTAAAAATCATAAAAAATATACTATGATGTAGGAAATCTTTTTATATTTCCAATGACTATTTATAATCAAAAATATGATCTTTATAACCCCATGTAAAAAAATTTTTCGTAAAACATCTCTTGTTTGTGTCATTTTTACTTTAACATTTAATAAAAAGTTATTTATGTCATTTCCAAACCAAAGTGTCTCCATGGGGTCCCCAAGTTGACCCATGGCTTGTCTTGGTCGTCCATGACACAACCAATAAGTTTGGGACATGTGTCTAGGACATTTCCTATTATTAAAACATTATTTATACCTTAAACTACCCTAATTACCACTAATCGCGATTAAAAACTTAATAAGTTACTATTCACCAAAAAATTATTATAATCTCAATGAACCACATTTTACTTCTTAATGACAACCATGTGTGTCGGATTTTCAAAATTCAATACACATTAGTGGTAAACATTCACTTAACTGAAAAATCAGTTTGCTTGATTACCACTTAGTGGTTTCACTATTCATCAAAAATTGAAGTTTTTCAGAAAATTACCAAAAATTCACCCTAAGATATATTTGATATTCCGAATTCAAAAATGAAGTCTATTATACAAATTTCAATACATATAAGTCAAATTAATTAATTTAATAATTAATTCCCGCTGCCAGAGCAAATAGCGTGTTTTTACAAAACAATAAGTATCAAAAGATTGACACCAGTTTAAGTCTGATTTCAAAGTGAAATTGATTCCAATGACCACCATTGGATAAAATGGTAAAAATATATTCATATTAAACATTAAGACCAATTCAAAAGATAATTTAATCATATAAATAAATTAGATTAAAAAGCAGTTTTGATGTAAAATGCAGTATTTTTCACTATTCATTAAAAATTGAACATTGTCAGAAAAATATCAAAAATTCACACAAAGTAAATTTTGATGTCCCAATAATAAAGAATAAGTTTATTTTGACAAACATAGCTTATAAAATTGTCAAAATATATATTCAAAAATGGTTTTCCATCAAAAGGCAGTAAAACAATCTTTTAAGAATATTAGTGTATTCCATGCATAAGATTGTATTTATTTTCATTTTAAGCCTCTATAACACTATATTAATAATTAATAGACATAGATAAAAATATCTATTATTCATTACTTACTTGGGATGTTACAATAAAAATTATGGGAGATGGGTGTGTAGTTGAAAGAGATGAAAAGAAATGGGTTTAATCTCTTGAGCACATCTTAGTGGGAAGTATGGTTCTTTTTTGTAAAAAAAAGATTTAACTCTTAGACTATGGTTGTATTGTCATAATTGTAACCACGTTATGATAAAGTGAAGGTATCAAAATCCATGTCTTGATTATCTAATCAATCAATTTAGGGGAGCTAAATGGTTCTCTAATATTGACTTATGATTTGAATATCCTCAATTTGGGTTTGGCAGGAGGTTATGTTAAAGAAATATTTTAGAAGAATATATGGCCATTATTAATATAAGGATATTACTTTCAGTTTTTAAAATGTACCACGAAACAATATAGAATTGATGAATCTGATATTTGAGTGGTATCTCTTTTCTTTTGTAGTGTTGTTTATGGATGAAATATTTGTGTATTCATTGATAAGTGATGACCATGTGAAAAACCTATAGAAAGTCTTTGGATTATTGAGGTATCATTGTATTAATGTAAAATTATCATTGATTTATTTTTGCGACATGAGGTACACTTCCTTGTCCTTATATTAACTTAAATTGATGTTTCTATGGATCTAGAAATGATTGAAGCTGTTATCTCTGGAAAACTACAAAAGAATGTCTTTGAAGTACGCATTTTCCTTGGTCTAGCTGGTTAATACTGATTCTTTATTAGTGACTCATCAAAAGAATCCATACATATGACACGTCTGTCAAGAATAATGTTCCATTCCAATTATACAAGGAATTTTATAAGACTATTAAAGAGAATATGTTTCACATTACATCACCACCAATCTATAATTTTCTTTATTTATGACAACTATACATGGTGCATTGTGAGGCTTCAAGATCCTAGTTGGGATAGTCTATCATATATGGAGATCATGTTGCTGCATATGCCTCAAGACCGTTATGAGTGAATATGAAAATTACCAACACATGATTTCGTGTTAACAATCGTATCCCATGATTTGAAAACATGGAGTCATTACCTCTTTGGTGAAAATTTATCTATTTTTACAGATAATAATATATTGAAACATATTCTCTGAAAAATGTATATGAATCTGAGAAAAATAAGAGGGATAATGAATATCCAAATGATTGACTATGACTTGATGTATGCACCATGAATGGGAAATTAGGTGGGAGATGCATTATGAAGAAACTCATATGCCCAGTTGGAAAATGTAGCCTTATATGTGTGGTAGTCGATGTCGTCCCTAACCGACATGCAATTGGAATTTGAAGAATGAGGTGAAGTTATAGCTTTAATTCTAGTTTCATTTGTCCCTAACCTCGTGGAGATGGTTTAAAAGCAACAAGCATTCAAGGCAGAATTTATAACAATGAGTTCAAAACTAAATTGCAGGGGTAACATTTAGTGATGTGGACTATATGATACATCAGTGTTGTGGTTCAAAAAACATTTGGACGTACTGATGGATTTTTGGAAAAAACATATTCATGCCTACCATTATTTGAGATGGTCAATTCATCCTGGAATAAAGAAGATGTATAAGGTGTTGAAATCAAAATATTGGATGTTTAGAATGAAAATAATGGTAGTCGAGTTCTTTTGAAGAGTTTTACTTTTTATTATGTTATATAATAGTATCTGTGACTAGTAGGAATGTTATAGTCTTTAAATATTATATTTTGGAAGTGGGAGTGGATAGTTATGGATTTTGTAATAGGTCTTCTATGAATGGCTCATAAACCCAATACCATATGGGTAATAGTGGACTGAATAATGATGTTTTCTCATCTGATTCCAATTTTTGAATCACATATGGGGGAGGACATCTCAAAAATTTATATCCAAGAAGTGGTAACTAAGAATAGTGTTTTGATTTAAATTTTGTTAGATGGAGATAAATGGTTTATATATCATATCTTGAAATACATAAATAAATACATTGGAAGTTAGTTGAATATGAGTATGTCATATGATAAAACACTATTTTGATGAATATTTTATTGGTAATAAATGATATAATTTTCTAACATTGTGCTAAATATGTTCATTCGTGAAATATTTAGGATTAGATCATTCATTGGGAAATCTGATGAAAATTCGAGTTTTACCCTTTTAAAATGAATTGTAGTATTTTGAACATAAATAATATAATATAAATTATTTCAACTTACAATTTTGTAACAGTTTTCCCCATTTAATTTTCTATGACTTTAATTTAGGAAACTTGAGAGAAAGAGTAAATCTGGATGGCGTAAATGGGCCACTAAGTTAATGGTTGGCTAGAAACATTATATTGGAAATCACAATAGTGTGTGGGATATATATTATACATCCTTTCATGGATAGAGCCCAAATTTAGATAGGGGATCGAAAAACCAATTTTAAAGAAATTATTTTTTGGGAAGGATAGCTACATCATACGATTTTGTTGTCAATAAGGCAGTGAAAGTGGGATTAAAATATTTGGCAGAATCTTATCATTTACACTTGATACCACATTTAACCTAGAATCACCTCCACTCTATTAATACGTATTTTTCACATTTGTAATGGTTGGGACGGGCATTGGGAAGTTGAGTCAAGAGGAGAAGCAGATCCACTCTTATTCTTCATCCATTTCAATAAGGGAAACTCTTGAAGTAAGTATCCCCTAGAACAACCATGATAAGAATTTATGATGAGAATATTTCCTTAACTCACATCTGGTGGTGACATAATAATTTGTAAATCATGTGGTAACAATTTTATGAGTTTTTAGGCGAAAAACATTTCTATAAAATTGACATTTGTGTGATAAGAGAAAATTCAAGTGTGGTATGTGTTTTGTGTGCATGGGAAGATAAATGAATTGGAATTATGATTAATGATATGATTGTAGAATATGAAATAATAGTCTTTTTATAAGGAATGATGTATTTGTTTTATTTGGGTGGATTTTTTTGATATCAAGGATATGTGTTTTAAAAAAATTTGATTTATATTGATGTTTACTTGACATAAGATTTTTCCCATGAGTGCAAAATGGTAAGTCTGGGTGAGTTGATAAAACATTGATTTGTTAAATATTTTATTGATAATAAATGACAATGTTTCCTGACATTGTGCTAAATACGTTCATTTATAAAAATATTTGGGATTAGATCATTCAATAGAAAATATGATGAAAATTCCAATTTCACTATTTTACAATAAACTATAGTATTACTTAAATAAATATTATAATATGAATTATTTCAACTTGGAATTTTTTAAATGTGTTCCTATATTAATTTTTTACAAGTTTTATTCAGGACACTAGAGCTAAATTGTGCCATCGGATGGAGTAAATGGGTCATTAATCGATGGTGGGGTGGACTCACGAGATTGGACATCACTTTAGTGTGTGGGCCATATCAACAACATTCTTGCTTGGATTGCGCCCAAATGTTGAGAGTGGATCTAAAAACAAATTTGTAACATATTTTACTGCTATAAGAATAGCTAATTCACATGTTTTGGTAGCCAAGAAGTTGGTGAAAGTGGGATTAAAATATTTGGCAGAATCTTCTCATTCACACTTGAAACCACTATTAACCTAGCATCCCCTCCACTCTATAAATATGTATTTTTTTGTCATTTTAAAATGTTGGTATGTGAATTGGTATGTTTAGGGATGTGGATAATTAGATCGTCACCAATTACCCAACAATTTAAATAAGGGTATCTCTTGATGTAAGGATACCTTCGACGAAGCCTTCTTCTTCTCCCTGTTCTTCTTCTTCATGGTGTAATGATTGTGTTTTACTAAAAACATCTCTATTATGTTTTTATTTATTCTATTTTATTCTTTTATTTTCAATTTTATTATTATATTAATCTTCATATTTGGATTGGAGTTCATCAGTATGGACAAGATTGAGTTCTACCCTTTCAATCCATTGATCATGAAAAATGTCTCCACAATGACCACACCGCCCATGGAAGAGTAGTTTTCATAGTGATCGATCAATATTATACCCTCTTCATTTAATTGTTTTGAAAAATTGAGATACATTAATTCACTTAATATAATCAATTAATTGAGTTTTTAAATTGTATGAAACTAATAATGTATTTGAACAATTAATACAAAATCACTCGAGGTCGATATTTTGTGTAAATTGTGAGAGTGCGAACTTAATCAGTAAACTATACCAAACAAGATAAGTTTGTAGAGTTCAAATATATTCCCTAAACTCAATTATTCATCATTTCCAGAGAATATATTTCTTCTAATTAACAACTTACCATTTGATATCCATAGAACATCAATCAAAGAAGGGTGTTGCGATTGAATTTTCCGAAGCTTCCCTAGGGTTTAAGTAATTTCATCTTTATGGTTATGATAAGTTTTATAGAGTTAATGGTTTAACAAAATAGGATATCATAATAATTTTTATATTAATTTAAATGGTAATGATTAATATGTAAATGATGTGTTATAGTTATATCGATTTCATCTATTAAATATTTTCTTAAAAACATCTTTTTGTTGTGACATTATAATCAAACTTCATTTCAAAAATAAAAAAAAATCAAATGAAATATTCTTCCATAAAACTTATTCTAGTTTTATAAATGATAAAAAATTCCCCATCCATTCAGTTAGTGTTTTTATTATCTTTTATTTAGTTTTTATAATACCTTTTAGAAGCTGTTTTAATTTAGTTCCAACTTTGTGAGAAGACCTTTGTCCACCACTCTATTTCACCTAAGTAACCCAAAAATCCATTAATCATTCGAGGGAACCCATGATAGCGCCTTTAAAATTACCACCATTTCAAGGGAGGAAAGTAATTATTTCCTCAGATTGTAGTTATTTATTTTATTTTACTTTTTATTTTATCCCTCTCTTCTTTCTTCCTCTTTTACCAACTCGGATTTTTTTCTTCTTCTTTTGTTTTCTTCAACTTATTTTTAGACCATCAACCCAACCTTCTCATTTATATTACACTATGGTCCAATTTCTTTAATTTCATTTTTATTTTATTTATGACATGAACTAATATTGAATATATCATAAATCTTGACACCAATATTAAATGTAGCCTTTGAGCTCGAATAAGAAATGCTTAGTCTATGGGAAGATTCAACAATCACCCAGTTGAATAATTCCTCCACTCCTAGTATAGTGAAATTGGAAAAAAATTATATTTCCAACTTAACAAAATAATATTTGGCTGAAAATAATGGAAAATAACTTAACAGAACAATTCAAGAATTGTCTACACCAGATATTAAATATCAACCAAAAGATCATTGCATATCCAATCTCGAATCTCACTTTAAACTGAAATCTGGGTTAATATTCCTTATTACAATGTTTCATGGATTATCTTGTGAGGATCCAAATACAAATTTGAATGAATTAAATGTGGGTTTATCTGCCTTAAAACAAAAAAAATTATTCTTAATATCAATTCAAACAAACAACATTCTAATTCTCACTTGAAAGAGCTGTGAAGGACCACATTCATTTTAATGGAGATCTAGAGGAACAAGAATTCCCAAGGGGAGTTAAGGTATGAGTAATGTGAGAGATTCAATAAGTTGTGTGCAAGCTATCCAATTTACCAAATCAGTGAGAAACTCCTCATCCAATACTTATATGAAGGAATCAAACCTATGGAGAGGAGCATGGTGTATGTAGTGGATGGGGGAGAATTTTTGGACAAGAAAAATGTAGCTGCATGTGCATTTATTAACAAAATGGCCCAATACTCAAAAAAAATTGGTGATCGACGTACACCACATGTTTGAGGAGTACAGTAGGTAGGTCTGTCCTCTCTTGAATGTCATTTAATTGATATAAAGTTAAAATAATTGACTACTATGGTGATGCAAATTTCATTGGCTCAAAATTCACCCCAACACCCTCATTCAAGGCCTTGTGTCATTTGCACTGAGACATGCCAACCAACTGACTGTTTCCCCCAACTACCTGAAACTGAAGACTGTGCAACAGTGTAAACTGGGTGACCATATTAGAAGCAACAATAACCATATCCCCCAAAGAATATTTATTCATTTCAACCAACATAAAACCTAGGATTGATGGATTAACCAAACATAAGGTACGACTCTTGACAATAACAAAGGCCCCATTTCCAACAAAACTTCCAGGAGCCTCCGCCTTACCCACATGGTTTCCAACAACCCCAAAGGCAATTTTAATCTCAAGAATCAGAAAGTCAACGATAATAGAATTATCAACCAAAGGTAGATTCTATCATTGATTATATTTTGAAGAAATTTTTTCTTAATCAAGAGAATGATTAGAAGAGTCATGGTCTGGAGCTGAAGGATTTGAAGAAAAAAATGATCCATATTGACACAACCCTCTATTAATTAGAGAGTAATAATTCTAGAAATATTTCTTCCCAACCTACCCCAAATCCTATGGGAAATTCAGTTCCATCACATTTTGAAGTGGGAAGAAAACTACTTATATATCTGCACCTATCATTTTTCCGGGATTCACCTCAACTCAAAAAAATCCATATTCAAAACCATCTGATGAGAAAATCAAAGAGAAAGATAATGGTAAGAAAAAGATTAATGACTCTCCTCATAACCCCATTATATTTTCAAATAGGGTTGTAAAAAACCAGAAGATGGGTGATTTAGTGAAGGAAAATGACGTTTTTGAAAAATTCAATCGTGTGGAGATCAGTATTCCTCTACTTGAATCCATCTAAAAAATCTAAATATATTCCAAATTCCTAAAAGAACATTTTATTAATCGAATATGAATCAAGTGAAATGAGAGGATCAATCATGGAATTAATGTGTCATCATTATTTACACAAACTCAAGCAATTCCAACAAAGTGCAAGGATCCTGGGACATTCATTATCCCATGCACTATAGGGGATGTTCAATTTTCTGATGCTTTAGGTGATTTAGGAGATTCCATAAATGTAATGCCTCACTCTGTTTTCTCTTCTTTATAGGTTGGTGAGTTGAAACCAACTATTGTAGTGGTGTAGTTGTAAAATAGAGAGACCACATATCCAGTGGGAGTCCTTGAGGATGTACTTCTTTGGGTAAGAGACATGATCGTTCTATCATTATTCTATGAGCATAACATAGAGGATGATTGGGTAAGTTATCATACTCCCATTATCAAATGTAGACCCTTTCTGAAAACTGCAAAAACTATCATAAATGTCAATGAGGGTAAAAATTCCATAGAATTTGGAGATGTAGCTATGATTTATAATGTTATGAACTCCATTAAGTACCCCTTAGAGGACCATCATGCATTTATCATCTCCTATTTTGAACCACCAAATAAAAACCCTATGGAATTTTATTGTCTTATGCTTAGGGGGATTATAAGTATTGGTTATAGTTTAATGTCTAAGAGTACATCCACTCTTATTTATTATATAGAAGACTCTATATGATTTGATTTTAAAATAGAATCATTTTCTAATTTTGATTATGTCATATCTTATTATTACATGGATCTTAAGTATTCTGATGGATTTGATAATTTATTCCCTGATTTTGATATTGTGTATTCAGATATTAATTTTAATTGTGCACATATTTTAGTTCATTCAATTTGTACATCCATTCACCACCTCTACACTGGAACTCAATCCATTACCACAAAATCTCAAATACCCATTCTAGTTGAGCGGTGAGAAATTACCTATTCTCACTGATAACAATCTCTCTTTTGAACATGAAGAGAAACATTTGAATCTTTTGAAGGATAACATTAAGGAAATCAGGTGGAACATGGATGACATATTAGGTATTATCCCCTCCATTTTTATGCATAGTATTCTTTTGGAGGATGGGGCTAAAATGGTTAAAAATCTACAAAGGAGATTGAATCCAACTCTTATGGAAGTCATAAAAAAGATGTTGAGAAAATTATCAAGGTAGGTATAATATTTCCTATTTCAGATTCCCATTGGGTGAGTCCTACTCAGGTTGTTCCTAAGAAAAGTGGCTTTACTATTGTTAAAAATAATATTGATGAGATAGTTCCAATTAGGACACAAAATAGTTGTTCTGTGTGTATTTATTATAGGAAACTAAATCAGTCCACCAACAAGGACCATTTTCTCCACCAACTTATTGAAGAAATGCTTGAGAGACTTTCTGGGAAGACAAGTTATTGTTTCATGGATGAATTTTATGGTCATTTTTAGTTTATTATTTCTCTAGAGTATTGGGAGAATAAAAAATTATCTAGTCCATTTGGTACATTTTCCTTCCATAGGATTCCATTTGGACATTGCAATGCAGCATTTACCTTCTTGACATGCATGGTGTGTCTTTTATCTTATTTTTATTGATACCATCATGGAGTTATTTATTGATGATTTTAAAGTGTATGGGTCTTAATTTTATTATTTTATCTCTTACATGAGAAAGGTTTTTAATCATTTCATTGAGAAGAATCTGGTATTAAACTTTGAAAAGTGACATTTCATTGTAGAGCATGGGATTGTCTTAGGTCATGTAGTTTCAAAATAGGGGATGGAGATTAATAGTTCTATAGTAGATATTATTTCATCCCTACTATATCCTTTATGTGTGTGTGATGTTAGTTATTTCATAGGGAATTCCGGATTTTATCAGTGCTTCAACGAGGATTTTTTAAGATTTCTCTTCTTATGTTATGATTACTTCAAAAGGATACTAATATTGTGTTTGGTGATTTTTGCAGGACTTCCATTGATGAGATAATGAAGTTTTTGAACACTCCACCAATCATATATCCACCACAAAGGGACATTACTTTTGAGCTTATGTGTTGTGCCTTCATCTTCTTGTTGGGAGTTTTCTTATCTCAGAGGGTGTAGGGACGTTCATATGTGATTGACAATGCATCAAGGACACTGGATTTAGCCCAATAAAACTACACAACCCTGAAATATGATTTTATTACTGTCATATTCCATTTATATAACTTTCCTTTATATTTATTGTGCTCTAATGTAGTTTTTTTTCTGACCACTCATCTCTGAGGTACCTCATGAAGAAGCCAGGCACAAAGCCCAAGCTAATCTGATTAAAACTGATTTTCGACCAAATTGAGAATGGGAGTCGGATTATATTAATTGAATTTTATATGTCATTCTATCTAAAAAATACATGTAAATGGTTCTATTACATGAAAAATGTCATAAATAAATATTGTAGACTAAAATAAATGGTTTTTTTAGGAAATAGTAAAATAATTTCTTGCAAGGTAAATTCAAGAATAAATAATCTTGATTAAAAATAGATGGAAACATACAAACTTACCATTTTGATACATTTTTATTAAAAAATTCCAATTAATGGAATAGATAAATATTTTTATTCAATTTCATTAATTCTGAGTTTTTCATTATATAGTATGTAATGGGGATGATTTGCATCATATAAAATAAATTTTTTGTATAAAAGGTCATGTGTCTCAAAGAAGGTAGTTCTGATATGGAAACCTTTAAAACGTTTTTATCATTGAGGTTAGAGTTAATTCATGAGGTAATTGAATTTAACATGTAAAAAAATAATATATAATATAAATATTCATTTTAAAAATTATCATGTTAAAATATAATAACTAAAGTAGACGTATAACCCAAAGAATGGATATTGAGTTTAGAAATCCCCTAAGGTTAAACTTCCACTAGTTTTATCATTATTTAACATTCACTATAGTTGTCCTAAACATGTTATTGTCTTATATGGGGACTGTATTAACATTTTTAACATCATATATTGTTCTTTTATAATATATTAGTACCCATTCATTAATAGTCATTCAGTATTCTTATTAGTTCATATGATATTTTATTTGTTTTCTTTTTCATGTCATGAGATGAATGTTTTAGATAATATACATATTATATAGTTCCATAATATACATAATGATATTAATGTGGTAAATAATATTTTTTCACTAGATTATTATTTAAAATCATAAATTTATTTGCAACATGGTGAATAATTTGTAATGCTTCATGGAGATGGTTGGTCATATGTATGCACGAGTGATTATATAATTTACTTTACATGTGAAAGGGTAAGGATTTTAATGGTATATTAATTTTAAAAAATCAATTAAATATAATTTATATCCCATATATTCAATAATTTTATCTTTTATTAACTTCCATGTAAAGCATTAGAGAAAAAAATCACATTTCTTTAGGAGGAAACCCTCTACTGTACACTCGAGCGTTGTTTTCATATTATCTACATAATTGAATGTGAAATCCTATATATTATATTAAATTTATAGAATTATAATATTATTGTAAATTTTTTATATAATAATTTTATAAATCATAATATCTAACTGTGAGAAGTAATGATGGAAAACGAATAATATATGTCTGCGAGGTAGTAACCCTGTTGCATTATGACTAGAACATCCATTTTCTAAACGAGGAAGGATGATATGGTATTAGGTCATTTTATTATCATAAAAAATCTCATCATATGGTATATGATTCATCTAAATTTTCATGTATGTATCCACTATTTTATTCATTTAAGGAATATATTGTGTTTGGCTGATGTTTGAGAGGGTTTGTAGACATTTCAGATAGTATTTGAGGGATTCTATTAAGATGTAAGATTGGTGCATCATTAGCAGAAATCGTGAAAATTACCATGGAAACTAGGAAAAATGAGATATAAGGATCAGGCTTGGAACAAGGTTAAGTTGCATAGATTTTGAAGACTGTACAGCCACCCATTAAGAACTATGTGAGGATTGATAGTGAGATTTGGCACAGATGAAACATGGATGGGAAAACGTGTAAGAAAATTGTTTGTGGATCCCCCTTGAGGTAGTAGTTGGAACATGTATATCACATAGTTTTTATAATCATGGGCCTAACCGTTCGTAATTTAAAACTAGATCAAAAAAATGTTTATCTAGTTTGGGATTAGGATTTGACCCCTCATTTTTTCCCAAACCAACCCTAACTTTGGTTTTTCTCCTCCAAAAGGAAGAAGAGACATATCCCATTAATCTAGATGTTATCTAAATGCATATCATTTTATTTTCAATCTATATTCTCGCAGTAAGTATTCATTCATTGTATTTCCCTTGATTTTTCAAAGATCGATTCCTCCCTCTATATTGTTTTCATAGAACTAGGTCAGTATTGGATTGATATAATATATTTTAATCTAAATATTATTATATTTGAAAAAAATTCAAATAGAACACAAATAAAGAAACTTTTTATGATTTTTGAAACCTTTTTTTGATGTTTTTCATGTCATTTTATATTTTTTCATGTCTTCTAAGATAGGTGGACGCACTATCATCTACGATATTTATAATATGAAGTCGTAGCTTCAAATTGATTATATTTAATGAAATTGATTACTAAATAGGTTTTAAAATATGGTTAGAAAACATATTTAGTGATGGATTCCATATTTTACTAATATTGTAGAAATTATAAGCAATATGCATTGAAAAATTATATTAAAATTTTGATTTTAATGTAGTTTCATTGTTCGATTTTATGAAAAATTATATAAACTGAACGATGGATATATTGATTTTTTAATTGAAATGGTTTTGGCATTGATATGTTTTTTCATTATATTGTTAGCATGGGAGTGGGTCATACATGGTGCTTTGTGTTCTTATTTCGTTATGATGTTTGGGTGAAATAGGACATTATGTTCACTGCCAAAGTTGTAATGGAACTTGGGATTCTATTACCTTATGACAACTTTATAGATTGGTGAGAAACCAATCCTGAGTACAGAACATTCATAATGAATAACTCATATGTGGATGTGTGTGTTATAGATTATAATGGGTTATACCAAATGGAATTTATGAAATGGTTTGATAAAAATTTTGGGTTTCATTCCTTGGAACTCTTTTTTTATTGAGAGAACTGTTTTTACTATGGAACATGTCGTTATTTATTTATGAAAGGTTTCTTAAAATTGTTTTATATAAACTATTTTATATAAATGTGGTAAAATGTTTTTCCGTGTGGTGTGAGTAAGGAATTCATTTAGGGAAATCCTACC
The DNA here is from genome assembly GCA_963277665.1 of Viscum album. Taxonomy (NCBI): domain Eukaryota; kingdom Viridiplantae; phylum Streptophyta; class Magnoliopsida; order Santalales; family Viscaceae; genus Viscum; species Viscum album. Next base: position 619,383,122 of record OY728160.1, on the reverse strand, counting down.
GAGTTTCATTATTCACCACTTCATTGAAACATTGGTAATTTTGTAGATGTTTCTTTATAGTACATTGTAAAGGTTAATGTATCACACATTTCAAATAGTTCTTAGTGATTCATAGGAACGTTTTCTAGAGTTGAACACAGAGATGTTTAGAGCATTTATGTTTTTCTTATCATTGAGTTTCTTGTATTTCTATTCTTATACTATGTACATGGTGGTTGGGAAGTCATCCATTAAGGTAAATTGTTTTAGATTTATTTTCATATCCATAGTTTCTTTTAGTTTTCATTAATTGATATCATGAATCTCTTTTTGAATTATTTTGATATTTCATGTTTGGTTGGTTTTATTAATTTCAAAGGGAAAATACTCCACCAATTATTTTTGAATTCTGATACATCCTGGGATGTCTTCTATGACCATGTAATTTGCTACCACCTTCTCAAGACAACGAGGAGGGCTGGGATGTTACAAGTGGTATCTGTCTTGATCATTCCAATTATATTTGTAGAAAAATTTGTATTAGCTTGTTTGTAAAATGAATAACAATTGGACTTCTGTTATTTCCATAATAGATTTGAAATTCAGTCATGTGCATCATGATAATGTTTTGTATAAATGATTAGTCTTTTCATGATAGAAAATGTAAAGCATAAAAACTCATAGCCCAACTTTTTATTTTTACCTTATTGTTTAAATTTTTGGGTAGATAAGTGTTTTGTAATGACTTATAGGAATGTGAATCTTATAGTCATTACATTGTACAATGAGATGATAATGACATGAATTAATTAATTTAATTCCAACTAGGTGTCAATACTTAATTTTTAAAGATGAATTATGATTTGGTTGAATGTGTCGAAATTTGAAAAACATTAATTTAATTTTGAAATGATAGAATTTGAAAAATTTCATCATTGTGGTATTTTGAAATAGATTTTATTTTCATATGTATGTCGAGATTTTCCAACAATGGTTCAACATCGAAAATTAAACCACAAAAATAGGAGGGATGTGACAATGCAAGTAGATCATTCCTTCTAATAACAAAAGTAGAATGTGACCTTATGTTTGAATTATTCTATAATTTAAAGGGGTGATGTGGGGAATAATAGAATGGTTTGTATAATCAATTTCATTTGCACAAGAATATAGATGATTTATTTTCTAGTGATGCATATGCTGGAAGATATTACTTGCCACTATTGGGATTTATCTATTTAGGCTAAATTCGACGATAACATTGCTTGGGGGATTTTGATGAATTTTTTAAAAAGAAACTCTATCCCAATGCATATAGAATTCAAATAATGGAAGTCAGCTTCAGCTTGATGCAGGAAATTATTTATTTCATAGAGTATGAAGGTGAATTTATGAATTTATTGTGATTAGTAACCAATTTTTATGATATTTAATCCTTGATAAAAGATATATTTGAATTTGGAATTAGTTAGGTGATTCTCTTGAAGATTGATGTGCGTTTTATTCCTTATTATATAGAAACATTCAATAAGTGATTGTAGCTAAAATGAGAATCCCAATAGCTATGGGAGGAATAAGAATGATGATACCTATAAGAAACGGTGGTCACTTTAATGATTGGAGATAGAGAAATAGGAAATCATATTTCCAAGGTTGGAGTTCAACTCAAAATAGAACTGTTAGATCTTTAAATCATCATATGATACCCACGAATAAAGCTATATGTTTCCAATGTGGTTCTATAAAACAAAAGAAAGGAGAGTGTATGACACCAATAATATCATGCCTCAATTTCAACAAAATGGGGAATATTCAGTTATTCTTTCATATTTCATTAAGGACAGGAGTTTAGGAAACTTTTTATGTATCGTAAGCATCGTATTATTCAACAGGGTAAGGGAAAAAGAATTAACCTCATAAGAATAACATAGCTACCCATGGTGATTCCGAAAATACCATGAATCCATAGGAAGTGTATTCTCAAGAGGGAAATAAGGAGAAATTTGCGGTGGGGAACCACTTATATATATCTTTAAAGATTATTATTGATGGTCATTATCGACCATCTAAAGATAGTTGATCAGTTCTCTTGAATTATACCCTTATGTATGCTTTATTTGATATGGGTTTATCTCATTACATTAATTTTTTGTTATTTATTTTCCCAGTTTTATTGTTGAGGTGATGCCTTCTAGGTTAAAACCTCAATCACATATTTTTCATAGATAATTTTGTTACTTTGTGTCTAGACCAGGTTCTATAATTGAGGATGGAACTAAACCGAATTTAGAAATCCATGTTCCTGAGATGAAGTTTTATAAAATATTCATGTTCATGGATTGGTTGATGATTTTTAAGGCTCTCATCAACTATTATACTTTAATGGTTTGTTTTACAATTGAATATGGGGACTAGTATCTCTTTCATGGAGACCAAATTATAAAGTAATGTGAAACAGTCTTATCGAAACCTATATTTAGATTTCTATCATACAATTTGGCTACATTTTAATTATAATGGATGGAATAGATCAAAAATTACAAATTTCCTACAGTGGAAGACAAGTTTGTAGATGACTTTCTTGATTATTTATCAGTTTCATCACCAAAAAGATATGTGGATTTTATGTTGTATCTCATAATGGGGACCAGTCATATTTCCCTTCTGTCTTATCGAGTGGCACCATATAAATTTTGTGAGGTGGATGTGTAGTTGAAAGAGCTGAAAAGAAATGGGTTTAATCTCATAAGCACGTTATAGTGGGTTGTACTGATCTTGTTTGTCAAAAACAAAGATGTAACTCTTCGACTATGGTTGTATTGTCATAATCTTAACCATGTTATAATAAAGTGAAGGTATCAACATCCATGGCTTGATGATCTAATCAATCAATTTAGGGGAGCTAAATGTCTCATTAATATTCACTTATGATAAGAATATCACCAATTTGGGATTGGTAGGAGTTTATTTCAAAGACATATTTTAGAAGTAGATATGGCCATTATGAATATGAGGATATGCGTTTCAGTTTTAAAAATGCACCATTAAAAAATATAGAATTGATGAATCCAATATTTGAGTGGTATCTATTTTCATTGTTAGTGTTGTTTTTGGATGAAATATCTGTGTGTTCATTGATAAGTGATGTCCATCTGAAAAACCTACAGAAAGTCATTGGAATATTGAGGTAGCATTATATTAATGTAAAATTATATGTGATTTATTTTTGGGTCATGAGTTACACTTCCTTGTCCTTGTATTAATATAAATTAATGTTTCTATGGATCTAGAAACGATTGAAGCTGTTACCTATGAAAAACTACCAAATAATTTATTTGAAGTACGAATTTTTTTTGGTCTAGCTGGTTATTGCCAATGCGTTATTAGTGACTAATCATAGGAATCCATACATTTGACACATTTTAAAAGAATAATGTTCCATTCTAATTAGACAAGGAATTTTAGAAGATATTTAAAGAGCATATGTTTCACTATACATCACCACCAATCTTAAATTTTCTAGAATTATGAAAACTATACATAGTTCATTTTTAGGCTTCAAGATCCATGTTGGGATACTCTATCATGTAGGGAGATCATGTTGCTGCATATGCCTCAATATATTTATGAGTAAATGAGAAAACATACCAACACATGATTTGGAGTAAACAATTGCAACCCATGATTTGAAAACATGGCTCCATTGCCTCATTGTTGAAATTTTTTCTATTTTTATTGATCATAATAGATTGAAACATATTATCTCACAAATGTATATCAATTTGAGAAAAATAAGAGGGATGGAGAGTCTCCAAATGTTTGAAAATGCCTTGATGTATGCACTAGAAATGAGATATTTGTTCGGAGATGCATTATGAAGAAACATGTATTCTCTGTTAAAAAATGTGGCTTCATATGTGTTGTACTCGATTTCGGTCCTAGCCGACATACAATTGGAATTTGAAGACTAAGGTGAAGTTATATACTTAATTATAGTTTCATTTGTCCCTAACCATGTGAATATGGTTAAAGGGGAATAATAATTCATGGTATAATGCATAAGAATGTGTTCAAAACTAAATTTCAGGGGTACCATTTAGTGATGTGGACTATATGAGACATCTGTTTTGTGGTTCAAAAATTAGATGGTTGTACTTTGGATTTTTCGTAAAAAACTGCTTTATTCCTACCATTATTCGAGATGGTAAAATCATCGTAGAATAAATAAGATGTATAACACATTGAATTCAAAATATTTGATGTTAAGAATGAAATGGATGGTATTCTTGTTTTTTGGGGTGTTTTTCTTGTCATTATGTTATGGAATAGCATCTGTGACTAGTAGGAATGTTATATTCTTTACATATTCTACTTTTGATGTGGGAGTAGATAGTTATGGATTTGGTAATAGTTCTTCAAAGAATGGATCATAAAACTTATTCCATATGGGTCATAGTGTACTGAATAATGATGTTTTCTCATCTCATTCCTATTTATGAATCACATATGGGGGAGGACAACACAAAAATCTTTTTTTGATAAGTGGTAAATAAGAATAGTGTTCCAATATGAATTGTGTCAGATAGAGATAAATGCTTTACATATCATATCTTGAAATACATATAGAGATACATTAAATGTTAGTTGAATATGAGTATGGCGTATGATAAAACACTATTTTGATGAATATTTTATTGAAAATAAATGACAAAACATACTCACATTGTGCTGAATATGTTCATTCCTGAAATATTTTGGATTAGATCATTCATTGGAAAATATGATGAAAATTCCAGTTTTACCCTTTTAAAATGCATTGTATTATTTTGCACATAAATATTATAATATGAATTATTTTAACTAACAATTTTTTAACAGTGTTACCCATTTTATTTTCTACAACTTTAATTGAGGACATTAGAGAGAAATAGTGAATATAGATGGATAAAATGGGACACTAAGTTAATGGTGGGCTAGACACGTGAGATTGGACAACACATTAGTGTGTGGGACATATATTCTACATCCTTGCATGGATTGAGCCCAAATATAAAAAGGGGATCGAAAAACCAATTTGGAACAAATTTTCCTTCTAGAAGGATTGCTACGTCACGTGATTTGGTGGTCAAGGCGGTGAATGTGGGATTACAATATTTTCCAGAATCATCATAGTCATACTTGATACCCCATTTATCCTAGAATCCTTCCACTATATAGATATATATTTTCCAAATTTTTAATGGTTCGGCCGTGCATTGGGATGTTGAGGGAAGAGGATATGCGAATCCACTCCAATTATTCAACCATTTCAATAAGGGAAACTCTTGAAGTAAGGATCCCATAGAACAACCATGATAAGTATTTATGATAAACATATGTCCTTAACTCACTTCAAGTGGTGAAATAGTAATTTATCAAGCATGTGGTGTCCATTTTATGAGTTTATATGATAAAAACATTGCTAAAAAATTGACATTTGTGTGATAAGTGAAACTTCAAGTGTGGTAAGTATTTTTTGTGCATGTGAAGATAAATGAATTGGAAATATGATTAATGATATAATTGGAGTACTTTAAATAATATCCTTTTTTAGGCATGATGTATTTATTTACATATGGTGGAATTGTTTAGTCTCAATGATATTTGTTTTAAAATTTGTTTTGATTTGATATTGATGTTTACGTGATATAAGGTTTTTCCCATGAGTGCAAAAGGGTAAGTTTGGGGGAGTTGATAAAACACAATATTGTAGAAAATTTTATTGATAATTAATGACATAATTTCCTCACATTGTGCAAAAAATGTTCATTTCAAAAAATATTTGGTATTAGATCATTCACTCGAAAATATGATGAAAATCCCAATTTTAATCTTATTAAATGATCTTTAGTATTACTTAATTAAATATTATAATATTAATTATTTGAACTTATAATTTTTTAAATGTGTTACTTAATTAATTTTTTACAACTTTTATTTAGGACACTAGAGCTAAAGAGTGCATTTGGATGGAGTAAATGGGCCATTTAGTCAATGGTGGGTTGGACACGTGAGATTGGACATCTCTTTAGTGTGTGGGCCATATCAACAACATCCATGCATGGATTGATCCCAAATGTTAAGAGTGAATCTAAATCCAATTTGGAACATATTATCATTCTATAAGGATAGCTAATTCACACGTTTTGGTATCCAAGAAGTAGGTGAATGTGGGATTAAAATATTTGGCAGAATCTTCTCATTCACACTTGACACCACTTTTATCCTATCATCACCCCTACTCTATAAATATGTATTTTTTCATATTAAAATGTTGGGATTAGAATTGGTATGTTTTTGGAAGTGGAGAAGTGGAACCTCACTAATTATCCAACAATTAATATAATGGTATCCCTTGAAGCAAGGATCCCTTCGATGAAGCCTTCTTCATCTCCCTCTTCTTCTTACTCGTGTTGTAATGTTACTGTTTTCCTAAAAAACAACATTGTTATTTTATTTGTTTATTCTATTTTATTCTGTTATTTTTAATTTTATTATTCTATTAATCTTTCTATTTGGGTTGGAGTTCAATAGTAGAGGCCAGATTGGGTTCTACCCATTCAATCCATTGCTCATGCAAAACGTCTCCACAATGACTACACCGCCCATGGAAGAGTAGTTTTCTTAGTGATAAATCTATCTTATACCCTCTTCATTCAATTATTTTGAAACATTGAGCTACATTAAATCAGTTAATATTGTCTATGAATTGAGTTTTTAAATTTTATGAAACTAATAATGTAGTTGAATAATTAATACAAAAACACGTGAGGTCGATATTTTGTGTAGATTGTGAGAGTGCGAACTTAATCGGTAAAGAATACCAAACATGATAAATTTGTAGAGTTAAAATTTATTCCCTAAACTCAATTAATCATCATTTACAGAGTGGATATTTCCTCTAATTAACCACTTACTATATGATATCCATAGAACATCTATCAACGAATGGTGCTGCAATTGCATGTTCTGAAGCTAGCCTAGGGTTTAAGTAATTTCATCTTTGTGGTTAAGATAACTCATGTAGAGTTATAGGTTTAACAAAATAGTGTATCATAATTAAGTGGATATTAATTTAAATGGTAATTATTAATATGTAATTTAAGTGGTATAGTTATATCGATTATATCATTTGAATATTTTCATAAAAAACATCTTTTTGTTGTGACGTTTTAATCGAACATCATTTCAAAACTAAAAACAAACAAATGAAATCTTCTTCCTTCAAACTTCTTCTTATTTTATAAATGATAAAAAAACTCACCATCCTTTTAGGTAGTGTTATTATTCCTTATTATATTATTTTGATAATACCTTTAAGAATATTTTTAAATTCCCTTCCCGCATTGAGAAAACACCTTGGTCAGCCACTTTGTTGCACCTAAGTAACCCAAAAAACCATTAAACCTTTTACGGAACCCATGACATCTCCTTTAAAATTGGAACCATTTTTTGGGTAGTTAATTAATTATTTCAACTAATTAGAGTTATTTATTTTATTTTATATTTCATTTTCTTCTTCTCTTCTTTATTCCTTCTTTATCCAATATGAATTTTTTATTCTTCTTTTATTTTCTTCAACTTCTTTTTGGACCATCAACTCAAACATCTCATTTTTATAATACTATGGTAAACATTCCTTCATTTATTTTTAATTTTATTTATGACATTATCTAATCCTGAATATATCTTAAATCATGACCCTGAGATTGAACGTAGCATTTGAGCTCGAATAAGACATTTTTAGTCTGTTGGAAGTTTCAACATTCAACTAGTTGAAGATTTACTCCACTCCAAGAATAGTGAAATTGGAAAAACAGTCTATGTCCAACATAAAGAAAGAATAGATGGCTGAAAATAATAGAAATTAACTTTATAGAACAATTCAATAATTCACTGCACCTAATATTAAATATCAACCAAATATAATTGTATATCCAAATATCGAATCTGACATTGAACTGAAATCTGGGTTCATTCACCTTCTTCCAACGATTCATGGATTATCTGGTGTGGACCCAAATACAAATTTGAATGAATTTAATGTGTATGGATCAGACTTAAAACCAATAAATGATTATGAAAATCCAATCAAACTAAGAGCATTATAATTCTCACTTGAAAGAGCTACGAAAGATTTGATGTATTATTTACAACCTAAAGATGTAACTTGTTGGAACAAACTAAAGCATCTTTTAATGAAAATAATTTTTCCATAATCAAGGACAACATTCATTTGAAAGGAGATTTTGGGGATCAGACATTACCAAGGAACGTTAAGGTATGAGTAATGGGAGCGATTCAAGAAGTTGTGTGTAAGCTATCCACATCACCAAATCTGTGAGCAAATCCTCATCAAATACATATGTGAAGGAATCACAAATATGGAGTGGAGCATGGTGGATGACGTGGATTGGGGAGAATTGGTGGAAAAGACACCAGTATCTTCATGTCCATTTATTAACAAAATGACCTAAAACTATCAACAATTTTCTGATCAACGTACACCACATGTTCGAAGAGTACAGTAACTAAGTATTTCTTCTCTTGAATTTCATTTAATTGATACTAAGTTAAAATAATCAACTACTATGGTGAGGCAGATTTCATTGGATCAAAAGACATCCCAACAACCTATTTCAAGGCCTTTTGGCATTTTCACGGAGACAAGCCACCCAACTGACTGTTTCCCCAAACTACATGAAACCAAAGACTGCGTAGTAGTTTCACCTGGGTGACCATATCAGCAGAAACAACAACCATATTTCCAAAAGAATCTTTATTCATTTGAACCAACATACAACCAAGGGTTTAAGGATCAAAAAAACATTAGGTATGACTCTTGACAACAACAAAGGCCCCATTTCCAACAAAACATCCAGCATCGTATGCCTTACCGTCTTGGTTTCCAACAAACCCAAATGAGATTCTAATCTCCTGAATCAACAAGTCAACAAAAATGGAATTATCAACGAAAGGCACATTCTAACATTCATAATATTTTGAAGAAAATTTTTCTTAATAAATAGAATGAGTAGAAAAGTCATGGTCTGGAGCTGACGGATTTGATGAAAAAAAGGATCCAGATTGCCACGACCCTCTATTAATTAGCAAGTAAGAATTCTGGAAATCATCCTTCCCAACCTACCAAAAATCTGAAGGGAAATGTCAGTGTCATCACATTGTGAAGTGGGAAGAAAACAACTGATATATATTCACCTATCATTACTCTGGTATTAACCTCAACTCTATAAAAGTCCCATTCAATACAATCTAATGAGCAACTCAAGGAGAAAGATAATGGTAAGAAAAAGATTAATGATGTTACTCATTAAACCCTTATCTTTCCAAACAGGGTTGTACAAACGAAGAAGATGGGTGAAGTGGTGTTGATAAATGATGTTTTGGATACATTCAGTCATGTGGAGATAAATATTCCTCTATTTGAAGCCATCTAGAAAATCCAAATATATGGAAAATTTCTAATAGAACATTGTATTAATCTAATAAGACTCAAGGGAAATAATAGAATCAATATTGGAATGAATGTGTCCTCACTCATTACACCAACTCAAGAAATGCCGACAAAGTGCAAGGATCCCAGGACATTCACTATCCCATGATCTATAGGGGAGTTTCACTTTTTTGATTCTTTATATGATTTAGGAGCTTCTATAAATGTAATACCTCACTCTATTTTCTCTTCTTTATAGGTTGTTGAGTTGAAACTGATGAGTGTAGTGGTGTAGTTGAAAAATAGTGCGGCAACATATCCAATGGGAGTCCTTGAGGATATACTTGATTGGGTACGATACATGATCATTCTAGAGGATTTCTACATGCTTAACATAGAGGATGATCAGGTAAATTTTAATGATCCCATTATCATAGGTAGACCCTTCCTGCAAACTGAAAAAAGAATCATAAATGTCAATGAGGGTACACATTCCATAGAATATGGATATGAAGCTGTAATTTAAAATGTTATAGACTCCATTAAGTAGCCCTTAGAGGACCATTCTTCATTTATCATCAAACATTTTGAACCACCAAATTAAAACCCTGTGGAATTTTATTGTCTTATGCTTATGATGATTATAATTATTGGTTATAATTTAATGTCTACGAGTACTTTGACACCTATTTCTAATTCCAAATATTCTCTATGATATAATTTTTAAATAGAATCTTTTTTTATTTTGATTATGTGATCACTGATTATTACATGGCTGTTGAGTATGCTGATGGATTTGATACATTATTATATGATTTTTATCATGTGTATTTAGATATTAATGTTCATTGTGAACATATTTTAGTTCCTTCAATTTCTCCATCCATTCACCACCCCCTACATTGGAACTCAAGCCATTTCCAAAAAATCTCAAATACCCAATGTTGTTAAGTGATGAGATATTACCAGTTATCACTACTAAAAATATCTCTTTTTAACATGATGAAAAACATTTGAATCTTTTGATGGAAAAAATTAAGGAAATTTGGTGGAACATGGATGAAATATCAGGTATTTTCCCCTCCAATTTCATTCATTGGTTTCTTTTGGAGGATGGGGCATAACCGGTTAAACAATTACAAAGGAGACTGAATCCAACTATTAGGAAAGTCATAAAAAAGATGTTGAAAAATATCTCAAGGTAGGTATAACCTCTCCAATTTTAGATTCCCAGGGGGTGACTCCTATTCAGGTTGTTCCTAATAAATGTGGTGTTGCTGTTGTTAAAAATAATTAAGATGAGTTACATACAATACAGATACAAAATAGTTGGTCTATGTGTATTGATTATAGGAAACTAAATTAGTCCACCATCAAGGACCATTTCCCCACCAATTTATTGATCAAATGCTTGATAGACTATTTGGGTATACACGTTATAGTTTCAAGGAAGTATTTTATGGATATTTTCATGTTCCTATTGTTCCAGAGGATTGGGAGAAGAAAAAATTCACTTGTCCATTTGGTATATTTTACTTCCATAGGATTCCATTTGGACATTGCAATACCACAGTTACCTTATTAAGATGCATGGTGTGTATTTTTTATAATTTTATTGTAACCTGCATGGATGTATTTATTGATGATTTTACAGTGTATGGGACTTCATTTGATTATTGTATCTCATTCATGGGAAATGTTTTGAATCGTTGCATTGAGAAGAATCTAGTCTTAAACATTGAAAAGTGACATTTCATTATAGAGCATGGGATTGTCTTAGGTAATTTAGTGTCAAAACAGGGGATAGAGTTTGATAGTTATATAGTAGATATTATTTCAATCCAATCGTATCCTTCATGTGTGCGTGGTGTAACATATTTCAAAGGGCATGCTGGATTTTATCGGTGCTTCACCAATAATTTTTTAAGATTTCTCTTACAGTGTCATGATTACTTCAAAAGGATTATGATTTTGTGTTTGATGATTCTTGAAGGACATACATTGATGAGATAAAGAATTTTTTGAAAACTCACCAATCTTATAGCCCCTAAAACGAGACATTACTTTTGATCTTATGTGTGGTGCTTAAATCTTCATAGTGGAAGTTGACTTTTCTCATAGGGTGGAGGGACGTTCATATGTGATTGATAATTCATTAAGGACACTGGATTAAGACCAATCAAACTACACAACCATGAAATAAGATTTTATTGCTATCATATTCTCTTTAGATAACTTTCATTTACTTTTATTGGGCACTAAAGTAGTTGTTTTTTCTTACCATGAAGCTCTGAGGTACCTCTTGAAGAAGCTAGACGCAAATCCCAGGCTAATCAGATGGATAACCCATATTCAATAATTTTATATTGATATAATGGAAAAGAATCGGTTAGAAAACGTGGTGGAAGACCACATGAGTTAGCTTACTCACACACTAGAGGATGAAACCTTGTCCTAGGTACCACCACATGAGTTATCTTACTCACACACTAGAGGATGACACCTTAGACTAGGTACCACTTCAGGACACTTTCTCTGATGAGCACCTATATTCCATCTCTCGTACGCATCCTTGGTATGCTAATTTAGTGAACTACCATGTTTCATAAGAAATACATGCAAATATATAAAACATCATGACCAAAAGAAAAAGAGTTAGTGTATATTTTATGTTTGGGATGATCCCATCTTATCTCTCATGTGTATTGATCATGTTATTATAAGTTTTGATCCTAATCATGAGATTGAGTCTGTTCGGAAAATATGTCATACAAATTCTTATGGTGGATACATTGGACCCCAATGAATCTCTAGGGATGTTTTAGACTCTGGATTATATTGGCCTAGCTTATTCCATGATTCCCATGTGTTTTGTATGATATGCTCTCATTTCTGAAACACTGAGAACATCTCTAGGAGACATATGATTCCAAAACTACACATACAATTCTGTGAGATTTTTAATGTATAGGGAATCGATTTTATGGGTCCTTTTCTTAGTTCATTTGGGTTTTTTTTGTTTCTATTGATTGTGTGATAAAATGGGTAGATGGTAATTCCACAAGGATTGATGATTATCATGTTGTTGTTGACTTTTTCAATGCATAGATTTTTTTTTTAGTTTTCGTATACCAACGGCCATCATTAGTGACTAAGGGACACACATCTACAATAAAAAAATTTCTTCCCTCCTTCAGAAGAATTGGGTGACTCACAAAACATCAACACCATACTAACCCCAAACAAATGGCCAGGATAAGGTTTTAAATCGTGAGTTGAAACAAAGTTTAGAGAAAACCATGTATCCAATTATCAAGGATTGGATCAAACACTTGGATGATTCATTATGGTTTTATAGGACCACAAACAAACCACCCATTGGTGTGTCCCCATTTTGGATTGTTTCTGGGAAAGTGTGTCATCTCTCAGTGGAAGTTATGCATCATTCTTATTGGTCTATAACGAAATGTACCATGAATTTGGACAAAGATGGAATCCAAAAGAAAGATACAACTTCATGTTCTTGAAGGGATTTGATTGTATTCATATGTGAAATCAAGGATCTATATGGAATGATAAAAAACATCTCATGATAGAATGATCCAACAATGTGAGATTCATTTTGTGGAGAAATCCTCTCTCTATATTTCATGACAGAAGCCGATGCCAGGTATGTTGCGTTCCAGATGGTTAGGTACTTATGTTTTGAAAAATATTCTTCCTTATGGTGCAGTGGAGATCACACAAGAGGAAATAGGAAAGATAATTACAGTTGATAGTCTACGTTTGAAGAAATACATTGAGGGACTTCCTACTAATGCAGTGGATTTCATCACACTGCATGCCCCTCATCATCACTTGAGCGTAGCAGGACGTTCCCAACCCTTTCACTTTAATATTATTTGCACTATTTAAAATTATACATTTTTGTGAATATATCATCTCATGTGTTCACATGAAGGACAATTAAATATTTTTTGTATGGGGGAGGGATCCTTTTAGTTCAGTAATTTCACTTTTTTTCCGATTTTTCAATGATTTTCAAAAATAAATTTGTGTTTTTCATATTTTGTATGTTTATTATTCATATTTTTTGTATATTTTTTAAACTGTTGAACATAAATTATTCCCATCACCATTTTAAAATCGATATCAATAAGTGAAAAAATTTATCTCTTGAATCTAAGTTTAAATGAAGGCTGAAAATGACTTTGTTTCAAGTTCAAATATTTAGTAATTTCATGAAAATTAATCTTTATTTTGAATCCCTTTCTACGTCTCACTGTCTTTATATTTGAATCACATTCCTGTGAGGATTATTAACCTTTCATTTAATTTTCTTTATATTTACCTCATTTAATGAATGAACCAAAGAATTCATGATTTAACAAGTATTTGAGTTATTTCTATAAAAACTTGTGGGTTTTAGGTACATATTTTTTAAATGATTGAGTCAATTTTTAGAACCAAAGCCCCTAATTCAAAGATTAATTTTTTATAATGGCCTAAATGACATTTTATCCTTGTAGCCCTTAGAATTAATGACCATCCTGTTAGGTTAAACACATTACATGCCAATTTTCCCTATCCAACCAACACCAAAAGTGAAATTTCTGAATATAGTTGAACTTAAGTGTCGGGAGAGCTATCTTGTGTAGTGAAACCACATTCTGTGATATATCAAGTGGAAAATTAAATTCTTAATAGATGTGTTTGCAGCTGAAAAAATTATTTTGTTGGATGTTTTTTCTTTTTTAGAGCTTTCATGATATGTGAAGATGGGCCTTTCTAGATCTTCTAATAATGTTAAAAAGTTGTGCATATCTAGAGCATTCAAAAATATCATGTTTGAGAAGAATGACATTTTTTCTACTGAAATGTAGATTGGTTTACAAATTCATTAATTTTTCATGATGATGAAGATGAATTGATGCTATGGGGATTGGGGAGGAGACCATATTTATGTGAAAATTAGATTAATTCAATTTTTCTTCAAAAAGAGTCAACCCCTCCTCATTCAGCCTTAGAATTTTTCACATATAAATCCTACCCACTGAAAGCTGCAAAACAACCCTGAGAAGTCCACATGATAGTCATATGTCCTTAAGTCACATTAGGTGTTTATTTTTGAATTTATCAAGCCTATGGTGACCCTAATATGACTTTTGATGAGAAAGACATTGCTAAAAAAGTGTCATTTGTTTGATAAGAAAAAAATCACATGAGGTAAGTGTTTTTTATGCATGGGAAGATAAAATGGTGGATATATGTTGAATGATATAATTTGAGAACTTGAAATAATAGTTTATTATGATTTATGGTGTCAATTTTTTCTTGGATTGGAATTGATGGATCTCAAGGATGTGTGTTTTAAAAGTTGTTTTGATTTGATATTGATGTTTACATAATATGAGGTTTTTCCCTATAGTGCAAAAGGGTAAGTGAAGAAGAGTTGATAAAACACTATATTGTTGAATATATTATTGATTATAAATGAAAAAAATTCCTCACATTGTGGTAAATATGATCATTTATGCAATATTTGGTATTAGATCATTCATTTGAAAATCTAATGAAAATTTCATGTTTATTATTTTAAAATGCATAGAAGTATTTCATACATAAATTTTTTTAATAATAATTATTTGAACTTAATATTTTGAAACAGTGTTACTAAAGTTATTTTATACCTCTTTCATTCAGGACTCTTGAGATAAATAGTGCATTAGGATGGATTAAATGTAATATAAAATCTATGGTGAGATGAACCCACGTAATTAGACATAACTCAGTGTGTGGTCTATATGATCTACATCCATACATGTATTGATCCAAAATTTAGAGAGGGTATTGAAAAACCAATTTGGAACATATTTTCTAGATGAAAGGATAGATAATTCATGATTTTTAGTGGTCAATAAGGTGGTACAAGTGGGATTAATGTATTTGGGATAATATATTCATTTACATTTGAAATCACTTTTAACATAGCCTCCCATCTACTCTATAAATATTTATTTTTATCATCTGTAAGGGTTGGGATGTGAATTGGGATGTTTAGTTAAAAAGAGATGTGGATACACCCCAATTCTCTAACAATTTCAATAATGTTATCTCTTGAATTAAGGACCCCTTCATTGAAGCATTCTTCTTCTCCCTCTTCTTTTTCCTCATGTTGTAATATTTGTGTTTTTATAATAAATTTCATTGTTATTCCTTTATTTCATCCATTTTCTTCAGTTACATTCAATTTTCTTTTTCTATTAATCTTTTTATTTGTGTTGGAGTTCATGAGTTGAGAAAATATTGGGTTCTACCCTTTCAATCCTTTTTTCATGAAAAACGTCACCATGATGGACACACAGCCCATGGATGAGTAGTTTTGATAGTGATCGAACAATCTTATACAATTTCATTTAATTATTTTCAATATTTTTTCTACCGGAATTAACATAAAAATATTTATGAATTGTGTTTTTTAATTAGAAGAAACTTAGATAACAATTAAAAAATTAAAACAAAAACACACGAGGTAGAGATTTTGTGTAAATTGTGAGAGCGGAAACTTAATCAGTAATACAAGACCACATGTTATTAGAATGTAAATTTAAAATATAATCCCTAAAATCAATAAATCCTCATTTCCAGAGATTATATGGGCTCTAATTATCCACTAACCATAAGCTAACATAAAAGCATCAATCAAATAAGGGTGCTACAATTGGGTGTTCCAAAGCAAGCCTGTGGTGTAAGCAATTTTATCATTATGGATAAGTTAACTCTAGTAGGGTTTGAGGGTTAAAAAATTAGGGGATAATAATTAAGAAGCTATTAATTTAAATGATAATGATTAACAATTAAATGAAGAGGTAGAGTTAGATCAATTACATCTTTTAAATATTTTCATTATAAAACATCTTCTTGTAGAGTCATTTTAATCGATCTTCTTTTAAAAACAAAAAACCAAAAAAATACAATATTCATGAAGAAAAAATCATCTAGTTTTATAAATGATAAAAAAACCCCTCCCATTCATGAATTTTTTAAATTTTATTTTATTTTATATTTATAATACCTCTAAGAAGTTGTTTTAATTCACTTCCTCCGTTGAGAGACGACATTGCTCAGGCACTCTGCTGCACCAAAGTAAACCAAAGAAGCATTAATAATTTGAGGGCACCCATGATAGCACCTTTCAAATTGGTGTCATTGTGGGGGAGGCATTTAATTATTTCAACTTATTTGATTTATTAATTTTATTTTTCATTTTATTCTCTTCCTCTCCTCTTTCTTCCTTCTTCACCTAATCTGAATTTTTTCTTCTTCATTTATTTTCTTCTACATATTTTTGGACCATGCACTCAAACTTCTCATTTTTATATTAATATCGTCGAATTTCATTATTTACATATATATTTTATTTATGACACAAACTAGTCCCAAATATACCACAGATCTTGACATCGAGATTGAACATTGGCTTCAAGCTCGAAACCAACATTCTCTGTCTACGGGAAGATTCAACATTCATCATGTTGGAGAATTACTCCACTCCCAAAACAATGAAATTGGAAACACATCTATGTAGAACATAAAAAAATTGATGTCTGAAAATAATGGAAATGAACTTAATTGATACATTCAAAAATTTGTTGCACCTGATATTAACTATCAACCGAATTGCTTTGCATATCCGAATATCAAATCGAACTTTGAACCAAAATATGGGTTATTTTGTCATCTTCCAAATTTTCATGGATTACCTGGTAATGATCCAAAAAACAATTCAATGAATTTAATGTGGTTTTTTCGACCACAAAACCAATAAATTTTTCTAAATATCAAATCAAACTAAAATAAGTTGAGAATTTTCTCAAGGCAATTATAATATTTCCCATTTCAGATTCTCTATGGGTCAGTAATATTCATGTAGATCCTAAGAAAAGAGGTGTTACTATTGTTAAAAATGAGAAAATGAGTTAGTTCCAATGAGGGTAAAAAATAATTGGGGCGTGTGTATTGATTATAGGAAACTAAATCATTCCACCCGCAAGGACAATTTCCCCTCAAATTTATTGATCAAGTACATGAGGGACTAGATGGGAAGGCACATTATCGTTTCTTGGATGGAATTTCTAGATATTTATAGGTTACTATTTCTCCTGAGGATCAATATAATACAAAATTCACTTATACATTCAGTATGATTGCCTACTGGAGAATTCCATTGGGACCATGCAATTCCTCAGGTACATTCCAGAGATGGTTTGTTTGTATTTTTTCTGATTTTATTAAAACATGTATGGTGGTATTTATGGATGATTTTATAGTGTATGTAACTTCATTTTATTATTGTATATCTATCTTGGGAATGCTTTTGAATCATTTCATTGAAAATAATATGGTTTTAAAAATTGAAAATTTTCATTTCATGGTTGAGCATGGGATTTTATTAGGGCATGTAGTGTCAAAACCTGGGATATAGGTTGATAGGTCAAAGGTAGATATTATTTCATCCCTACACTATCTTTCATGCGTGCATGATTTAGATCTTCCTGGGGGTATGCAATATTTTATTAGTGATTCATCAAGTATTTTATTAATATTTCTTTTCATAAGTTACAATTACATTAAAATGATTTGGATTTTTTGTTTGATGAATTTTACTGGACTTCCTTTGACAAGATAAAGAATTGTTTGACCACTCCAACCAACATAAAACCCCCACAATGGGACATTCCTTTTGAGATTATGTGTGCCAGATCCAACTTCATGGTTGGATCCATCTTATCTCATAGGGTGGAGGGGCATTCACATGTGATTTTATATGAATCGAGGTCAATGAATTCAGCCCAATTAAAATACAAAACCACGAAAAATAAGTTTCATTCTGTTTTATTAACTTTTGATAAATTCAATTCATATTTATTGAGCTCTGAATTAGTGTTTTTTTTCCTGCAACTCTAAGGTACCTCATGAATATTCCACACACAAAGACAGGACTAATTCAATGGATGCTCCTCCTTCAAAAATAGGATATTGAGATAAAGGACATGAAGGGGTCCAAAAATATAATGGAAGACCACATGATAAGGATTACTCACACACTATTGGAAGACACCATGTCCCATGTACCACTTCGGGACACTTTCCCCAATGAGAATCTTTATTCCATCTCAAGTACACATTTTTCATATGATTATTTGGTGAACTACCTTGTTGCATATGAAATTACATTAAATTAAATAAAACAGCAAGTCAAAAAATTATAGAGTGTCTCTAGATATAATGTTTGGGATGATATAAACTTATGGAGCATGTGTAGTGATCATGTTATTAGGAGGTGTGTTCCTTGATCATGAGTTTGAGTCTGTTTTTCAATTTTATCATACACATTCTTATGGTGGACACTTTGGACCCCAATGGATAGCTAGTGATGTTTTAGATTCCAAATTATTTTAGCCTAGCTTATTCTACGATGCCCATGTTTTTTTTTGTTTTGATCTCATTTCTAAAACACTGGGAACATTTCTATGAGACATGAGATTCCCCAGAAAAACATACTATTCTCTGAAGTATTTAAAGTATGGGTAATCAATTTTATGGGTATTTTTCTTAGTTAATTTGGGGTATTGTATATTTTGGTTGTTATTGATTATGTGAGAAAATGGGTGTAGGCTAAGGCCACCAGGATGGATGATTCTCATGTTGTTGTGTACTTTCTCAAAGAATAGATTTTTCTCAGGTTTGGAGTACCATAGGCCATAATTAGTTACCAAGCTACACTCTTCTGCAGTAATAATTTTTCTTCCCTCTTTCAGAATTATGGGATGTCCCAAAAAACATCAACACCATACCACCCCAAACAATTAGACAGGATGAGGTTTCAAATAATGGGTTGAAATTTTTTTTTGGAGAAAACTGTGTAGCCATATAGGATGGATTGGAGAAATCATGTGGATGATGCATTGTGGATTTATAGGAAACGTTCTAGACACCCATTGGTATGTCCCAACATCATATTTTTTGGGAAAGTTTGTCATCTCCATAGGGAAGTTGAGCATCGATCTTATAGGTCTATAGAGAAATATAACAAGGATTTGGCCAAAGTAGGAATCCAAAGAAAGCCACATTTCAAGAGCTTGAGGAGATTTCATAGTCTTTGTATGTGAACACAATGATCTACAATTAATGATCAAAAGATACTCATGAATGAGTAATCCAAAAAATGGAGTCTCATGTTGGAGAGAAAGTCCTTCTCTACTCTTCAAGACAGAAGTTGATGCCTGGTAAGTTGAGTTCCAGATGGTTAGGTCAAAATTTTGTGACTATTTGTTTTCCTTTATGGGGAAGTGGAGATCACAAAAGAGGACACTAGAAGAATATTTATAGTCAATGGGAATTTTTTGATGAAATGCATTGAGGGACTTCCTATTGATGCAGTGGATGTCATCCCATTACATGACCCAATCATCACATGAGCATAGCAGGCTATTCCTAAACAATTCACATTAATATTATTTGTCCTATTTAAAATTATAGATTACATTTTCATATATCATCTCATGGGTTCACATTTTTTATAATGAAATATTATATGTGTGGGGGAGGGAATCATTTAGTTTAGTAATTTCAATTGTTTTCCTATTTTTCTGTAATTTAAAAAAATATTTTAGTAATTTCTAATTCTGTGTGTTCTTTTTAGTTTTTTTGGGTGTTTTTTTTTGAATCATTAGAGCTAAAATGATTCTCATCACCATTTTAAAATCCATATCAATAATTTAAACTCATTATCACATGAATCTGAGCTTAAATTAATGCTAAAATGACTTTGTTTCAAGTTCAAATCATTTGTAATTTCATGAAAAGTACTGTGAATTTTGAATCCCATGCCACATCTCACTATCTTTATATTTGAAATCATATTCCTGTGAGGCATCTAAACCATTATATTCATATTATTTAAATTTATCTCATTTTTTATGAGAACCAAAAAATGATTGATTTAACCAAAATTTGATTTATTCATGTCAAAGCATGAGGGCTTGAGGTACTTATGTTTTAAATGATTGAGGTATTTGTTAGGTATTAAAGCCCCTATTTCAAATAATGTTTTTTTATAATGGACTACCATTAACATTTTATCCTTTTATCCCTTAGAATCCATGAAAAATTAATTTAGGGTGGCCACATTACAAGCCAATTTTCCCAATCCAACCAACTCCAAAAGTGAAATTGTTTAATCCAGTTCAACTAAAGAGTGGGGGAGCTATCTTGTGTTGTTCTATGAAATTCTGTGATACTTCGATTGGAAAATTAAATTCTAAATAGATGTGTTTGTTTATAAAAAATCATTTTGTTGGAAGTTGTTACTTTTTAGATATTTCATGATATGTGATGTTGTGTCATTCTGGAGCATCAAATAAATGAAGAAAGTAGTGCCTATCTAGAGCTTTAAAATAAATAATGTTTTAGAAGATTGAAATTTCTAGAACTAAAATGTTGAATGGTGTGAAACTTCCTCTATTTTTCAAGATTATGAAGATGATTTGATGCTATGGGGATTGATGAGGAGACCATCTTTAAGTAAAAATTAGATTAATGCACTTTTTCTTAAAAAAGAGTCAAGCCCTCCTCGTTCAGCCTCATAATTTTTCACATATAAGTACAACCCACCAATTTCCACAGAACTACCCTGATAAGTCTTCATCATATATATATGTCTTTAACTCACATTGGGTGGTGTAGTAGGAATTTATCAAAAATTTCGTGACCATTGTATGTGTTTGGAGGAGAAAACAATTGCTTAAAAAATGACATTTGAGTGATAAGAGAAAATTCATGTGTGGAAAGTGTTTTATGTGAATGGGAAGATAAATTAATTGGAAATTGATTAATGATATAATTGGAGAACCTAAAATAATATTATTTTTATGAGGCGTTATTTATTTGTTTACTTGGTGTGGAATAGTTTGATCTCAAGGATATATGTTTTAAAATTTGTTTTTATTTGATATTGATGTTTACTTGATATTAGGTTTTTCCCATTAGTGAAAAAGGGTAAGTGTGGGGGATTTGATAAAACACTATTTTGTTGAATATTTTATTGATATTAAATGATATAATTTCCTCGCATTTTTCTAAATATGTTCATTTATAAAAATATTTTGGATTAGATCATTCAATCGAAAATATGATGAAAATTCCAATTTTACTCTTTTTAAATGAATTGTAGTATAACTAACATAAATTTTCTAATATGAATAATTTGAACTTTATATTTTGTACACTATTTCGAAAATTAATTTTTTACAACTTTTATTCAAGAAACTAGGGCTATAGAGTGCATTTCGATAGAGTAAATGGTCCATTAAGTCAATGGTGGGATGGACACATGAGATTAGACATCACTTTAGTGTGTAGGCCATATCATCTACATCCGAACATGGATTGAGAACAAATGATGAGAGGGGATCTAAAATAAATTGGAACATATTAACATTCTGAAAGGACAGATAACTCACGATTTTTGTAGCCATGAAGTTGGTGATGTGGGATTAAAATATTTGGCCGAATCTTTTCATTCACACTTGAAACCACTTTTATCCTAGACTCCCCTCCACTCTATAAATATGTATTTTTCTCATTTTAAAAGTTTGGTTGAGAATTAGTATGTTTAGTTAAGTGCAGAAGTGGATCCTCACCAATTATCCAACAATTTCAATAAGGGTATCTCTTGAAGCACTGATCCCTTCGATGAAGCCTTCTTCTTCTCCCTCTTCATCTTCCTCATGTTGTAATGTTTGTGTTTTCCTAAAAAACACCTTTTTTATTCTTTTATTCCTTCAATTTTATTCTTCTATTTTCAATTTTATTATTATATTAATCTTTTAATTTGGGTTGGAGTTCAATTATATAGAGGATATTGGGATCTACCCTTTCAATCCATTTCTCATGCAAATCATCTCCACGATGACCATACCGCCCATAGAAGAGTAGTTTTCTTAGTGATCGATATATCTTCTACCCTCTTTATTTAATTATTTTGATACATTGAGCTACATTATTTCACTTAATATAATTTATGAATTTAGTTTTTGAAATATATGAAACTAATAATGTAGTTTAACAATTAATACAAAAACACATGGGGTAGATATTTTGTGTAAATTGCGAGAGTGAGAACATAATCGATACAGAGGACGACACATGATAAGTTTTTAGAGTTTAAATATATTCCCTAAACATAATTAATAGTCATTTCTAGAGTGGATATTTCCACTAATTAACCATTTAACATATGATAAACTTAGAACATATATCAAAGCAGGGTGTTGTGATTGCGTGTTCTGAAGTTAGCCTAGGGTTTAAGTAATTTCATATTTGTGGTTAAGATAACTCCTATAGAGTTCAAGGGTTATCAAAATAGGGGATAATAATTATGTTTATATTAATTTAAATGGTAATGATTAATAATTAATGGAAGTGGTATATTTATATAGGTTACATCATTTAAATATTTTCATAAAAAACTTCTTTTTGTTGTGACATTTTAATCGAACGTCATTTCAAAACTAAAAAAAAACAAATTCATTCTTCATTCATCAAACTTATTATAATTTTATAAATGATAAAAAACTCCCCATAATTTTAGTTAGTTTTTTTATTCTTTTTTATTTTATTTTTATAATACCTTTAAGAAGTTTTTTTAATTCACTTTCTCCTTTTAGAGAAAGACCTTGGTCAGCCACTCCGTTGAACCTATGTAACCCAAAAAACCATTAATCATTTGAGGGATCCCATGACTGTGCCATTAAAATTGGAACCATTTGTAGGGATGTATTTAATTAATTAAACTAATTATATGTATTTATTTTATTTAAATTTTTATTTTCTTCCTCTCCTATTTTTTCCTTTTTTACCCAATCTGAATTTTTTCTTCATCTATTATTTTCTTCTACTTATTTTTAGTCCATCAAATCAAACATATCATTTTTATTTTAATATGGTCCACTTTCTTCCATTTCATTTTTATTTGATTTATGACTTGAAAAATCCCGAAAATATATTTAATCTTGATAGTAAGATTGAACATTGCCATCGAGATCGAATAAGACATTCTCAGTCTGTGGGAAGTTTCAACATTCAACCAGTTGAAGAATTCCTCCACTCCAAGAATAGTGAAATTGGAAAAAAATCAATTCCCAACCTAAATAAAGAATAGATAAATGAAAATAATGGAAATTATGTTAATAGAACAATTCAATATTTGGTTTCACCTGATATTAAATATCAACCAAATTGAATTGCATATCCAAATCTCAAATCTGACTTTGAACTGAAATCTGGGTTTAGTCACTTTATTCTAATGTTTCATGGTTTATTTGGTTAGGATCCAACTACACATTTTAATAAATTTAATGTGGTTTTCTCAGCCTTAAAACCAGGAAATTTTTCGGAAGATCAAATCAAACTAAGAGCATTCTAATTCTCACTTGAAATAGCTTTGATAGATTAGATGTATTATTTATAACCTAAAGATTTACATTTTTGGAACAACTTGAAACATCTTTTCACATAGATATTTTTTACATCATCAAGGACCAAATCTATTAGGAAGGAGATATCAGGGGTCAAGAAAGCCCAAGAAGAGTTAATGTATGAGTGATGAGAGAGATTCAAGAAGCTGTTTGAAAGCTAACCACTTCACCAAATCAGTGAGAGACTCTTCATTCAATACTTATATGAAGGAATCAAACCTATGGATAAGAGCATGGTGGATTCTGTGGCTGTGGGAGAATTGGTGGACAAGAAACCAGTAGCTTCACATGCATTGATTTAAAAAATGGCACAAAACTCTCAACACTTTTATGATCGACATACACCACATGTTCGTGGATTACCAAAGGTAATTCTATCTTTTATTGAGAGTCATTTAATTGATACTAATTTATAATAATTGAATACAATGGTGAGACAGATTGCATTGGCTCAAAAGACATCCCAACACCCTCCTTCAAGGCCTTGTGGAATTTGTACTGAGACAAGCCACCCAACTAATAGTTTCCCCCAAATACATGAAACCGAAGACAGCACTACAGTCTAACCTGGGTGAACATATTAGCAGAAAAAACAACCATATACCCAAAATAAGCTTTATTCATTTAACCAACATTCAACCAAGGGTTCAATGATCAACCAAACATAAGGTACGACTCTTGAAAAAAATGAAGTCCCCATTTCCAACAAAACTTCATGCAGCATACGCCTTACTAACATGGTTTCTGACAACCCCAAAGGTGATTTGAATCTCAATAATCAACAAGTCAACAACAAGTTAATTATCAACCAATGGTAGATTCTAACATTGATAATATTTTGAATCAAATTGTTCTTAATCAATAGAATTTGTAGAAGAGTCATGGTTTGGAGTTAAATGATTTGGGGAAAAAAATGTCCCAGATTTCCACGACCATCCATTAATTAGAAAGTAATAATTATGGAAATATTATTTCCCAACCTACCCCAAATCCAAAGGTCAATGTCAGTTCCATCACAGTGTGATGTGGGAAGCAAACAACTGATATATCTACACCTACCATTACATCGGGATTCAACTCAACTCTAAAAAATCCTCACTCAAAAGCATATGATGAGAATCCCAAAGAGAAAGATAATGGTAAGAAAAAGATTAATGATGTTCCTCATAAACCCCTTATCTTTCCAAACAGGTTTGAACAAACCAAGAATATTGGTGTAGTGGTGATGCAAAATGACGTTTTTGATACATTCAAGCATGTGGAGATCAGCATTCCTATACTTGAAGCAATCTAGAAAATACCAAGGTTTTCCAAATTCCTAAAAGAACATTCTATAAATTGAAGATGACTCAAAGGATATGAGAGGATCAATCTTGGAATGAATGTGTCAGCACACATTACACTATCTCAAAAAATTCCAACAATGTTCATGGATCCCGGTACGTTCACTATCCAATGAACTATAGGGGAGTTTCACTTTTCTGATTCTTTATGTGATTTAAGAGCTTCCATAAATGTAATACCTCACTTTTTTTCTATTCATTATATGATGGTGAGTTGAAACTGATGAATGTAGTGTTGTAGTTGGAAAATAGAGCGACAACATATCTAGTGGGATTCCATGAGGATGTACTTGTTCATGTAAGAGACATGATCTTTCTAACGGATTTCTACGTGATTAACATAGAGGATGATGAGGTAAGTTCTCATGATACCATTATCATATGTAGACCCCTCTTAAAAACTGAAAAAACTATCATAAATGTCAATGAGGTTACACATTCCATGGAATTTGGAGATGATGTTGTGATTTATAATTTTATGTACTTCAATAAGCACCCATTATAGGACCATTATGCATTTATCATCTCCCATTTTGAACCACCAAATAAAAACCCTGTGGAATTTATTTTTATTATGATTATGGAGATTATAAGTATTGGTTATAGTTTAATTTCTAAGAGTACTTCCACACCTATTTCTAATGAAAAAGACTCTCTATGATTTGATTTTGAAATAGAATCATTTTCTAATTTTTATTATGTGATATCAGATTATTACATTGTTGTAGAGTATGATGATTGATTTGATACATTATTCTCTGATTTTCATGATGTGTATTAATATAGTAATGTTCATTGTGCACATATTAAAATTCCTTCAATTTCACCATCCATTCACCACCCCCAAAACTGGAACTCAATCCATTACCACAAAATCTCAAATACCAATACTAGTTGAGTGGTGAGAAATTACCAGTTATCACTGCTAACAATCTCTATTTCGAACATGAAGTATAACATTTGAATATTTTAAAGGAGAAAAATAAGGAAATCAGGAGGAAGTTGGATGACATATCAGGTATTCTCCCCTCTATTTCCAGGAATATTTTTCTTTTGGAGGATGGGGCTAAGCTGGTTAAACATCTACAAAGGACACTGAATCCAAATCATATATAAGTCATAAAAAAGATGTTGAGAAATTTCTCAAGGAAGGAATATTCATTCAAATTTTAGATTCCCACTTAGTGACTCATATTCATGTTGTTCCTAAGAAAAGTGGTGTCGCTATTGTTAAAAATAATAAAGATGAGTTAGTTCAAATGAGGATACAAAATAGTTGGTATGTGTGTATTAATTATAGGTAACTAAATCAGTCCACCAGCAAGGACCATTTTCCCCACCAATTTATTGATCAAATGCTTGATATACTAGCTATGAAGTCACGTTATTGTTTTAAAGATGGATATAATATATATATTCAGGTTCCTATTTCTCCAATGGATTGGGAGAAGAAATCAATCACTCATCCATTCGTTACATTTTCTTTCCGGAGGATGCCATTTGGAAATTGCAAATCCGCAGTTACCTTCTTGAGATGCATGGTGTGTATTTTTTCTAATTTTATTTAAACCATGATGGATGTATTTATTAATGATTTTACAGTGTATGGGTCTTCATATGATTATTGTATCTCTTACATGGTAATGGTTTTGAATCGTTGCATTGAGAAGAATCATGTATTAAACATTGAAAAGTGACATTTCATGGTAGAGCATGGGATTGTCTTAGGATATGTACTATCAAAACATGGGATATAGTTTGATAGCTCTAAGATAGATATTATTTCATCCCTACCATATCCTTCATGGGGGTGTGATGTTATATAATTCATAGGGAATTCTGGATTTTATCGGTGATTCATCAAGTATTTTTGTAAGATTTCTCTTCCTATGTCATGATTACATCAAAAGGATTCTGATTTTGTGTTTGATGATTCATGAAGGACGTTCATTGATGAGGTAAAGAGGTGTTTAAACACTCCACCAATATTAAATACCCCACAATGGGACCTTACTTTTGAGATTATGTGTGGTGCCTCCAACTTCACGGCGGGAATTGTGTTATCTCAGAGGGTGGAGGGACGTTCATATATGATTGACAATGCATCGATGACACTGGATTTAGACCAATCAAACTACAAAACCAAAAAAGAGATTATTTCTGTCATATTCTCTTTAGATAAATTTCATTTATATTTATTGGGGCTCTAAAGTAGTTTTTTTTCTAACCAATCACCTCTGAGGTACCTCTTGAAGAATCTAGACGCAAAGACAAGGATAATCTGCTGGATGCTCCTTGTTAAATAATTTGATATTGATATAATGGACTAGAAGGTGGCAGAAAACATGATGGAAGACCACATGAGTTATCTTACTCACACACTAGAGGATAACACCTTGGCCTAGGTACCACTTTGGGACACTTTCTCTGATGAGCACATATATTCCATCTCTGGTACGCATCCTTGGTATGTGATTTAGTGAATTACCTTGGTTCAAATGAAATTCCATCAAATTAAAAAAACATCAAGTCCAAAAGATAATGAGTGAGTGTAGATTTAATTTTTTTTGATGATCCCTACTTATGTATCATGTGTAGTGATCAAATTCTTATGAGTTGTGTTCCTCATCATGAGTTTGATTCTGTTCTACAAATATGTCACTCACATTCTTATGTTTGATACTTTGGACCCCAACCGATAGCTATGGATGTATTAGACTCTAAATTATATTCGACTAGATTATTCCATGATTCCCATGTGTTTTTAATTTTATTCTCTCATATCCTACACCATGAGAGAATCTCTAGGAGGCATTCGATGCCAAAACAATCCATACAGTTCTGTGAGAATTTTGATGTATGGGGCATAAATTTTTAGGGTTCATTTAATAGTTCATTTAGGTTTTTGTTTATTTTGTTTGTTGTCGATTATGTGATAAAATGGGAAGAGGATAATTCCACAAGGACTAATTGTTCTATTATAGTTGTGGACTTTGTCAATGCAAAGTTTTTTTTAGTTTTTCTGTATCGAAGGCGATCATTAGTAACCAAGGGTCACACTTCTGCAATCCGAATTTTTCTTCCCTCATTCGGATGAATTGGGTTTCACACAAAACATCAACACTATACCAACCCCAAAAAAATTCTCATGATGAGGTTTTAAATCAGGAGTTTAAACAAGTTTTGGAGAAAACCATGCATCCAATTCGGAAGGATTAGAGCCAGTGCTTGGATGATGCATTGTGGGGTTATAGGAAAACATACAAGACACCCATTGATATGTCCCCATTTCGGATAATTTTTAGCAATGTGTGTCATCTCCCTGTTGAAGTTGTGCATCATGATTATTGGGATATAACAAAATGTAACATGGATTTGGCCAAAGCTGGAATCCAAAGGAATCTACAAATTCATGGGCTTGTGGAGATTTGATTGTATTAATATTAGAACTCATGGATCAATAAGGAATGATAAAAAATAGCTAATTATATAATGATTCAACACAAGGAGATTCATTTTGGAGAGAAATCATTTCTCTACTGTTCTCAACTGAAGTAGTTTCCTAGTAAGTTGTGTTCTAGATGGTTAAGTCCTTATGTTGTGAAAAAGTTTTTTCCTTATAATTAATTGGAGATCATAGAAGAGGAAATATGAATGACATTACGGTCAACAGTCAATGTTTGAAGAAATATATTGAGGGACTTCCTAAAGATGTAGTGGATTTCATCACACGGCAAGACCCCATCATCACTTGAGCATAGCAGGCTGTTCCCATCCCTTTCACTTTAATATTATTTTTCCTATATAAAATTATAATTTTTTTGTGCATATATCATCTCATGAGTTCACATTAAGGAAAATTCAATATTTTATGTGTGGGGGAGGGATCCTTTTAGTTTGGAAATTTCACTTGTTTTCCGATTTTTCAATGATTTTCAAAAAAACTTTTGTGTTTTTTAAAATTTTGTGTGTTTATTTTTCAATTTTATTTGTATCTTTTTGAAACATTTGAAATTAAATGATTAACAACGTCATTTTAAAATCCATATCAATGAGTGAAACAATTTATCCCTTGAATATGAGCTTAGATGAATGATGAAAATGACTTTTTCATGTTCAAATCATTAGCAATTTCATGAAAAGTACTCTTTGTTTTGAATCCCTTTCCACATGTCACTGTCATTATATTTTAATCACTTTCTTGTGGGGATTATGAACCTTTATTTTCATTTTCTTTACATTTACCAAATTTAGTTAAAGAACCAAACCATGATTGATTTAACCAGTGTTTGATTTATTTTTGTAAAAACATGAGGGTTTGAGGTACATATGTTCTAAGTGATTGAAACATTTTTTGGTATTAAAGCCCCTATTTCAAAGAATACATTTTTATAATGGCCTAACATGAAAATTTAATCATAGTAGCCCTTAAAATTCATGACCATCCTATTAGGTTAGCAACATTACAAGCCAATATTCATTGTCCAACCAACTCCTAAAGTGAAATTTTTTAATCTAGTAGAACTAATGTGTGGGGAGAGCTATTTGGTGTAGTGCAACCACATTCTGTGATACTTCAGGGGGAAAATTAAATTATGAAGAGATGTGTTATTTGCTGAAAAAATAATTATGTTGGATGTGTTTACTTTTCTAGATCATTAATGATATGTGAAGTTGTGCCTTTCAAGAGCATCTAATAAAAGAATCAAGTTGTTCCTATCTAGATCTTTCAAAAAATTAAGGTTTGAAAAAAATGACGTTTTTACTTCTGAAATTTTGAATGGTGTGCACATTCCTTAATTATTCATGATGATGAAGGTGAATTTATGAAATGGGGATTGGGGAGGAGACCATATTTATGTGAAAGTTAGATTAATTCAATTTTTCTTCAAAAAGAGTCAATCCCTCCTTATTTAACATTATAATTTTTCACACCTAAATACTACCCATTGAAAGCCGCAAAACAACCATGGAAAGTATACATGATATTCATATGTTCTTAACTCACATCTGGTGGAAAATTATGAATTTATAAAGCCTATGGTGACCATCGTATGAGTATGGATGAAAAGACATTTCTAAAAAAAATTATTTATGTGATAAGAGAAAATCCACACGAGGTAAGTGTTTTGTATGCATGGAAAGATAACAAAAAGTTGAAATATTTTGAATGATATCATTGGAGAAATTTAAATAATAGTTTATTATGAGGTATGATGTATATTTTTTCTTGGTGTGGAATTGTTGGTTCTCAAGTATATGTGTTTTAAAATTTGTTTTGATTTGATATTGATGATTACTTGATATGAGGTTTTTCCTAGGAGTTTAAAAGGGTAAGTGTCGGAAAGTTGATAAAAAACTGTTTTGTTGAATATTTTATTGATTATAAATGAAATAATTTCCTCACATTGTGCTAAATGTGATCATTTATTAAATATTAGGTATTAGATCATTCATTTGAAAATCTGATTAAAATTTCAGGTTTACCTTTTTAAAATGCACGATATTATTTCTTTCATAAATATTTTAATATCAATTATTTGAACTTGATAATTTGTAACAGTGTTACTAAAATAATTTTCTACCACTTTTATTCATGGCACTAGTGCTATATAGTGCATTTGTATGGAGTAAATGGACAATTAAATCAATGGTGGGATGGACATGAGAAATTGGACATCACTTTAGTGTGTGGGCCATATCATGTAAATCCATTCATTAATTGACCCCAAATTTTTAGAGGGGATTGAAAAACCAATTTGGAAGATATTATCCTCATGAAAGGATAGCTAATTCCAGCGTTTTTGTGGTCTAGAAGGTGGTCCATATGGGATTAATGTATTTGGGATAATCTTCTCATTCACACTTGAAGTAACTTTTAACATAGCCTCCCCTCCAATCAATAAATATGTATTTTTATAACTTTTAAGGGTGGAGATGTGAATTGGGCTGTTTAGTTCATTGGATAGGTGTATCCACCCCAATTATCCAACCATTTTAATAAGGGTATCTATTTAATTAAGGATCCCTTCGGTGAAGCATTCTTCATCTCCCTCTTATTCTTCCGCATGTTTTAATATTTGTGTTTCCATAATAATTTTCTTTTTTCATCCTATATTTCATCTATTTTCATCAGTTACATTCAATTTTCTTCTTCTATTAATCTTCCTATTTGGTTTGTAGTTAATGAGTGGAGATGAGATTGGGTTCTACCCTTTCAATCCTTTGCTCATGAAAAACATCTCTACGAAGACCCCACCGCCCGTAGAAGAGTAGTTTTCTTAGTGATTAATATATCTTCAACCATATTCATTTAATTATTTTCAATCATTGAGATATTTTAATTCACTTAATATGATATATTAATTGTGTTTTTAAATTATATTTAACTAAGAAAGCAATTGAACAATTAACACAAAAACATTCAAGGTTGAGATTTTGTGTAAATTGCGAGAGCACGAACATAATTGTTAATACCAAACCACACTAGATAAGTTTGTAGAGTCAAAATATAATCCCTAAACTCAATAAATCCCCATTTCAAGAGTATATATATTCTATAATTAACCATTTACAATATTTTAACCATAAAACATCGATCAAAGTAGTGTGCTACGATTGTGTGTTCCGAAGCTAGCCTAGGTAATAAGTAATTTCATCATTGTGGCTAAGTTAACACAAATAGGGTTCAAGGGTTAACAAAATAAGTGGTCATAATTAAGTATATATTAATTTAAATTATAATTATTAATAATAAAATTAAGTGGTTTAGTAATATCAATTACATATTTTAATTATTTTCATAAAAAACAACTTATTGTTGTGTCATTTTAATCAAACATCATTTCAAAACTAAAATAAAGAAAATGTAATCTTATTCCAGATAACATTGTCTAGTTTTATTATTAATAAAAAACCCACATACTTTCAATTGAGGTTTTCATTCTCTTTTATTTTATTTTTAAAATAGTTTTAAGAAGTTTTTTTAATTCATTTCCTCTGAGAGACAACCTTTGTCAACCACTCTGTTGCACCAATGTAACCAAAAACCCGTTTATCCATTGAGGGAACCATTAAAGAAACATTAAAATTTACACAATTTCTAGGGTTCCATGAAATTATTTCAACAAATAAGAGTATTTATTTTATTTTACCTTTTTATTTTCTTCCTCTCTTCTTTATTCATTCTTTACCAAATCTGAATGTTTACTTCATATATTTTTTTCTTCTACTTCTTTTTGGACCATCAACTCAAGCATCTCATTTTTATTTTACTATTGTAAACATTACTTCTATTAATTTATATTTTATTTATAACATGAACTAATCCCAAATATATCTTATATCTTGACCCTGAGATTGAATGCAACCTTTGAGCTCGAATCAGACCTTCTCAGTCTCTGGAAAGTTTCAACATTCAACCAGTTGGAGAATTACTCCACTCCAAGAACACTAAAATTTTAAATACTTCTAAATCCAACATAAAAAAAGAACTGATGGCTGAAAATAATGGAAATAAATTTAATAGAAAATTGTTTATAATTGGCGGCACCTGATATTAACTATCAACCAAATTGCATTGCATGCCCAAATCTCGAATCAGACATTGAACTGATATTTGGGTTAATTTATCTTCATCCAATGTTTCATGGATTATCTGGTGAGAATCCAAATAAAAATTTGAAATAATTTAATGGGGTTTTTTCAACTTTAATACCAAGATGTATTTCTGAATATCAAATCAAATTAAGAGTATTTCCATTCTCTCTTACTAGAGGTGTGCAAACAATGGATGTATTATTTACATCTTGAATATGTCACATGTTTGAACGATTTGAAATATCTTTTATTGTAGAGATTTTTTCTAGAAACATGGTCCACATATATTCGAAAGGAGATCTTGGGGATCTAGAAATACCAATTGGAGTCAATGTATGAGTACTGGGATCGATTCAAGAAGTTTTGGGCAAGATGCCCACATCACCATATCAGTGATCCTCTCCTCATTCAATACATCTATGAAAGAATCTCATTTATCGAGAGGAGAATGTTCGATGTCATGGTAGGAGGAGCCTTGGTGGACATGATACAAGTATCTACATGTGAATTGATTGATAAAATGGCATAAAACTCTTATGAATTTGATGATCGAGGTACACGACATGTTTGGGGAGTACAGTAGGTATGTCCTACTTCTCTTGAATTTGATTTGATTGATACTATGTTAGAAGAATAATATACTTTGGTGATGAAGATTTCATTGGATCATAAGAAATCTCGAACCCATCCTTCATGGAAATGTGGAATTTGCACTGAGACAATCCACCCAACTGATTGTTTCCCACAACTACAAGAAATTGAAGACTGCATAGTTGTGATTCATGGGATACCATATCAGGAGAAAAAACAACCATATCCCCAATAGAATATTGATCCTGTTGATCCAACATACAACCAAGGGTGGAAGGATAAACAGACCGGAGGTAAATCTCTGGACAATAATAGAGGCCCCCATTTCAACAAAACATCATGTTCCCTCCGCCATACCAAAAGGGTTTCCAACAACCCTTAATGAGAATTGAATCTCAAGAATCAACAAGTCAACAACAAGGGAATACTCATAAAAAGTAATATTCTAACATTGATCATATTTTGAAACATATTGTTCTTAATCAATAGAAAGAGCTAAAGAGTCATGTTTCGGAGCTGAGGGAGTTTAAGACACAAATGAGCCAGTTTTCCAATGGCCCCCATGAATTAGTACGTAATAATTCTGGAAATCTACCTTCCCAACCTACCAAAAATAGAAAGGGTAATGTTAGTGCCATGACATTGATAAGTGGGAAGAAAAAAACTGATATATCTGAACCTATAATTTCACTAGGATTTACCTCAACTCCAAAAAATCCCCATACAAAACCAGCTGATGAGAAAACCAATGAGAAAGATAAAGGTAAAAAATATATAAATGAGGTTCCTCCTAAAAGACTTCCCATTCCCAAAAGGGTTTTACAAACCAATAATATGGGTGAGTTGGCGATGCAAAAAATATGTTTTGGATACATTCAAGCACATTGAGATCAATATACCCCTACTAGAATCCATCAGTCAAACCCAAGGAATGCCAAATTCATAAAATTAAATTGTACAAATCGAAGAAGACTCATGGGGAATAGAAGGATAAATATTGGAAGGAATGTGTCATCACTCATTAAACCAACTCAAACGATTCCAATTAAGAACAAGGATCCCAGTACATTCATTATCCCATGCACTATAGAGGATTTTCACAATCTTGATTCTATACGTGATTTAAGAGCATCCATAAATGTAATTATTCACTCTGTTTTCACGTCTTATAGGCTCGTGAGTTAAAACCAATGGGAGTAGTGGTGGAGTTGGAAAATAGAGCTATGACATATCCAACGGAATTCCAATAGGATGTAATTGTTTGGGTAGGATAGATGATATTTCAAGAAGATTTCTTTATTATTAACATGGAGGATGATCATGTCAGTCCTCATGATCCCATTTTCATTGGTAGAACCATCCTCAATACTAAAAAACTATTATAAATGTAAATGAGGGTACAATTTCCATGAATGTTAGAGATGAAGTTGTGATATTTAATGTTATAGACTATATGATGTACCCATAAGAGGACCATTGTACATTTTTTATCTCCCATTTTGAACAACCAAATAAAAACCCCATGGAATTTGATTATCCTACACTTAGGAATATTATAAGTATTGGTTCTAGTTTATTGTCTAAGAGTACTTCCACACCATTTTTCTAATGCACAAGTCTATCTTAGATTTGATTATGAAATATAATCTTAATCTAATTTTGATCATGTGAACTCTGATTATGAAATGGAAGTTGAGTATGCTGATGGATTTGATGCTTTATTCTCTGACTTTTATGATGTGTATTCTGATTCTGATGTTCATAGTGCACATATTTCAGTTCCATCAATTTTTCCATCCATACACCACCCCCCCCCTAAACTGAAACTCAATCCATTGACACAAAATCTCAAATACTCATACTTGATGTGTTTTTAGAAATTCCATGATATCATTGATAACAAATTCCATTTTGAACATGAAAAAAACATTTGAATCTTTTGAGGGAGAACATTAAGGCAATCAGGTGGACCTTGGAAGACATATCAGGTATTATCCCCTCTATATGCACGCATAGTATTCTTTTGGAGGATGGGGCTAAACCAATTAGTTAGAAATAATTGAGAATAAATCCAACTCTTATGGAAGTTGTAAAAAATAATTTTTGAAATTGCTCGAGGCATGTATAATCTTTCCGATTTCAGATTCACAGTGGTTGTGTCATATTCATGTAATTCTTAAGAAAATTGGTGTTACATTTGTTAAAAATGAGAAGGATTTGTTAGTTCTAATGAGGTTAGAAAATAGTTGGCATGCATGTATTGGATATATGAAACTAAATTAGTCCACCGACAATGACCATTTTTCCCTCCCATTTATTGATCAAATGCTTGAGAGACTAGCTGGGAAGACGCATTATTGTTTCATGGATGGATTTTCTGGATATATTCAGGTTCATATTTCTCCATAAGATCAGGAGAATAAAACATTCACTTGTTTATTCGGTATGTTTTCCTACTTGAGGATGCCTTTTGGACTTTGCAATGCAAAAGGTACCTTCTAGAGATGCACAATGAGTGTTTTTTCTGATTTAATTATGTCCTTCATGGTAGTATTTATGGATGATATTATAGTTTATGGGAATTCATTTGATGATTGATTCTCTAGGTTGGTAAACGTTTTTAATCATTCAATTGAGAAGAATATGGTCTTAATCTTTGAAATATGTCATTTTGTGGTTGAGCATGTGATATTCTTAGGGCATGTAGTGTCATAACATGGGATAGAGGTTGATATGTCTAATGTAGATATTATTTCATCCCTACCCTATCCTTCATGTTTGTGTGATGTTAGATCATTCCTAGATAATGCATGATTTTATCAGTGCTTTAACAAGGATTTTAGTAAGATTGCTCTTCCTATGTCACGATTAAGTAAAATGGATTCTGATTTTGTGTTTGATGATTCTTACATGACTTACTTTAATGAGATAATGAACTATCTTACCACTCCACCAATCATATAGCCCCTACAATGGGACATTCCTTTTGAGGTTATATGTGATGCCCAAAACATCACGGTTGGATTTGTCTTATA
Organism: Viscum album; assembly: GCA_963277665.1. Classification (NCBI taxonomy): domain Eukaryota; kingdom Viridiplantae; phylum Streptophyta; class Magnoliopsida; order Santalales; family Viscaceae; genus Viscum; species Viscum album. The sequence continues at coordinate 619,346,542 of OY728160.1, read as the reverse complement.
TTAGAGGGATGATGGACGTTCACATGTGATTGCCTATGCATCACAGACACTTAATTAAGCCCAATCAAACTACACAACCACATAGAATGAGTTTCTTTCTGTCAAATTCACATTATATAAATTTCATTCATATTTATTGGTCCCTAAAGTAGTTGTTTTTTCTGACCATACAGCTCTATGTTACCTCTTTATGAAGCCAAACGCATAGCCCAGGATAATCTGATGGATGATCCTTCTTCAAGTATTTGATATTGAGAGAAAGGGAAAGAAGGGGTCAGAAAACATGGTGGCAGACCACATGTGTAGGCTTACTCACACAATAGAGAATGACACCTTGGCCCATGTTCCCCTTTAAGACACTTTCCCCAATGAGCATATTTATTCCATCTCATGTTCGCATCCTTGGTATGCTGATTTATCAAACTACCTTGTTTCATATGAAATTCCTACAAATTTAAATAAACATCATGTCCAATAGTTAAAGAGTGAGTCAAGATTTTATATTCTAGATAATCCCTACTTATGGATCATGTGTAGTGATCATGTTATTAGGAGGTGTGTTCCTGATCATGAGTCTGAGTCTGCTCTGCAATTCTGTCATACAATTTCTTATGGTGGGCACATTGGACCCCAATAGACAGCTAGGGATTTTTGTGACTCTAGATTATATTGGCCTAGCTTATTCCATGATGCCCATGTGTTTTGTAAGTTATGCTTTAATTTCCAATACACTGGGAAAATTTCTAGGTAACATGAGATGCCCAAACAACCCATAATATTTTGGGTTATTTTTTATGTAAGGGGAAATGATTTTAAGGATCCTTTTCCTAGTTCATTTTGGGTTTTTTGTATTTTGGTTGTTGTTGATTATCTGAGAAAATGGGTGGAGGATAATTCCATCAGGACTGATAACTCTCATTTTGTAGTGGACATTGTTAAATCACAAAAATTTTGCAGGTTTTGAGTACTGAATTCCCTCATTATTGAATGAGGGACAGACTTCTGCAATCGAAATTTTGCTTACCCCCTTTGGATATATGCGGTGACATGAAAAACATCAATACAATAACTCCCCCAAACAAATGTCCCTGTTGTGGTTTCAGATTTTGAGTTGAATTTTTTTTTTGGAGAAAACCATGCAGCCAAATATGAAGGATTAGAGAATGTTCATGGACGATGCATTGTGGTCTTTTAGGACAGCTTGGGAAAGCATGTCATCTCCCTATGGATGTTGTGCATCGATCTTATTGGGTTATAAAGAAATGTATCTTGGATTTGTTGATAGATGGAATCCGAAGGAACCTACAAATTCATTTTCTTCAATAGATTCTATTGTATTCATATGTGAACTCAAGAATCAATAAGGAAATATAAAAAACATCTCTTGATAGAATGATCCAACAAAGTGAGTTTCATTGTAGAGAGAAAGTCATTCTCTACAGTTCAATACTAAAGTTGATTCATAGTAAGTTGTGTTCCAGATGATTAGTTCCTTATGTTGTGACTAATGTTTTTCCTTCTGGTGTACTGGGTATCACACAAGAGGACACATAAAGGGGCTGTACACTCAGTGGAAAATGATTAAATAAATACACTGAGGTACTTCTTATAGATGTAGTGGATTTCATCACACTGCTTGACCCCATCATCACTTGAGCATTGTAAGTTGTTCCTAACCCATTCACTTTTATATTATTTTTCTTATTTAAAATTATATATTTCATGTGTATATATCATCTCATGGGATCACATTTAGACAAAAAAATATTTTATGTGTGGGTTAGGACCTTTTAGTTTAGTAATTTCAATTGATTTCCAATTTTTCAACGATTTTCAAAAACAAAAATGGGTTTTTTTTTCAAATTTTTTGTGTTTATTTTTCATTTTTTGTGTTTTTGGTACTATTGAGTTGAAATGATTTTCATCACCAATTTTAAATCCATATCAATAAGTGAATGAAATGTATACCTTGAAACAGAGCTTAAATGATTGATGACAATGACTTTGTTTCAAGTTCTAATGTTTAGTAATTTCATGAAAAGTACTCCGAATTTTGAATCCCATGCCATATCTCACTGTCATTATATTTGAAATAACTTTCATGTTAGGGTTCTGAACCATTCATTTCATATTCATTACATTTACCTCATTTCATGAGAGAAACAAACCCTACTAGATTTAACCATAATTTGATTTATTCTTACCAAAACTGGAGGGTTTGAGGTATATATCTTTTAAATGATCGATGCATTTGTTGGGTATTAAAGACTCTATTTCAAAGAATCCATTTTTTATAATGGCCTACCTCGAACATTTTATCCTTGTGGCCCATATAATGAATGAACAACCTATTTGGTTAGCCGCATTACAAGCCAATTTTCCCTATACAACAAACTCTTGAAGGGAAATTGCTTTATCGAGTTGAAATTAATTGTGGGGGGGGGCTATCTTGTGTTGTGGTACCATATTTTTTTATAATTCATGTGGAAAATTAAATTCTGAAGGGATTTGTTTGGTACTGAAAAAAATTATTATGTTGGAAGATCTTTCATTTCAAGAGATTTAATGATATGTGAAGGTCTTCCTATCAAGAGATTCTAATAATGGAAGAAGGTTTTGCCTATCTGGAGCTTCAAAAAAAATATTGTTTGAGATCAATGGCATTTTTTCATCTAAAATGATGAATGGTGTGCACATTCCATTATTGTTTATGATGAAGAATATTAATTTATGCTATGGGAACTGAGGAGGAACCCATATTTATGTGAAAATTAGAAAAATTTAATTTTTCTTCAAAAAGAGTCAATTCCTCCTCATTCAGCCTCAAAATAATTCACATCTAAATCCGACCCACTGAATGTCACTGAAAAAACTTGAAATTCCTCAGGATAGAAATATGACCTTATCTCACATCAGGTGGTGATGTAAGAATTTATAAATCCTATAGTGAACCTTGTATGAGTTTGGATGATAAAGACATTGCTTAAAAATTGAAATTAGTGTGATAAGAGAGAATTCAAGTGAGGTAAATGTTTTGTGCGCATGGGAAGATAAATGAAGTGGAAATATGTTGAATGATATAATTGGAGGACATTAGATAGTAGCTTTTTTTGATTTATGATGTCTTTTTTTCTTGGTGTGGAGTTGTTGGATCTCAAGGATATGTATTTTAAAATTTTTTTGTTTTGATTTTGATATTTACTTGATATGAGGATTTTCATGGAGTAAAAAAGATTAAGTGTGGTGGATTTGATAAAACAATTTTTAGTTGAATATTCTATTGATAATAAATGACATAATTTCCTCACATTGTGCGAAATATGTTCATTTATGAAATATTTGGGATTTTATCATTCATTTGAATATCTGATGAAATTTCCAGTTTTACCCTTTTAAAATGCACTATAGTATTACAGCCAAAAATATTTTAATATTAATTATTTGAACTTGGAATTTTGAAACAATATTCTTTAAATAATTTTCTACAACATTGATTCAGCAAACTAGATCTAATGAGTGCATTGTGGATGGTGCAAATTGGTTATTAAGTCAATCGTGGGATGGAAACGCGAGATTGGACATCAATTTAGTTTGTGGGCCATATATTCTACATCCATGCATGGATTGATCCGAAATGTTGATTGGGGATATAAAAACCAATTTGGAACATTTTATATTTCTATAATGATAGCTAATTCACACATTTTTGTATTCCGGAAATCGGTGAAAGTGGGATAAAATTATTTTTCAGAATCTTCTCATTCACACTTGAGACCAATTTCAACCTAGCCTCGCCACTACTCTATAAATATATATTTTTCACATTTTTAAGGGATTGGAAGTGAAATAGTATGTAGAGGGAATATGACAAGTAGATCCTGTCTAATTATCTAACCATTTCAATAATGGCAGCTCTTGATACAAGGATCCCTTCAACGAAGCCTTCTTCATCTCCCTCTTCTTCTACTTCTTCATGTTGTAATGTTTGTTTTTTCATAATAAATATCATTGTTCTTATATTATTTCTTCCATTTTATTCATATATTATTAATTTTTTCATCATTTTATCTTCCTATAAGGGTTGGAGTTCATGAGTGGAAACGATATTGGGTTATACCCTTTCAATTATTTGCTAATGTAAAACGTCTCCACGATGACCACACCGCCCATAGAAGAGTAGTTTTCTTAGTGTTCGATCTATATTATACCCACTTTATTTTTTAATCCTTCACTTACATTAATTAAATTAATATGATCTATGAATTGAGTTTTTAAATTAGATGAATCTAATAAAGTAATTGAACAATTTAAACAAATACATGCGAGGTCGAGATTTTGTGTAAATTGTGAGAGCGCAAACTTAATCAGTAAAATAATACCACATGGTATAAGTTTGTAGAGATCAAATATAATACCTAAAATAAATTAATATTTATTTCCATATAGGATAACATCCCTAATTAACCAGTTACCATAAGCTAACCATATAAAATCAATCAATTCAGGGTGCTACGATTGCGTGTTCTGAAGCTAGCCTAGGGTTAATGTAATTGTTTCTTTGTGGATAAGTTAACTCCTATAAGGTTAGAAGGTTAAGAAATTAGGGTATCATAATTAGGTGGATATTAATTTAAATTATAATTATTAATAATTTAATAAAGTAGTATAATTATATTGATTACATACTTTTAAATATTTTCTTAAAAAACATCATCTTGTTGTGTGATTTTAATCAAACTTCATTTCAAAACTAAAAAAAATGCAATAATCTTACAGAAAAATTCATATAGTTTTATAAATGATGAACAACCCCCATTAGTTCAAGTAGTGTTTTTATTCAATTTTACTTTATTTTTGTAATATCTTCAAATAGTTGTTTTAATTGACTTCCTCCTTTGAGATACGACCTTAGTACGCCACTCTGCTGCACCTATGTAACCACAAAACCATTAATCATTTAGGGGTGTATAAAAAAGCGCCCTTCAGCCAAAAATCCATAGATGGATGGGAATTTAGATAGGATGATAAAAAATTAGGAAGACATGTTGTGATCTTTTGTATAGGATTTTGGCTGCACATGGTAAAGGAATATACCATTAGCAGTGTTATCATATAAAAACAGTTACTATTCCACCACAGATATAGCTCTTCTTGAAAAAATGTGTAGGTGTACAAATTTTTCACTAATTTTTTGGGAGAAAATATGTGAGACTTCATTAGTTGGGCCAATCCATTTACAAGAAACAATAGAGAAGATTTTGTTGAACATTAATTGGATAGATATGGACCAGATTCATCATAATTCATACGAGGATAATTATCTGTGAACTTTTTCATTATAAGAGAGTTTCCATGTGTTATTGAGAATCTTCTTATGTGACGGGAATTAACTCTTCAAGATGTAGTTAATGATATCACTTTGATATGTAGTCCCTGTTGAGATACATGAATGGGTTTTTGAGGTGGCATATCAATTATATTTTCCACAGTGGTTTAGTATTGTGAACAACACGTTTCTTATATCTCAGTTGAATAATTGGTAGCTCGATCATGACTATGTGATCATACTAGATCATGTTTAAATAGATTCATATGTTTCATTGCAGAACATAGTAGAGTAGATTTTGGATAAGAAAAAAATTATTTTTTTTTGAAAAAGCATCAGTCTAGTCAAGTTTTTAGTGATCAGGGTTAGATTCGAGAAGAAACATTAGAACAGAAGAAGTAAATTAAATGGAAATGGATGAAAATATTTTATAGAAATGATGGTTTTTACATTCTGGGGATGGAATGGAAAATTTTCTGGAGAATGTAACACCACAAATTTCATGTATGTAAACATTATTTTATGATTTGTAGGTATATAATGTTTTTGGGTGATGTTTGGGAGGACATGGAGACACTTTGGAGTGTTTTTAAGTATTTTCTAATGGTGAGACATCAGTGCACGATTAGTGTATACGCTGAAATGACCATAGGAAACCGTTCACAATGACCCATAGGATTCTGGGTAGGCTCACAATTAAGTAACATGGTTTAGCTAAACCATTTGACCACATAGTAGAAACTGTGAAAATATGGACAATGGGATTCAATACGATTGTCATATTGTTTGGAATCTATGTGATCCAACAGTTTGAGGCTTCCCATGGATATAGTGTTTGGTTCATTATTATTTCATAGTTTGTTTAACCATGCGATTAACCATACATGTTAAAAAAAAGAGATCAAAATTGTTGATCTAGTTTAGGATTAAGACTTTACCACTCATTTTTTCCAAATTGACCCTAACTCAATTTTTCTCCCCCCAAAGAAGTAAATTTATCTCCCACCCATCCAGAGGTGATCCCAATACTTCCCTTATTGTGTTGAATCCAAAATTTAACATAAAAGGATTTATTCTTATTTCTTTAACTTGGGTTTCATAGATCTACATCTCTGTATATAACAGTTCCCTATATCTATTCCCATTATGGATATAAATGAGGTATTTTAATCCAAATATGAATATATTTGCCTTTTTGTTTCTAAGAGAATAGATCATAGGTAGGTATTGAATATTTGACTAGCATTGTGGATTTTTTCTTGTAATTTTATGTTTTCTACATGTTTTCTAATGTATGTGGCCCCAATATCGACTCCACTATTTAGAACATTAAGTATTGGTTTAAAATTTATTTTATTGATTAAAATTGATTGTGAAATTAATGTGAAATGTATTTTATAAAGTATCATTAGTGATGGTTTGTGGAGTTTTGTTGTATTTTTTCATTTCTGTTCAATGTGATTTTGGTAAATGATTTTGAAATTTGGATTTTAAAATAGTTTCTTGGATCAATTTATAGAAAATGTATTTTGAGTAAAAATTTGTTTTATTGAAAATGTTATGGCATTGAAATTTTCTTAGCATTGAAGTTATATAGGAATTGGAATAGTTTTTGGTGATTGTATTGGAATGGATGTCGGGTATACATGGTGGTGTGTTCTCACATTAAATCACAATGCATGGATGAAATATGAAATTATTCATAGTTCTAATGTTTTAATAGAACATTGGATTTAATTATCTTGTGATGATATGGAAGATAGATGAGAAATTGTTCAAGAGTATGAATATGTCCTAAAAATGATTGCATGTGTGGATGTTTGGGTAGTGGATTAGAATGATTTATATGAAATGATACTTATGAAATGGTTTGAGAACATTGTTCCATTGTTTATCATGGAACATTTTATTGTTTTTAGAAACATATTTTACAAAGAAATTTTCTTTATAAATTTTTATAATAAAAATTTATAAAAAAATTATATATTTTTTCATATTAATATACCAACTTTTCCTATCCTATTGGCATGAGTAGGTAAGTCATTTTTAGAAAGAATGTTATGTTTCATTACTCACCTCTACAATTGATATTTGGTGGTTTTATAGTTGTTTTTACCATGAAATAGGAAAATGTAGTGTATGAGACTTAACTAGTGATGTTTAGTGATGCTTGGGTTGTTTTGTATAGTGGATCATGGAGAAAGATGAAGCTTTGGATTTGTGGTTGTCTTTGAGTTTATGGGCTTTGTAGTCTTCTACTATGTACTTGGATGTTTTTTAATATCCCTCTATGGTACTTGGATTTAGTTTTATTTAAATATCAGTGGTTCTGTTATGTTGTCTTTCGTTGATATCATGGAACATGTTGAGGATTATTTGGTTATGAAATGTTTGGTTGGTTATTTTATTTTCAAAGCTCCAATAGTCCGCCAACTATTATTGAATACCTTTCCATTTATTTCCACCCTTCAGCTTCTTGGGGACGTCACATAATTTTAGGAAGTTTTCTCAAACCTTCTTAACCTAATGAGGAGTGGTGGGATGTAACAATATATACTGATGTTATTATATAATCATGGGTTTAAATGATTTAAGTGAGTTGTATGTTGAAATAAAATAAAAATTCACAACTAAGGGTGATACATCTTCTTTGAAAAATTTAATATGGTTTTCACTTAAAGACCTTATAGGTAATACTAAATATGCTACAAAGTATTATAAGATGAGGTGAAGGAATTAGGGAATTTATATGCACTAGTGTTGGATGAACCAACATGTTTTTTCATGTTTTAAAAGATATGAGAGTGGGTGTACTTTTCAAATTGGGGGGAGGACACTATTGGAATTTTTGATATGAAACTATTACAGTCAGGATTTTCTCATGACTGATGACTCAAAAATAACATATTCTATCCATTTAAGATAAATGGACGAAATATGAACATACAATAGTCATTATACGAGTATTTCATAATTTTTAAATGTTATGATCTTTGTTTAACAAATGGAAAACCTGTGTTTACCTTAAGCACGGTAAATATTTTTTCCTTTTTCAATTATTCATTATGGTAAAAAATTATCTTTGTCTTATTATATAGTATAAATAGTGTTGATTCAGAATATATAATCTACACTTCCAAATTCAAATAATATTATAGGAATAGTTTAATTTTAATATAAACATGTAGATTTGTTAGAAAAATGGTTTTCAAAAATTTATTTTTTAATGAAAAGATGATCTTATATTAACTATCACAACCCATCCCCCTGGGCCCACATTATGACCAACCCAAGATCACCTTCTATAGGCTAGGGGTTGGCAACATTAACTAGAAAGGTATATCCCTAAAATGGGAAGGCATTGTCTTTGAACCTACAAACACACAGAACAAGTAATCAAAACGAACAAATCGCGTTGTATAAATGATGTAGTGAAAGTGAAAAGTAAAGTAGAATGGGATAGAATTAAAACCCAACTAAAAGAAAATATATAAAAAAGGGAAAATATATCATATGGTCGTCTGCCGAGGATCCTACATAATGGGTAGGTACATCTCATCATGATGACTCTTCACATCAACCAGTCACCTATATGCACCATCTAGTCCTGTCACTCTAGCCTCAGTCAAACATTTTCTTTGTCTCACTAGAAACAAAATGGTTTGGGTGAAGCTCATGTAGGTATGAGTATAACAATACCCTGTAGGCACCCCAAGACCTTTGATGGTCTCCCAGAATTCCACTAGGTAAAAACCACAAAGCATGATCTCAATCACAAATAATAAAGTAGAAGACTTGTCTCAAAACCTGTATATAACCTAAATAAAAAGAATAATGATGGATAGTCTTAAATCTATATGAAATTTATTCCATTCAAAAGTTCCACTGTAGAACAATGAAGAAGTCATTCCAAATCTGATCCACACAGGTTCGTAAGTCACAGATCCACATATGGTCGTAAGTTGATAATCCACGACATGACACTCTAAGGTTGGACCTCGCTCAGTCTCAATACTACTGATCCACACATGGTCATATTTCATTGATACCCATAGGTTCATAAGTCGATGATCCATGATGGTCCTATCTAATGCAGGTCATTGCCAGGTCGCACTGCTTCTGATCCCCAAAGAGTCGTAAGTTGTCGATCCACACAATTTTGTAAGCCATCGATCAATAATGGTTGTATGTCATGGATTCATAATGGGTCTCTCTAAATCTAGTACTCTTCGGGTTATGCTAATTATAATTCACACAGGGTCGTAATTCAATGATGTTGATCAATAAATGGATTGCTTTTCACTAGACAGCCAGCCACACAATTCTCGCACTAGGTGTTCCTGAGTTCTGTATGTTCTCCTCCCCAATCAATCGGTCATTCCTCAACATCCATGAATACCCATGAAAAATTCACCTGAATAACCACCATGTCATATGAGTTCTAATACAAGAGACGATGTGTCAATCAGTCTCCCTATCTTTATGTTATAAGCATTGTAGTGTTAGGGGCCTGATTGGATTTGAGGCCGATCCACCCTGTCCATACTCCAACTTTTCCAATACCAAAGTAGTGTATCTCAAAAGCACTACCTCATCCTATGAATTTTAGCACCATAGACGTTTTTTCAAACATACGTCTGGTTTAAGAGTTATGGAACCTTAAGAGTAACTGGTTGAAACTACGTTTAGGTATAGTCCGACCCAGTCAGGCCGAACCGACTCGGCCTGAGTGACCCATCCTGACCAGGGCCTGACATAGTCCACTAGGCCCCACACAGACTGGCTGGACCCAGTCCGGTCTGCCGGCTGGGCTTGGACGCCAGATGGGTGCGGTCCTAGCACCCGACCGAACAGACAACATCTTTTCGATCATCCACCACTGGTTCCAGGTAGGTGATTCCACTTTAGTTGACCAGTCCGGTGGACCGGTCTAGGGTAGGACCTGCAGATATTGTTCTACCACCATCGTGGCAGGAACCGTGACATCTCCTCTGCAACACATCGTCTGCTCAAAATGCGGCCGACATCAGCTGGCCTCCCCCTGTCAATCATGGTGTCTGCGGTTGCCACCACCTTCGTGCGGCCGGTGAGAGCGGTCTGCCGCAATCGATCGTCGGTGTTGCGACACCGATGGTGCCCCGCCGGAGGCACTTCCATGGGCTACTACTGTATCTCTGGTGGTCCGATTTTCATATTTTCTTCTCTTATGGGCCTCACGGGATGCCACATACACTGCGCGACCCCTGGTTTTTCCATTATTCCTTGTTTACCAATCACCCATGAAGAATGAAACGGAAGAAAAATCAGAGGAGGGTCTGAGCCCTGTTTGGTTTGACCTGCACCCTCCATGTTAGCATTATAACATGGGAATAATTCTGACATCGTCATGATAATATAAATCATAAAACTATTAGATTAAATTAAAACCCCAACCTCCAACTCATCGGATTCCTCTGATGACGAAGTAGGATAATCTGTTGATCGATGATGATCATTCATGTTCGTCATTTCCCGTCAATGTCCAGTTTGAATCCTCTATTGCATCATCAAATATCTATTCTTTGTTGGAGGAATATGTGACCGACTTTTTGTGGGATAATTTTCTTGTTGCTCTCCCTAATATAATTCCAATGGGTTGATTAAGGAAAATAATGGGAATCACCTACGTAGAGTTCATTAGTGTGGTTCATTAATGAAATTCTATTAATGTTCCATTAATACTACTAGATTCATGGTTACGTAACCAATGTATTATATCAATAAATGGATCTCAATCAATTATTGACATTACAATGTGGTCCTGCCACCATCTCCTAACAGTTGTAAACTGAAAAATATAATGAAATTGGTTTTTTATTTTCATTGAAAAGTCCAAAAATTACCTTTTTTATTTAACCCTTTTCGGTCGAAGTTATGCTTCACCTAATGGAATCCTAGTGCTTGGAATTCAATGGAACCCTTATATTTTTAATCCATGTAGTGGTTCAAAAGATGGAAATATATGCAATAATATTTACAAAATTTACCTTAAAAAAGATCAAAATTCCATTTTGGGCACAATTATCCTTGGAATCATGTTCCATCAATATTCACAGTCTCGAAATAATTCTATTCAATTAAAAAAATTATATGGAATTTTTGGATCGTTACATTCCCCCCACATTTTTACGTTTCATCCCCAAAAGCCACAAAAAGGATAAGAAAACAAATAGGGGTACAAAGCACGAATCTAAGCCTCCTGATCCCATGTTCTCTCTTGAAGGTTCTTGTGTTTCTGACAAACTCGTACAGGAGGAATCGACTGTCCACAAAGGCCCTGCTCTTATTTATCCTCTGTATCCACTATAAACTCATCAAAACATACTCCATTGTCAATGTCCATCTTGACCCAGTTGGTGACGTGTGATGGATCATGCAAGTATCTCCAAAGGTGCAACACGTGGAAAACGTCCTGCTCCATGTGCATCTTTGGGGGAGGAGATAAGCGACATGCCACCTAGCCAACACTAATGAGAATCTGAAAATATCCAATGATCCATAGAGATAGATTGCATCCCCGGACAAATTTCAGTAATCCTCGTCATGGTGAGAGCCAAAGGAAAATATGATCACCCTCCTCAATCTCCAAGGGACATAGACTCCTATCAGAATAAGACTTCGACCAGCTCTATGCAGTCTTCATCCACTACTGGATTACCTACACCTTCTCAGTGGTATCTCATACCAACTCTGGACCCATGAGGGCTGACTCCCTTAGGTCTGTCCATTATAAATGTTATCTACATGGTTTCCCATATAATTCCTCAAACGGTGCCATGCCAATGGAGGAGTGATATATATTGTTGAATGCTAACTCCAATAAGGTACAGTGATCCTATTAACTATATCCAGATCAAAGGACGCGATCATGGAGCATGTCCTAAAATGTCTGTATGGTCCACTATGTCTAGCCCTTAGTTTGAGGATTAAAGGTGGTGATCAAACATATCTTATTCCTGAATTATTCCTTCAATCCCTTCCACAACTAGGATGTAAAATGAGTGTCACGATTTGGGACAATCATTTATGGAACCCAATGTTGTCGAATTATCTCATGTATCTTGAGGTGTCCCAAGCCTTCAACTAATCCCTGATCTCAGAAGGGTAATAAGTGGGCTGACATTGTGAGTAAGTCAATGATCACCCAGATGGAATCATGTCTCCTAGACAAATATGGTATCCCTGTCAAGATGTCCATGGAGATTCCATCTCACATCCATTCTTGAACATCATGTGGTTCTTCTATGATTCCAAGAATATGATGTTTATTCTTCACTTATTGATACGTGAGGAATCTTGAAACGAACTCTGCCACTTCTTTCTTCATCCCTATCCACCAATATTAATGTCGTAGGTCCTGGTACATCGTCCCCACACTAGGATGTTCCACCAAAGAGGTTTTTTGAAACTCCCTCAACACCTCCTATTATAGTGTCACTGGTACCGTGGTGCGTCCTCCAAAAAGGATGATGTGCTCTCCACCTTCAAAAAATCAGTCAGGAGTTTGTCCTGAGGATATATGAGCATATCAGGCCTCACAGTCAATGTCCCTAAGATAGGCCTCTCATAGTTTCTAAAGGATTGAGGTAGTGAAAATCATATAAAGGAGGTAAGTGTCTCTATCACTATCCACAAAGGATATCTTCAATATGGCTAGCTTCTCTGTCACCCCAATCATCAAATGTAAACTAGACCTCCTTTTGAGTGTGTCTACCACCACGTTCCCCTTCGAAAGAGTATAGACAATCTCCAAGTCATTGTCATTGAGGAACATCAGCCATCTACACTATCTCGGGTTTAGGTCCTTATATAAAAAGATATACCTGAGTCTCTTCTGACCAGAGTAGACAGTAAACTATTCACCCATCAAGTAGTGCAGCCAAATCTTCTGGACAGAGACTAGTACTGCTAACTCTATGTCATGTGTAGCATAATTCTGGTCATTTTTTCACATGTTCCTTGAGTGATAGGTGTTCACTACATACTCCTCCACCTTGAAACATCCTATTCTTGTCTGTGATTCGTCATAGTAGACTACATACCCAATGCCCTCTTCTGGTATCCTCAAGATGGGGGCACTAGTTAGTATACACCTCAGCTCTTGGAAACTTTTAGGACAAATCTCTCTCCACAAGAAAAGTTGTCCCTTCTTTGCCAAAGCTGAAAAATGTGTATATACTCTGGAAAATTCCGGAAAGAATCTCTAGTAGTACGTGATCATTCCCAAAAAACACTACACCTCAATCACACTCCTAGGTGGCTCCGAAGAAAGTATTGCCTCTCTCTTCACTAGATCTACTACAACTCCATACACCTAGATAACATGTCCCAGAAAGTGGTCCCCCAATATCTATAATAGGCACTTCGAGAGCATAACATAGTGCTGGTGCTTTCGTAGTGTATCTAGAACTATCTGGAGATGAGTGGCATGCTTCTCCTCCGACAATGAGTACCATAAGATGTCGTCAATGAAGAACACCCTGATGTAATAAATGTAAGGCTGTATGATCCTGCTCACGAATCACATGAACACTACTAGGGATTTGTTAATGGAGAAAAACATCCCTACGAACTCAAATATTCCATACCAGCATTGGATTTTTGTCTTTGGTTCGTCATCATCCCATACCTGAAGCTGATGATAGCTTGATCTGATTTCTATCTTCAAAAACCATTGATCTCCCTTCAGATGATCTAAGAGATCATCAATCCTCAGAAGTAGATACTTATTTTTTATGGCCACCAAGTTGAGACGCCAATAGTATATGAATAACCTAAACTCTATTATTCATTCATGGCAATCAAAATCGGCACTAACAATGGATAAACACTATGCCTTTAGAATCCCATACTCTGTAAGTCCTCTAGTTGTACACTCAACTCATGAAGATATACGAGAGCCATCCGATTTTATAGTGTAAATATCAATGGTATCCTGGGGTACAAGTTGATGTAGAAGTCTACATATCTGTGAGAGGAAGTCATAAAAAATCATCAGGAAAGTCATCATCATATTAGTCCACAACTTCATGATAAATTAGACTCCTCCCATCAACTACTATGAGGGAAAGACTACCCAACGGATGAGTGATCAACTACACCATCTTCAGAGAATATCCATCATGAGATGCAATGGTTCCCCTCTATCCAGTGAAGGAAAAGCTAATCCAATTCTCATAGAGACACCACACTTTTCACCTAAAACAGTCGATCTGAGTATGGACTCAGGATAACTGGTCAATACCCAAGATGACGTCATAAGGCCTCGATGTTGCTACTAAGATATCCCAATAGAATCCCTTGCCTCATAGAGTAAGCTCACACTACCGGAACTAGTGTGTAATTGTAGAATACTAACTTATAAGTGTATTTAATAATATGTATTGAGACAATGTCTCTTATGTAACATCTGAGCTCTACATATGAGTTGTGGAAATAAAAGAGTAACTAACACCAATGTCAGTATGTACTGCAGCTAAGGTGGAGTACACATAGATCATACCTCTAATCATCTCTAGAGCGACATGTCCATAGACCTCAGCTTCAAAAAGATGATCTCGTCCCTATCCACCTTCTCCTTGAGGTCATTGTGGACCACATAAATGTGGTAGAGGTAGATCCTCAAATCACCACCAAACACCTATTGCACGGCCAGGTCATACACCATGTCTACCACCATGTAATCATCCCCACTCGAATATATTCCACTACCTCAGTGGTCCCTCGACCATATTGTGATTTTCATTGTGGTGGGTCGAACAATCACGAGCCATGTGACCATGCCCGTCGCACGAGTAGCACATTCTGCTCCTCTGCTAACCTCCTCTATCTCGTGAGCTCCGCACCTCTGACCCTTAATCCTAGGGTCATCCACTAGGTGGTCTGGACCACTTGTTTCTCTGTGTCATCTGCCTACTGTCTTATGTAGATGACTCGGCTATGTGTCATCTGGTGGGAGCTCTCATTGTATGTGCATACTCAGCTTGGAATCTCTCTACCACAAGTGATCACTCTAGCACTCCATCCTGTGTCGATATGTTGAGTGATATCATCGATGGTCTGATCTCCTATCGGAGACCATGTTCAAAGATATGGGACCTGAAGAAAGGGTCTCATACCCTGTCAGTGGAATAGCAGGAAATGTCAGTGAATTTCACCGTGTACTAGGACACTGAAAGGCTAGACTTATGTATATGTAAGAGCTCCAGAATACACAGAGAGCATAGAGTCGTTGTTAAGAACTCCTCCATGAAGTGGGTCTCGAAGTCGAACCAAGTGAGGGTCAATGAATAATTCATCTAGAGCGTCAGGCTCCACCATCTCCCTTATGTGCCCTGAAATATGATAGTAGCTAGGATAACCATCTAGTCTGCTAGTGTCTCGGCCAAATGGAAACCACGTGCCACAGCCTCTATATAGTCCTCAGCTGGCTATAGATTTGTCTCGCCCAGAAACTTTGGATGCCACAGTCTTGAAATAATGCAACATGCTCAGTCGGCATGAATGGTATGCTGGTAGGTCTGATGACAACTGTTGTCCATTAGATGGTGGTGCTTCTAGTACACCACCTGAAGGTAGCATCGCCAAGAGGGAGTTTCACTGATGCTTCATCGATCGGTGGGAAATCATCTTGAACTGTCTATGGAATCCTGGATGGAAATATACATGGTTGAATATTGATTTGAAATATATGCACCATGGTCAATAAGATATACTTGGTGAGCTGACTCAAAAGATATCAAAAGAAAAACATTCCAAAAAAATACGTGGTTAGTTTTTTCATGTTCCGAGTCGGAAAACAAAATTCAATGTCCTAGTGTGTGGATATGTCGGCCGTTGCACCAAAAATGGACTCCCTAGACTGAAATCCAAACTCAAGACACAAAACACTAATTCTCAATAGAAAAGATCAAAGACTTTGTTCTTTGGTAGAACCAACTCCTATGGTACCTCTTATTCACGACCTGTCCACAGGGGCCTACGTTGTGACTACCCAAAGACCACCATCCATAGGCGATAGGAAGGTGACTATCACCAGAAAGGAATATCCCTAAAATGGGAAGGAATTTCCTTTAAACCCACAAACACAAATACCAGGTACACAACATGAACAAACCATGTAATATATCTGTTGTAGTAAAAGTGTGTACTGAATGAGAATGGTCCAAAATAGTAACCCAACTAAAAGAAAATACATCAAAAATAAAAAATAGCTGCTGATGTCGTATTTCAAAGATCCTACCTGACGGGTAGGTACATCTTGTCCCTACAGATCTCCGCGTCAACAGATCACCTCCGTGCACCGTCTAGTCCTAGATCCCAGACCTCGGTCAAAGATGTTTATGGTCTGTACAAAAAGCTACATGGTGTGGGAAAATCCATACATGGGTGAGTATAGAAAATCCAAGTAGGGTCCTCGGACCCTCTAATTGTCTCCAAGATTTCCATAAAGGAAGAACCACAATGAATGTTCTCAATCAAAAATCACAATGTAAAATACTTATCTCACACAAGGTATATAACATAAAGAAAAGAAACAATGATGATTAGTCATAAATATAAATCAACATTATTACCATGATATGTTTCACTATGGAACCTCAATGAAGTCATTATAGAGGCGATCCAAATAGGGTGGTAAGTCACTGATCCACATAGGGTAGTAAGCCATTAATCCACGACGGGAAGCTCTAATGATGGTCCTCATCGGGTCGCGCTACTGCTGATCCACAAAGGTTCATAATTATTCAATCCACGTAGGATTGAAATCTATTGATCTGTATAGTGTCATAAGTCATTGATTCATGAAGAGCTTATATAGGGTTGGTCCTCATCAGGTAGCGCAATGGCTAATCCACACAGAGTCATTTATCATCAATCAACACTGGGTTGTTAGTCGTTGATCCACACATTGCCAAAAGTTACTGATCCATGATGGGCCACTCTAAGGCTTTTTCTTGTCATAAAATGCTACTACTAATCTACATAGGGTAGTATGTCACTGATACTGATCCACAAATGGGTCTCTCTTCACTAGAAAACCATGCACTAGATTCCCTCACTAGGTGCGCTTAAGTTCTGTAGGTTCATCTCATGGTTCCATATAACATAGCTAAACTTCTACAAAGAGCCATGAAGATGTAACACTAAGAACCTCCATGTAAAAAGTTTTATAATGAAACATACTTCATGTTAATCAGACACACGGTATGTACGTTATAGGCATTTTAGTGCCAAGTCCCCTGTTTGACTCGAGTCCGTTCAAACTCGACCATACTACAAAATTCTCCAAAACCCATGTGGAGTATCTCAAAATGAAATCCACTAACTAAGGGTTTTTTCTCCATAAATGGTTTGTCCAAAATTCATCTAGATTAAGAGTTATGACCCTTTAACCCTAAATAGATCTAACTAGGTCTAGGTCCTTGTCCGATCTGACCCAGTGGGACTGGCCCGACCAGAACCGGGTCCGACTCGCCCCTGACCGGCTGGACCCATTCCGGTCTTCCACCTGGCTATGGCCGCTATCTATCCATAGTCCCAACTCCCCACCTGATGGACATTGTCCATACAGTCTTCAACCGGGGGTGCAAGGATGGTTCCCCCCCTTCGGTTGTCCGGTCTGATGGACCTTTCAATGGCATGACCCATGGACGCGGGTCCAACACCACCGGTGACTGAGCCGCGGCATCTCCTCATGGGTGTGACATCCATCCTCGATGTGTATAGATTCATCCAGATTCCCCTCTCTTCCATGGAACCTGTAAGCACTGCCACCTCCCCAGGGCCGGCAAGGGCATGTCGCCGCCGCACCTATGGTGTCACGCATGTGGAACATCTGTGTGCCACCAGTGTAGCTCATGTGGTCTGATTTTATTCTGGTCTACACCAAAAAGCCTCCAAGATTACCTCTTATAATACAAGACCCCTTGTTTTTCCTTGTCACTGTGTTCCTCGGTCTTCTATGAAGATCACAGCCAAATCGAAATTTGTGGAGGGTTTGAGCCTTGTTCGGTCCGGCTCATGCCCTCCGCATTAGAATTATAGCAGTAGAAGAACTCAAACATCATCAAGAGAAGATGAATCCTATACCTCTTAGAATAACAAAAAACTACTACCTAATACTCGTTGGGTTCCACTTATGACGAAGGAGGAGAATCCGTTGTTTGAAAATGTTCGTCATCATTCGTCGTCACCCATCGATGTCTGGTTCGAATCCTCAATGGCGTCATCAAATCTCCATTTTTTGTTGGAGGAAGGCATTGTCGGACCTTTGTCAGAGCATCATCTCTTATTTCTCCCAAATCCATTGCCAAATTTTTTATTAAATAAATGAAAATGAATCACCTATGTTTCATTCATTACAGTGGTTTATTAATTATCCACAATTAATGTTCCATTTTTACAACAAGTGGTGTTGTTACATAACCAAATAATTATGTCAATAAATGGATCTCACACAGTGCATGCTAATTTACTTTGGTCCCGCCACCATCCCTCAATGGTTGTAATAAGAATATAATAACACATTTAACTATTTTATTATTAACTTTGAATAGTCCAAAATTTATATTTTTCTTCTGACACTTTTCGGTTGAAGTTATGTTATTCCTAACCGAATCCTAGCAATACAAATTCAACAGTTCCCTCATATTTTTAAATCGAGAACTGGTTCAAAGGATAGAAATATCAACCTACACGGACACTAAATTTACATTATAAAATTTTCAAAATTCTGTTTCGGGCACACCGGGTCTCGGAATCACGTGTTGTCAATTTTCACAGTCTCGTACTAATTACATTTAATAAAAATAATTTATCGAATTTCTGGGTCATTACATTAAATATATAAAATGTAATAATAATTAAAATAAGATAAATTATTATTAATTGATATATAATATATATATTCTATTTATATCATTATTTATTGTGTTTTATTTTTATTTCATAAAAATCATAATCATTTCTCAATATTAATTATTTATAGAAATAAGGGGTTTTGTAACCTAAAAATATACTTATTCAATGTAATAGTATAAATATGGTTTAATTATTATTAATCATATTAAATAATAAAATTTATACTTTTTGTAATGTTATATTAGATAATAAAAATATTGGGACATCATTTATATAAAATATTAATGTCTTTCTATAAACCAGTATTCCGACTATTCACAAAAAAAATTAATATTTCCTAATAAATACAAAAAATTTCAAAATAATTAAAAATCTATATTAGAATTTCGAAATTAATTTTTTAAAAAATTAATAATAGTATAAATAAATTTCAAATTATTTTTGAAAAGAATTACTAGATAGCCTTTTAGAAATAATACATTTTTTTCATAAAACATTTCTTTTTTTTCAAATAGTTCTTATTAAATTTCAAATCAATACAAAACAATTAAATTATATTATAAATTTGTAAAACATATATTTATCATAATTTGATTAAATATATTAATACATTTCAAAATAAAATCTAGGTAACAATGGTTATGTTAAAATAATAATATTTTAATAGAGTATCATGTTTTGTTTAAATATATTGTTTCCTGTAGTGGAATCTAAAAAATAGATTGAATTAATTACAAATAAATATGTCATAAAGTCTGAGGGTGTTACATTATCTTTAATTCTTAGGGTTGTGTGCCATATTTCTTATACAAAATGATTTTATACTTTTCAAATCTTAAGGAGTTACACTCAACTCCCTTAATTAATTGGAGTCATTGAAATTTATTCTTGATATTAGTAATCTAGATTTTGATATTTGAATATATTTTTTTTTGAAACTGACATCATAGAATGGGTTAATAAATATTCCTCTTAATGAATGATAATATATGTATCATGCCTATCAATATTAAGATATTATTATGTTTCCATATAGGATAAAATTGGTTGATTGTTAATATATAGACATAGAATAAAAACATACATAATTATAGATAGTCATAATGGTTATTAATTTTAGTAAAATGAATGATGAAACAAATTTAATGACATCAATACCATAATTATATACCAACTATAAAGAAAAATTAATTCATTTGATACAATGGAAAAATGATAATATTTTTTTCAAGAACCTTTTCCTAAGATAAAGAGTTATTTTACTTTGTAATAACTCATTGAAATATGCATACTTGATATCTTTATATATGATAAAAATAACATCATTCTCCGGCCATGATTTAATAAATTTCCACTTCCTCTCTTCATACATGAAATGAATATCAAAAATTAATATTTTAATACCTAGAGAAAAAAATAATCTTTTAATGGATCAAAACATTCTTAGAATAATAACAAGATATTCCTCATACCTATATTAAAACCATAATAGTAATCTAAAAATATGAAAATACCCAAAATGAATGTGAATATATTAATCTTCATTATTCAATAAAAAAACCAAATTTTTATTACCATATATCCAAAATATCCTTAATAACCATTACATGAAATAAGGTCTTAAACTCAAAGGAAATATTTTTCCCTTCTTGTAATATATCCAAAAACGTAAGATAATTCTTCCCAAATGATCAATTATGTCATACATAATCATTGTATAAAAATTTGAGCAATAGAATATTACCCATATTGTGGTGAACTTCCACAAAAATAACATTTTTCATAATGTTATTTGGTAAAAACTATGGTTTTCTATAAAAATTATTATTCTTAGAAAATTAAATAATCATAATGAGATAACTCCAAGAGTTTAACTATACTAATAATCATATATAAAAAAATATGAAGTCATTATTCCACACATAACAAATTATTTTTTAGAAAACTTATATTAATATAAAGGGTTATATTAATAGAATTTTCCCTAAAAACACTCTTAATTATCTATTACTTCCATCAGTTCATTCCTTAAATAGAGTATTTATGAATTGAATCATTTGATTACAAAATTATATTATCAACTCATGAATCATTATGTTTAATAATGGTCATCCATGATTGTTATATTTTTAAATCATTCATGTTCGTTCATAAATAGTTTATGAATTTCCAAAACAAATCCCCTAGGAGTGTAAAAAATGGTATGTATTAAGGATCATTTTCATTTATATGGAAACACATGAGTTCAGACCGATGATCATTTTTCAGAGTTATTACCCAAAGGTAAATAAATTCTTGAGCCACATCCCCTTATAATATCTAGACTTATATGTAATTATTAAAAAACCATTCACTATAGACTTCCCCAAAATTACATTATAATTTTAAGATCAATTTATTATACTTAGTCAGATCCATATACATATCATTAGGGATCTAATAATGGTTTTATCATCATAGTTTTGAAGTTTCACTGAAAAATTCTTATAAATCCAACAATTACGACCCATTAATTTTACCCATATTATTAGATGATTTTTAAATGTTAATATACATTAACTAAACACAAGGATCATATAGGTATAGTGTCTTTGGAAGAATTGGTTCTTTAAACATGAAAAGGAATTAAAAACATAGTATCCTTATTATATTATGTATAGTTAACTACTAAAATATAGTTGAGTTATAAATTTCATGTTATAAACTAAGGGATACATAATGGAAGTGGTGATAAAAAAATCCTAATAAGGGAATAAACATGATAAAGAAACATAACATATTACTCAAAGGTATAATTTGATATCTTTAAAGAGAAGGATCATAATTAATTTCGTAGAAACATATCATAATAATAATAATATATTAAATGAATAAATCATTATAAATATGGAAACAACATATAAAATGACATAAATATTTGTCATTTATAGCCTCCTAGACCATATCACAAGGTGTAATAAGTCTAGTAACAGATTGAGTTTACTCTCTAATCCCAAGAATGAAACCTCATGAGGCTAATTCTTTCCCCAATGCATTAGTGTGCTATCTGGGAGCAACCATCATAACATATTAATGATCTATGTGTGACAAATAATTGAAATAAATGATAATTTTTAACAAATATATTACAGGTGAAAAGATAATGGGTTGAATAATCTTTCTTCACATCCTATTCACAATAAATGTCATTTTGAATGAATTTGAGAAATGAATAGAATACATTTATTAACATCACAATGTAAGGGATAATAAACTAGTATTATAAGTAAGATATATATACATAACATAGAATTAACTCAAAAAATAAAAGGTTATTGTCTTTGATTATAATACATTTAAAAATAGGATATTTTTTGAGGCAAATAACCTTTTTACATTGAGTAAAATCATATAATGTCATCTTATATTGAAATTTATTATGAATGATAACATTGAATATTTAATTAAAAAATATCCCTTAAATTAGGAAAACACATATATATCAATTGAAATATTCTAAAACATTAAAGGACATATTTTTTTAAAAAAATAATGAATCCTCAAAAGGAATAATTATAAAAACTAGAGGTTGAGATTGTAGATGAGGTTCATTCATGTTGAATATGTTAGAAAATACCATTCTAATTTTGGAAATAAAAGTTAAAAAGTACCTTGTTCATAAAAATATTAGAAGAAAAGGGGTATTTAAAAAAATATCTTTAAAATATATATTAGAAAATAACAGTCAAAAAAATTGAGAACATTTTCAAAAAAAAAACATGGATTTGGAGGGAAATGTATTTTTTAGCAAAGAGAGAAATGATGTCGTATTTGGTTAAGAACATTTTATCAAAAAAAATTTATGAACAAATGATTAGATGGTGGATATATCAAATAAAAAAATCATTAATAATAAATTTATAATAAAATATGTTTGTTTTATTAAGTAATGATCAAATAATTGTTAGGAATGAAATTTTAATCCTAAAAATTATTGATCAAAATGATATTGAAACAAAAACCTTTTTTGGTTTGGTAAAATTTGAAACATAACATCCCATGAATTAATAGATTATTTTTGACCAGAAATATCGAATTTTTTTATTCATAAACTAATATGTTAATGGTCAATATATAAAACTTAAAAAATTAGGTCTATAAATTGATATAGGACTCGAAGAAGTATTTTATATGATGGAAACCCTAAAAAGTTTGTATATATGTGGTTACTTATTATCCCTCTTGTTATTTTTTGTGAAATATGTTATCCAAAAAAATTAAATTTTAAATAAAAAATAATTTAATCAAATTTCATGTCAGACATCATATTGTAATAATATAATCAATGATGTATTCTTTAACCTGTAGAAGGTAATCGGGGTTATGAAACATGTTACCTCATGATTCTCTTCCATTGAGAAATATTATTCATCCTTTATAGTAGTTTATTCCTATTATTAAGTAATAAAAGGGACATTCTAATATATATAACAGAATATATGATCCTATTATAACATATTAATAACTGTTAATCAATAATAAATCATTATTATTACTATTTCGTGTGTTAATTACTTGATTTATTATGAATGTATTATTACGAAAGTTACAACTATTAAATATGAGATATACATTAATCATATTAAGAATGTTATTACAGTATTAATAATAATTTTTCCATTACATATTTATTTATAATCTTTATTGTATTTTGATCATTGGAATTAATAACATATCATTGTGGAGATAGTATATCATATATACACACAAGAAATGGGAGATTATCCATATTTTTTGAATGGGTAGTGAAGTGAATGAAATATTAATTTTACAATATTAATATAATATAATATATATATATATATATCATATATTCATTGATTATATCCTTTATTTACATTAATGAAATGTGTTTTTGAAAACTGAACATCATTTCTTTGTTAGGTGGTAGTTCACCATCTACCTGATTGACGTTATCTTATTATATAAGGAATGAAAAGAAAAAATATATATTTTATATTATAACATAAAGGGTATAATGTAAAAAAATCATATTTAAACATATGATAGATCATTATATCTATCCATTAGAAGCAGTGATGGAACACAGAAAATGTCGGTTCATGAGGCGGTAGTCCTCCCTAAACATGATCAATAGTTTTGTTTCCCTTTTGTGGGACGATGAAATTGTTTTAAAAAATTCAAATATCAAAAATTTATGATTATATAGATGATATATACTTTATTATATCCAAATGGTATAATATTATTTGGATTAGGAGTATAAGGAAACAACATAAAACTCTCTTATTAGGATGTTTCCTCTAATCCAGAAAACGTTTTTTCGTTTGAAGAAAAAGGCCATCCAAAAATTAATTTTTGAAAACTGAAGGATTTTGGGATGGTTTTACATAATAAAGGATGTAATTTGGTCAATTAATTGATGAACTAAAGGTTTTTTAATCAGTGGAATGAATACAATACGGGTGTCCTTTTATAAGTTTGGGAGAGGACACATGGAGAATTTTTAGAAAGAAAGAATTTTAACAACATTCTTTACACACCAAAAGGCTCCAAAATGGTAAAATTTTTATTATTTTTATAAATATCAATAGATAACAATAACTATATAATTATTGGGTAATTTTAAACCCTTAAATTTTTCATTTTTACCTGACGTGAACCCATTTTTACATTAAAATATGTAATTTTTTTTACTATTTTCAATATTCATTATGGTTATCAAATAATTATACATTATTAGATATTATAAATTATTTTTGTTGAAAAAATGTAATAAAATTTTCTAAATTCAACCCATATACATCGAAAAATTTCATTTTTAACTAAACATGTATACGAGTCGATGACGTGATCTGTCATGAATTGCATTTTTATAGAAAATATGATCTCACATTAATGACATGACATGTAATAACAGTAATACTAAATTAAATTAAGATTTATAAACATAAAATATATATTTTTCTTTAAATCATTTCTAATAATGGTTTATTTTAATTATGTAAAATTGAAATACATTGTACATAGTAAAATAATTTTCATAATTTTTTTTAATGATTAAAAATTTACTTATATTATATCATAGTATAAATATAATTTAAATGAAATTTTTTAGAATTTACAAGATTAAATAATTCTAATTTTAATATTAAATAAAATTTATATAATAATGAGACATTATTTATTAAAATGAATAATTAATTTATATTAATTAGTATTTTTACAATTCATTGAAAATGTCTTATTGTCCAAAAAATCATAAAATTCATAATTAATATATATTAATTTTATTATTCAATTTTTTTTCAAAAAAAATCATTTATAATGGGTAAAAATTAATTTAAAATTTTTCAGAAAGTATAAATTAGCAACATTTTGGAAAAATACAACTTTTTAGAAATTTTATTTTTCAAATTGTTCATATTTTGTTTATAATAAATAGATACCCATTTAATTTATTTTAAACATATATAAACGTAATAATTTTAATAATTTATTTATAAATATTTATGCATACCATTTTAATAGATATTTTATAATGGTGAAGTATAAATAATAATAATTTAATAGAGTATGACATTTCATTTAATCCAAGTGTCCAATGCATCACAAGATATCATAGTGATATAATTTATTTAAAACATAATATAAAATAAAAACATTGGGAGTTCCATTATATTCTAGTCCTGGGTTTGTGTATCATATACATTATCCAATATGATGTTTCTCATTTAAAATCTCATGGTGTTAAACATAACCTACTGAGTTTTGTATCATAAGATCATGGTAACTTTTGAAATTTGGAAACAACACATAAAATTTCTTAAACAGGATTCAATGAAAACAACCTAGACAATATGACATAATTTAAAATGAGTTAAAACATATTTGGGTTACTCAAGAATCCCAAACATGATATCTTATAAGACGATAATATTACCCAATGTTATGGAGTGCAATTTGGGTTCATGCAACAAAACATGTTTGGATTATATGTGTTCCACATAAGTGATTTCAATCAAAACACATAACATAATAACAACTTATGTAAATAAAATATTTTACATTATCTTATCACACATCATAAGAAATATAAATACGATAATTCTTTAAATTTATAAATGAAAATATGGAAAGTATCAATCAAACAATGCAATAGTGAATAGGTCATATATATATATGTGATATAATATATATAATGTAGAATTATTACAAAACTTAAATTGTTATTTTTTGTAAATTTAATTAATATAAAATTATTACAAATGTTCTAGTGGAAAATAACATGTTCTATTTGGAAATAATTATTGAAAAACTAAAAATTTAAAAAAGTATTTTTATTGTCCTTTTAATTTAAAATAACAATATTTAATTTTATTGGATTCACTAATGGAAATAAAACATATCATTTATGAAAAATATGTTTCATTTAGAAAAAATTAAAACAATTATTTACATCCAATTTTTAATAAAAAGAAAAAAATTCATGATTTGGAAAATGATAAGAATATTCTTTCAAAACAATTTAAAAAAATAGAAAATTGTAAAAAGAATTTAAAAAATCATAGATAAATATTTTTAACAATTTTTGGAAATCATATTACTGGAAAAGTGTGCATTGGATAGGAACGTTCTTCAGCCAAATAATGAAATAAAGACGATTTACTTTAAAAATATTATATCAATGATTCTAAATAAAAGAGAAGGAAAAATAATACTACTACATAAAAAGGTCATTAACCACCAAAGGATAATAAAACGAAAGAGTTTTATTAGTAATTTCTGATATAATTTTGAACAATATAAATTCATGAATAACCAATCCTAATTAAAATTAGATTTAATCATAAACCCTTAACACATTCGTAAAATTTGTGTAATAAATCCAATAATTGAGGATATTGAATTATATATTAAAATATAATTAATTTTTAAGGATTAAATATATAATATTTAATTGTGTGGTATATAATCCATATAAAATAATTTGGGATTAAAAATAAACTTCTGTATCATGGAGGGATGTTTTGAGAAGGATACCATTAAATTGAGCACAAGTCGTGACAAGTATTTTTTATCATACATAATAATAAACATATTAGTATTATTAAATTTCATGAAATAGTTTTTTAATTTGTAGGATTAATTAAAATTCTTTGTTACCATGCCATATTCAATTACATAATCAATTATCTTCAAAGACAAATACTTTAATGATAAAAATACCATATTTCAAAAAATCACTAATGTAATAAAATTGAGGTCAAATATTTTATTATTTAATCACATCAAAATGTTCAATTATGAAATAATTTCCGTTTTTAATCCTATTTTATAATTTTAAAACAAATAATGAAACATGGTTGTGAAAAAATGAACTACATTAAAATCACAAAGAACGTAGGACTTATGTACACATGATTAATGTTTCCATTTTTTGATGATGGTGATAGAAATAAGATAAGTGTTATTATATATTTATAGTTTGATAATTTAATCACAAAAATCATATTATTTCTAAAAATACTGATACATATTACATTGATGTGATGTGGTTATAAATAAAATCACATCACTACATGAGGAGGTAGTCCGACTTACACAAAAATGACATTATCATTTTCAATTCATATGAATTAAATAAATTCTATAATATATTAAATTCCTAAAATGGATAATGTGTAATTTGTATCTTATATAAACATTAAATTATTCCTTACTACCTTCCATGTTAACCCTTGGTGAAAACAAGTCGCATCACTCTACGATGTGGTATTCAGTAGTACACATGAGTGATATTATTATATTCCTTAAAGAATAGAAGGCAAGTAGGTGACAATGATATTATAATTCCTATGGTATAATTAAATTATATATAAAATATATAAATATTAAATAAATAATTATATTATTCTACGATAATAGGTTATGGAAAGCGAATTACATTGGTTCATGATGATGTAGTATGATGTACACACCATCAGTGGTTTCATTTCCTTTTTAAAAGTGGATGAAATAATTTTAGGTGACTTAATTTAAATAACAACATCATAGTGTATTAAAGATATTAATTTTATTATACTATTAATGTATAATGAAATTATATTTATGTGGTAGAATAATTAAAATAAACTGTTATGTTAAGGGTGTTACCTCATAAAAGAGATTGTCTTTATGTATTCACCAAAATCCTTCCAATGATAGGTTTTTAAACAGAAAATGGACTCAATGATTTTGGGAGGGAATTAAGGAAGGTATTATGGGAGGAATATCATTTACTACAGGGTAATATATTTATGGATAGAAGTGGATATGGTTGAACTTCTGGATGTGGTGGAGATGAAACATTTGAAATTTTGAAAAAAGTAATAATTAAAACCTCAATTTTTACAGGACAAAAGGATCCAAAAAGGACTAGTTACAGAACACATAAGATTAATGGTTTATATATTACCATATAATATGAATCAGTCATTTTCTTCTCATTTTTAACAATATGATTTTTTACCCTCCCTATGTATACCCATTTTTACGAATAACGAGATAATAATTATTACTAATTACAATATTAATTATAATATAAAATTTAGTTTACCTTACAAGATAACATAAATTATTCTATTTCCAAATATTGAAAAAATACTTCAAAACCTAGATAATTTATTTTTAATAATATAATTTAAAATTACACCTATTGATGTTTTGAAAAAATGGGTTTCAAATAAATGCCTTTTTCAAGCATAATATAATATTTAAATAACTATATCACAAGTAATCATAACCAAATGAATTGAAATAAATAATTATATGGATATAATATATACATTTAATTGAAGTAATTTAAAACTATATGTTTTTTAAATTAAATAACATGGATATACATTATGATCTTTAAAATAATTTTCAAAAAAATATGATTTAACCTAACAACAAACTTATAAGAATATATATGAAAACAATTATTTAAATTATAGTAATTTTTTATTATAATTTAATAATATATATTTAAATTTAAAAAAAATAATGGGGATTTTAAATTACATAATTTTTTTAAAATAAATGATAGTTATTTAAGAAAAATTTATTTTACCGACTTAGCTGAAAAATTATAATTTTCAATAAAAGTAAAAAATTAATCTAATTGATAATATTGATATGATTAATTTATAATTGGCCTCAATTGGATCATATATGTTTTCTAAAAATTCATTAAATATTAATTCTATTATTTTTTCATAGAATAGAGAAACAATAATTTCTGATGAAAGAACTATTTGACGAATAAATTGACATTGCATAAATATTATTGTCCAATTAATTAAAATTTATTAAAGAATTTATATTTTTATTACATTTATATAAAATTTTTAAGGAAATTAATCCTATTGATATCCTTTTATTTAATTTCAATTTTAAGATTGTCATATTTTAGTAATACTATTTTAAAACATATTATTTTTCTTATATACTCAAGGTTTCATATTGAATATTATATCAGACACAATGTTCTACAAATTTTTTTGGATGTTTCTGTTTCTAATATAATATAAAGCTATGAAATATTCTCAGTTTTCATAAAAGAATTTGAGAAATAGTTGAGAGTTCATATCATAAATGTAATAATTGATAATGAAATATTGTTAAAAAGTAATTCAATTGAAACCAATATTCCTATGTAATGAACTATGAAATAATATATTGTTACTTATATAACCTTGTTGAATATATTTACTGATAGGAAAAATTAAACCTTAGTCGTAGTGTAAGAATCAATATTACTGAGTTCCAGCCCCAAAAAATCATTACTTGAGCAACTATATGGACATCTATAGACATTAAAAATAAATGTTAGTTGATGTATGAATAAAGCATGAAATAATATAAAATGCATTGAAAGAGGAATATCATAGTGAAGTACTTAAAACATCATGGACATTAAATACTGAAGAAGTCCAAACATCCTTATTTAGAATAATATTTTTTAAATGTATAAAGATTATTCATTGGGGAATTTATTAAATGGTTTTTTTAAACATGCATAAAAATATAAATAGATTGGTAACTATCTATAATATTAATATTATAGATAATAAATCCTTTTTTTGAGTAATGTTAGGTAGCTGTTTAAATATTTAAATAAGACAATAGGGAAAATTATTTAAAAAACTAATGAAGACTCTATAAATCATGTAGATAATATTGATAATCATTCAACCAAACATGTTATGATGAGTGTTCTAAACAGAATGAAAAAAATTAGCAAAATTTTTAGAATCATGTTTAAAAAAAATAATGAATGGAAATTAGAATGCAGCATATCAGGACACAATAATATAGAGAAGTAAGGATTAAATGACCCTTATTTTTCATGTGTGTCGTTATTCCATTTTCTAGACTATGAAACATAATTATTTTATTAATTTTATTAATTATGAGATTAATTATAATGAAAAAATATTACTTTGTATCTAGATCCAAGACAATATAAATAGAATATTTATGAAATCAATAAGACATTTAGAAATTTGATCAATGAGAAATGTTATGTTAAGAAAAGAAATATTGTTTTATAATGGACACAATCAAAATAATTTATTTTAACATCAATAAAATATTTATCCTATTGGAATAATTTAGTCTATAAGATTATTTTCTACGTTTTCTACTCATAGAAATTGTATAACATATGAAATAATTGTGAAGTATAATTTTTTAAAAAAGAAACATAATGGGGAGGTT
Source organism: Viscum album (assembly GCA_963277665.1). NCBI lineage: Eukaryota > Viridiplantae > Streptophyta > Magnoliopsida > Santalales > Viscaceae > Viscum > Viscum album. The sequence goes on along the minus strand of OY728160.1, from coordinate 619,315,572 downwards.
TTTTTAGGCATCCTAATGTAATATAATTTAAATTTATTGACTAATGGTGTGATGGTTAAAGAAACGTCACCAATAAATCATATAATTAACACCATTAAGGTGTTTCATCTTGAATAAATACTTGAAATATGATAAATAATATAAATAAAAGGGGAAAATTATTATATTAAATATATGAGCATTGATACTATTATTATAATTATAAAAGTATTTATTTATGGTTCCAGAAGTTATGTTGTGGGAGTTTTTTCAAGTAAAATTATGAAAATTTTTAACGTTAAATTCTTATATATGTGTGTTTAATTTATTTTTTTCATCAATAGGAAAAATTATTTTTTTAATGATGAATTTTCCTCATATGTATAAAAAATATTTCTCATGGAAGATTATATGATATTACCCATAATAATGAATGTTTCTGTGAAGCTGAGAAATGTTTCATTAAGAAAATTTGTGAATTATAAGAAAACAATATTGAAAATGATATAAAAGAAACATCCAAAGAGAACTATGATATATATTTTATATGTATTTACAGTGTGGGAAAGGCTTAAATGTTTTTAGGAATACCCAGATATGAAATATTATAAAAATTTTCATTGATACATTAATAGAACAATGATTTAGGTAATTTTTTATATAATATATTATAAATTTACTTTATATGTGTACACTGGTGTTGAATATGATAAAATCTGAACTAGTATAATATTAATATCATGTGCTACATTTTTGGGAGATATAATTGTGAGAAGGAATTTCAAGAAAAAACATTAAGTGACACATGGAACTATTGAATCATTTTTTTACATGAAGCGGAACGATGGTATCTTATTATAATCTATTAAAATGTAAGGGAAAAGATCAACCGACAATGTATCAATCCATGTCAAAGCATGGTTAACTCTTTTGATGGCAAGGCAATCCACCGCCATGTTTGCTTCATGATACGTAATGGTGGCAATGTATCTGATTAGTAGAAGAGAATTGAGGCAGTTCATCTAGCATGCGGTGTGAGGCCAACAAAGGTTGATCACCCCATTTTAAATAGCATGCACAATTGTGGTGGAGTCTCTTTCTATCCAGATGTTATTCCACCCTTTTTTATTGAAATAAATAATGGACTGAATCACCAAAATCATTTCTTCTTAAAGTGTAGAGGCATTTCCACAACTCCTAAAGAATCATCAATGACATCTTCGGATAGAGTCTATAAATATTCTCCCACATCCTGTAGGACCCAGGTTTCCTATGGAAGCTCCATCTACGTTGATCTTGATCCATCCAAGAATTAGAGAATTCCAAAAAAAACCTTGATTGAATTCTTTGGCTTAGTGTATATGCCATCGATTTTGAGACGTCGAAGGATCACAAAGTCCCCAATCAAATTGTCGCAGTGGGCTTTCTAAATCCGGCCAACTTACCATATGTCAATAATAATCCTCCTCCGACCTCCCTTAAGATTAAATGAGTAATTGTCTTGAATAATATCATTTCTATCATACCATATCACATGTAGGATCTCAGTAACAACGAAGAGGAAGAGGTTCTTGATTTTATGAGAAGATTCAAGATCCACATAATGTTTTTGAAGAGATCAAATAGAGTCAGAGGATAACCATCTGCAGTCAAATAGTTCAGTAACATATTTCAAAAGGGAAAAGGATATAGAAAAAGAAAATAAATGATTACTGGATTCCTCCCTGTACTGATGGCATAATTTACATTTAGAGCATAGATGGACACCAAAAGGCTGAAGACAAACCTTTGTAAGAATATATTTATGGGAAATTCACAAAACAAGGTTAATCCTTGAATATTTAATCCACGTTCTGTCAAAAAAATTCAACCATGAAAAAATGTAGTCAGAGTGTCATGACACGTCCCCTGGGGCCTGTGTCTTAACTACCCCAAGCCTGCCTTCCATAGTCTTGGGGCTGGAGACTAGCACCAAAGGCGTAAATCCCTATTATTGGGATGGCATTGCCTTTATAAAATGGAAACACAAACAACCAGAGTAAAAGCAGAAGAAAACAATAATTATAGAAGCATAAAAAATCTTGAAGAAAGTACAAAGGGCCAGAAATACATTCCCAACAGAAAGTTACAACTATAACTGAAAGAAAGTACAACTGAAAAGAAAAATAGCTGAACGGTAAAGAGGCTCCTGGATCGTCCTCCGGGTTCCTACCTGAAGGGTAGGTACAAATGTCCCCCTCAGCACTCTGCATCTATCAGTCCCCTCTATGGGCCGTCACGCCAAGCGTCCACCTCTGTGTACCACCAAATCCTCGTACACTCTCCCTCATTCAAGGTTGTCAGTCGTCTGCATCCAACACAATGAGCTGCGGGCATAGCCAGTGCATGGGTGAGTATAACGATACTCAATAGGGACCCCAAGACCCTCATGGTCTCAAAAAATCCAAAATGGATAAACCACATATAAAGATCTCAACAGATAACCTTTAATTAGGTATATTCCCATACATATACCTTAGGTATCACGTAACTCATCTCAATCATGAGGAAAACACAAAGGTCATTGAATCAGCACAAACCATGATTTTTATTCACGATGAAGAAATCACACCTGCTGGATAACTCCTCATCTGTCGATCGCAGTAGTCATGTCGCGACTTCGAGGTGCTACTCCTTGACTTTAGAATACTGTGGTACTCTTCGTGTCGAGTAACACGGGTCTGCCGCCCCTACACAGTAGTTCTCCCTGCCATGGGTCTGCCACCCCTACACAGTAGCGCTCCCCCTGATAGCCTACATAGGTACTCCTTCTATCGTGTACCACGGTTCTACCTCCCCTACCCAGTAGCACTCCCTGCCTTGGGACTGCTTCCCATACATAGTAGTCCTACCCACTGGGCTAGTCAAGTCACTCTGAAACGAATCAGACAAGTAGTCATTAGGTCTCAACCAGCTACTAGGTCTCTGTACTCTGCATGCTCATCTCCAGGAGGATCCACTCTACTATATATTATACGATACTCCCTGAGTCACATTAAAGTATCACAAAGTACCGCATCATCATAGGGGTCTCAACGCATCAGACGTCTTGTCAAACAGATGTCCGGTCTATGAGTTATTATCCTTTTTATCCCGGGGCCCAGTTGGTTTCATGTACGAACCAACCCATCCCTATATCAATTGTACCCTGATATCCCATGGGGTATACTCAAAGGGACCGTTTCTCAATGATACTACCAATGTTGCTGACGGTTCGTCAAACGGACGTCCAGTCTGAGAGTTATTGGCTTTTCTGTTCCACGGGCCTGGTAGGTTTTTAAGACAAAACAACTCGACTGTACTCAAGCTGTTTCCAAACATGACGTGGGGTATTCCAAAATAACCATCTCTTCAAAATGAATACAACTTTATTGACGGCATGTCAATCAGACGTCCGGTCGTTAAGTTATATGTGTTTCCGCTTCGAGGGCCCGATAGGTTTCAGGTTCGAACCAACTCAGCCACACACAAACAACGACGAAACCATGAGTGTAATATATTGAAATGACTGTATCGATCTGAGGAATCCTACGCAACTGACGGTGCGTCGATCGGAGGTATGTAGATCATGTTATGGGAAATTAACCGAAAAAGGTCCCAAAAGGGGGGTCTGGGCCCAGTCCGACCCGGCCACACCCACCCTGGGTCGTCCCGAACTGGGTCGACCCGACCCGAGTCTGGGTCCAACCCTGCTGGCATGGCCCGGCCCAGCCAACGTGGCCAGCCCTTGCCCGGCCTAGGGTGAGGGGGGGGGTCGCTGGCACGACCAGCTGGTGTGGCATTAATCCACGCCTCCACATTTTCAGAACGGCTGAGCCGTTCCGGTTTCATCTGCCACCGCGGCTCTGTCGCGGCGGTCTGATCCGGCAGCGTGCCGCTACCGCTGGACGCCGCCGCTTCCTTCGATGAACCCCCGGACGTGCCCTGGTGGTCTGTTTTGCCCACCTTCTAGGCATGTGGCTCTCTTGGGACCCGCTCTTCACTGTGATGGCTACAAATTGCAGTTGTGTTTCAATTTTGACGTCGCAAAAACATTCTGTGCATCAAGAATGATACGGAGATGGGTCCGGGCTTGTTCGTTAGTCTGTACCCACCACGTTAGTGGTTCAAGTAATCATCCAAACAATTAAACACCCATGCTCGTGGGTATAATCACATATATAAAATATACATAATCACCCAACCTTGAAAAGTCGTCGCATGTCTTCGAATCGCGGAAGACGAACGTCGCGGTGGTCGAGACTCACGGAAGAACGGTGTCACTCAGTCAATGTCAGAGGAAGATCTGTCATCATTGGCGAAGCTCCCCACAACGGTTTCTATTCCCTTGATGTAGAGGAAGAAGAAGATTGAAGAAGTTGTTTCACATCTTTTGGTTTGTGGAGCATTCTTCGACGGATAGTATGATTTTTTTCAACAGAGTTGTTCTTCATTGGGAGAAGAACACATTTCTTTTCTGACTCTCCCGATCTTTGCCAAGCTTTCCCCAATACAAAAAATTCCAAACTAAAATAATATCCTAAGCTATTATTTTATTATCCCATATTAACATTTCCATGAAAAATAAAACAATTCAAATAATTGTTGACTCACCAAAATAATTAATGAAGGAATTGAATCCATGTGTTGGAATATTTAATAGAGATTGCAGGGTGAAATATTTAAGAGTTAATGAGGGGGGTTTCATGGTATTTTAAAGGGAGATGAAAGGTTATGGTTTTGTGTGGGCCCCACCTCAAAAATATCCCCTCATGGGTGCTTATGTGAGTGTCGGACCCACCTCTAACTCTCCTTGGGAGGAAATAACCAAGAACATAAATAAAAATATCAAACACATATTTTTATTTACTTTTATTAACAACCCGAAAATTTTCTTCCCCTCCTGAAAAAACACAACTACGGTAAAGGTCCCCTTAAGAAAATATCGGCGTTGTGAGTTCATCAATGTCCTCAGATTTAGATTCTGAGCACTTGTTCAAAATTTAGAAAACCCCACACGTACGTTTACTAAACCTACCCAAAAAAAACATCAGATATTTATTTTGAGCACAATGGGCCTCGGAATCAGGCGTCGTCAGAAACTGTGGACTCATAAAATTCCAAAGAATTTAAAAAAAAATATTCTTGAAATTTCTGGGTCATTACATTACCCCCACCTTAGTTCTTTATATCCCCGAAAAGCTACAACAAACACTAGGGAAACAAATGGGGGTACTGAGCATATATCTGAGCCTCCTGCTCCCATGTGCTCTCCTGGAGGTTCCCATTCTTCCAGAAATGTGCACTAGAGGAATCGACCGTCCACGTAGGACCCACCCCTATCGATCATCAATCTCCACTGGGACCTCCGCGAATGTTTCCCCTTCATCGATGTCCAACTCCTCGTGGTCGATGATGTGGAATGTTCGTGCACGTATCTATTCAACTGAGATAAGTGGATGACATCATGCACTCGGTGCATCTAAGGTGGAAAGCCCAGGCGGTAAGCCACCTCGCCTACTCTGCTGGGGACCTAGAAAGGTATGATGAAACGTGTAGATAACTTTATGCCTCGGCCAAATCTTCATAGACCTCATCGTGGTGAAACCCATAGGAAGACGTGGTCACCATCCTTGAACTCTAGTGGTCTCCATCTCCTATCAGCATAGGACTTATGTCTGCTCTCTGCAGTCTTCATATTCTCCTAGATGATCTGCACCTTCTCCGTCATAGCTTGAACCATCTGCTTGTACCTGGTGCTCCGCCTTCACTTGATGACAAGTGAGGCATCGTGAAACAAACTCGGATACATCCTTCTCATACCCGACCATCAATGATTTCGTCTATGGTCCTGATACGTCTTCACCACTCTGGGATGTACCGCTAGAGGGGAAGTGTGAAACTCCCTCAACACCTCTTCATGTATCCTTAATATGGGTGCACAAACCAACATCTGCCATAGCTCCTGAAAACTCCACTGGCATATCTCATACCATACGAAGGGATGTCCCCTTGCTCGTCAACACTGAATTTGATGCTGCATCTCTGGAAAAGTCTAGCACAAAGGTAAGTATGGACAACTCCAGAGAGATCAACTGCACCTTCTAATGCAGGATTCCATCTTGTGCTTCTTGGGGTTTCATTTTCTCCGACCAATAAAAACCCATACCAATGTTGAAGGTAAACCAAAACCTTTTTGCCTAATACAGTCAATCTATGTATGAACTTTGGTTTCCCAGTCCATACCAAAAATAACGTCGCAAGTCCTTGACGGTACCACCAAGTGGTTACAACCAAAACCCTCACCTCAGGGGTCATATCACACCGTCGGCATAAGTGTGATTATTGAGGCTCCTCCCAAAGGTATCTCTAGACGTGATGATCAAGTCAACATCTTAACTAGAAACTCTAGGTCTGAGACAAGATTCGTGGAAGAAAGGAATGATTGGTACCTATGTCTATTCCTATGGTAGCTAGTAGTAGACACAGAACATAACTCGAACCATTCTTAGAGACCTTGGGTCACACTCTCTGACCCCACGAAACTACTCTCTTCCATTTCCCTCCTGCTCCCTGAGCCTGGCGGGGAGTACAATGGCGGGTGGTTGTAACATGTCGAGATAAACACCACCTCATGCTGGCCTCGTAGCTCTGCTTCCACGTCGGCTGCTCTACAAATTCATCTATCCTTAACACTTACTCTTCTTGAAATATTTTTCATTACCAATGCTCTGAGACTAGTGCCAGTTCCCTGATTTCCCACTACAAACATTCTAAAGTTGTATACATTCATCCAAAGAACATTCAACCATAAAGGTTCTCTATAGCACCCTAGCATAAGTAGGAATGCACAGAGGAAAAATGTTGTCTTATATGTCCATTAAACACACCTCTCTCTGAGGTCCGAGCTCTAAAGCACTGATTGTATCGTAGTAATCAAGTACCAGGAACGATTGGTACACCAAGATGAATACTCAGCTACAAACATGTCATCTTGACGAATAAGTATAAGATCTAGAAAACTCTCAACGACCACCTCAAGATAGTCCTCAGCCACCTGTGAGTCAGGCTCGCCTTGGAAGCTGAGGGGTGTATGATGCTGAAACACGTGTTAGACAACAAGACTACATGTGTCATCTACTGGTACTGCCGGTTGAAAATGTTGACCAAAAATTAGTGATATACCTGGAACACGACCCGAAGGTATTATCTCAGGCATCGGTCCACGTACCGAAGCCTCATCACTATTCAGACCAACCTTATGGTGACTCACTAGGAAACCCTAGTAGCTAAGTCCATCGTTTTCTCTTATAGTTTCTAAACTAGGTGTTGAACTCATGCAATCACCTCCAGCCAGTCCACTGCTGCCTCATAATCTTCCTCGCCTCGTAACCTCAGAGGCCTCTATTGTTGGAACTCGTGAAACGCGATCTGTCAGCGTGCATCATCCGCTATTACGGCTAGTGGCATCTGCTTCCCAATGGGTGGTGGTGCTGTAGGTACACCACCAAAATGTGCCATCATAGAAATAGGGCCCTACACCAGAGCCTCATCTCTCGGTGGGTCGTCCCCATGTACTCTCTCGGAACTCCAAGTTATTGTCTGCATGGTGGCATCCTAAATAGATGCGACATGGTCAAACGATTTACACATGGTGAGATGACCTAGTTGAGATGACATAAAAAAACATTTGGAAACACACACGCAATCATTGATTAGTGCACCATGTCAGAAATCAGTAGTCAGGGTCCTGGTGTATGGATATGTTAGCCGCCACACCAATACAGGACTCCCTGAACAGAAAACCACAATCGGTAATATTAACACTATTGCTTTAGAGAAAGAAATATCAGAGTCCTTTGTTCTGTGGTAGAACTAACTCCTCTGATACCAATTTTTCATGAATTGTCCCTTGTGGCTGGTGTCGTAACTACCCCAAACCCGCCTTCCATAGGCTAGGGGCTGGCGACTAGCACCAAAGGCGTAAATCCCTATAACTGGGAAGGTATTTCCTTTAAAAAACGGAAACACGCAAAACCAGAGTACAAGTGAAAGAAAACACTATGTAAAGCTGTATAACAAGCATGTTTTATGTCCAAAGGGACGGAAATACAAGCCCAATAGAATGGTATAACTACAACTAAAATAAAGTACAAATTAAAAGACTAACAGCTGAATGGTGAGGCAACTCCTTGATCGTCCTATGGGTTCCTACGTGAAGGGTAGGTAAAAATGTCCCCCTTAGAACTATGCATCTATCCGTCCGCTCCGTGTGTCGTCACGCCGAGTGTCCACCTCCTGGTACCATTCAGTCCTCGTACACTCTGCCTTGGTCAACACTATTTGTCGTCTGCATCCAACACAACGAGGTGCTAGCATAGCCTATGCAGGGGTGAGTATAACGATACTCATTAGGGACCACGTGACCCTCAAGGTCTCACAAAATCAATCATGGATAAACCACAAATAAATATCTCAACATATAACCTTTACTTTGGTATATGACCATACATATACCTATGTTATCAAGTTACCCATCTCAATCATGAGGAAAAAACAAAGGTCATTCAATCAGCTCAAACCAGGATTTTTATTCATGATGATGAAATCATGGCTGTTGGAGATCTCCTCCTCTATAAAGTGTATTAGTCCTGTCGCAACTCTGAGGTGCTACTCACTATCCTTAGACTAGTATGGTACTCCTCCTGTCGAGTATCGCGGGTCTGTCTCCCCTACACAGTAGCGCCCCGCCATGGGTCTGTCACTACTACACAATAGTGCTCCCCCTGATAGCCTACAGATGTAATCCTTCTATTGAGTACCGAGGGTCTTCTTACCCTACACAATAGCGCTCCCAGCCTTGGTTCTTCCAACCCTACATAGTTTCCCTCCCCACAAGGCAAGTCGAGTCACTCCGAAACGAATCGGACAAGAAGTAATCATGTCTCAGCCAACTACTAGGTTTCCATAATCTTCATGCTCATATCCCGGAGGATCCGATCCACGAGTTACTTTTCGATACACCAATTTTCATGTAGAAGTATCACAAAGAACTTACTCATCATAAGTGTCTCAACGCATCAGACGACACGTCAAACAGACGCCATGTCTGTGAGTTATTAGCCTCTTTATCACAGGGGCTCGGTTGGTTTTGTGTATGAACCAACCCGACTGTATCTAAAATGTACCTGAACTCCCATGGGGTATACTCAAAGGGACCTTTTCTCAATGAGATTACCAACTCTGCTGACGGATCGTCAAATGGACGTCCGGTCTGAGAGTTATTGTCTTTTCCGTTCAAGGGGCCCGGTTGGATTTTAAGCTAAATCCAACACAACCGTACTCCAATTGCATTGAAACCTCAATTGGAGTATTCCAAAAGAACCATCTCATCAAAATATTCCAACATTGTTGACATCACGCCAATCATACGTCCGTTCCTTACGTTATATGTGTTTCCGCTCCGAGGGCCCGGTTGGTTTCAAGTTCGATCCAACTTGGTTGTACCCAAACTTCGTTGAAACCTTGAGTGTAAAATACCAAAACGACCGCCTCTATCTGAGGAATCCAACGCAATTGACGGTGCATCGATTAGAGGTCCATAACTCATGTTATAGGAAATTAACCTAAAAAGGTCCCAAAAGGGGGGTCTTTGCCCGATCCGACCCGGCCGAACCCAGCCTGGGTCTGCCCGAACTGGGTCGACCCAACCTAGGTCCGGGTTCGGCCCGGCGGGGTGAGGCCTAGACACGGGGGGCACTTTCTCGACCAGCTGGCATGACATTAAGCTGTGCCTCCCCATTTCTGGAACGGCTGAGCCGTTTCGGTTTCATCTGCCGTCTCGCCGTTGTTGTGCGTCGCCACAACCTTCTGCGAACCACCGGTCCCGCTCTGGTGGTACGTTTCACCCTACTTCTCCTCCTGCGGCTCTCCTGGGAGACACTATTTACTCCCACGACTTCAAATCATCGTTGCGGTCCCGTTTCGTTGTTGCAAAACATTCGGCGCATCAAGAATGATACATCGATGGGTCTGGACATGTTCGTTAGTCCATACCCACCACCTTAGTGCTTCAAATAATAATCTAACCAATTAAACACCCATTATCGAGGGTATAATCACATATATAAAATATAAAAAATCCCCCTACCTTGAAAATACGTCGCACATCGTCTAATCACGAAAGACGAATGTCAGGGTGGTCGGGCATCACAGAAGAACGATCTTGCTCAGTCAACATTGGAGGAAGAGCCATTTTCGTTGGTGATGTTCCCCGCGGAAGTTTCTCCTCCCTAGATGCGGAGGAAAAAGAATATTGAAGAAGTTGATTCACGTCCTTATGGTTATGGAGCGTTTTTCGACGCAGAGTATGATGTTCTTCGACGGAGGTGTTCTTTGTCAGGAGAAGAAGACTTAACTTTTCTAACTCTCTAGAGCTTTCCCATGTTTTCCCCAACTCAACAAATGCCAAAATAAAATAATAGCCTAAGATATTATTTAATTCTCCCATATTAACATTACCATGAAAAATAAAAAAATTCAAAGAATTGATGACACACCAAAATAATTAATGAAGGTTTTGATTACATGTGTTGGAATATTTAATAGAGATAGGTGGGTGAAAGGTTTAAGAGTTAATGAGGGGGGTTTCATGGGAGATTAAGGGGAGATGAAAGTATAGGGTTTCGTATGGGCCCCACCTCACATATATCCTCTCATGCGTAGTTATGTGGGCGAGGGACCCACCTTTAACTCCCCTTGGGAGGAAATAACCACCAACATAAATAAAAATATCTAACAAATCTTTTTATTTATTTTTAATAACAACCCGAAAATTATCTTCTCCTCCTGAAAAAAAGAAACTACGGTAAAGTTCCCCTTAAGTGAATACTGGCGCGGCGAGTTCAGCGTTGTCCTCTGATTTCGATTCTGAGCACCGTTTCAAAATTTAGAAAAACCCGCATGTACGTTTACTAAATGTATTCGAACAAAACATCAGAAATTAATTCTGGGCAAACCAGGCCGTGGAATCAGGTGCCATCAGAAACTGTGAACTCGTAATATTCCAATGAATTTAAGAAAAAACAATTCCTTCAAATTTTTGGATATTTATACAGAGTTTGTGAAACAAGGGTTATATAAGTGTTTGGAATCCAAAATACCCTTGAATGCAGGCTCACATGTATGGAAATCATCCCCTTTTACAAACGCGTAGTTGTCCACAACATGCATGGTGTGATCAGGGATATTAGATGGAAAACAGTGCATTACATAGTTTATGGTGAAGGAGATGTTATCTAGAGAAGCATCCGGTGATTACATGGAAATTAGGTGGGGTTCCAGTCCAGTTATCAAGCCAGATGATCATAATGTAATTTGAACTAACCATCCATCTTGAGTTATGCATGATGTCAACAAAGGTATTTCTAATAGATGGCCAGAGGGAAGAATTGAGGTAACAGTATTATACTTTTTTATTTTTTAGAAGAAATTTATTATGAAGAATGGTCATGGAGTTATATTTATTGTTGATCAACCTCCATGTGAGATTTTCTTGAAGACCCTCATTAAAATTTTGAGATTTTAAATACCAAGACCACCTCTTTCAAGAGGATTGCAGCATGTTGACCAAGGGACAATAACAAGCTTCCTTTCCAGAATATTTCCAGTCTAAAATTTTAATTTGATGTAGATATTAATATTATTAATAATACTATTAGGCCATTTATATATCAATAGGGAGTTCTCCATTTTGGAGATAATTTTCAATTTCACAAGGGAGATCCTACTAGCCATGGAGAGGGATTTCCCTTTCTAGGAGGCCATTTGATTAGTCAATTGATCCACAATAGCATTAATGTACATAGATTTAGGCCTACCTCAAAAGTGGTGAACTCCTAGATAGGTAAAATGGATAGATCTCTCATTGATGCCGAGACTTTCAATGATAAAACCTTTTCTATAAGGAGGGAAGGTTTTTCCAAAAAAAAGAGATAGGATTTATTCAGACTAAATGATTGAAAAGATACCTCATCATAGTGAGACATGGCCTTTTTGAGGTTATGAAATTTTTTATACACCCATTAAGGAACAGAATAATGTCATTGGCATAAAGTAGATGGGTCAGAACAGCTAGATTTCTGGCAGCCTGTTTGGTTTTGTGCTTGCTTTGGTGAACAATTGAGGAAAGAATCCGACTAATGTAGTCTTCCACAATGGAAAAGAGAATAGTAGAAAGTGGGTCACCTTGACACATCCCTTTTGAGAATTTAATATATCCCTTAGGAGAACCGTTAACAAGGATGGAAATAAAAGACGAGTTGAAAAGTTATTGTATACTGCCAATAAAATAATCATTGAATCCAAAATACTTAAGGACGTTGAAAGTGGACATCCATTCGATGGTGTAAAGGGACTTTTTTAATGTCATGTTTGATTCAATATTCCCTCCTCTGGAATTTTTATTAAATGAGTTAATGCATTTTGAAGCAGTTGAAATGCAATCATGAATGGATCGGCCCTTGATGAAACCAAACTGATTCCAAGAAATGATCTTGTAACAGAGAGGAGAATGCATGTTAGAAATGAGATTGTTAATGATTTTATAGGGAGATTTAATAAGTGAAATGGGGAGGAAGAGTTGTATCTCAGATGCAATAGCCACTTTAGGGATAAGAGTCAGGAATTGGGCATTGAGGCCATGGGGTACGACTCCTTTAGAAAAGAAGTGTCAAACTAGTTTGCAAACATCAATGTGAACTACCTACCAATGTTTTTTAAAGAAACCATTATTGAAACTATCATGCCCCGGGGCACTATCGGAGTTAAGGCTAAAGTCAGTATCTTTTATTTCGTGATCCAGTGGGGTGCTTATAAGAAAGAGGTTATCTTGTTCATTGATGAGAATTGGAATAATCTCCGAAATGAGATATTTATTGATATTATGGAAATTGAATGTATCGTGAATGTAGGAGACCACATGGTTGGATATGGATTCATTAGCATCAAAAATAGTGTCTTTATATTTAATAACTAATAAAGGATGACATGTTTTCCTAAATCTCTAGAGAGAATTATAAAATTTAGGGTTTCTATAACCATTAGAGATCCATATAATTTTGATAATTTGATTACGCATGTTGTATTTGTGGATCAGAATATACTTAAGTTTCATAATGATGTTATGTTCATTCTGAGGTTCTACGGAATAATCAAAGCAAGTTGATCTATTTTTTAATTGATTCAGTTCAGTCTCAAGAGTGGTTATCAAGTTATCCATTTGATTAGATTTATCTCTACACAAACTCTTAAGGCAATGTTTTAGGTGATATAGCTTAGTGAAACAAGAAAAAGCACTTTGATGATGATTCATAGACTTCAAACCATTTTTTATTAGATGAGAGAAATCCAAATTCACAGACCATGCATTATTTAACTTGAAGGGAATTATGGGTTTTTCTATTTTTGATAGGATGTTAACAATGATGGGATGGTGATTCGAGTTCATTTTATGTAAGGTGATACAGGAAATGGTGTCACATACATCCAAAGCCAGCATATAAACAAAGGCCCTATAAAGTTTACTAGCAAACACTATATTGTTGTGTCTCCTGTAACATGTGAATTTGGCCCATGAGAGGTTGATTTCAATCAAATTGTCGGTTTCAATCAAGGATCAAAATGGGGAACACAAACAAGTTATTTTAGTGGTCTTGGAGGACAATGCCAACGATCAGTATTTTTTGTGCTGGGTGGGTATTTAATATACAGGTAACTCAACATTTATCTGGTTATTTGTTTTGTATGTGAAAAATAATTTTCGATATGTTTTCCACACTATTGAGGTTCCTCGAGTAGTGGAAAACTTATTCTAAATGGGAAAAATTACCACCATGGAAGGGGAAGTGTTAGACATTTAAAAAACTTGTATTTTGAATTTACCAATGATTGGGGAAAATAAATCTATTAGTTAATGAGTTTAGACATTGATTGAGGTCTTTTGAGTTTCAATAGATAATGTGGTATCTTAACTATTCTACCGATTCGTGTATCATTCCCTCGAATCATGAATAATTATAAGGACTCTATTAGAAGAGTTTTTTCATATCTAGTAGGTTCATTTATTATTTTTTGATAGTTCATATGTATTCCATGACATAATTTAGCCATATAATATCCTTTACAATGTTATTAATGATCCATCTTCCATTAATTCAAGTAGTAAATTCATGTTGGTATTGATGTGTTATGGTAGATGTTTTGTGCAGTGAAACTGGATTACTAGAATCTATTAACAGATTATTGATTCTCACCATCAAATCATTCCATGTAGTGTTTCTAGATTCATTCTGGTAGTGTATTTATGTGGTCACATCCATACAAATAAAATATCAGTTTCTTGATTGGATATGGAACTATATTTTTCACATAATTGAAATAAGAATATATATTTTTTATTTTTACTGAATCATATTGTTGGAACTATTAAAATTCCACTCAGTTTGTTTTACACTTTCATATAATTCCTCTATCATTAACTATTATTTTCATTAAGACCACTTTTTTAATCCATGATCCATGATTTTTTGTAGCACTCAATCCATTGGTGAAATACCATACCTAGAATTCTATACATAGATAATAAGTTACTACTAACTCTTTTATGTCATTGTGGATTATATATTCAAGAGGGGATTTATATTATTTAACCTGTACAATTACTCTCATAATCAACTCCTGGGATTTGTTGTTGGTATTTGGGATGGTAATGTATTAAACTAACGAATTTTATAAATTAATTTTATCATAGTACATTGTTTGGTTTGAGGGAGTGGTTACAGTTATGATACCCAAAATCCAATTTAATAATCTAATCATTCTGGATCAATGTTGTCATATTCGATTGTATGAATTTGTAATTTTATTTTTCATTAGTCTTATGGATAAAGAATAGTCATGCATTATTTTTTCTGGTTCATTTCAGTGTTATAAAAAAATTTGTACTAGTTCTATATAACTATGATGTTGTATATAATTTGAACAGATGTTGAATAGAAGGGAACATGAATCAACTTATGAATTGTTTATTTGAAGGTGATCAGATTAGTCATCCCAAGCACTATTCTATGGGTAATATTCTTATATGACGCATTTCAAAATATTATAACATTTTCATGATAGAATATGATTAATATATATATTTTAATATCTTAAATGGAATGAATATGTAAATATTGAATTAATGGTTAAATGATGGGGAATAATATTAGAATTGAATAAAAAAAAGTTGAAAGTAAGACTCAGGTTATATATTAAGAAATGTAATAACGTTATGGTAATTATTATATTGGGTTGTATCATTTTTTATTTTTTTATTTTAAAATTATAAATTCTTTTTATATGGTTGAGATATGGGTTGGTTTAGAGATTGATTTTTTTCTCTACTTTTTTATAATGTTAGTGATAGTTTTTTAATATTCTCATAATTAGTGGAAAAATATATTATTTAACTATTAGTTGATTATTATAATTCTTTGTTCAAAATTTCATAAGAATTTTTCCTTGATCAGTTGATATTTTTATGTGAGCCTACAGGTACATTATGGAAATTTCATTGAAATTCCATCATAGGGTATATCAATCAGTCAATGATGATTGATTGTGTTGGTAATACACTATGATAGAAGTGAGATGCATAGGTTTATGGTTATTTTTATCATTGTTCAGGGAACATGGTGTTTTATAGTTAGTACTCCATTTGGGCTTTATTCATAGTATTTGGATGTTCATTTTGTATTGGGGAGTTTTATAGATTTTTTCATAGTTTAGTGTTGTCTCAAAGATAGTATCATGAGGTCTTTATGTGATTAATTTATTTTATGATGTGTGGGATTATACAAAAACTAATATAATGTTTTTAGAAGAGTATTATTAAATTATTTCACATCATAATATCATTTTTATAATTCACCTATGATTATTTATTATTCAATTGTTTTGGGAAAAATATTCATTGATTAAAAATGATTGTTATCAAGATGTTGGATTCTTTAAATATAATAATGATCAATTTTTTAGGTAATGAACTAAAAATGATAAATTATTATGTATATAATTGTATTAGTATGGTATATACTATTTAAATGTTAAATAAGACACATTATTGGATTTAAATTGAGCTTTTTTGAATTAATAGATTATTTAATTAGTAGATGTATAAATAGAGAAATTAATTTGTTGTCATATTATTTCCTTCATATTTTTATTTATTAATATAAAGATTTATAATTTTTTATTTAATATAATATATAACAATTACAAAGAAATGATTCTCACGGTTTTAATTGTTCATATTATCAATGGATAATATTTGATATGATGAACTTGTATTATTTTATAATTTGTATATTCCATTATATTATGTGGTGAACTACATGGGATACATGATGTCATTATCTTATGAAACAACATGGGATGGAGGATTTAATATGTCTTATTAAGTTGTATGGGTGTAGTGGTATGTTTATTTTTTGGTGATATTCATAATAACTAGGGAATCATATATTGTGATGTGTATTAAGATATATAATATGAGAATTAGTCATGAATAAATTTATATGATACCAAATTTGTTTTATTGAAACGAGTTGAATGGGATATAGTATTTGATTATATTTTGGGGGTGTAACTATAGTGCATGATGTGTTAATGTCAACGTGAGTTGTATGGGATCAATAATTTAAGCTGGGGAATATAGAAACTATAGATATATGATATCCTCCCATGGATTATGTTGGATTGATTAAATTAAATAGTGTTTCTAGTTTCTCATAAATATTTTTTCTCCAACCTATAATTATCAAGACATATATTTCACATGGATATTATTGTCAATTGATATATGATCTTATAGAGTACACCTATTTTCTCACCACAAAAAAAAATTCATTATATGTTTCTCTTGATATATTGGAGTAGATTTGGTGCAATGTTTTTCAAATAGATACAGTGTATCATAGTTTCTGGTCATACATTTCTATGGTTTCATTATGGATATTTCATAATGTGAAATCCTATGTATTCATATAGTAATACATTTTATTATATATTAATATTTTTTAATTTAATATTAATTTTATTTTAAAGGGGAAAGTATGTATGAAATCATACTCAACACACAACAACAGGTTTCTCTGAAATCATATGTTTTACACAACATTGAGTTATTCCTAAAATAATTGAATAATATTACTATTATTTTGAATCGTCATTAAAACCAAGTGATTTTTCTGGATATAATGAACATAATTAACAATATTATTATTTTACATATTATTAAATGTTTTTACATATCTCAAATAAATTTTAGTGGTGTAAAATGAGAATAATTACAATTTTTTGAATTAAATACACTAATATTTCGAAAATGTCGTTTTACTTCCTATTGAGGGAGAACCCATTTTAAAAATAGTTTTTCACTATTATATGGTATATTTGATAAAAAACATCATATTTAGAAGCATGAAATCAAAATATACTTTTTTAGAAATATTGGAATTTTTTGGATAAACCCCATATTTTTATGAACAATGTAAAATAATACATTTTAATTCCAAACTATATTTTCATCAAATTTATTTATATATTTAAATTTTCTTTATAATTGGTTTAAAAGTGTACTTGGATATTTTTTTTATTATTTAGTTTAATTAAGTTAATTAGAATTGTTTTCCCATTTTAATTGTACATAAACACATGTGAATCTTTTGATAGTTTTTATTTCTTGAAAACTGGATTTCTGGTTATGACAACAGGAAATAATTATAAATTATTTAATTCAACTTATGAGTTTTGAATTTTTAAAAATGGATTCCATATTTTAAATCATAAGGTCCAATTTTTTTTAAATAATTACCTTTTATTTTTTGTCATTATGAATAGTAACTTCAGTAATTATTTTTATTTACCAACGTTAATGGGTAAATCTGGTAAATAATGGTAAATAATAATATTACAATAATATAAAACTACACTAACACGTGTCCCAATCCTATTGGATGAAATATTTTTGACCATGTATATCATTGGGTCTATTTTATGATTCCAAGGTGCCACTTGGGTATGATAAAAATGGTTTCTAATATTTATTTTATAGAAAAGGAAAATATAACATAAACATGTATCTCCTAACTAAACTAGTTTTTATTGGTTTATATAAATGATTTATTTGAATATAAATATTAATTATAAATAAAAAATGATTCCTACATCATATTATTTTATTTATAATTTTAGGACATTATATAAATAATGTTTTTATGATGGAATAATTATACAATGATTACCTTATTAAAGTAATATTCAAATAAATTTTATTATAAATATTAAAATAAATGTAATTTCGATTTTTGATGTCTTCAAAGAATTTTATGGATTATTATGACATGTTATTAGTGAGTTAATCCCTTTTTTCCTAAGGAATCATGTTGTTATGACATTAATAAATATTAATTTCTAAATAGTTTCAAAATTAACATTAATGAGTTTTAAAAAAAATACAATTTCATTAAATGGATTAATTTTTCTAAAAATATAATATCCATACAAATGAATTTTATAATATTATAAATTTCATTAGTGATCCTATTGTGGTTCTATTGGTGTTTTATTGTTACTATAGTAACCATATATTATGAAAATATAAGAATGCAAGGCAAGAGAAAGTATTTTTAACTGAGGGTTGAAGCTAAAAGATAATGATAGATTTTATAAAAAAAATGTTTAATACATATTTGATGAGAGTATATATATCCTTCCTCATATTATCAAAGAAATTTATCACTTAGGAACTATTATAATATGAAATTAAATTTATAATAAAATAGTATTTCAATACATTACTAAAGTTCTCCACCTCCATATTATAAAAGGCCACCAACTCTACCCACCTACTCAGACCTCTATATTAACTTGAATCGTCTAAATTCAACTCAAATAAGCTCTAAAATCCCTAACATACACCTATAAGGCACAAAATGTTCCAAAGAAAACATAATGAAGCTTTTTAACTCAAATCAAAAGGAGTAACCCAGTTTTGAGTTAAGGTCTTCTCTCAATATCCTTTTCATTATTTTCATTCTCCACCCCAACATTATTTTTGTAGAAACTATTATTACAACACCAATATCCAAAATATACAAGAATTTTTTTATGTTATATTTTCAACATACAATTATACAAACCAACATATAATGAATATATAACATATTGTTTCTATTTACGGCGAACAACTGCCTCATGAAACGATGATTGTCTACTTTTCTCCAACCACCTATCTTGGTGGAAATTATGATGATAATTTATTTATATATGATAAATTCTATAATTATATTTTATATTTGACTCTATAATTTTTATTTAAAATATATCTTTATTCATTCCATAATGATTTAATATTATAATTTCAATTGAGGAACTGGGAACTACCACCCCTTCAAAGTGATATCACTCATTCATGACATATATGGAGAATATAAAGAATCATGTTAATGAAATTGTGTAACATATATAATGTAGATATTATAATTGAATTATAATATACTTATGTATCATTTATTTTTTCCTTTAATATGTCAACGAAATGAATATAGAGTTAATTTGTACTTATGGACTATCATCCCATGAATGGTGCATTTCATTTCATATCTGCAAATGTTATGAAATATTATAAAAATGTATATACAAGATATATATTATATTGAAAACATGAATAATATTCTAGAGATAAATGGACTATGACTACATAGATAATTTTCTTCAAAACAACGTCATCTTTTACTCAAATACCGATCATTGATAAAACGTCTGATACAAATTCAAATAATTAACTATTATATATAACATGGTAATAAGTGATATAAATTGAATAGTAAAATTTATAAAGTTTATAAATCAATTTTAAATTGAACTATGTTTATTATTTAATAAATTAAATAATGAACGCGGCAATTAAGACTCAGGGTAATGCACTTCATCTCAATCTCCTTTAATTGAGGTATTTTTTGATAATATTGAATTTTCTACACTCATAAGGTGAATATACAACCACTATGGAATTTCATATCCATATTTTTTCTATACTAATGTTATTTATTAAATCATGGAGATTAATATTTAAATGTTCAATTTGGAATGGGACACATTGAACGTTTAATGATTAAATTTTCAAATCATTTTCATTATGATATTAAATTACATAATTAATTATATGGGTCTAAAATAAATATACAATACATTTTATGTCTAATTTTAATTTCATTCAATACTTTCAAATGAAATATTTTTATAAGAATCTTTTTATATAATTTAAAAAAGGAAAAAAGAATTTTTTTTAACATATACGGATACAACAACTTCTCCACTGCTATAACCGTTATTTGATATATGGCTTCCTCTATAAGCCATAATGTATTTTAAAAGAAAAAATAAAGCCCTAATCCTTTATTTGGGAATCGTAGTATTAGAAATTGATTCTTAATTGAGAATGGTATTTTTATATAGATATTTTTTCATATGGTATAAAAATATTTTTTCAAAATTGTTTTGGTATTAAGTTGTTTTTTGAAATGGTAGATGAGAATTTTATAAAATTAGTGAGCCCGATTTAACTTATACGAAGGGTTGAGCCCCATTATGGCTCAAAATAGAGCATGACATACCTTATTCGAATGGTTGAGCCCCCTTATAACTAACAGTTGATCCAATTATAGCTTATATGAAGGTTTGATGTCAATTATTTCTCACAATTGAGCCTGATATTGTTTATATGATGGGTGATCACCATTAAATATCTAAATTCATTAAGTTGATCATGTGGTTATTCCAATTGAATGGGATTTGAAAGGGTTTTATGTACATTATTATCTAAGTCACCTAAATGAGTATTAATTTCGTACTATTGGTTTTTAATTTTTTTCATTGAGAAAAAATATGAGAGCTATTCATGTGAAAATGTTTTGATTCATTATTTAAATTAACATTAAATGGGTAACACTATTTTACCTAGATTAATAGCATTACTTTTTTCCATTACACATATTTTTTTGGACATCCCATATATTTTAAAGTTATTCATAGTATTTAAGGGAGATTAGAGTCATGGATGTAATTAAGGAAAAATATGATGATTAAACATGAAAATAAACCATGTTTGTTTTTAAAATATTATGTGTTATAAATGAAATGGATACTATTTGAATTTTCAACTTTGTGTTTCTATGGTATTATTATGTAATAGTTATGGCTTAATTATCTAAAGCTATAAAACTAAAAGATCCTCAATGTGAATTCTGGATATAACTAAAAGTTATATAATGTATAAGACTAGGGACTTATACATAATGTTATATTCAGTATGGGAATATTATAACCCATTAAATACTCTATATATTGTGTTTATGGTGGGTTTCTTTATATTTCTATCAAGTTAATTTTTTGGGAAATACATCTCATACTTGTGATATGTATACAATTTTTTCACCAAACCATGTCATGTTGGAGGAGGGTATTGGGAATCAATGTCATGTCCACTATCATCCAAGGAGGATTATCAATGTTGGTGGGATGTGGTATGTTATGTCATATTTTCTAGTTGAGAGACGAGACAATTATTGATGTTAGGAAAATTTGAGGATTCCATGGGTTTGGTAGGTAAAAATACTCTTATAAACCTATCATGTGATGCAATTAAATGATTTTGGATTGGACATGGGTATTTAAGTCCCCATATGAACATTTTTAATTGTTTTTATTACCTACTAATCTTTTTTTTTTCTAGAAAATCATAGATTTCAATATAGGAATTAATGAAGGGGAAATGAATGAGAGTTAATGATTAATTTCAATTTTGTTTCTAATATATGATAATTCTATGTGTATTTGTTTCTACTAGAATTTTATAATATTTTTAATTATATATAGATTCTATTTATTTGTTGTTTTAGACTATTAATATGCATGAGTTCTTGTATTTTTGTGGGAAAAAGTTTACTCGTTTTCCTTAATGTGACATTTTTCATTATTATAAAAATCATGATGTATATATATTTTTGATCCTATAAAATCAAATACGAAATTCAAATTGTTTTTCCATATAAATGTAGTTTTTATAATATATTATCAATCGATGAATAGTTTTTCAGTGATTCCGTGATTAAGAACTCTCTTTATGAACAACTATGGTGTATTTTTTGAAATTATGGTTTAGGCTACATGTTTTAGATTTAATATTTTAAATATGTAACACGATATCTCTTAAAAATTTGAACTTATGATTTGTTATTTTATTTTGTTGGTAGTGTTAAATCATTAGCACATTTATTAGAATAAAATAATGTTTAAACAATAAGGGGGAAAGACAATAAATCAAAATCAAAAATCATCTCCAAACCTAAGATTGAGTGATCATGCCTTGATAAGAGAGTATTATGCCACAAAATTATGGATTTTTTCCTCTCACATATGTATTTCACTACTACCATGACCCCCTAAATCATCATAGGGTTGATCATCAAAACATGAACAATCAATGTCAACACATAAGGTCCCAACATTACCTTACCAATCATCTTCACATGTATTATAATATGGTAAATAAAATGAATTATGCCAACTAACCCACTTACTCAACCATTTGGATGATACATTGTTGGATTTAGAATCATCTGAATTAGGCACTACCTTGGAAGAGTTCTTAATGGGTTCATCATGTATAGTATTATGACCCACAATGGACTTGTTAATTGATCTAGTCACCTCCATATAAGAGGGACTATTCAATACACTAAACTCATCCACTTCAATAGCATTATATTTATCAGTAATATAACTCAAAATCATTATATAATTACAAAATATATCCCATGCTAGTAGGTGGTTTTAAATTTTCCTTTTATTAAATATGCATCGTGTATATGTATATCTAGAGTTCTGTGAATTTCATAGAATATTTCCTTGAAATTAATGTAATAATTAGAATAAAAAGGTGGTTATACTCCAATAGTTCAGCATCTCTATAAGTTAAAGAAATTACCAATAGATATTTTTTTTATCAACTGGGTATATGATTAATCTAATCTAGACTGCTCACCAAGGTCAAAATAAGTAGCACACTTCATGGGATTCCCCGAAAAAAAATCACCATTGATTTACCATTACCATTGAAAATAACAAATATTAGCTCTATGAAAAGCTATAAATTGACTTCATATTGCGTATCTAACTTAGTATTAGTTTGATTTTAAATTGACATGTAATGACCCAAAAATTCCATGTAATTGTTTTTAATTAAACGGGAATTTTACGAGTCTGTGAAAATTGACAATGGGCGGTTCTGAGGCTCGGTGTGCCCGGAATGAATTTTTGAACTTTGTTTCGGGTATGTTCAGTAAACGTGTGATCGTTTTTTTGTAAGAATTTAACTGGTGGTTGGAATTGATGTCTAAGAGAACATTTGAACTAGAAGCACCAATATTCTCTTAAGGGGACCTTCACCTCGATCGTAGTGGGTCGAGGGAGAACAATAATCTTTTTGTTTTTTGTGAAAGAATGAAATAAATATAAAAGTTAAAATTTTCATTTTATTTTTTGAATCCCACAACATGGGTTATGGTGGTGGGGACCACCCAAGCATAAACCTCCCATGTGGATGTTTAGAGGTGGGGACCACCTGTACTAACGCCCAATTTGAATTCCTATAGCTGGGACCACCCGAACCCTCTTAATGGGAGAAACATCTTGAACTCCCTCTATAATGAGGGAGGTGACCTTCGGTATCCTATGATTTAATTATGCCAATGCAACCCATTTAATTGTGGGCCCTTCCATTAATCAATTAATATAACTTAAAATTTGAAAAATAATTAAATAGATAATCATATTTTATTTGGTTGGATATTCATTAGTTGGGAAATTTTGGGAATGTATTGGAAAAGGGAAATGGGGGGAGTAAATAGGAGGAAATTGTATTCTCTTAGGAAGAACGCTTCTCGAACTATGAATAAGGAACCAATACCGAGCTGACTTCGGAAGCGTGATTGTGGGAGGGACGATCATTGGAACCCTCTTCGCCTTCACCGTTCTTTCTCGCGCCAACATCAACACAACATCAAAACTTTGAGGTAGGGTTTTAGTAGTGTATGATTATATATTCCCATGTTCGTCCCTTTCCAAAGAATGAATTTTGATCAAATATTTAATTAGTTTATCCGTAGATTTTCTCTTTTGGGGTTTTGGGAATAATCATTGAGGGAGGTTATTGGGTTGATGTTTTTCATTAAAGTTCATATTGACCCACTTGATACAGATCTAATGCGGAGGGTGCAGCCCAAACAACATGGCCCGACCCTCCTCCATTCTTCATGAAAGGTGTGTTATTTTTGATGGAATAAGGCAGCTTTGTTCCACAAGGATGAATGAGAACGGTGGCCGCCTCCACCGCTATCCATGACGAAGGCGACAAATGGAGTACGGGCGGTCAAGCCGGCCGCTAGCGAAGGCACGACGTGCGAATGCACCGCACGGCTAGCCCTGGAGGACCCCCACACTAAGACCTATTGTAGAGGCCCAAATATTGACGTATATTGACATTAAATTACTTTTGTGGAATACTTAATACATTAAAAAACAGTCACACAAGGACTGTAATAGATTAGTGTATTTGGAAACATGGAATATAATCTTCTAATCATGGTAAAAGATCTTCAACATCTCCCATAAAGATCTTCCCCTTTGGTTTTCTTACCTAAAACCCTTCTTTATATCCTGGGGAAAAGAAAACATAAAAATGGTGAGCTCAAATTCTCAGTAAGGGTAACCATGGAAAAAATAAAACAAACCATACACAATTGAACTTAAAAACATGAACATAATGTTTAAGCATCAAATTCTTGAGAAATGACATAAAACATGGCAGTACATAAAGAATATATCCTAATGAAACATCAATCATGATAAAATATCATGGGAATACAACATTTAATTGTGGAAACCATTAAACACATGATATGATTTCCATAGTAGCCCAGGCATTGCTATTAAGACCCTCATAGTGGACGAAGTCCCTTTTTGAATCGAGTTCACTCCTCGTTTTAGTCATGTAACACTGAACCAGATTAACTTATCATTCCAGCCATGACAATCTCATGAGATATAAATAATTACCAAATTCATTGGAGGGAGATATAGGTCCCACCCATCTCGTAATGAAATATTTCTTACTTGTTCCACAATATAAAATAAATCATTCATCATAACCCAAATAATCAAATTGGTTTCATAAACATCATCCCATCATAACATAATACATATAAAAAAATTGATATCATTTCATCATAAGATAAGTGAAACCATGTATATCATACAGATATTATACTTGAAACATACACATGAAATAATGTCATCATAGATGGAAAATGGTATTGATAAAACACTTGAAATGAATTCTTGAGGAAAATATCCTTTCTTCTTCAAAATGATTTTCTTTTTACAAAATACCATGAAAATTTAAAAGAAAAGTATTTTTTTGAAAATAGTCATAAGATTTTTTAGAGGAAGCTTCATTGAAATAAGTCGTTATGAAACTGTAAAAATCAGTTCATGCCGTATAAGTTAAAAAACATTCTTCTCGTACTTTTTCTGGAAAAGTCAAAAAGTACCTCATATGGTAAAAAATGAAATATTTCTTCCACACGATGTTTTAAAAGTAAAAAAGGGTAAAAATGACATTAAACATACATGGAATAAATGTAAACATTTTAGGAAAACATTTTGAAAACATATGGTCATGGATAAAAAACATAACCCCATTAAATACATACGAATAACAATCTCAGATAAGAATTAGATTGGAATAATTATCCCTTACCTTATGTCTGATATGCTTCGTATGTTTCTGAACATCCCGTATAATGATTTAAATTATTTCACATACTTATTATAGAATCATTTTCATTGTTATGATATCATATATGGTTTACTTATAACTTTATATTACCCGTTCTTTTGTAAATTCGATGTAAAAGCGACGATTTGGGTAAAATAGTTTCATTTATTGTACGTGTTTCGACTTGTTGTTCATGATATTATTAATTATATCATGATTTACTTAATTACTGAATGTAAAATATTATTTATATATAATATATATTCATCATATACATATATATATATGATAGATCGATAAATGGAATGAAATACACCGTTCATAGAGACGGTAGGACATACATACGCATGAACACTATTTTCGTTTCCTTATTGAATTGAAGAGAATTAGGTATATGACATATATATATATATACATAAATCAAGTATCATTATCATTTCATATATTTTATTATTATTCATTATATGTACTTTATAATCATTCTTGAATGGTTAATATGGAGGATAAATCTCATCGCGTCATGGAGACGGTAATCCATACGTATGCACGAGCGATGATATCATTCCCATATTTATTGAATGGAATTGGAGTGGAAGATATAATATCATAGAATCAAAATGATGTTATAATAATCATATTTAGTTATTATTTACACCATTATACCCACCCGAGTAAGGTGGTGGTGGAAAAACTGTTTACACCACGGCGTGGAGATGGTATTCCGTACGTGAACACGTGCGGTGATTACATTTTCTGTAGGATGGATTGAAGGTGAAATAGGGTTGTTTAATATTTATAATAACATATCAGTATATAAGTAATAATGATGTTATTAATTTATAATTAAAAAACTAAAGAACAGGAAGTAGAAGAAGAAAGAAACTTGAAAGAGTTGGTAGAAGAGATTGCATCTTCCTCGACGCACCTCCTTTAAATTTATTATTAGGGCACTAGAGTTGGTCTTTTGTGAATAAAAGAACCTCTATGATATAACTAGAGAGTTTTAGAAGAGAAATTGGTGGGGGTTGTTCGAGCTTCAAGGCTCAATGTGTGTGAAGAGAAGAGGGAAGGGGTGCCCTTTTTATAAGGGAGGAGAGGGGCACTTTAGGAAAAACTTAAAATATTATTTTATAATAAAGTCATATTCGGTTTATAATGGCTCCAAATTGATTTCTTTAGAAGCTAAAGTTGGTATGGTTCAAACCCCTCTCAACAAATAGGTTTTAGAAAAGTTTAGGTTACTATTTTAACAATATATTTTAGATTTAACTCTAAGTTAAATAATTTAACTTTTACCATGTCTTCTTGTTTTCTTACACTATATTGTTAATAAAATTACTATAACCAGCACGAAGAACCCCAAGTTGTTCATTATTAATATATATAACCTTATCTAATTCATTTAGCCGAACCTTAGATATTTAGGATTATAATAACAGTTAATAATATAATATTTTGTTTTAAAAACTATTTTTTGTCAATTTTGACACTATTTGGTAATTGATTTTTGTGAAATTCATAATAGCATGATTAGTTCGAAAATATTTAATTAAATAAATATTAACATTTCATATTAACCCCTAAAATTATTGGAATTCATCAAAAGTTTCAAATTACATTTATTTGGGTATTTATAATATCAATTATTTTAATGTTTAATTATTTAGGTATAAAATGCATCACCATTGTGTAATAAATAAATTAAATTATTTAATGTCTAAAAATGATAAATATAATACCATTAGGTATTAAATCTTATTATCTTTCTAATGAATATTTATAGTCGAATTTATCTTATTTATAACCCTATATTAAAAATGTTTTTGTTATTAAACATTTATTTTAACCATTTTAAGTCTTCATTAAATAAAATAATAATAAATGATCTAATCCAATCCAAGTTGATCTAAAGGGTAATATTTTATTCCTAAGGTTGTTTTTGGTCGAATTACTCTTATCCAATAGAATTAGGACATGTGTTATGGTAATAGTAATATCATTTTTACCCTTTATTACCATATTAACTTTTTACCGTGGTAAATAAAAGTAAATAGCATCTATTCACCAAAAATTATTTTTATCTTATTGATCCAGATTTTACTCCTTGATATTAACTGTGTCTCTTGAATTTTTGAAATTCTGCTCATAGAAGCGGTAAAATTATGTTTTATGTAAATTTTCAAATTCTCTTAGGAGGTGGGTAAAAGACGATAAAAAGATCAATAAAATTTTTATATATCTAAAATTATTATAAAATGACTCAAATGAATTATATTGAAATTATATAGGTATTATGTAACAATTTTGACCAAAAATAAATTTAAATAAAATAAATAATTATTTAAATAAAAATTCGGGTTTTAAATTGTAACCTAGTGTTTTCACTATTTATCAAAAATTGAAAGTTTTCAAAAAAATACCAAAAATTCTCCCTAGGAAAATTTTGATATTCCAAATCCAAAAATGAAGTCCATTTTGAAAGATAAAATTTATAAAATTTCAAAAAGTGGGTATTACTATTCATAACAGCTAGTTTATATAATATTTTAATAACATATCTCTATTTAGTGAAACTCGATCTAGCATACAACACACGCTATCCTGGAAGGTCGCGATTGTGTGTAATGCAAGCCAAGTCAGGGTGGCGTGTAGTGCAAGACTCCTTTGTTTTTGTGTATAACAGAATCCAACCATATTTCATTTATACATTGAATATATATATATATACACACTCAATGTTGCGTAGAATAACTACTATCAAACGAACAAGAAATTGTGTGTAACACGATCCAAGAATAGTGTTGAGTAAACTGCAAGCTAATATGGTGTTTTGTATAGCGCAAGATAATCTTGGAGTGGCATAAAACACAAGACAACAAATAAATTAAAAATAAATATTCTCATAAAATCTTGGGGGTGTTACATTCTACCCCCCTTAAAATTAATTTCACCCTCGAAATTCGTTGGGGTTATAAATGGTTTTCTACTTGAAAGTTTCTTTCATATAAACCCACATCATAAAAAGTAATACCAAAAATAAACATTAAAAACTAAATTATGAAACGTAATGGTTGCCCAAATTAACTAATCACTTGGTTTCCACTTAGGAGAACATATGTGAAAATATGGATATGGATGAGAAATTTTACCATCATGTTCTGATGGAGAGTGGTAGAGAATATGGAAATGAAAAATCCAACAATCAAAAAGCCATAAATTTGTGATGATCTAAGGTAACATCGTATTCATCAGATATAAGAGCACTATGATAACATTTTTGGTTTTCAAGATCATTTCCCTAAAGTTGAAAAAGTTGGTATTAGAAGAAATACATTCTTGATTTTGGCACAATCTCACTATCGGTCGTTCCTTGGACAATTTCCACTTCATCTATTAAATAAATGAAGTTGAATTTTTCATTTGGGAAGTGTTATCAGATCATATGATAGAATTATGGGACATTCCTTTTGTCTCAAAACAAAAGGTTAGAAAATGTTATCAAAAATACATAAGTCAATCAATAGTGAGATTAATCATATATTATTCCTAAAATGGACTTATACTTCATATATAATACTTCTTAATAAAATAAAACTAGTTTCTACTAACCAAGGACTTCATGTTGGACAGTGGTAGGCGATAAATGCATGTCGCACTTCGGTAGTGGGTTCGATTCCCGCATCCTTGTCCGACGTGATGGGTTTTTGCCCGTCCTATGGGATGTCCTTTTTCTAAAACTATACTATTATAAAATTCCTGCAATAATATCAAAAAAATTTCTATCCTTCAAAAATACTATCTTATGTCTAACATAATTCATTCCAATCTTTAGGCGTATCCAAAATACTTTGGTCCAAGCTCATAGTATTAAAAAATGATTACTTGAAAGGTCATATAACAGGAATTTGAATACCATCATTTATCCCCCATATATCATACTATTTATCTTTTTGGTCACATTCCAAAGATGTGAATTCCTTAATCATGTATTCTCTTTAAACATAAATTATCATAGAACCATAGTGAAAACATGAATGCTGTCAAAAGGTAACTCTTTCCACATACCAAAATCCAAAAAATTCTATATACTCAAACCATGATATCAGTTTGTCCTTATATATGTTAAGAGATCATTAATACTATCAAACATTTCATTATCTCCTTATCCCTTCTTTATGCACATATCATCTACCTTCCAAAAATATTTTAATAACCTTTCATGGTTACCGGTACCATTCAACATATACTTTCAAATACTTTAGGAAAAACAATAGTGTAACAATCCTTATATGTTTCTTTATTCCATACTACCATTACTTATATGATATAACTCTTGATAAACACAAATCATTCCACTACCTTCATAAACCATTGATCGAGATTGAACAATTCATTCATCTCACATATCATTTTTAGTCTCTTCATCATCATCAACACAAATACTACTCATACGACCATGATTATTCTCTTCATGATACTTTCTCTTAGGGCATTGGTTTGCATAATGCCCGTACATTCCACATTTAAAACATTTAACCCTTGTTGATTTCCTAGAAATACCATTTTCCGTGTCCATGGTGTTAACTGAACCTTTTACTTTTCACTTACTGTCTTTGTGTCCTTATTTTCCACACCCAAAGCATATTCCAGTTACTTTGAAATATTCTCTCTGGTGCCTCTTACCACATGATTTACTTGATGGAAATTGAACTTTATTTCCTCTATGATCATCATGAAAATCCAACTTTCTCTTATTAGATGTGTCATGAAACTTAACAAAGTTGAGATTATTGATCATATTATGAGATTGATTATTATTCATAATAACGATGTTTGTACTTCCAAATCCCGTTTCATTTGGTTGCTCATGAATAATATCATTCAATCGTCCATCATATCCCCCATTATTGTGAATCTTCTAATTTCCATCCATTTTCTAAAACCCAAAAAGAATAGTGTTAGGGGAAAAACTCATGCTAGGGAAAACAAAATAATAAAGGGGGAGTACCTTTAATATCTAACATCTTAGGTTTAATTCTAATATCATTACCGTAATTCTAGGACTATAACCTATACTTATACTTACCCTTAGGGACATCACTAGACATACCTTAGAAATATCTCTAGGGATCTCACTAAAGTTTTCGCATCCTATATTCCAAAGGTTAACTAAACCATTCCTCTGATACCAAATGTTGAGGACCATAGCTTGACGTACATAGAAATTACATTACTTTTGTGGAATACTTAATACATAACAAAAACAGACACACAAGGACCATAATAGTATAGTGTCTTTCGAAACTAGGAATATAATCTCCTAATCATGTTAAAATATCATCAACATCTCCACTAAAGATCTAACCCTTTTGATTTCTTACCTAAAACCTTTCTTTATATCCTAGGGAATAGAAAACATAAAAAGGGTGACCTCAAATTCTCATTATGGGTAAGCATGTAAAAAATAAAACAAAACATACACATTTGAACTTAAAAACATGAACATAATGTTTAAACATCAAATTCTTGAGCAATGACATAAAACATGGAAGTACATAAGGAATAGATCATAATGGAACATCAATCCTAATAAAATAGAATGGGAATAAAACATTTTATCGTGGAAACAATTAAACACATGATATGATTTCCATAGTAGCCAAGCCATTGCTGCCAAGACCATCTTAGTGGACAAAGTCCCTTTCTGAATCGAGTTCACTCCTCATTTCAGTCCTATAACACTGAACCAGATTAACTGACAGTTCCAGCCATGTCTATCTAATGAGATATAAATCTTTACCCAATGCATTGGAGGGAGATATAGGTCCCACCAATCTCATAAAGAAATCAATGTTACTTGTGCCACAATATAAACATAAATCATTCATCATAACCCAAAGAATCAAATTGGTTTCATAAACATCATCCCATAATTACATAATGCATATAAAACAAATGGATATCATTTCATCATAAGATAAGTGAAACCATGTAAATCATAGAGATATTATATTTGAAACATACACATATGAAATAATGTCATCTTAAATGGAAAATGGTTTTGATAAAACACTTGAAATGAATTCTTGAGGAAAATATCCTTTCTTCTTCAAAATCATTTTCTTTTCACAAAATACCATGAAATTTTAAAAGAAAAGTAATTTTTTGAAAATAGGAATAAAATTTTCTAGAGGAAGCTTCATTGAAATAAGTCGTTATGAAAACGTAAAAATCCATTCATTTAGTACAAGTTAAAAAAACATTCTTCTCGTACTTTTTTCAGAAAAGTCAAAAAGTACATCGTATGGTAAACAAAAGAAAGATTTCATCCATACGATATGGTAAAAGTAAAAAGGGTAAAAATGAATTTAAACATACATTGAAGAAAAGTAAACATTTTATGAAAACATTTTGAGAATATATGGATGTGGATAATTAACATAAACCCAGTAAGTACTTACGAATAACAATCTTGGATAAGAATGAGATTGGAATAATTATCCCTTACCTTATGTATGATAATGCTTCATATGTATCTGATACTCCTGTATAATGATTTAAATAATGTCATTGAATTATTACAGAATCATATTCAGTGTTATGATATCATATATGGTTTACTTATTAATTCATATTACCCGTTCTTTTGTAAATTCTATGTAAAAGCATCGATTTGGGTAAAATCGTTCCATTTATTATAT
This sequence comes from Viscum album, assembly GCA_963277665.1. Taxonomy (NCBI): domain Eukaryota; kingdom Viridiplantae; phylum Streptophyta; class Magnoliopsida; order Santalales; family Viscaceae; genus Viscum; species Viscum album. The sequence goes on along the minus strand of OY728160.1, from coordinate 619,282,935 downwards.
GTGTTTCGACTTGTTGTTCATGATAATAGTACTTATATCCTGATTTACATAATTTTAGAATGTAAAACATGAATTATATATAATATATATTCAGCATATACATATATATATATATGATAGATCGATAAATTGAATGAAATACACCATTCATGGAGACGGTAGGTCGTACGAACGCATGAACGTTGTTTTCATTTCCTTATTTAATTGAATGAAATTAAGTAGATGACATAAATATATATATAAATAAATCCAGTATCATTATTATTTAATATATTTCATTATTATTTATTATATATACTTTATAGTCATTTTTGAATGGTTAACATGGAGAATGAATCTTATCGTGTCGTGGAGACGGTAATCTGTACGTACGCACGAGCGATGATATCATTCCCATATTTATTGAATGGAATTGGAGTGCATGATATAATATATTAGAATTAGAATGATTTTATAATAATCATATATAGTTATTCTTTTAACCATTATACCCATCCAAGTATGGTGGTGGTGGAAAAACTGATTACACCACGACGTGGAGACAATATTCCGTACGTACGCACGCGTGATGATTTCATTTTCTGTAGGATGGATAGAAGGTGAAATAGGGATTTTTCATATTTATAATAACATATCCGTATATAATTAAAACTGATGTTATTACTTTATAATGAAACAACTAAATAAGAAGTTGTAGAAGAAGAAAGAAACTTTAAAGAGTCGGTAGAAGAGATTACTTCTTCCTCAATGCATCTCCTTTAAACGTCTTCTTAGGGCACTAGATTTGGTCTTTTGAGAAGAACAGAACCTCTATGATATAACTATAAAGGTTGAGAATATAAATTGTCAGGGGTTTTCCGAGATTCAAGTCTCAAAAGGGTGTGAAGAGAATACTGAAGGGGTGCCCTTTTTATAAGGGAGGAGATCGGCACTTTAGAAAAAAACATAAAATATTATTTTATAATAAAGCCATATTCGGTTTATAATAGATCCAAATTGGTTTATTTAGACTCTAATGTTGGTATGGGTCTAAATACTCTCAACCAATAGGTTTTGAACATGTTTAGGTTACTATTTTAACCTTATATTTTAGATTTAACTCTAAGTTAAATAATTTAACATTTACCGTGTCTTCTTGTTTTTATACACTTTAAAGTTAATAAAATTACTATAACCAGCCAAACAAACCTCAAGTTGTTAATTATTAATATATATAACTTTATCTAAGTCATTTGGCCAAGCCGTATATTTTTATGATTATAATCACAATTAATATTATAATATCTGTTTTAAAAACTTTTTTATGTCAATTTTGACACTATTGTGTAATTGATTTTTGTGAAAATCATAACAGCATGATTAGTTCTAAAAAAGTTAATTATTTCAATAATAACATGTAATATTAACCTAGAAAATTAGTGGAATTCATAAAAAGTCTCAAATTACATTTATTTGGTTATTTATAATATCAATTATTTTAATCATTCATTATATAGGTAATTACTGCATCACCATTGTGTCATAAATAAATTAAATTATTTAATGTCCAAAAATTATAAATAAAATACCATTAGGTATTACATTTTTATTTCTTTAAAATTAAAATTTCTAGTCAAATTTATCTTATGTATAACCTTATATTAAGAATGTTTTAGTTATTAAACATTGATTTTAACCATTTAAACTCTTCTTTACATAAAATAATAATAAATGTCCTAATCCAATTCAAGTGGACATAAAGGGTAATATTTTATTTCTAAGGTTGTTTTTGGTCGAATTACACTTATCCAATAGAATTAGGACATGTGTTAGGGTAATTGTAATATCATTTTTACCCTTCATTACCCTATTTACTTTTAACTGTGGTAAATAAAAGTAAAAAGTTACTATTCACCAAAAATTATTTTTATCTTATTGAACCACATTTTACTCCATGATATTAACTGTGCCTCTCGAATTTTCAAAATTCCACTCACAAAAGCGGTGAAATTACATTTTATGTAAATTTTCAAATTCTCCTAGGAGGTCGGTAAAAGACGGTGAAAAGTTTAATAAAATTTTTATATATCTAAAATTATTATAAAATGACTCAAATGAATTACATTGAACATATATAGGTATTATGGATCAATTTTGACCAAAAATAAATTTAAATAAAATAAATAATTATTTAAAAAACAAGTCGGTTATTAAATAGTAACCCAAGGTTTTCACTATTCATCAAAAATTGAATGTTTTCAGAAAAATACCAAAAATTCACCTTAGGCTAATTTCGATATTCCGATTCCAAAAAATGAAGTCCATTTAGAAAGATAAATTTTTTGAAATTTCAGAAAGTGGGTATTACTATTCATAACGGCTAGTTTATATAATATTTTAATAACATATCGCTATTATGTGAAACTCGGTATAGCGTACAACACACTCTATCATGGAAGGTCGTGATTGCGTGTAATGCAAGCCAAGTCAGGGTGGCATGTAGTGCAAGACTCCTTTGTTGTTGCGTATGACAGAATCCAACCATATTTCATTTATACATTGAATATATATATATATATATTCACACTCAATGTTGCGTAGAATAACTACTATCAAACGAACTTGAAATTGTGTGTAACACGATCCATGAATCGTTTTGCGTATAGAGCAATATAATCTTGGTGTACCATACAACATAAGAAATCAAATAAATTATAAAGAATACTTCTCATAAAATCTTGGGGTGTTACACATATGCTTCCCCATGGCCTCACCGTCATGCGACCCTCCATGCCGGCCCACGGCCTCGCAGCCCTCAGTCTCTCCGTGCGGCCCCGCAACCTCACCGCCTCAAGGAACTCTGCACCACCCCACGGTCTCTGCGTACCTGGAGGCCTCACGCCTCTCTCGCGGCCTCTACAGCCCACATGGCCTCTACAGCCCTCGCATCCTTCGTGCTATCTAGTGTGGGCTGGGCCTAGTTGGTTGGGCTAGACCTAGTGGCCTGGGACAAACCCTACGGGCCGGGTAAGACTAGACTCGGGCCAACTTCGAACGTTATGCTCTATCTGCCATAACACTGGAACCAGGCATCCGTTTGATGAATTTTAAGCGGCGCTAGAAACCTTGGAGTGAGACGACCCCATTGATTATACCCCGTTGGGGTTCTGGATAAATTTGGAGTACGATCGGTTTTGATTGAGCCTGAATCCAACCAAACCCTGGGGATTGAAAGGCTAATAACCCACAAACTGGGCATCCGATTGACGCACTGACTGTTGTGTTGTGAACCCAATTGTGTGGCGGTCCTTTATGATACTTTTTCAGGGGACTTCATGGTAGTTGGAGTATCGACCAGTGGCTCGGGGAGAGGACCCTCCCAAAGACGAGCATACCTAATGTGGGAACCCAGAAACTGGTTGTCATGTGAGGAATGAATAGTGATCCTGTGTGGGACAGCATCGAGCGATTTTGTGTGGGTCAGAACCGAGCAATCCTGTGTGGGTCATCACTGACTGATCCTGTGTTGGTTAGCACCTAGCGAACCTTTTTATGTCAGCACCAAGTGATCCTGTGTGGGTCAGCAGTAGAGCCTCTTAAAAGAGTAAGATTAATATGTAGTTACATATAATCATCTCTGCTACTGTACTTAAGTTATACCAGGTGTGAACTGAGTTTGTACATTGAGGTACTTTTCATCATGGTAATAAATCGGTGGTATTCTTCTATCTGGAATACCTATGTTGTACTTACCATCATGGTATTACATCCTTTGTGGAATAGTTGATCTTTGGGCTTTTGAGTTGACTCTATGTCTCCTCTTGATTGAGATGGATATACTTGATAACATAGGTATATGTATGGAAATATACCTAAGTAGGTTTTTCTGTTGATTTAATGATTTTTGGTTTATCCATTGTGGATTTTGTAAGAACCTAAGGGTATCAGGGTCACAACTGAGTATTGTAGGATTAAAATAATGATGTAGATTCTCAATATAAAAGAGGGGGTGAATTGTACACATTAAAAATTCTTTTAAACAAAGGAAAGAGCTAAGTTTAACAAAGATAAACTAAGAAAATTCACAACACCTCTAGCACCAATTGAAAAATTGGAAAAAGGAATGAAGTTATAAACTTCATGTCCGATGTACTTTCTTAAAACAGTAAAGAGATTTTGAAAGTAGGTTCCAGAAATATGGTTTTGGAAATTGAAACATAACAAAAGATTACAATATGAGATTCTACCTTAAAGCGTATATAATCTAAATGAAACAAAGTACAAGTAAAGAAGTATAAGAAAGTAATAATTCCTTATAATACAAAATGCAGCGGAAACAAACAAGTAGTAATACTACAAGAAACAAGATATAAGTCTTTTAACCCAAAGAGAAGGGTATCCAACCACCATGGATAAAGGTCCCTTGATTTATACTTTCAAGAAAGTCTGTCTTACCCACACCAGGGTAAGCCCTCGATACGAAGATCGGAGTCTCTGTCTTGTTATCCCCTCTAGCCCTCAAATTCATGGTATTTGGAAACCTCTGTCTTCCTCATCAAGGAAGCCCTCGAACTTCAAGGTAGTCGGCACCTCTATCTTCCTATCCCCGGAAGTTCTCGAATGTAATCACCAACATTCGGAGTCGCACGAAGCTCTGAGAGTTAATAAGAGCCCCTCTCTCTCTAGAAATCACTTCAAGCATGTAATCACATGAGTCAAAGATCAGTCAGTATTTCAGTGTTGAGCTCTTTCAAATGAGCTCCTATTTATAGGCAAGGTCGGCCTCCTTTCCAATGGTCATTTTTTCCTTAAAAATCAGAGGGACCTGTACATGTGTAACTTAACCAACAGTTAGTTTATAACAGAATAGACGACATTATTTTATAAAAAAACAAGTGTAACAGAATGTACCACATCGTTTAAAGTCTAACTCAAAAGTTCGGAATGAATGATCGGAGTTGTAAAAATAATTTTTTGGAGTCTAAATAAATTCGGAGTGTATAAAACAAAGATGATCAGATTCTATTTAATAGGTGAATTCGGAATGATAATTCGGAATGATAATTCATCAAAAAAATTATTAATGAGAATTCATCATCAGAATTCGTAATGAGAATTCATCATCAGAATTCGTAATGAGAATTCATCATCAGAATTCATAATGAGAATTTTTCATCAGAATTCGTAATGAGAATCTGTATCCAGAATTCGGAGTAGAACTTTATTAGAGTTCGTATCCGGAATTCGGAATGAAACTTCATAACAGTTCTCATTTGGAATTCAGTACTTAAAACAGAATGTTTCAAATCAAAGTTTCAAATGAATCCGAGAATATAGAAATAAATCCGAAATTTATACTTAAGAAATATACGAATGAAAATATGATAAGGATAATTTTTCTTACAAAAGCGATCTTCCTTATAAAATATATTTTCCTTATAAAATCAATTTTCGTTATAAAAGAAATTTTTCTTATAAAAGCAATTTTCCTTATAGAAAGGTGTTTGTGATTTTCAAAACATGAAGGAATGGAAAAGTCATAAAGAAAACCTTATTGACTCAAAAATCTCCCCCTTTTTGGAAAGCTCAAACATCCCTATGAAAAAGAATGTCTAAGAATAAATAAAACATTAATTCTTATCTCCCTTTGTTTATGGATGTTGATGAATACGACTAACTCCCCCTTAGGCTTTTAAACACTAAGGATCGTATTCTAGTTTTCCGGAATGTTATTTACCTAAGAATAAGAAATTCTTCTTTAATGAAAAACTCCCCCTTAGATAAACTCTATTAGAGTTTGTTTTCTTTCTCATCCTTTGGTAAAATTATTTTTCCCCTTTATTAGGGTTCTTTTCCTTCTCCCCCTTTGTGATTTTCAAAGAGAATTCGAGAGAATGGAAAATATAACAATGTACCTGAAAAAATTAGTAGCAACAACACAAGAAACGAGCAAGCACAATTTTCATTAAGTTTGAAAGCTCAACAACAAAAAATTTTAGATACAAGAAAAGATCAGATCTATCTATTATGGATATTTTTCCTTCACCATGATACCCTTAAGAATAGTCTTTATCTTCTTCAAGTATTTATGGTCTTCCTCGTCTTGATTCTCTAACACAACAATTCTTGCATTTTGAGCTTCAATCTTTTCTTCCTGGGCTTGAAGCTTTTCTTCCTGAGCCTTCAAGATCTATTCTTGCTTTAAGAACATTTCTTCAATCTCAATCTGATGATCCCTTTCATACTTCCAGTTTCATGAAACAGAATTCAGCTTCCCATTCAGATCTCTATCTTCTTAAATCCGGAAATTCTTTTCATCTGTCAACTTTTCTTCAAAGGATGAATTTAGTTCATTTATCTTCATGTCTTCTGTCTCAAAGGCATCCTTCACATTATCTTGGAATTCATCAAAGAGCCTCATCTCTTCTACAGTATTCCTAGACCAACTATTCATCCTCTTGCAAGATCTTTTGTGGGCTTCATAGCCGACAAAGAACGTTTTAAACTGAGCCTCTATCTCAACACATTTCTCCATAACCATGGATATAGAGTATCTTTTCTGATTCAAAGTATGTTGGAGCATCTGGCATCTAGAATCAATACTTGAGAAAGTCGGAATAGAACCTACCAACTTCTTTAAAGACTGAACAACAAAGTCATGCCCCAACGAAGATGACTCTGAATCCGAGACTTTTCTTGGAGAAGTTTTTTCTTCAAAATGATCAACCTTCTTCTTAGAAGAACTGCCCACTTCCATTCTCTTTACAACTACTGAGCTCGGGGTATCAATAACAAGTTGCTTTCCCTTGTCCTTTTTCAGAATGGAGTCCTGTTCCGGAGTTCTCTTTTCACTGTCAGACACTTGAACAACATTGTCTTCATCATCAGCAAATTTCTGAGCACCACCTTCTATGTTCTCCATTTGAGCAATATCATGTAGAAGTAGTTCATCCTCTGCATGATAGGCTACTTCTTCTTCTCCTTTCTCCTTATCCTTTCCTAGAGTGACTAACTTAGAAGACTCGGCTTCTGAAGTTCGGAGTGACAAATGTTCTGAAGGTGTCCCCTTATAATCATCTACTTGTTTCAAAACATCTTCGGTGTAACCACTACCTTCATAAACTTCTTCTTCCTCTTCCACTTTCTCTAACTGCTCAAATTCCTCAACAGGCTTTGCTACTGCCTCTTCCGGAGTGACAAAGATTCTTCTTGGAGTCTCAGGTACAGATTCTAGAGACAAAGATCTCGGAACATGAATGTTTCTGGAGGCCATCTCTATAAACATTAACAATGTTTGAACCACCTCAACTTCAGACATCTTTTTCTTAAGCTTCTTTTCTTTCAATTGTTTTTCAAGATCATCTGCTATCTTTTCTTTCAAGGCCTTAGCCTTCGCAGGATCCAAGCCAAACTGAGGCCCCCCTTGCACTCTCTTCTCTTTGATTTCCATCCATTTATCAACTACCTCATCTGGGTATGCTTTCTTCTTCTTTGGTTTTGGAGGTGCGGAATTAACTTCCTTATATTTGGGATTCTCTGCTACAACTTCAACTTCTTTCAAATTTCTCTTCTTCACTGGCTTAGAGGATTCAGGTTCAGCACCCTTCGGAACCATTTCTTCTTGAGCAGGTAAATCAAGAAACTGACCAGTCTTCTTGTCTAAGGCAACATCCATTCTTTTGAGAGTACCATCACTCACCAACATAATCTTGAAAACTCTTGGCATAGACTTTCAAGCCTCCTTGAAGGACTCAAGACACCGAACTATCAACTTTGAGAGGATTTCTGGATACATTATGATCTGAGCTCTCAGATTCCCTTTCTTAACATTCTCAAGAGTAATAAAAATGTGTTTCATCTGGTTAAACTTCCTCAGATTTATCAGAAAATCTAGAATATAAATCTCACTCTTCTTCAAACTATCGTTGTCACCCTTCTTGGTACAATAAGGCCTTGTACCCATAATTATAGAATCTAGAAATTCGTAGACAGAGAACAAATCTTCGGAGCCTTTTCATCTTCCAGTTCGAGAGTCTCTAATGCCTTTTCCTTGTCGAAAATTCCTTTTGAATCTGGAAAAACATGAGAAATGAACTCAGCTTCTCCTTCATTGTTCATCCCTACCAAACTGGCTGCCTTGGCATATGAAAGCTTATAATTCTTTCCATAAGACTTAAATGATAATTTCTCCTTCCCATCTTCCTTATATAAGGAAACTGTCTCATAGAACTCTTTATGAAAATCCGAATAAACATCATCTTGATTTCCTGGCTTAAAAACATCAACATATTCCCATCCATTAAGATTTATTTTCTTGGATATAAGAGAATCATACTTGTTGATGAAATCAGGATGAACCAACCTTTCTCTATATACTAACCACTTGGAACTCGGCTTAGAGGAAGACATGTCTTGAGAAGCTACTTTCACATACATTCAGATCTGAAGACCTCTGAGAAGTTTGGAATGGAGAAATCTGATGTTCTGAACCACTTTAAAACGGAGAGGAAGAGCTTCGAGATGTTGGAGCTTGAAAACCGATGTGGGACAACAATTTGGGGTCCCCTTTATATAGGCAATGAGAAGACGGTTCAACTTCCTCAGTTGATCGAACGGTTGTGAAAAACTGAGATCAGATCTGACGGTTGAAAACCAATTCTAAAGAAAACATGAATCCAATCTTTTGAGGATTTTATTAAAACAAAGAATTTAGAAAACTATAATCCGAAAACATAATATAAGAAAATTCCAGCAAGTAAAGTATGATTACGAAAACTTGAATAAGGAAATCATACCTTTCAGATTGTCTTAGGAAGAATATTCGTAATGGGTAACATTCTTAAGAAAAATACGAAAAAAATCTTTACTACGACAAGAAAATGTTCGCAAAACTCACTATGAAAAACAAACTCAGTACAGAAAACTCAGTAAGAAAATTTCACTAAAAAAATTTGAAAACGAAAAGCTCATTATGAAAGATTCGTTACGAAAATATCGTTATGGAAACACCAGTATGGAATTTTCCATTCTGGAATATTTCAATATGAAAATTTCCATTCCAGAAGTTTTCTATACGAAAATATCCATTCTGGAAAATTTTAGTTCCGGAAATTCCCATTCCGGAATTTTAGTTCCGAAAAGTTTGAAAAACTAACTTTGAAAAATTTAGTTACTCTAACAATCAAATATACTACCCCTATGAAAAGGAGTTTATTACTGTAAGGAAACATTTTAAACCGAAATTTAATGAAGAATGATTACCTTATAGTTATCATTTCCTAACTTTTGTTTAATGTATTCAAATCTATCAGAAGGCAAAGATTTTGTGAAAATATCAGCAAGTTGATATTGCGTTCCAATAAACTGAAGAATAATATCACCTTTTATTATGTTATCCCTAAGAAAGTAATGCCTAATATCTATGTGTTTTTCACTAGAGTGATGTGAAGGGTTCTTATTTAAGGCAATGGCACATGTGTTATCACACAAAATTTGTGTTTTAGTAAAACTCAAGACATAGTCTGTGAGTGTGTGATGCATCCACAACACATGAGCATAACAACTTCAAGCTGCTACATATTCAGCTTCAGTAGTGGAGAGTGATACAGAATGTTGCTTCTTGTAGGACCAACAAACTAAATAATCTCCTAAGAAAGGAAAAGTTTCGGATGTACTCTTTCTATCCATTATACATCCACTATAGTCAGTATAAGAAAATATTTTTAGAACAAAATCATTTCCATAATTATAAAATAATCCGAGATCCATGGTTCCTTTAAGGTAGCGAAAAATTCTTTTTAATGCCTTTAAGTGAGATTCCTTATAATTGGATTGATATCTTGCACATAAGCATACTGAGAACATTAAGTCTAGTCGACTAGCTGTTAAGTAAAGTAAACTTCCTATCATACCTCTAAAAGATGTTTGATCTACTAGTTTCCCAGCTTCATCAAGATCTAAAGAGTTTTAGGTACCGATAGGAGTGCTTATACTCTTAGTGTTGTCATAACCACACTTTTTGAAAAGATCTTTAATATAATTATGTTGAGATATGTCGGTTCCTTCTGGTTTTTGAGAAATTTGAAAACCAAGGAAAAAGTTAACTCACCCATCATACTCATTTCAAACTCAGATTACATTAAACTTGCAAAAGAGTCGGTTAAATATTGCTGAGTTGAACCAAAGATGATTTCATCAACATAAATTTGAACAATAAAAACATTTTTCTTATCTTTCTTTATAAAAAGGATTGGATCTGCATTTCCCTTAACATAGTTATTTTGAAGAAAAAATCCACTGAGTCTATCATACAATGCTCGTGGGGCTTGTTTAAGACCATACAGAGCTTTGGTAAGTCGAAGAACATGAATAGGATGTTTTGTATCTTCAAAGCCAGGAGTTTGAACAACAAAAACATCCTCTTGGACAGAACTGTTAAGAAAAACACATTTCACATCCATCTGAAAAAGTTTAAAATTAAAGAACACTACAAAGGAAAGTAGAATACGGATAGATTCAAGTCCAGCTACTGGAGCATAGGGTTCTTCATATAGTCTATTCCCTCTTGCTGATTATAGCCGTTAGCAACATGTCTAGCTTTATATCATACTATGAATCCATTTTCATCGCATTTGTTTCTGAAGACCGACTTTACTCCAATAACAGAAGTTTCCTTAGGTCTTTCAACCAAGGTCCAGACTTTATTCCTTTCAAATTCATTTAGTTCATCTTGCATGGCTCTGATCCAATCATTATCACCTAAAGCTTCATCAGTGCTTTTAGGTTCTAATTGGGAACGAAATTCTAGATGTTCTACTTCATTTTTATGGAACTTCTAGTCCTTACAGGTTGATTTACATCACCAATGATACTATCACTGGGATGATTCTTAAGAAACACCTTATATGGGTTTTGAAAAGCCTGTTCATCAACATAGGGTGTAAATTCTTCTGGGGTAAATGTTTCAAAAGTATTTTCATGAACATTATCCTTATCAGAAGGTTATTCTATCAAAGGTTGATAATAAGTTTTTGAAAACACATCCGAGTATGTAGGCTGGGATGGTTTAAAAACAAAAGGATCAGACTCATCAAATTTTACATGCACTGTTTCTTCAACAGTACAAGTATTTTTATTAAAAACTCTATAAGCCTTAGAAGTTATGGAATAACCTAAGAAAATTCCTTCATCGGATTTTGGTGCGAATTTATGTAAGTTATCATTAATATTCCAAATGAATACTTTGCATCCAAAAACCTTGAAGTAAGATAGTCTTGGTTTTCTACCATTCCATAACTCATAAGGAGTTTTATTAAGAAAAGGTTTAATCAAAACTCGATTTATAGTATAACAAGGAGTAATTACAGCTTCATCCCAGAAATGTCTAGCTATAGAATATTCACTCAACATGGTTCTAGTTATCTCTTGAAGAATTCTATTTCTTCTCTCTACTACACCATTCTGTTGAGGAGTTCTAGGTGTCGAAAAATTGTGAGTAATACCTTTTTTACTACTAAAAGTTTCAAAATCTGAAATTTGAAATTCTCCTCCATGATCACTATGAATAGTTTTCAATGGAAGCTTTTTATCATTATTAACATGAGCTCTAAAACATTTGAAATAAGAAAAAGCATCATATTTCATTGCTAGAAAATAAACCCAAGTAAATCTAGTGTAATCATCATCTAGAACAAACACATAGTATTTGCCTCCAATACTTCCAGTTTGTGTTGGACCAAAAAGATCCATGTGCACTAACTGCAATGCATCAATTGTTGATACTTCAACGATCGATTTAAAACTAGATTTATGTTGCTTTCCATATTCACAAGGATCTCAAACTTTATAAGAATCAAATCTATGCTTCGGTAGATCCTTAACTAGTTTCTTCATAGTGAGTTTACATAAGTTTCTAAGGTTACAGTGACCTAGTATTCTATGCCATAACCTGGAATGATCTTCCATTTTACTTAGGAAAGGTAAATCTTGGCTCCTGAGGTCTTCTAAATTTAAGTTGTAAACATTCTCATGACTATTGGCTGAGATAATAAATTCTTCCATGGAATTGTGAACTAAGCACTTACCATTCCTAAAATTCACAAGGTAACCTTCATCACATAATTGACTTATTCTAATGAGGTTGTTCTTAAGACCCTTAACAAAAAGAACATTTTAAATCAATGATTTTCATAAAAGATCTATATTACCAATACCAACAATCTCTCCCTTAGAATTGTCTCCAAAAGTAACCTTTCCTCCTTTCGTTTTGATAATCTCTTCAAAATAGCTTTTGTTACCAGTCATGTGCCGGAAACATACACTATCCATGTACCATGTATTTTTGCTGGTACTCTCTTTATTTTCCTTAAATCAAGAAGAGAATTAGACTTTCTGAATCCAAACTTGTTTGGATCTGAGATTTCCAGATAACAAAATATTAGGTACCCACATGTTTTTAGAAATGTAAGCTTTGTGAAATCCTAGAGATTGGGTTTTGTTTAAGGAATAATTCTTTTCCCAGTGACCACCACATTGACACTTAGTACAAAATGGGGAACTCTGAGGAATTAAATAATTGTTACTAAAAATTGGTTTTTCATGGGTACAACCAAATCCGGATTTATTTCTTAAAGGTCGTATTTGGGAATACATTTTACCAAAATTTTCCTTACCATGGGTAAAGTTTGATAAACACATCTTTAAGGAAAAAATTTCGGACTTGAGTTTTATAACCAAGTTTTTATCCTCAAAATCATTAGTTATAGAACTAGAGATAGGCTCAAAGACACCTTTCTTAGAAATTACTTTTTCTAACTCTTTAGAAAGTTTGTTCTTCTCAGAACATACTTCCTCAAGATTTTTTGAAATACGTTCAAAATCAGCATTTTTCTTATCAAGATCTTTAGAAAGATCTGATATCTGTTTTGTAAGAATATTAATCCTAGAGTTTGCCTTATCAAGTTTTTTATTGAGTTTGGAATTCTCAATTTCAAGAAGTTCAGCAAACCTAGAAACTTTTTCATAAGTAGGTAAAGTATTTTCTTCATCAGAAGAGGATTCTTCATCAGAAGAGTTATAATACTTACTATCATTAGAATTTAAAGAAACATTGGTTAATGATTCATCATTTCGTACCTTAGCCATAAAACAATGATTATCAATAGGTAATCTGGCTATAAGACCAAGATTCTTCTGTCCTGAAGATTCGTAATCAGAAGATTCCTCTTAAGAGTCACCACCACTGGCACTCCAGGTATCATTTTCTTTCAGAACATTCTTAGCTTGGGATTTATATTACTTCTTTCTGTTCCTGTCTGAATGTCTTACTTTCCGTTCTTTCTTTTTGAGCGAAGGGCAATCTGGTCTAATATGTCCAGCTCTCTTGCATTCATAACAAGTAACTTCTCCATCATTCCTATCATTCCTTTCCTTCTTCTTATACTTGGATTTGAAATTTCTATGACTAGCTATCTGGTTCATCCTTCGAGAAATATTTTCTAACTCACTTTCAGATACATCACTCTCACTAGATTCGGATTGGAAAATAACTTTCTTAGACTTGGATCTAGTTACTCTCTCAAGAGTCTTAGCTTTCATCTGATTTGATGTTGTTGTAAAAGCGACAGTACCATTTCCATTTTTCTTTTTGATGTTATCAACATCTCTCTTCATTCTTGTTTCATGTTGGAGAAGATTTCCAAATAACTCATCAAGAGAAATTTGAGTAACCTTCCTATTCTCATCTATAGAAGTTCTTTTGTATTCCCACTCATTGGGCATAATATCAATTATCATTTCCAAAAGTGCTTCATCATCTAACCCTTTCTCTCCCATAGATTGTAAACTGTAGACAATAGTAATAAATATCTGTTAAACTTTACAGATTGGTTCACCATAAGGAAAATTGAAGCCATAGTATTCAGCTCTAAGCATAGCTCTCCTAGTTTTAATCACATTAGAAGTTCCAAAGTGTGTAACATCTAATTTCTTCCAGATACAATTAGCTACTTCACAAGAAGAAATTTGGCTATATATATTTCTAGTCATTGAACAATGTAAGGTATTGCGTACCTTAAAATTGAATTGATACTCTATCTTTTCCTGGTTAGTAAAAGTTATAACTTCCTTATCAGAAATTTTATAATCACTAGTAAGCATAACGATGTTTTCCACTCCAGTATTGATAACAAAAGTATTCATTCGATCTCTCCAGTATTCATAATCATTAACATCAAAGATTGGTGGTCTTGTAGGATTTGTATTATCAATAGAACCAACATTAATTCCTGTAATACTTAAAAACCTTTGGCACACAAACTTGTTAGTAGAAAAAATTCATAATCACAATGTTCATAATGAAAAAATTTGGAATGAGAAAGTTCGGAATGATAAAGTGAGCATGAAAAACTTATACGTGAGTAAAAGTATTTCAAAGCCCTGCTCTGATACCAATTGTAGGATCGAAATAATGATGTAGATTCTCAATATACAAGAGGGGAGGTGAATTGTACACATTAAAAATTACTTTAAACAAAGGAAAGAGGAAAGTTTAACAATGTTAAACTAATAAAATTCACAACACATCTAACACCAATTGAAAACATAGAAAAAGGAATGATTTTATAAACTTCAAGTCCTATGTACTTTCATAAAATTGGAAAGAGATTCTGAAAGTAGGTTCCGAAAATATGGTTCCGGAAATTTAAACATAACAAAAGAATACAATATGAGATTCTACCTTAAAGCTTATAGAATGTAAATGAAACAGAGTACATGTAAAGAAGTATAAGGAAGTTATACATTCCTTATAATACAAAATTCAGTGGAAACAAACAAGTAGTAAAACTACAAGTATCAAGATATAAGTCTTTTAACCCAAAGAGAAGGGTATCCAACAACCTTGAATAAAGGTCCCCTGATTTATACTTTCAAGAAAGTCTGTCTTACCCACACCAGGGTAAGCCCTCGATACGAAGATCAGAGTCTCTGTCTTGCTATCCCCGCAAGCCCTCAACTTCAAGGTAGTTGGCAACCTCTATCTTCCTCAGCAAGTAATCCCTCGAACTTCAAGGTAGTCGGCACCTCTATCTTCATATCCCCAGAAGTCCTCGAATGTAATCACCAACATTTGGAGTCGCACGATGCTCAAAGAGTTAATAAGAACCTCTCTCTCTATAAATCACTTCAACCATGTAGTCACATGAGTCGAATATCAGTCATCATTTCAGTGTTGAGCTCTTTCAAATGAACTCTTATTTATAGGAAAGGTCGTCCTCCATTCCAATGGTCATTTTTTCTTTAAAAATCAGAGGGACCTGTACATGTGTAACTTAACCAACCGTTAGTTTATAATAGAATAGACGACATCTTTTTATAAAAAACAAGTGTTAAAAAATGTACGACATCGTTTAAAGTCTAACTCAAAAGTTCGGAATGAATGTTCGGAGTTGTAAAAATAATTTTCTGGAGTCTAAATAAATTCGGAGTGTATAAAACAAAGATGATCAGATTCTGTTTAATAGGTGAATTCAGAATGAGAATTCGGAATGAGAATTCGTCAACAAAATTTGTAATGAGATTTCATCATCAGAATTCATAATGAGAATTCATCATCAGAATTAATAATGAGAATTCATCATCAGAATTCATAATGAGAATTTTTCATCAGAATTCGTAATGAGAATTTGTATCCAGAATTCGGAGTAGAACTTTATCAGAGTTCGTATCCGGAATTCGGAATGAATCTTCATTACAGTTCTCATTTAGAATTCGGTACTTAAAACAAAATGTTTCATATCAAAATTTCAAATTATTCCGAGAATATAGAAATGAATCCGAATTTTATACTTAAGAAATATATGAATGAAAATATGATAAGGATAATGTTTCTTACAAAAGCGATCTTCCTTATAAAAGCGATTTTCCTTATAAAAGCAATTTTCCTTATAAAAAAATTTTTTCTTATAAAAGCGATTTTCCTTATAGAAAGGTGTTTGTGATTTTAAAAACAAGAAGGAATGGAAAAATCATAAGGAAAACCTTATTGACTCAACAAGTATCGTTATACTCACCCCTTCACAGGATATGCATGTACCTCGTTGTGTTCGGTGTAGAAGACATTCATTGCTGACCGAGAACGAGAGTACCAGGACTTGAGGTAGCTCAGAGGTGGACCATAGATGAAGCCTACCACAGAGAAGACCATTCGAAAATTGTACCTACCCATCTGGTAGGATCCATGGCGGGTGATCACATGAACTGTTCTAGTTTACATGTACTTTCAGTTTCTTATACTTTACAGTTGGTCTAGTATTATGGACCCTTTTACTTACTATACTCACTATTTTTAGTATTCAGATTACTTGAATTCATATCGTGATGTGTGTTTGGTTGCGTGTGTTCACAGGTTATAAAGGCAATGCTTTCCTAATTTTAGGGAATATGCCTACGGTGCTAGTCTCCAGCCCCTAGCCTATGGAAGGTGGGCTTGGGGTAGTAACGGCACGAGCCCCGGGGGATGAGTTATGACAAATTGGAATCAGAGGGGACAGTTCTATCATAGAACAGAGTACTCTGATCTTTCTATTTAGCAGAAATATTGTTATGTGTAGTTTGTGTGGTTATCAATTTAGGGAATCCAGTGTTGGTGTGGCGGCCGACATATCCATACATCAGGACCCTGGCGTCTAATTTGCGTCTCAGTGCATGAAAACAATGAATGTGAGTTAGTTTTCAAGAGTCTTCATTGTGATATTTTTATGTCAGCTCACCAGACATAAATTATTGACAGTGGTGCACTTGTTTCTTTTCAGGATTCCTCCACGCGGATAGCCAGGCAGGGTTCGGGTTATAGTACGCATTGATATCCCACTGAGGAATGAAGCCTCGGTGCGTGGACGTCTTCCAGTAGAGGCACCAGCAGAGGCACCAGCGGTACCAATACCTGTTGGGCCTCCGATGCCACCAACCCCAGCAGTAGACAGTGCACGCTTCTTGAGCGCATTGCACGAGTTCCAGTGCCAGAGGCCACCCAGGTTCATGGGAGAGATGGACCCACATGACGCAGAGGATTGGCTGGAGGAAGTGGTGAGAGTCTTCTGACTGGTAGGGAGACCAGTTGACCTCATGGTGATCCTTGCACCAGTCTACTGCATGCAGCAACAGGCAGATGGTGGATCATGATGCTAGAGGCTCAGTAAGAGGTGACACTTCTCTGGGTAGACATCGAGAGCATGTTTCTAGCAGAGTTTTTCCCAGAAACTCCTCCCGCAGTGTTCATTCAGGAGCCACTTCATCTGTAGCAGGGTAGCATGATGGTGGCTCAGTACTATGTTAGGTTCACCGACCTCTCATGAAGCTCCACTAATATGGTGCGGGACCCATTATTCAGGTCTCAGACCTTCGAACAGGGGCTCGGGAGGGAGATCCGGACTTTGAGGATCTCACTCATCATCCCTACATAGTCGGGAGTGTTAGAGAGAGCCCTCTTAGTGGAGGGTTTTCTTGCTGAGCAGACACCAGTTGCGAGAGACAGTACTAGTCATCACGTAACATAGTCTTCTAAAGCTAGCAGTAGACATATGACATAGAGGTCCAAAAGGACCAGACCTACAGGTGGACGACCACAGGATTCAGGGTCAGTTGTACAAGGCACCCGAGGCAGAGCCAGTCATGCCAACAGCAGGTAGTGTTACGCATGCAGCGGGCAGGGTCACATGGCTCATGACTATATGACCCACCGTATTGATGATCATCAAATGTTATAAGGACCACCTAGACAAAAATTTAGGTTCGACCTATGAGGTCTGTAGGGAGAAGGCGGACGTGGAAGATGGGTTGGTCATACAGATGGAGGTGGTGAAGATTTGAGATGTTACCGCCACAACCATTAGGTTTTCCACCCCGACCATAGGGAGTAGGAGGACAGGGGCGACCTCAGCTCCAGGCAGCTGAGGCCTATGATCACAGCACTCCATAGATTATATGAGGTATGATATATATCTACTCCACCTTAGTTCCAATACTTATTGACATGGGTTCCATTCATTCTTTTATTTCCATTGCCCTAGTTCGGAGCTCAAGGATTTAGATGGAGCCGTTGGCACAATCCTTACGTCTAGAGACTTTTATGGGAGTGGATTATCCTATTAATCACTGGTGTCGATAGTTAGAGCTTACTCAAGGAGGTGAGATCTTCGTCTCAGATCTCCTAGTAGTTTCATCGAGCCCTTATGATGTCAACATGGGTATGGACTTGTTATCTGCATTCGATGATCAAATTGATTGTATTAGGTGAAAAGTGTGGTGTGTCCACATAGATGAGACCGATTTTACCTTAACCAGCTAGAATGATGCCTTTGAAGCACATGATGGAATCACTTGGAGGGGAGTTTAACCGATCACTGATTAGTTGGATATCCTTACCCTTAGAGCGATTGATGTGGAGAGTCTGAGTTATCCTGTAGTGGTGGACCAGCACATGGATGAATTCACTGATAATGTTCTAGGTCTACCTCCTCACAGAGAGGTGGAAATTTACATTGACTTCTACCACAGGACAACACTGATATCTACACCGGTTTATTGGATGGCTCTTACGGAGCATTGTGAGCTGCTGGTACAGCTATAGGACTTGTAGGGGAAGGGATACATCATGCACAATGCTTTTCCTTGGGCAGCCCCGATTCTTTTCACCAAGATGGAAGATGAGAGCTTGAGACATTGTGTTAACTATTGGTGCCTGAACTAGGTGACCGTGAAGAACATGTACCCACTCTCATGGATTGATGATCTCTTTGATATGAAAAAGAAAGTATAGTGTTTCTCGAAGATAGACCCCAGATCAGGCAATCTCCAACTCAGAGTACAAGATGATAATTTAGAGAAGACGGATTTCAGATGTCAGTATGTCCATTAGGAGTTCTTATTTATGCCATTTGGCATGAAAAATGCTATATTACTGTTCATCGGACTCACGAACATGATCTTTCAGTCATACCATGATCTCTTTGTAGTAGTCTTAATCGATGACATTCTGATCTACTCGACTACTATGGAGGAGCATGCCTACCATTTTCCTGTAGTACTGGAGACACTCAAAGAGCACCAGCTTTATGGTAAGCTCTCGAAGTGCCAGTTATTGATCCAAGAAGTTCACATTCTGGGACATGTCTTCTCGGAGGCTGGAGTTGCAATCGATCCAGTGAATATTGAGGTGGTACATTCATGGGAGCCATAGAGGATTGTGACAGAGATACAGCATTTCCTGGGTTTGGACGGATACTACTATATATTTGTGCAACATTTCACCAGAGTTGCATCCCCACTATCATCATTGATGAAGAATGGGAAACCCTTTGCATGGTCGGAGAGATGCAGGCGGAGTTTTCAGGAGCAAATGAAGAGGATGACTAGTTCCCCCATATTAAGGCTTCCAAAGGATAGTGTATGGTTCATAGTCTACTGCAATGCATCAAGAACCAGACTCGAATGTGTCCTGATTCAAGAACGAGCAGTTATCGCATATGGTTCTCGACAGCTGAGACATCATGACTAGAACTATGATACCCATGACCTAGAGTTAGTAGTAGTGGTTTTCGCCATGAAGATGTGGCGAAATATCTTGATGGGAAAGCGTTTTACAATCTATTATGATAACAATAGTATCAGGTATATCTTCTATCAGAAAGACCTGAACCTGAGACAACAATGTTGGATTGATTTCCTCCAGGAATATGACTTCAAGATACTCTATACTCCTGGTAAGGGGAACGTTGACGCAGATGCACTCAGCCGGAGATCTGAAATATAGCTGTTAGGTGAGGCTACAGAGCAGTTGACCTCTCCAAAGACATTTTTTTGTGGAATGTGATGGAGAATCTTTCCTTTAGTATCTTTTAGTCACTCCACCACTTCTTCAGCGAGTCAAGGAGGCGCAATGTGGGGGTGCTAACTGGGAGGCTTGACCTGTGTATTTATGCACAGGGCAGGCACGTGATGCGTTTTCTGATGATGGGGATCATTTCATCCCCTTCAGAGGATGTACCATGGTACTAGTGTCACTTCAAGATGAAGTGTTGAGTGTGTTCCACACATCACCTCTAGCGGTACATTCTGGAGTGGCAAAGATGTACCATGATCTCCGATGACAACACTGGTGGCCAGGAATGAAGAAAGTAGTAGCAGAGTTTGCTTATCGCTACCTCACTTATCAGTAAGTGATGGAATAAAATCAGGTAGCAGTTTCCTTGTTTCATCCATTAGAGGTTCCAAAGTGGAAGTGGTATTGGATATCCCTGGACGTCGTGATAGGACTTCCATGTACATCCAGGGGTCATGATTCTATCTGGGTGATCGTTTACCGACTCACTAAGTCGGCCCACTTCCTACCAATCAGAGAGAAGGGTTTATTAGAGAGTATGAGACACCTCTATGTGCATAAGATTGTGCAGTGACATGGAGTAACCTTGATTATTGTCTTTGATCAGGATTCACGTTTTTCATCCCAGCTACGGCAGGGGTTGCAGAAGCCTTTCGGGATGCAGCTTCTTTTGAGCACTGCCTTCCATCCAAAGATGGATGGCTAGACTTGGCAGACCATTCAGACCCCCGAGGACATGTTGCATTCTGGAATCCTTGACTTCTTTCGCAGTTGGGAGGATCAATTTCATTTGGTGGATTTTTCATACAACAACAGATATCATCCACTATTGGGATGACACCTTTTGAGGCGTTGTACTGGAGACCTTGCAAATTACCTTTGTGATGGACTGACCAAGGGGATCCATCACTAGTAGGACCAGAGACGGTATGGGCTACCATAGATAATTTAGAGATCATCCATGAGTGGATGAAGACTACACATAGTAGGTACAAGTCTTATGTCGACAAGTGGTAGAGAACTCTAGAGTATGAGGACGGTGACCACGTCTTTTTATGGCTCTCATCCCGATGAGGTTTGTACAGATTTGGCTGAGGCTATAAGCTATCTCTGAAGATCATTGGACCCTTTCAGGTCCTCATCAGATTTAGTGAGGTGGCTTAATTCTTAGCTCTTCCCCCTTAGTTGCACCGGGTTCACGATGTCTTCTACATACACCATCTTAGGATATATGTGTATGACCCATCCCACGTCATCGACCACGGAGAGTTGGACGTCAACGATGGGGTGAATTTTACGTGGTTCTCGTTGAGATTGTTGATCAACATGAGTGGGTCCTTAAAGGGGGGTCGATATCATTGGTGCATGTATATTGTCAGCACATAAACCTCGAGGTGACCACATGGGAGTGGGAGGCTTAGATTCGTGCTCAGTAACCCCACTTGTTATCATAGTTTGGTGTTGTGGACTACAGGGACATAAAGCCCTATGGTTGGGAGAATGTAAAGAACTAAAAATTCCATGAATTGTTTTCATTAAATGGGAATTTTATGTGTCCATGAAAATTGACGGTGCATAATTCTGAGGACCGGTGTTCCCAGAATGAATTTCATAAATTTTTGTCTAGTTCATTCAGTAAACGTGTGAGCTAGTTTTTGTAACATTTGAACCGGTGTTCATAATTGAAATTTGAGAGCACCATTGAACTCACAACACCAGTATTCGCTTAAGGGGACCTTCTCCTTGACAGTAGTGGGTCGAGAGAGAAAGATAAATTTATGTGTTTTTTGTGAAACAATGAAATAAATAAAATTGTTAACATTTTTATTTCATTTGATGAAACCCCTCAACAAGGGTTATAGTGGTGGGGACCACCCGAGCCTAAACCCCCATGTGGATATTTAAAGGTTAAAGACGCCTCAACTAACCCCCAATTTGAATTCCTAATGGTGTTACCACCTGAACCCTCTTAATAGGTGAATCATCTAGAACTCCCTCTTTAATGAGGGAGGTGACCATTGGTATCCTCTACATTAATTATGCCAACACAACCCATTTAACTGTGCCACCTTCCTTTAATCAATTAATCCAACTTCAATTGTTCCAAAAAATTAAAGAGATAAACATATTTTATTTTGTTGGATATTATTTTGTTGATGAATTTGGGGGATGTATTGGGAGAGGGAATTGGGGGAAGAACATTGGAGGAACTCTTCTTCTCCAAAGAATAAAGCTTCTCCAATGAAGTACAATGAACCGAACCTGATAAGACTTTAAAATCATGATTGTGGGAGCGACGATCATTGGCACCCTCTTCACCTTCACCGTTTTTTCTCACACCAACATCAACTCAACATGAAACCTTAGAGGTAGGGTCTTTGTTGTGTATGATTATAAATTATCATGTTATTCTCATCTAAAACAAAAAAACATAGATCAAATCTCTAATTATTTAATACACAGATGTATTCATTTGCACGTTTGGTAACAATCCCTGTGGGAGGTTTTTGGGTTGACGTTCTTCATTCATGTTCTTGTTGAGCCTCTTGATGCTGCTCTAACATAGAGGGTGCATTCCAAAGAAACATGGAACGACCCCTACACCATTAATCATCAAAGGTTTGTTCTTCTTTATTGAATAAGGCAGCTTTGTGCAATCACAACGCACGAGAACGACAGTCATCACCACCACCAGCCGCAAAGAAGGCAACAAACAGAGGGCGGTCGGTCATGCCGGCAACTAGTGAAGGCACGACGTGAAACTGCACCAAATGGACCGCCATGGAGGATTATTGCATTGTAACCATCGCCGCCCCACGGCCCTCTGCGCCACCCCGTGGCCCTCTGTGCTGCCTCGTGGCCCTCCGCGCCGCCCCACTACCCTCCACGCCACCCAAGGGTGTCGCCACCCCACGACCTTCCATGCCACCTTTCTGCCCTCCACGTCCCCACGCGGGCCTCATGGATGCCCAGCAGCGTCGCCACCCCTTATCCCTCTGTGCTTCCCCATAGCCTCGCCCCCCTGCGGCCTTCACAGCCCCCACAGCCTCGCAGCACCATCACGGCCTCCGCGGCCCTCACGGCCTCCATGACCCTCACAACCACTGCGTCGTCCAGCAAGGGCCAGTCTTCCCTGCGTAAGAAGGCCATGCCCAGTGGGTTGGACCAGACCCAGTGTGCTGGGTCGACCGGAATTGGGTCGGGTCGGCCCGACCGGGTTGGACAAGACCCGGGTGAACTTTGATCTTTTTTCTCTATCGGCCATAACATTGGCACAAGGCATCCTTTTGACGAACAATTATTGGATATAGAAACCATGGAGTGATACGGTCCCATTGAGTATACCCCCACTGGGGCTTTGGATAAATATGGAGTATGGTTGGGTTAGATCTAGCATGTATCTAACCGGGCCCTCATGACTAATAGGATAATAACTCACAGACTAGAGTCTGATCGATGCACCATCTATTGCGTTGAGACCCCAATAGTGTGGCAGTCCTTTGTGAAACTTCATAATGGGACATCATAGTAGTTGGAGTATCAACCAGTTTCTTGAGCAGAGGACCCTCCCAGAGACAAGCAATCCTAGTGAGGGAACCCAGTTGCTGGCTATGATGAGAAGAATGAATAGAGATCATGTGTGGTTCAGCACCGAGCGATCCAATGTTGGTTAGAACCTAGAGATATTTTGTGGGTCCACACAGAGCGATCCTTTTTGGGTCAGCAGTAGAGACTCTTTACCGAGTAAGATGAATTATTAGTTACATGTAATCATCTCTACTACTGTACTTATGTTTTACTTAGTGTGAGATGAGTCTGTACATTGTCGTACTTTTCTTTGTGGTAATACCATGGTGGTTTTCTTCAGTATGGTGTACCTGTGTGGTACTTACATTTGTGGCATTCCTTCCTTTGTGGAATAGTTGAGATTTATGATTTTTAGTTGGACTCTATGATTCCACCTGAATGATATGGATATACTTGATCACATAGTGATATGTATGTTGATATAATTATGTAGGGTTTTTAATTGATTTCATTCGTTGTGGTTTATCCTTTATGGATTCTGTGAGACCCTGAGGGTCTTGGGGTCCCTACTGAGTATCGTTATACTCACCCATGCACGGGCTATTCTAGAACCTTGTTTTGTTTTTGTTCAGATGACAGACAACACTGACTATGGACTAGAGTACTAGGGGTAGAGGTAACTCAGAGATGGACAATAGAAGAGGCGTACGGCCAAGATGTCCATTCGAGAGTTGTACCGACCCTTCAGGTAAGATATTTTGTGGGTGATCATAGGAGCTACTCCAGTTTACCTGTACATTCAGATTCTTTTACTTTCCAGTTGGGATTGTATTCTGGCCCCTTTTACTTTCTATACTCACTATTCTTACTATTCTATTTACTAGAGTTTGTATCTTGCTTTGTTCTTGGTGGCGTGTGTATATAGGATTTTAAGGAAATGTCGTCCCAGTTTTAGGTAATACGCCTATGGTGCGATTTCCAGACCCTAGCCTATGGAAGGTGGGAAATGGGTAGTCACGGCATGAGCCCCGGTGAACTGGTCATGACAAGACCCATCAAAATCCTTTTCATCTTCCAGATAAGTGTATCCTTTTAAGAGTACCTATTATAATGTGTTTTTTATTTGGAATCATCAAAATCCATAGTTTCAAAGTAACATATTGTTGGAATTGATTGAGTTTGCAACACAGGTGATAGGCTACAAACAGACATCCGAGTCTTATTACGGATTAGGACAAGAGAGGATTTCAAAGGATCCCCCGTAATATGGATCTCAAAACTATTAATTACCTGCTCATAACAACCAAGGATAGTACCTCGCAAATAATTAGAGGTGTGAATAAGAATATGCTATATAGGGATTTTTAGAGTCACATCTTATGGATTCTCAATTTAATCAGCACATGAATTTTTGATTCCACTACTAGTTGGGTCTTATAATTTGAGTTACCCTAAGTCATTGTATAATTTAATTAATTATTCTATTTTTTAACCATAGAATTTATGGATGAATTACCATGAGACCTAAAATTATAATTCCTTTTTCAATAAAAATCCTATGATAAGTTCAATTTTGGGAAAAATAATTCACTAGACTAACTCCTACAATTCTCAGTCGAATAATGTATTGTTTTGTAGGTATAGAAGATGTCCGAGAATTTTTCATACTGTATTCCGATATGAATGCCATCATTGTGAGTGTTGAGAACAACATTATAGAAGAGCGTGTATCTACGGACTATCTAAACAAACATTCTTGATATTCTTCCATACCTAGAATGTTTTTTTTCTTTTTTAAAAAGAATCGGTACACCAATTGCAAAAGCATTTTCATGTAGTAATTTTGGATTCTATGAAAACTAATTTAAAATATGAAACCAAACCCAAATCCACATAAAAAAAAATATTTTCTAATAAATCATTAAAATAATAAGACAATTCATTAATATGTTCTATACCAAGATTAGGAAAGAGGGATTCTAATGTCCACACTCAGATCCTAGAATCATTGGATTGGAAAATAAATTGAAAAAAGCCTCTCCCTAATGATATACAACTCTATTTTGTGAAACACCAATGAGTATATAATCAGTTAGATATGTCCACAAACATACATGGATTCTCATCATTAATGTTGATAATTATAGGAATTATGGAATTCGTTCCTATAGGAAATCATTCAAAAAATTATTCCCGGTTGGCTTCAAAATATTTTGATTATCCCTTTTTAGAATCCTAACAGTATAGGGACCCTTGATTAAAAATACAGGCCACCATATAGATTTAGGATTTCGATTAGGAATCACACCTATATTTATAATTAGAACTTGCTAACTTTTAATTTTCCATGGAAGTGCTTCTAAAATCAAAGACATCAAATGATAGGGATCTCTATAGGGAAGTTTGGAACCTAAAATATGTGGAATCCAAATACTATAAAGTGTGACCATTATGCCATGCTCAGCTTCATGGAGCTGCTCCCAATCCCATAACATCATCTTAAATATAATAAAACTCGTGTTATATGAAATTTTTATGATAATGAATGATGTGAATATGTTTACTTTTATTATAACAAATGATATATTTATTAATAAATTTGTTGAAATGTTTTGTGATTTATTAAATAGATGAGAATTGATAAAAATATATGATAATATATGTAGGTGAGTTAGATTATATGAATATATGATATTATAGTATAATATATTGTTAAATTTTTTGTCGCATTCTTATAATATTATGTGTTTATATTGAATTAATGACAAATGATCAAATTGATAACCAATGTATGATTATGTGTAATATTGGTAATATTTTTAGTTTATATATTATGTATGAATCCAATGATATATAACCTACTTATTCTATGTTAACATTGTTCAACTAATACTATTATTCATATTTTATAATGTAATTAAAATTAAATACTGTTTATTTAATTATTTATATGGGAAAAAAACTTCAAATATTCCATTTTCTGATGAATCATGTTATGATTAATTGATTCACTTGTGCCATGGAAAATACATATGAATACTCTATATTTTACTTGATGAAATTATTACGAGAAATATTTGTTAATATTATGTTATGTAATTTTTTATTCATCATATGTCATTATGGTTCATAATTCCATGTTGATATATATTTTTAATTTTATTATATTTGGTTAATCTAGTTATTTATTTTATTATTTTTTTGTATCACTTCCATAAATTAATTATTGTGATATCATATTAAAATCACCAATTTTATATTTTAAAATAATTTTTGTAGATGTTATGATGACAAAACATTTATTTTCTATTGCGGACATTGGATGTTCATCCTTGGGAGGGATTGGGGTAGGTTGGGAGATGTAATAACCTAGATTAGTAGTGATTTCATATAGGGGATTTGTGGAATGATTCCTACATATGATTTTCAACACTATGGGATAATATGGTTGGTATTTTAGAGGTTATAACCACATAAAAGATGACTTAATTTGTTGATATATATATATATATTCTATAGTGGGATTATGGGACCAGTGTGGAATGAGTGTCGGTCAGGTCGAGGCCCAAACTATATAATAGAAATCTTGATATGGTGAATTGATGGAAAAATGTGAAAATGTATTCTTCACATCATGTTGCACTATGATAGGTAGGGAATTGAACTGAACAACATTATATTAGACTTCATGGATTGTTATAATGATGATAAAATGTGTTTTTAGAACATTCAATGGATTGGGATATGTGGGTTCGATGTCCGAACCACATCAGAGGTGAAATGATATTTGGGATTGAAAAACTGGTGAAAACACCATATATTGGACCCTATGTGGAAATATGATGGGTAGGGACAAGGCATGAACCACATTATATGTGACATTATTGTAATGAAATATTGATATAAGTGATATATCAGTCAAATGTATGTGTTTTTTTCTTTGTAGGATACTATACTATATTGTGTTCTGATTAATGTTATCATCACTAAACCAAATTTTTGATGTCTAATAAAGGATAAGAAATAAAAATTTCAATTATGAATTTAGTAAGAAAGAGATACGATTAATCATTAACATAAAATATATATATGTTTTAGTTACATGGTATACTAATATTCCTCATTTTTAAAAATATATAATAGAGTGAGAAATGGTTATAAGAGGTTGATGTTTCATTCAATATTGTGATCGATCAAGATTGATTCCAAGTCACACTAGATTTTAGTTTTATTCATAAGTATGTATTGTGATTGTTTAACATTAAGTGTGGTCACTCAGATGGGAATACCATGTTTGAAATTTTTATGATACTGAAAAGGTGACTTACCTCCACCTTGTTTATAGATATTCTATGTTTTGAGTCACATGTTCGATGGAAAAGGGTTGTGAGATAGTTTTTTAGAGGTCAAATTTAGCATTTATCATAGTGGTTGAGTATCTCATGGTGCTTTAGGTAAGATGAGTTCATATGTTTCTGTTGTAATGTTCTAAGGATTAAAGATTATGATTCCCCACTAGGACAACATCCATATCAATCATTATAGGTAGTTACAAAAGGTTTGAAGGTGAGAAATGTATGATATTATAGTGTGTTTTACATCTATATAATTTGAGAGGTATCTCCCCATCGCTATTACATTGTATGATTTTCTTATTTTGATATTGGGGATCATTTTTCCATTTTATTTATGTTTTATTTTAATTTTATATGATGAATGTTATTTTAGAGGTATCTAGTGATTTTTTTTAAATCCTTTCCAATGATTTTTTTTGAGATTTGGAGGTTTGAAGTTATTGTTAAGTGTTCTATATTATGTGGAAGGTGAGTATTGGAAATCATATTGTTTACCCAAAAATGGTTTTCTGTGTGGTTGTGTTAATGGTTCACTGTGTTTTTACCAAAGAGAATATTATTGTCGATTTATCAATTTTTGATCTCCACTATCTATAAACATATCTTTAGGGAGGTAATTTTTTATAATGTTCTTTGATGTTCAATATAGAGAGGTATTATAATTACATGGGGTCCCAATTTTTCATGAAGAACCATCGTCGATGGACTAGAGGATATCACCACTCCATATGGGTAAACATTTTGAAGAATTTCTTGGATATCATTTTTTAAAATGTTTTTTTATTTGAAATTGGGACGTCCAATATAAAATGTTTTTTTAGTGTGATTTACATATGTCGAAGGTAATGTGCATAGTGTGGGAAATTTTGGAATGACTAATTTAGACTCTATATATTGTTGTTTGTGCAATAACGGAAAAAACAAGATTATTTATCCATTTCAAGGAGGTTTCGGTGGTGGGGATCATACCTGTATCAAAGGGGAGAAAAATAAATGGATCAAAGGGTAGAGTTAGTTGTTTCGAAAAATAATGTATTACGATCTCAATAGGATAGATTCCACCATAATTTTTTTTAATGTATCAACATCATGGTGCAGGGTTGTGGTGTTCTTTTATAAATAGGGTATCACTCTCAACACTTTTTGACCATATAGAATTATTTTGATTCCAATATGTTTCCATGGTAAATATTAGAATATATTTGGCCATAAATTATTTTTTAGAACCTTACTGATTCATTTTTTAATCCCTCCTTTGATATATGGTGTCCATACCATATTTATATTCGTGTTCTTATTAGTTATTCATCGGATGGTCTCCACAATTTGATACTAGATTTAATAGGATATAGAAGATGTTTCATATAATGTTACATTATTATTTGAAGCCATTTTGAGAGATTTATTACTCATATTTGGTTCTTCTGATTTACAGTTTATTGAACTCAATATGCTAGAATAATTATAAGCATTATACTTTCATCTAAAAATATGTGTTCCATAATATGTTGTGGAATCATCCATGCTATCCTATTGAACTTGAAACCCATTATATATCAGCCTTTTTAATCTAATGAATTGAATCATTTTCAAACCTCTATATTTGTTATATTTTTCAATAGAATGCTTCCAAAAATCATTATTCTACAGATTTAACCCAATTGTTATGATCCACCATTTTTTATATGGTGTATGACATTGATTTAGGGGTCTCGTCATGTCAAACCATAGATTTTATTTTCAATTTTTTTTAGCTTAGATTTTTTTGATGGTTTCCCTCTAATGTTTGTTGTGTTTTGTATTTAATCATGGATGTTTTTTGATGTTTGTCATCTGTTGCGTGGTTTAGGTTCATGGTTATGGTTTAAATGTGAGACCACAAGAGGATAAACTCAATTTCAATTTTTTTTCAACTTCCACTATTTTAGATGTAATAATTTTTCATGGTTTAGCCCAATTCAGATGTCTCATAGAAGAAATCATGTTGTTCATTGGATTTTTATGGTCATGGGCTCAATTCCTAGGAAAAGATAGGAAAAGTCTGTAGAAGTCTTGTCCATGATTCTTCATGAATTGATAGAACCACCTCTCACAATTGTCACAGTGTTTCCTAAAATGTGCATATAAACAATGTAGTTTCCCATTGTGTCCTGTAAGGGGGGACATTATTGGTGCATGGTTTGGGAAACTGTGTATCTTTACCATGCATATTGATGACGTGTCCCCAAAACATGAATTTTCCTTTATAACCTCATAGATTATTATACCAGAATAGTTCATATCTCCCATTATTAGATGATATGATATAGGATATGATCCACTCTTCTTCTCTACAACTCTCCTCATCTTATAGTGTGTATCTAAGGGGTTTCTTCTTGTTTTGTGGGTGAATCATCAAGAAAAGATCCTAATTTATTCTCCATCTTCCTGATTTTTCCATTTTCAATGACTAACTATTCTTAAATGATATTGTGGATCTATAGTTCAAATTTCCCTTGGTATAAATTGTTGTTTTTGTTGTTGTTAGAGATCCCCTTGGATTCACTTTTATTCTTGGAACCTAGCGAGGTTGATTCACGTTGACATTGTTGATGCACCTATTGTTTCAATTAGGATTCCCTTTGAAAATGACATTTATTTTTAAAAATCATTGATTTATTGATTTTCGAAATGTCCTTAGATGTTAATTAGTGATGACTGATTTTTAGAAGAATTGATTTACATTAAATAAAATGATTTAACTCTTGTATTGATGTATATGGTATTGTTTGGTTATGATATGCATGTCAGGTGTTTTTTAAATTGATTTTTTAAATTTTGTAAGGGATTTTTTATTATTATGGAATGGTTTTTTTCTTGGTAAATGTATTTGGATAAAAAAATGTGGATTTGGTTTCTAAAATGTATTTCTATGTGGTTTTTGATTTGAAAATGATGTGTTTGGTTTTTTTGGAAATGGGTTGTTTCTCAAGGGGTTTTTGAGAACCATTTGGAATATTGATAAAAAAAATTATATTGAAAACACTACCTATATTGTTGCCATTCATTGGTAATGTTTAATGGGATGGTTGTTCATTGGCATGGGACAACCCTTTATATAAAATGATTGAATGGAAAGGGGTTGTTGAATGGGGTGACTGATTGGTGTCTATTGTTTGTGTTTTGTGCATGTAATGAATGTTTATATTATTGGTCACATAATCATAATTTGTTGGGCCATACCCCCTATAGTGTTTACATGAGAACATGGCATAGGGAACAAATTTTGTGTGAATGGTTGCTGCAGTAGAATAGTATTGTGCTAGGGATAGTGGTGCTTAGAAATTAATTTTCTATACCATTGGATTTCCCCCCCGTTATTGTAGGTAGGGTGACAAAGAGTGTAACACCCCATGGATTTATAAAAAAATTTAATATATAATTTATTACACACAACACTGAGTCTCTATGAAAAAACACATTGTCATTACAATTATTTAATCATGATGGTTATAACATAAGAATTAATCTTATTTTTTCCGCATCTGTGAATTTAATTTGGGTAAAATAACAAACATGGTTGCGATCAGTAACATATTTATAGGATGATAGTATGAACTTAATTTTTTGATGACTAATAACTTTCCCCTTTAGATTATTAATGTTACCATTATAAATAGTAATATGCCCCTTATGAATTGTAAACTGAACTAATGAATAGTAACATCACCCAAGAAATTATAAATAAATTTTTGGAATCTTATAAATGAATGATTTATATAATTATATCATAGTATAAAAAATTAAATTTTTTAGAAATTATTAATTAGGTATTAGTATTTCATAAAAACATAAAAGTTTATTTACAATTTTATAATTAATATAATGAATCAAAAGAATATTTATTTTCTGATATGGAATCATAAATAAATATATCTATACATTATCATTTTAAAATAATTTTATCATATCATAGTTAAATTTAAAAGTGTCTAAAATCAGTTATAGTTTTAAAATTTTTATTTTTTTTATAAAATGATTTTTTTAATTAAAAATATAATTTCACATATTTATACAAATATATTTATAAAATAGAGTTCACTTTTTAATTATACAATTAAAAAAATTGTTATGATGAATTTTTTGTATTTTTTGAAATAGTTGCATTTTTAGTGAATGGTAAAACATACATTTGTTATGAAAATACAATATTATGTTTGAGAGTGTCAAAAGATAATTATGATATAAAATTTCGTAAACATATAGATTAAATAAATAATCATTAAATAACATAATTATTTATAGAAATAATTCAGAAAATATAAATTATATTTTTCTTGATGAATATAAAAGAATCATTGTCATTGTCGACGTTCTGCATACGTCATGCTGAAAAATCCAATTGGGTTCCATTAAAACATTATTTAAGGGATAAAAATTAATTTCAAATTATTACTATTAAT
This sequence comes from Viscum album, assembly GCA_963277665.1. NCBI lineage: Eukaryota > Viridiplantae > Streptophyta > Magnoliopsida > Santalales > Viscaceae > Viscum > Viscum album. The sequence continues at coordinate 619,250,752 of OY728160.1, read as the reverse complement.
TATTATGTATTATTAATGTTTTTGAATTATTATATATAATTTTATATTTTAGAATATTAATATTATCCAAATGTATGTGTAATGGTTTCACTGGGAATGACAAAAAAATGGCAAATTTAAGAAGTGGTTTTTATGTTTATTATTAAATGTACAATACGAACAGTTATAGAATTTTATTTGGATATTAATTTATTTATTTTTTTGATACTAATTTGTTTTTTATTTTTATATATGAAATAATTAACATGAATTCTTAAGCAACACGTATGCAGTACTTTTGTAGGAATAATAAAAATAAACAATGTGATTTTTATTAAAATTATATTACCCATATATTTGCTAAAAAATTTATAATAATTTTTATCCAATTATGAATTTTCTATTTTAATTTGTGACATTTTTTGAGCCACAAAAATCTCATTAATGCATTCATAATTTTTATTTCAAAATAAAATCATGTTTTCACATTATGGTTTCTAAATTGTATAATTTTTATAAATAAGGTGTTTTGGAAGTATTATTCATAAAATAATTTTATTCCTAAATCAAATAAAAATATATTTATCATATAATTTAGTTTTTAAATTTCAGGCAATAAAATAGGTACTATAATGGCTTTCACAAAGATGATAAGATATTAATTAAATTATTGAATAATTTAGATAAATGATATTAAAAATAAAAAAATAATGTAAATTTATATTTTTAAGGTAATTGATGTTTTCCATAAATTAATATGATGATTATATGATATAATATAAAATTTTATTCAAATCTGTTGATTTTTATTGATGTGTTTAAAGGCATCGTTATGAATAGTGTTTATTTTGAGAAAAAATACATTAAGGAATAATATATTTTATTAAATTACATAAAAATCATTAATTTTTTTAAAAAACCCAAAAATGAAAATATTTCTAAAAAATTTAAACCCCTTTTTTTATAGAAATTATTGATATATTTATACCCTATAATAGATTTATTATATTTTAGTAATCTGAGTAATTCGTATGTTAACCCTCACCTCAATTATAAAAGGAGGCTCATTCCATCAAATATATTCATCACATATAGCCTTATTGATCTACTATACTATAAAAATTTACCATTTAATAATGTCCAACAACATTTTAATGCCTAGGGTCTCACATAATTACCACTTGAAAGAGCCCAATGAGGCTCTCATGAAGAAATAATTCAAGAGTTAAGATTCCTTTTCTTCTCTATTAAATTATTTTTCACATCTACCTTATCCTAATATCCTATAAAATGATTCAGGGAAATAATAGAAAAATATATACCATAATTTTGTTGTGTTTATTTTATATGCATCCTAAAATCATTTATTTTATAAATTTATTCATTAATAAAAAAATTGTCGCTTGTGGTCTTTAAATTTACCGCCTTGGTTGATGATGTGTTTTTGTTTCACTTTACCACAATAATGGGAAGTTTAAATTCACATTTAATTGTTTTAAATTACCTATACATATTATCATTTAAATATTATTAGTTCTTTTTTACATGGAATACCATAATAAACTGATCTTTGAACCCATGAAATGAACACATACGAAACAGTGGAAGTAACAAAATATTATTAATAAGTTTGTGGAAAATATTATAATAAGATTACCTAAGGTATTATAAACATGAGTTCATTTATCTAATAATTTAATAACACTTTTAAAACAATTATATAGTCATTTTTAAGTTTTTTTAATGAATTCTAACATGAGGTTAGGTTAATCTTAACACAATTTCCATTCATTGAGTGAAAAATATATGCCATTGGTTATGTTTTAAATAACATGGGTATATTAATGAAGATTTTTTTATAATGAAAATAAAATAAAATTATATGCATTTATATTTATATCACACAATTATTTAATTGTTTTATCCTAACTCAAATGATATGTCCTTTGTAAGGGTTTCTCTTCAAACCTTCATTTTCAATGTGGTTATTTTTTCTTCCAATATAATCCCATGAAATTATTAATTTATTTCATATACTTCCTCTAAATTATGAGTATATTCTACCCAAGAAAAATTCTGGTCATTTAATATTTTCTTAGTTTAAAATACATGTTTTTAGAAGGTCCCCTTCTCAATTATATCGGATACAAGAACCCAATTAAGAGGAAAATCACAATTTATTAACCATTTTCAAGTACAATTCACAATATATTTTAAGGGACAATTCATTCTATAAAATCATGTAACTTTTCAAGTAATAATATATTTTTTAATTAATGGTTTACTACAAAATATTATGGAAAATAAGAATTACTTTTCAAAAATTACTCTTCATTTTAATGTAAAATAGTATTTTTCTCATGAATTCCACGATTGTTTTATTAGAGTATTTTCATATTTTTAAACACCTAGATTGAATTTAATTCTTTATTGGTATTTGTATCTTATATATCATATGTTATTTAATTGTTTATGACCAGTTTGACTATTGATATTATATCTTGATAACATTCACCATACTACTGAGATTGGTTTGTGATTGTTTTAACATACTAGGGAGAGTTACTTATATTTCACATGTTCTAGTTTTTTATGATTAACCCCATTAATATAAGGAATTCATTGGACATAAAAAACAGATTGGTGGGGCCCACTATTTCTACTCGATGGATCAGTATGTCCAATGAGAAAAAAGAAGGATTGGGTTTTGGCTGAGGTATTACCCCTGTATTTTCTGACATCTTAGTCGAGGCATTGACGATATGTTTCAGATGTTTGTCATAATGAATTATATCCTTATGATATTAATAATTGACAAAATGTGTGATATTTGACAAGTATAATATCCACATTTAAGGTATGTTCTCTTATGATATATTATATGTCTTTATTTACTAAGTTATCATTCCAGCAATATTATGCTCAAGATTGATTTTGAATGGATTTTTTTAAGTTATACCTCATTTCTAATGTTAGTGTTTAGGAAAAAATACACTATATTACATACCCTTACTAATAATCTATGCTCACACCATTCTTATAGTGACCCATAATTTACATACATGTTTAATACTTCAAAATTGAAGCATACTTATTACAACATATAACAAAACCATGAAAGGACAGTATAAGTATAATGTCTTTAGAAAATGGGAAACATAAACAACTAGTTTATAAAGCATCTACATTGTCTCCCATTTATTTCATCATATCTATAGTCCCTTTTTGGCATATCTTACTCAATACCCTTCTTCCTGACCTGGGGAAAGAAAACATACAAAAGGGTGAGCTCAAATGCTCACCAAGGGTAAAAAAAATATCAATTACATCAAATTCATAAGAACATAACATTTTGAAAATCTTACCCTGCAAAAGAGATCATAATTTCATAACATGTGATAAATCATGGTAGTGAAATTTAATCCCAATATTCATAACATAAAACATGAAACATTGTGGCATACACACATAATAATATAGAATCATTTCTTATTAGTCAAGACTCATTTCCAAGACTATCTTATTGGACAAAGTTCGTTTCTGAACCGAGTTCACTCCTCATTTCAGTCCTGTTTTACTGAACCGGTTTAACCAGCCATTATAGCCATGTCTATATCATGAGATATAAAATATTTTCTCAATTTTTTTGAGGGAGATATAGGTCCCACCCATCTCATAATGATTCCATTCTTATGTGTGCCACAAAATCATAAATCATATATCATTGCATAACCCATGTAATAAAAATGGGATTCTTAAACATCAGGACATCATAAAACAATTCATATAAGATAAATGAATTCATAAAAATAATCCTATAACAACATAATCAAATCAATTTAATAAGAGGGATAGAAACAAAACCCTATATTATCTTAGATGGAAAATAATTTTGATAAAACACTTGAACTCCATTCTTGAGGAAAATATCCTTTCTACTTAAAAACATTTTTCCTTTCCTAACATGTCATAAAATTTTAAACTAAAAGAAGTTGGTTAAAAATAAACATGAAAATCATGTAAAATGAAACTTATTTGAAATAATGTTTTAAAAATCCATTCATGTCGTATAGGTTAAAAAAACATTCTTCTCATACTTTTGTCAAAAATGTCAAAAAGTTCCTCGTACGAAAAACGACAAAAGATTCCACTCATATCTTTTACTAAAAACTCACTGAAGGATAAAATTGGATATAAACAATTTTATAAGGATACAAATATTAAATATTGAGGACACATGGATGTGGATGATAAATATTCCCCAGTAAATTCTGAAGTATAAACAATCTCGGATAAAAATTGACATTGTGAGATTGTCCCTTACCTTAGGTCTGATTTGCATCGTAAGTGTCCGAACCACATGTATAATGATTTAAATAATGTTATTGACTTATTCCAGAATAATACATATTGTTATGATATCATATATGGTCATATTCTTAGCTTCTTATTAGTAATATTTCATTATTACTTATTATTCGGTTGTTTATTACTTTTTGTTCTTATGCGTGTTTTGTCGAATAATTTCGTATTCTTCTCTTTAGGATATAGATATCTCATTTAAATAATGGTATTCGTGTACTATATATAATATTCATTCATTCAATTCATTTATATAATCATTATTCAATGAAGATCATGTAGAACGAATCACATCACATTGTGGAGACAGTATTCCGTACGTACGCACGAGAGATGATATCGTTCCCATGATCGTGGAATTGTATTGGAGTGTATGTATACTATTTCATAATCAATACCACTTTACAATAATCATATATAGTTATTTATTTTCACCATTTTACCCATCCAAGAAAGGTGGTGATGGAAAATATATTACACCATGGCGTGGAGATGATATTCTGTACGTACGCACGCGCGATGATTTTGTTTTCCATAGGATGGATAGATGGTGAAATAGGGTTGTTTAATACTTATAATAACATATAAGTATATTAGTGAAACTGATTTTATTAATTCATAATGAAACAACTAAATAAGAAGAAGTGGAAGAATAAATAAAGTTGAAAGCATCGGTAACAGACATTACCTCTTCTTTGAAGCGCCTCTTTGAGACCTCCTCTTAGGGCACTAAAACTGGTATTTGAAGAATACCAGGACCTCTATGATGTTTTTAGGGAAGTGGGGACGTGAAATGGGCAGGGATTGGCAGAGCATGAAGGCTCAAATTGGTGTGAGGAGGAGAGGGAGGAGGTTCCCTTTTATAAGGGAGGAGAAGGGCACCTTTGGAAATATAAGAAATACTAGTTTATATTAAATCCCAACCCAACATAAAAACATCCAAAATGACTCATATCCAAATCTTAGATGAGATAGGGTTATAATATCTTCCACCCATAAAATTTAGACATGTTAGGAATTTATTTTAAACATTATCAACTTCATTTATCCTTATTTATCAATTTAATTTTATTTGTGGTAAAAATATTCTAAATTTTAAATAATTACATATGTGTCGTTATTTTTCCATAATTTGACCCTTTATGACATTTCAGACCATATAAATTTTAATTTATAATTTTTAAATATTTTTGTGATTTTTAAACAATTTTATAATATGTTATTTATATAAAATAACAATAGTGTCAATATTGACACTATTCATTTATTTGAATTTAAATAAAATATATACATAAGTTATGTCTGAAATAATAGCATTAATAGATTCATAAAATGTAATATTTATCTATAAAATTAGTGGAGAACATTAAATAGATCATATATTATTTATTTTAATATTTTTAAAACAATTTATTTGATATTTTAATTAACAAAATAATTTCAACATCACTATTGTGTCATAATTAATGACAATTATTTAGTATTTAAAATTTTTAAATAAATTCTTATGATGTATATAATTGTATTAGATTTCTTGGGACTATTCATTTTCGAAGTTTCATTAATTTTATCACTAAATTAAAATTATTACACTTATAAGATTTTAGAAAGTGACATGTTGTCACATTCTTTGGTTTTAATAATAATTATATTATTGTCATGGAAAAATGTCAATTGAATGAATCTAATCCAACCCTTAAGTTATATGGGTCAACCATTAGTCATCCAATTGGATTTTGGCAGGTGTTAGGATAATTTTATAATCTTATATTTACCCTTAATTACCTGATTTACCTTTAACGATGATAAATAAAATTTACCGTAGTTACTATTCATAATGTCCAAAAAATAAAAAGTATCCTATTAACATAATTTGGACCCACTGATTCCAAATATGGAATATATTTTTCAAAATTTAAAACATATAAGTTTCAATAATTAATTTAAAATAAACCCCGTTGTTAAGAAAACGAGTTTTAGAAGTTAAAATATTGCCAAAGATTGAAATGTTTTTACTTTTGAATTCAATGTGAAATTAATGATAATGAAATAAATTATATTAAATGGTAAAAATATATTCTATTTATACTTTAAAACCATTCCATATTATAATTTAACCATATAAATTATCTCAATGAAAAAAGTTGTTTTTAATTAAAAATTAGCGGATTTTTACTATTCATCAAAATATGAAAGTTATCAAAAAAATATCAAAAAATTATCCAAAGTAAATTTTTATACACTGATTCAAAATAATAATTTTATTTTGTCAAATTTAAATTATAAACATGTAAAAAACTATATTTAATGTCAGTGCGCCATCAAAAGGCGACAAAACTGCAATTTTTTTAAAAATACTTATTTTACCTGAAAAATTTATTTTTTTCGCGTACCATGTTCTAGAAAATGTTTAAGATGAATAATAAAATTCAAAATGTACTTAATACTATTCATAACGGCTAGTTCATAATAATATATCATTGTTGAGTGAAACCTGGTATTGCGTACTACACACGCTATCGAGGAAGGTCGTGATTGCGTGTAATTCAAGCCAAGTCTGTATTGTGTGCTTTGAAGGATTCCTTTGGTGTTGCGTATAACATAAGTCATAAAAAAGATTCCACATAAAATATCAGGGTGCTACATTCTACCCCCCTTAAACTGAATTTCACCCTCGAAATTCATCACTTCATTACAAACAGATGAGGATACATCTCCCTCATCATATCCTCAAGTTCCCATGTATCTTCTTCTAATTGGTGGTTCCTCCATAAAACTTTCACCAAGCGAGTGGTCTTGTTCCGTAGGACTTTTTCTCCATGATCCAGAATCTATATCGGTTGTTCTTCATAAGAAAGATCTTGCTCTAGTGGTATAACTTCTGAGCTCAGTACATGTGAAGGATCAGGTATGTACATTATCAGGAGAGATACATGGAACACATTCTGAACTTGAGAGAGATTCGGTGGAAGCGCCAATCGGTAAGCTACCTTCCCAACACGATCCAAGATTTCAAAAGGACCGATATATCTAGGGATCAACTTTCCCTTCTTTCCAAATCTCATGACCCTCTTCTAGGGAGATATTCATAAGAACACTTTATCACCCACTTCAAACTCTATTCCTTGTCTTTGGTTGTCGGCATAAATTTTATATCTACACTGAGCTTCTCTTTTGTGTTGTTGAATAGATCTGACCTTTTCTGCCATTTCATCAACAAGATTAGGTCCTAATAGCTTTCTTTCCCAAACATCGTCCCAGTAAGTTGTCGTCCTGCATTTCTTTCCGTAGAGAGATTCATAAAGATCCATCTGAATACTGGAGTGAAAGCTATTATTATAATAAAATTCCACCAAAGGTAGGTGTTTATCCCAACCAACATTGAAATCTATAGAGCAAGCTCAAAACATATCTTCTAGAATTTGAATTTTCCTCTCAGACTGACCGTCTGTCTGAGGATGATAAGCAGTTTCTGAAACTCAACTCTGTATCCAGAGTATGCTGAAGACTTCTCCAGAACATTGAGGTAAACCTCGGATCCCGATCAAATATAATAGAAAGTGGTACTTCATGAAATCTTACCACTTCCTTTACATATATCCTGTCATGCTGATCTTGAGAGAAATATTCTATAATTGCAATGAAGTGTGCAGACTTTGTAAGACGATCAACTATAACCCAGATAGCATTATTTCCTTTGGATGTTTCAGGAAGTCCAGTGACAAAGTCCATAGTGATGTTTTCCCATTTCCATTCTGGTATGGGTAATGGTTGTAACATCCCCCTAGACTTCTGTCTCTTAGCATTAACGTGCTAACAAACCAAGCATCGATAGACATATTCAGCAACATCTCTTTTCATTCCATCCCACCAGAAGTACTCTTTCATGACACTATACATCTTCATGCATCTAGGATGAATAGAGAATTAAGAACTATGAGCCTCATCCATCATCTCCTTCTTTAATTCGGGGACGGGAGGAACACAAACCCGATTCATTAACTTTATTATCCCATCACAATCAAGGTTGAATTCAGGAAAATTTCTCACCTTCTTTTGTAACTCGACATCTTCTTTATGTGCCTCTTGAATCTTCACATGTATAGATGGTTGAAAATTCATTTGAGAAAGATAAGATTTCTCCCCTTCCATTAAAATTCCAAGATCCATCCTTTGTAAATCCATAAATATTGGATCTTTTGTGATCCTCATCATGGATAAGCTAGCATGGTCTTGTCGACTTAATGCGTCTGCTACCTTGTTTGCTTTCCCAGGGTGGTAATGGATTGAGCAGTGGTAATCCTTAATCAGCTCCAACCATCTTCTTTGAAGCATATTTAGCTCCTTTTGTGTGAAAAAATACTTTAAACTTTTATGATCAGTATAAATATCACACCTTTCACCATAAAGGTAATGCCTCCAAATCATTAATTCAAAGATTACCGCAGCTAACTCCATATCATGATTTGGGTAATATTGCTCATGGATTTTCAACTGTTGTGAGGCATAAGCTATCACCATATCATTTTGCATGAGAACACATCCCAATCCATTCTTGGATGCATCACTATATATCACAATCCATTCTCCACTGCAAGGTAGTGTGAGCACAGGGGCACTGGCTAACCTTCTTTTTAGCTCTTTGAAATTTTCTTCACATTCCTCCGTCCAAACAAACTTAACTCCTTTTCGAGTCAACCTGGTGATTAGGTTAGATAAACTTGAAAAATATTTCACAAAACGTTAGTAATATCCATCCAAACCAAGAAAACTTCTTATCTCAGTTACTATTGTTGGTCTCGACCATCTTTAGATAACCTCTGTTTTTGCTGGATCCACAGATATGCCTTATTTTGAGATTATGTGACCCAAAAATGCAACTTTTTGAAGCCAAAATTCACACTTGGTTAATTTGGCATAAATTTTCTCCTTTCTTAGGGTCTTTAATTCAATTCTCAAGTGATCATCATGTTCTTCCTTGCTCTTTGAATAGACAAGAATATCCTCTATAAAGAGTACCACAAACTGATCAAGATAGTCTCTAAAGACTCTATTTATCAGATACATGAAGATAGCAGGGGAATTAGTAAGACCAAATGGCATCACTATAAATTCATAGTGTCCATAATTTGTACGGAAAGCCTTCTTTGGTATATCCTCCCTTTTTGACCCTCAATTGATGATACCATGAACGAAGATCGATCTTGGAAAAGTATAGAGCTTCGCGTAGTTGGTCAAATAGGTCATCAATGTGTGTGAGAGGATATTTGTTCATGATAGTGATATTTTTATGTTCTCGATAATCAATGCAGAGTCTCATTGATCCATCTTTCTTCTTAACAAACAGAACAGGTGCTCCCCAAGGTGACGCATTAGGGCATATGAATCCTTTATCAAGATTCTCTTGGAGTTGCTTCTTCAATTCCTGCAACTCAATTTGGTCCATTCTATAAGGTGTCTTTGAAATAGGCAAAGCACCCGGTATGAGTTCTATTGAAAACTCAACTTCTCGATTTGGTGGAAGACCTGGAAATTCCTCGGAAAAGACATCATCAAATTCCCATACAATGGGCATATTATTAATCGTGAGTTTCTCTCCAACCATTTGAGATAAATAACCTTCATTTAGTGGAATCAAGACCCATAAGATAGAAGAAATTTCCACTTGAAGGTTATGATTATCCTTGCATCGATAGACGATCATAGATTGATCTAGAATATGAAATGTGAATTCCCTTATTTTGCAATTGATATGAGCTCCATATAATGAAAGCTAATCGATGCCAAGAATCAGATCAAATTACACTATAGGAAGGATCACAAGATTTACAGGAATAACATTCCCACAAACTTCAATCGGAGAAGAATTGTAAACTTTTGATGCGACTGTTGTGCCATTAAGAGTTGTCACAGCCAACTCAACATCTAATTGTTGAGGAAATACGGTGATACCTTTAGAAAATTCTTCAGAAATAAAAGAGTTGGTGGATCCAGAATCAAATGAAACATTTTCTACTTTAGAGTGGATGGTAAGTGTACCTCTCACCACTTCGTTTTCGTACTCCATATCGCCGATAGTAATTGCATGTGACATTCCTTTGTCTTTGGACTTATGAGTTTGTTGACTTTGATCATCATAATCAACCCTTGGATTTGGGCATTGATTGGAATAATTCCCCATCTCCTTGCACTTCAAACATTGAAGTGTAGTAGGTTCATTCTGTGTATCCCTTCCTTTGTTTGCATCATTAGACATCTTCTTCCCATTATTTTGACATTCAATTGCCCGATTACCTTCTTTTCCACACTTATAACATTTGTTTGTCCACTTAAGATAATTTTTTCCATGTTTATTTCCACACTTTGAGCATAAGGGAAAACTCATCTTCTTTTCAGTGTGGTCTTTAGATTTTCATTTAAATACCATTTTCCTCTTCTTATAAAACCCATGTGACTGATGGGTTACACCAATCTCCATCTCAACCTTGAGAGCACATCGAACAATTTCCTCGTAGCTATTGAAGTCCCTTATGGATAATGCCCTTCGAAGACTTGGTTTTAAGCCACTAAAGAATCGATCGATCTTACTCTCAGGTGGGATAATAATTCCGGAAGCGTACCTTGAATGTCTTGTAAAATTTTCTTCGTAGGTACCGACTGATTCATCATCCTTTTGCTTCATTTCAAGAAACTCCTTCTCCATATTTTTTCGAAGAATATGAGGGAAATACTTATTGAATAATAAGTTCTTGAACTCGTCCCATTCCATGGAATCAATTTCATCCCTTTGCCTCATATTCTTAATAAGATTCGACCATTGATCAGCATCACCATCCAAACGATACACTACTAAGAAGACTTTATCATGTTCAGAACATTGATGAACTGAAAATATATTTTCAGTGGTACTGATCCATTGTTCAGCCACTAATGGATCAGAAGACCCGCTAAATGAAGGTGGACGCTGCCTCATGAAGGATTCGACAAAATGTTGCCCCTTCCTTTGCTCATTTGGAAGTACTGCATGATTCATTGCATGAGAATGTTGTGTGAGCATGTCTACAAGATTTTGCATTCCATCTCCCATAATGTTTGGTTTCTCAGGGGGACAATCATTGCATTTCCCATCGCATTCTGCATTAACACAGTTTCATCAGGTTCCAGCCATTGAATAAAACCAAGAATAATAGAGTGACCAACAATAATTATAATAGGAAAACCACATAATCAAGAATAAAATTTCACACTTAAGGTGTTATCATAGGTTGTTCATGGCCATTTCTAAAACACTAATATTATGTTCTTTGCTTAGACATATCCTTAGGGTTCTTAATAAGGCTTTCACAACCTAGTTTCCAAAGGTTGACTATACCATTCCTCTGATACCAACTATAGCGACCCATACTTTACATACATGGTTAATAAATAAAAATTGAAACATACTTATTACAACATATAACAAAACCATGAAAGGACCATATAGGTATAGTGTCTTCAGAAACTGGGAAACATAAACAACTGGTTCATAAAGCATCTACACTGTCTCCCATTTATTTCATCATAACTATAGTCCCTTTTTGGCATATCTTACTTAATACCCTTATTCCTGGCTTGGGGAAAGAAAACATACAAAAGGGTGAGCTCAAATTCTCAGAAAGGGTAAATAAAATAAATATCAATTACATCAAATTCATAAGAACATAACATTTAGAAAATCTTACCCTACAAAAGAGATAATAATTTCATAACATGGGATAAATCATGGTAGTGAAATGTAATCCCAATAATCATAACTTAAAACATGAAACTTTGTGGCATACACACATAATCTTATAGAATCATTTCTTATTAGTCAATACTCATTTCCAAGACTATCTTAGTGGACAAAGTCCATTTCTGAACCGAGTTCACTCCTCGTTTCAGTCCTGTTTTACAGAACCGGTTTTACCTTCCATTCCAGCCATGTCTATCTCATGAGATATAAAATATTTACCCAATGCATTGGAGGGAGATATAGGTCCCATCCATCTCATAATGATATCATTCTTATGTGTGCCACAAAATCATAAATCATACATCATTGCATAACCCATGATATAAAAATAGGATTCTTAAACAACATGAAATCATAAAACAATTCATATAAGATAAATGAATTCATAAAAATAATTCCATCACAACATAATCAAATTAATTTAACAATATGGATAGAAACAGAACCCTGTATTATCTTAGATGGAAAATAATTTTGATAAGACACATGAACTCCATTCTTGAGGAAAATATCCTTTCTACTTCAAAAACATTTTTCCTTTCTTAAAATGTCAATCAATTATAAAATAAAAGAAGTTGATTAAAAATAAACATGAAAAACATGTAAAGTAAGCTTCTTGGAAATAATGTTTTAAAAATCCATTCATTTCGTATAAGTTAAAAAAACATTCTTCTTGTACTTTTGTCGAAAAAGTGAAAAAGTACCTCGTATGAAAAATGACAGAATTTCCTTTCATATCTCTTACTAAAAACTCGCCGAAGGGTAAAATTTTATATAAAAAATTGTAGAAGGATATAAATATTACATATTGAAGAAACATGGATGTGGATGATTAATATTCCCCAGAAAATTCTGAAGTATAAACAATCTCAGATAAAAATTGAGATTGCGAGATTGTCCCTTGCCTTAGGTCCGATTTGCTTCGTAAGTGTCTGAACCTCATGTATAATGATTCAAATAATGTTATTGACTTATTCCAGAATCATAATTATTGTTATGATATCATATATAGTCATATTATTAGCTTTTTATTTGTAATATTTCATTATTACTTGTTATTCGGGTGTTTATTACTTTTTGTTCTTATGCGTGTTTTGTCGAATAAATTCTTATTATTCTCTTTAGGTTATAGATACCTCATTTACATAATGGTATTAGTGTACTATTTATCATATTTATTCATTCAATTCATTTATATAATCATTATGAAATGAAGATCATGTAGAACGAATCACATCACATTGTGGAGACGGTATTCCGTACATACGCACAAGCGAAGATATCGTTCCCATGATCATGGAATTGTATTGGAGTGTATGTATACTATTTCATAATCGATACCACATTACAATAATCATATATAGTCATTTATTTGCACCATTATACCCATCAAAGTAAGGTGGTGATGTAAAATAGATAACATCACGACTTGGAGACTGTATTTCATACGTACGTACGCGTGGTGATTTTATTTTCCATAGGATTGATAGATGGTGAAATAGGGTTTTTTCATACATATAATAACATATCAGTATATGAGTGATTCTGATTTTATTAATTCATAATGAAACAACTGAATAAGAATAAGTGGAATAAGAAATAAAGATGATAGAATCGGTAACGGACATTAACTCTTCTTTGAAGCGCCTCTTTGAGACCTCCTCTTAGGGCACTAAAATTGGTCTTTGATGAAAACCAGGACCTCTAGGATGTATCTAGGTAAGTGGGGTAGTGAAATGGGTAGATATTGGCCGAGATTGGAGGCTCAATTTTGTGTGAGGAGGATAGGGAGGAGGTTCCCTTTTATAAGGGAGGAGAGGGTCACCTTTGGAAATATAAGAAATATTAGTTTATATTAAATCCTAACCCGGCATAAAAACTTCTAAAATGACTCATATCCAGAGATTATATGAGATAAGGTTGTAATATCATCAAAAGATGAAATTTAGACATGTTATGAATTTATTTTTAACATTATCAACTTGATTTATCATTATTTTACAACTTAATTTTATTTGTGGTAATAATATTTGAAATTTTAAATAATTACATATGTGTTGTGAATTTTACATAATTTGTCACTTTTTGACATTTTCGACCATATAAATTTTAATTTGTAATTTTTAAATATCCTTGTGATTTTTAAATTTTTTTGTAATATGTTATTTTTATTAAATAACAATAATGTCAATTTTCACACTATTAATTTATTTGAATTTGAATAAAATATATACAGAAGATATGTTCGACCTAAAAGATTTAATAGATTCATAAAATTACATATCTATCTAGAAAATTAGTGGAGAACATTAAATAGTTCATATAATATTTATTTTAATATATTTAAAACCATTTATTTGATATTTTAATTAATAAAATAATTTCCACATCACTATTGTTAAATAATTAATGATAATTATTTAATCCCTAAAAATTGTAAAAAAATTCCTATGATGTAGATAATTTTATTATCTTCCCGTAGACTATTCATGTTCTAAGTTTCATTAAGTTTATCACTATATTAAAATTATTATACTTATAAGCTTTAAGAAAGTGACATGTTGTCAAATTCGTTGGTTTTAATAATAATTAAATTATTTTCATGGAAAAAAGTCCATTAAATGAATAAAATCCAACACTTAGGCGAAATGGGTTGACCATTAGTCATTCAATAGGATTTTGGTAGGTGTTAGGGTAATTTTATAATCTTATATTTAGTCTTAATTACCCGATTTACCTTTAACTATGATAAATAATATTTACCGTAGTTACTATTCATAATGCCCAAAAATAAAAAGTCGCCTATTAAAATTATTTGGACCCACTGATTCCAAATATAAAATACATTTTTCAAAATTCAAAACAGATAAGTTGCAGTAATTAATTTAAAATAAATCTCGTTGTTAAGAAAACGAGTTTTAGAAGTTAAAACATTGCCAAAGATTGGAATGTTTTTACCTATGAATTCAATATGAAATTAATTCTAATGACATACATTATATTGAATAGTAAAAATATATTTTAATTATACTTTAAAAACATTCAATATTATAATTTAACCATATATATTATCTCAATGAAAAAAGTTGTTTTTAATTAAAAATTAGCGTATTTTTACTATTCATCAAAATATGAATGTTATCAGAAAAATATCACAAATTTATCCAAAGTAAATTTTTATACCCTGATTCAATAGAAGAATTTTATTTTTTCAAATTGAACTTATAAAAATGTCAAAAACTAGATTTAATGTGGGTGCGCCATCAAAAGGCGGCAAAACTGCATTTTTTTTAAAATACTTATTTTACCCAAAAAATTTATTTTGTTCTCTTACCATGTTCTAGAAAATGTGTAAGATGAATAATAAAATTCAAAATGTAGTTAATACTATTCATAATGGCTAGTTCATAATAATATATGACTGTTTAGTGAAACCCGGTATTGCGTACTACACATGCTATCGAGGAAGGTCGCGGTTATGTGTAATGCAAGCCATGTCCGTATTGTGTGATGTGAAAGATTCCGTTGGTGTTGCGTATAACATAAGACAAAAAAAATTTCTCATAAAATCTCAGGGTGTTACAATTCTTATCATTTATTTTTTCCTTGAATTTTAAGATGAAAATTATTAATGACATTTAGGGATAATCTATAAGTAATGGATGTTACCAATGGATATGTTTTATTGTTTTTTTTTCATTCATGTTGTAATGTTAATCTTATGTCAGTACCTAGTTTTACAAAATTACTAAACTATTATTCCAATAGGATATGACTTTGTTGTAATCATACATATTTATTAAGGTAAGGAAGTAGCTTCGGGCTACTATGGTAAGGGTATTTATAGTTTATATCACATGAGGTTTAGTAGAAACCATGGAAACTCGATTTATAAAACATAAAGTAGGGAACATAAAAATAAGATTTGGTTTGATGAATAGAATAAAATAACATCCGATAATGTTGGTAAGGTATTGATTCTATGGATATTCCTTTAAATACATCTCTCTTTGGATACTGCAAGTTAGTGTGGTTCGAGAAGTGATGTACATAGGGGTAAAAACTCCAACAAGGTTACTCGGACTAGGCTCAGGGTAGCCTATTAGATGAAAAAAGGCCTTACTATACACCTATTTTAATAGAACTAGGTGATATTCATAGGATATGGAACATATTATTTTTAAACCATTATGAAGGATTCAAATGTAAACATTCCCTTAAAGAAAACATTTATTATGATTATGAGATTAGAAACAGATAAGTTTTTGAATTTATGTTAAGTATTTCACTAGTATTGGGATTCTACATTGCACATAATTATGTAATTACCTAACATGGTGCATGAAATTGTTCTGAAATTGTTCCTAATGGATTGAATAATAACCGTATTAATGAAAATAATACAAAGAGAAATAATGATAATTTCATAGATGTGTTTAAGACAGTATTTTGAGGGGAACTAGTCTATATAAAATTGACCTCATATGAAGAGATATTATCATGTCTTAACAAAAAATATAATGAGTGTTATATGTATTATGGATATAGAGGCATGAAAAATAATAATTAGAAATCCGAGGAAAATGTAGATATAGTGAAGAAGTGAATGAAGTATATTTCAACATATTATAATTTTGGACGGAACCTCCATGGTATATTTTTAAAAGGAATGAGAATTTTCTATAATTGTGATGAGGAAGGAATCCATATTTATTATTTCAAGGGTAAAAAAATGTTTTACAATTTAAAATCTTTCATCTATAACGATATTGGACACTACAAAAATAAATGTACCATGCATCAAAGGAATATACACCAAAAGAATAAAATGCATCAGCGTTAAGATTATGAAACTACCACTAATGAAAAGGGAATATTTATATTCATATGTTTAGATTCAATAATTACGTTAGTTGATTATATTAATCAGTTATGTACTATTTATACGAATTATATAATAAACAATGATTTCTCTACAATATTATTTAATCCATTATTTGAGTTTTTGTGATGAATGGTTCCACTGAATAGTTGCTCAATAGAAAGATAAAAATTTGAAAAGATATATGGTCAAGGGATAAGAAAACCTTAAAATGATCTTGATATTGAGATATTGATTTCAAAATAAATAAATTATTAATTTGGATTTAATAAATTAGATAATAATTATAATCTTTGATCAAAAAAATTGACTATTAATAAAGTGGTAGATTCTATAGATTTTTGGAGTGAAATAATATATCTGAATTCTTTTATTTTAAGTAAGTAATAAGTAATCATGATTGTATTAAATGTGGGTTTTTATGTCATTACCATGATTAAATATAATACTAGGATAATGTTCCAAAATTTTTGTTTGTAATGATTAAATTACACTTAATGTTGTTTAATAAGTTGATTGGAAATTGATTTTATGAAACATTCAAACCCCCAATGAAAATGAAAACATAAGGCCATAAGAGGGGTTAATGTGATGAAAAACCATAGATTATCCTTGTATAACATCCCTACACTCTAAATCCAAAGAGAACAAGATATCATAAATAATTAGATCTTCATCATGCCTTCCTCGTCGAGCAAGCGCATCAGTCGCAAAGTTCACCTCCCACCAAATGTGATGGATATTCTGACCCTGATTAGTCTTCATCCTGCATCTTCAGATTATGTAAATCTTGTCCCACGACAAATATTGAAGACCCTAGATTGACTTCACCCTCACCATAGAATCTGATTCAATCTCTGCCACATAAAAACCACACCTTCTACACATTGAAAAACCGGACAGGAGTACCTTCACCTATAGACCTAAGGAAGTACCCAATACAATAAAAAAGAAATGTACCCCAGAATCAATGAACCCTGAGAGTACCCATGTACCCATCCTACCATCATAAACCCTTGAATAAATGATTCATCCACATTTTACATTAGTCTTATCAGAGGAGGCATCCAATTAATCCTTCAACCCATAGTTCTTCTAGGCACGCATGATTGATTGAGAAACCTAAAAACCATAGTTGATGACTACCATCCTTTCAACAGTTTACCCAAATTAATCATTAGTGACTTCTATCTCCTTTGGAGGAACACTAAGTAGATCCTAGAGCCCTAATAGTCATTATTCCACCCTTCCCAAATGGTCTAGATTATATAATATATAATGATCACCCAAATCATACCATCCACCACCATGCCCTCCGTACCATAAAACTATGAATCCAGGTAAACATGAAGTGAGAGTTTCTCTTGGAAATACAAGGATGTGTTGAAAATAAAGACCATAAATATTATTCTCAATCTCCATAAATGAGAAGATGAAGAGTTGATTAAACCTCCGATTTCTTGCATCATAATATGTGAGATACATATGGAATTGATTTCTTCTAAGCATTATCATCCATTAGAAGTGAAATGATCCTGACATTCCATGTTATGAAATTCATTTCAGTAGAGATCTCCATTATCCACATCTTGTAATCCTATGAATCTTGAGGCCCTTCTACCTGAATAAGTCACTTGTAGTCCAAGATGAAAAATATGCCTGAGGACGACCCTATGAACTAGAAGGTATCTGAAGCATCCTTTATGAAAATATCTTCAAATGACACCACATGACCATGAGTCAGGGAATATTGGATGAAATAAGGAAATGAACTAACATCTTTAAAAGAATGATCTAGATGGGGGAAGCATGGGAAATCCAGCGTTTCACCCAACCAATTATCCTTTTAGAGACTGATATCCCTAATCCCAATGATACACCGTGTCGACCCATTGAGAGCCTCAAGATGAGAAAACACGCAACATGAAAACTGAAAATGTTGTGTTCCTTGTATACATGCCGCCACCTTATGATCTCTATAATTCCTCTTAAAAAAATAAACCCACAAAGATTCCCCCTAATTATATCCCAAGACAAATGACCATGCACGCCTTGCATGGTTTCACATATATCTCATAGACCCAATCAACCCCCTACAACGTCCTGGCCATATGAGCCAATGAGACCTTGTGAAAATGAACCTCTTTTTTGGAGTCCCATATGAATGTTGATAGAATTTTTCCATCTATTCATTTGTCCCTTTGGGAGGCTTGATCAGTGAGAAATCATGTAATGGAATAGATATTAAAACAACATTACTATGAGTCACCTCCAACTGAAAAGAGAAATTATTCCAGTTAATGAAACCGCGGAGCATCTGTTTGATAATGTATTCAATGTTTTTTTTAATACGGCCATAAGTGAGGATGAATCCAATGTAAATGGCTGGAATCTTCTTCTGATGTATGAACCATCATCTTTATTTTTGGTATGGATCTTGATTTAGGGTTTCATAGGAAAAAAATAATAAATGAAAAATTTTTATAAGTACACGTCGTATAATTATGTGTACATGCCGTGTAATCTGGTATTGCCTACAGCTACGTACTGGTCATGTATTTGCCAAGTACATGGCCGTGTAGGTGACCAGGAAGACCGCTTATGGTATGGGAAATTAAAGTAACTATAATTCATATACTGTTAATTAACATGATGTATTGTTTTCTTATTATTTGACACATCATAGATCGGTCACATCCCATCTATGGAAACATCTTCATCGTAATTTGGTTCATACGGGAGAGCGAAAAAAGTTCTTAACAACTCTAAACCCCTCCCAATTATCTATCCAACATTTTATTGAGACACTGTTCGGTGAATTAGAATCCCACCAGTGAGTTCTCAATTCCTCTGGAGCATTTCCTTCAAATTCTTCCCCCCTTGTGGGTTATTCAAGGTTGGATGTTTTTCATATTTTTGTAGATCTATGTCGTTCTAGCCTTATTCAAGGGCCTACATTCACATATATTGATCATATGATAACGAGGTAGGTGGAATATTCATTTTTCTATTCATATGTGGAATATATATGATTTAAATTCCACACATCCATGTTTTGGGTTTTCCATGATTTAGAATTTAACCATAAATCTTTCCTATAATGGTTTGTCAAATTGTTAAGGGGTTTTTTCTTAGGATCAATGTTAGATACATTGTTTATGGGACACCCCCTGGGTGTGTTTTCACATGATTGACTATTTATGGTTGTTGGTCTAGAATGTTTGTTTGGTGTATGTTGTTTTCAGTGCCTTGGATTATTAAGATGATGATAATTGTCTATATGAAATGAATGTGGTTTTCATTGTTAATGTTTAGCCATGTAATAGTTATAGATTGCATTTTAATCTTTGATGTGATATGTGAACTATTTTTTCAATAGACTATGAGTGCCATAGATGAGGACAAATATGTGGGATCCCAATTGTATTTACATGTGACCGTGATAGGCTTGGTGAAGATAATGACCTAGGGGTATTGACATTTAGAGTTACCAAGGAGGTTGTTATTATTGTTTATTCTATGTTGAACCCGGAAGTATTGACCATGATATATAACCTAGATGTCAGTTATATGTTATGTATTCCTTGTTGAACAAGGTGTAGTAACAATGAGATTTAACCAGGAGGAAAGGGGATCATTAGTAAATGTTTAGTGCTACGTTAGACCAAAGGTGTTAGATTGTGAGATCTTATTAAAGGGTCCTTTATGATGATTTGGTGCTATGTTAAATCCTTGAAGTTATACCACAATAACTTTTCTATAGGGTTGTTTTTGAACGATTGAGTGATTGTGATGATTCTTAGAATCCAAATCACTAGCTTGGACTCAATCATACTTGATTTTTTAGATGGTATTCTAAGACATATGTTCTATTACATACACATGGGATTGAGAAATAGTCTAGATCATGGGTTTATGTGATTTAACAGATTTAATAATTTCTAAATGTAAATGAATGTAATAGAAAACTATTGGATTGTTTACATTTGAGTACTTCTTAGTTGATATCATCATTTATGCATATTACCTCTTATATATATATATTCAATAACAGTTGGGAATAGATAATTAGGTGGTTTCCTACTGAATTCGTCTCACATCCTATCTGGTTCATGTTTCGGAATCAATAATTTTACATGCTTATAGGTATAAACAAGGGAAAGAAACCTTCTTCTTCATGTACATGATTTCTATTGGAGATAGAGAGCATGAGACCAAGTTGTTGCTTGCGATATTTTTGGAGTTTACATAATTTTCTATATGTTTCTTTCTTTATATTTTTTCCATTATTGTGACTTGTTTAGATTCATTCCAAGATACATTTGACATGAATATTTTTTATATTTGCTCCATCTTTTTTATTACTATCATCATTTCAATGTTTATTTTTGTTGTATTGTATTACTACATCTAATATTTTTTACCATTTGTTTTTTATATGTATAATCTATCAATGAGGTCGTAGCATACATGTTTTCACACCTTTGTCCTCACTACTTGGCGACAACCTCTAGCATTTGGGGAAATGTGTTGGGGTTATGTGACTAACCAGGTCTCTTGAACTTGTGGGAATAACCTGTATCTTGGTAGTTACAAAGTGGTATTGAAGGAGTTCTTTCCATCATTTACCTACTATATGGAGACTATATACTGGGATATGAAGGTATCAATATTTGGTAATAAATTGTGCCCGAGATTAGCTAACCTTTGTACATGGAAAATCTAGGTTACCATGAATATTGTAATTTTTTCTAGTTTTCCAAATGTTAATGTTGATTTCATTTCACCGTTGGGTTATTAACTTGTTTTCAACTATTATTATTGATATCATTTTGGTTATATTTTTTTTATAATCCAACTATTTGATGGTGGGACATCTTATTCCTCATAAAAGATCATGTTAAAAATTACATTCCATGCATTCTTATGATGCCTTTGAGGATGCATTATTGATTGCATGATGTTATGATAGATGTTTCCTAGATATGAATTCTGTTTTGATAGATGATGTTATATAAATACCAGCTATTTTTATAGGGTATTTGTATATATAATATTTTAATTCAATGGATTTCTAGAATTGGTCCTTGAGGTGTTATGGTCCCCCATCATTCAGAATTTGGTGGAACATGTTTGATATTGAATTGAATTCTATTAATATATGATATGAATAAGGATGTAAACCATTGAATTCATAGGTGTTTTGGGATCCCTCATATATGATTTTGGCTTTCCCTGGAAAGGATATTATGATTTTAGCGGTTCGGTAGTAGTTTTAGAGGCATACAGTCTAGAAAACCAATAAAACATGGTGTGTGTTGTTATGGACACATTCCATGGGGTCTTCTGTTCAAGATGAAGTAAATATTATTAAGCAAATGATGTGTACCATATGAACACTCCATGTAGTTATATTACCTTGTGATATTGTGCGTGATTAGAGACGCGAGGTTGTTAAATGGTTGGTAGAACACGTCGTGTAATGGGAGTATACACTGTACAATAAAATACCGTGAATCTGGACATGTGACTAATGACATAGGTGGATGAAACATGGGTTGTACACATCATTTCAAGATTGTACATGTTGTGTAGTAATCAACAGAATAACCAGTGATGTGACTAACCACACAGGTGGATGTGACATAAGTCATACACACCATGTCTAGAGTGAACAAACCATGCAGTGTTACACCAGGGGAGAATCATGTAGTTCTAGTCATGTAGAAGAATTTGGGTAGGAGGGAATATTCATGTACATGTGGTGTTTGTGGAAGAACAAAACATGTGTATAGGGTGATACATGACCGAGTTGGAAGGAGTACATGCCCATGTTAAGTCATAAGGGAACACCATGTGTAGTGCTTTTACACACCATGTATCACAGTTTTAAAAACCATGAATGTTTCCTTTATCCAGTTTCTTTCTTTCTCTTCAAATATTTTTTCCATGAAAATATGGAACTATGGTTTTCTCTTGACCTTGAAGAGTCATTCCGCCAATACCTCTCCTAATTTTATGCGAGGTATAGGGCAATGATCTGACACCAGAAATGGATGATTAGGGACCACCAACAGATTCTCCCATCGTGACAGTTCTGCCACCAGCTGTTATACCAGAAGAAGGTATGGATTCACAGTTATATGAAGTATTTTTGAGGATGATGAAGAATTTTCATGGAGTACCACATCATGTCACGATTATGGAGGAGTTTACACGGGTGTTCTAGATGTAGCATCATCCATCTTTTTCTTGGGGATGGAAGTCCACATGATGCAAAGTCATGGATAGAATCCATGCTTTCTATCTTCAAGAATCTATAGAACCCACATGATGGGAGGTTGAAGATCGCAAAATACATGCTATGTGATTACACCATGATATGGTGTAATGTTATCTCATAGGCAGGATGTCATCGGGACATTTCTTGAGAAGATTTTCAGATATCCTTATATGATTACTTCTACCCAAGATGTTGAGGTCCAATAAAACATGGTTGTTCTTACATTTTGAGCATTGTGTTATTTCATTGATGGATTATTCTTCTCACATTACAGAGCATCAATGATTCAGACCTGTTTTGGGTGGTAATGAGTTATCTCTAGCTTGGTGATTTCAGTATTGTCCCAGGTAAAACATACGATCGTAGTTGAATGCTTTCATGCTGACATTGGTGACTGCTATAATAAATGAAGAGATAATAACCAAGTGAAATATATAGGTGTTGGAGATATTATCCAGGGTAGTTGAGCATCCAGGGAAGATACTGCTTCATTTTATTGGCAGAAGCCCTACATGGAGCCTTCCCATGGGGATTCGGGAGCAGGGATGTATCTTCAGGTAGCCTGGTGATTTTCTACCTATTCAGGAGGAGCGAGAACACAAGACCTCAGGGACCGAGAGACACTATTGATTGTTGATCTTTCTATAATATGGGTAATCATATTCATTTATTTCTAATTTTTCTCACCAGCAGCTAGTGAGAGGGGATATATTATGACTCCATGTTCAAGAGTAGGACCCAAAGATTCTCACTAGCCAGGGATATAGAGTTCTTCAGGTCATCCAGGCCTATGGGGTGGTCATAGAAATCGTATCCATGAAACATTTTTTTAGTGAAAACCATGTGGATCAGCTCAAGGAAATGAGGTAAGGTCGTAGGGACACGGTACAAGTCATACTTTTGCAATTGAGCATACCAAGGAAGAGCAGGATCCCTAACATTCAACGTTAAGAGGAATAATTCCACTTGCCTCAGTTTTAGCTTATGCCATTTTTGATATAGGGAATTCCTATATTTTTATATTGGTTTCCATTTCGAAGTGCCTCAGGCTCTACAACATTACATATAATGATTTTATGATCCCAGACACTTTGTTGGGAGTTAAGATAACTAGTGTATATTAGTTCAAGGAGTAGCCTCTTGAGGTTAGTGGGTGTCACTTCTTATGGGATAACTATGTATTAGAGATGGTAGGATTTGATGGGATTCTCGTAATGGAAAAGATAGTCTCCTTTCAATCCATTGTTGACTTCTATTGTCACAAGGAGAGTTTCACATCACTAGAGGGTGAATCTTTTCTACACATGAAAAAATGGGATGTCCAGATGACCGGAGTTAGACCCGAGCATCATGGGGTGGGGGGAATTACAACGTAGATTACTTGATTGTATCTAGATGACCATGAGACATCACATATGAACATTCATCTAGTGGTGGATCATTTTCGTGATTTCATTTCGGATGTCATTTCAGGTTTACTTCTTGAGTGAGAGGTATATTTCTCTATTGAGCTTGTTCCAAGAGTTGCATAGATGTCAATTCCTCCTTATAAGATGAAAACACTGGATTTAGAGGAGCTAATGAAATCAGTGGGGAAGTTGCAGGTAAATAGTTTCATCTGACCTAGTACCTCCCCTTGGGGTTCACCTATCTTTTTTCAAAGAAGGTTGATGCTACCCACAGACATTGTGTGGATTATCTGAATCAATACTAGTCGATGGTCAATAACCAATATCCATTTTTGAGGAATGATGATCTCTTGTATCAACATCTAGGGGATCGGTTGTTCTAGAAGATTGACTAGAGATCTGTTTTTCATTAATTGCAATTTAAATCCTCAAATATACATCTTAGAGTCTTTCGAAGTAGGAATAATATATTTTAGTAATTGGTAATGATGTTCAGTCTCACGAATGTGCCGGAAATTTTCATTGTACTAATGAACTAAGTGTTCCATCCTTAATTGGATTCCTTTTTTGTAGTCTTTGTGGATGACATCTTGGTGTACTCTCATACATGACACTAACTTTACATCTATCATGAGATCATATTGAGTACATAGAGAGATTTTTCGTTATATGATAATATATCTAAATGATAGTTTTGGATGGACTGGATTCATTTATTGGTTCTTGTCATCTTAGAAGCAATGGTATCATTACACCAAGTGATTGTGACAGCGGTAGTTTCCTAGGAGCAGCCGATGAACGTCATTGAGGTATGGAGTTTACTAGGATTGGATGGTTACTAAAAAAAATTTATTCAATACTTTTCATGCATATAATAACCACTTAGGGGTTTTACTAAGAAGGTGCAATGTTCTTGCGGTTAGATTCCCACAATTCAGATTTTCATGAGCTGAAAGGGAGATTGACTTCAAAAAAGAAACTTATTTTTCAAGAGTTGGGAAAGAGTTACACTGTTTACTAAGATGCATATGGTATCGGGCTGGGAGTATTACTCATTAAGGTGTAATGATTTTTTTCATACGGGTCATGGATGTTGATTCCACGTTAGAGAAATTTCAAGATGCAAGATGTCGAGTTAGCTATACTTGTGCATGCTTTTCCCTTTGTGAGACATTATCTTTTGCGAGATAATTTGTGGTATTCACTTAAAACAAATTTCACAAGTCCATATTTTCTCATCATGATCTAAACATGAGACAACGAAGGTTGGTTGATTACCTTCAATATTTTTTCATTGTGCTTGCCTACATGCTTGGGAAAGTAAATAACGGGGTTGATGCATTGAGCATGAGGACTCAAGTACAGGATGTTTTGAAGGATAGTAGTGAGTGAAATCTTACGGATCTATTCTCTGAGATGCATTTGGAGGTTCAAGATATAAATGGAAAAATTATTCTTTCTTCTATAGCCATTACCTTTATTCTACTGGATCAAGTATGATTGAGGAAGCTATCAGATTCTGAAGGACTAGTCCTATGTGAAATAATTATTGGTAAGGACGCCACTCCTTAGTAGACTGTAGGGGAGGAAGAGGTGTTTCATTTTCATGGACCTATGCATGTTAGAGGACATACACGATGTGGTTTTTCTAAGATATTAATGCCTTAGTAAGGGTACTTCATGATTTTCTCCCCATGATGTATCATGATCAACATTATCAGTACTGTGGGATGGGAATGAAGAAATATGTAGCTAGTTTTGTAATGAGTTGTTCCACCAGTAAGTATTTGACGGAGGGGCATTCGAAACCAACATGACATTTAAAGCTGTTAAATATTTCCAATAGGATGTTGAATGATGTTGTGATAGATTTCATGATAGGTTTACCAATGTCGCCTTTAGGGAATGGTGTGGTTTGGGTTATTATCGACATTCTCTCAAAGGATTCACATTTCCTACTGATCAAATAAATTATCAAAGTTGATGAGATTGGAGTTTTATAAATATGAGATACTATATGTTTTAATGGGTTCAACACTCTATTGTTTCAGACATGGATTCCCGATTTACTTATCATGTGTTGAAGGGGATACAAAGCGCTTTGGGTTCACCGATACTTTAGAGTACGACTTACGATCCACAAAAAGAAGTCCAATACAAGTGAATAATTCCGGTTTTGGAGGACATTATTCCAGTATGCATCTTGTATTTCAAGGGTTCTTATGAGAGACACAAGCCACTGGTGGAGTTTTCCAATAATAAATGTTATCTAGAAATCATTTAGATGGCACCTTATGAGGCCTTGTACGGTAGGACATCATAATCCCCCGAATGATGGAATGATATATAAGATGATGCAATGTTGGGACCCCATCATGTCTAACAGACCACTGAGCAGGTGGAGTTGATTCAAAAGTGGATGGATACTATGCAACCTCTTCAAAAATCTTATGCTGATTGACGGAGAATACATATGGTGTTCAAAGTTTGAAATCATGTTTTCTTGCATGTCACACCGAGGTTGGGCCGCATGAGGATTATGAAATAGGGTAATGTTTCATCAAGTTATGTTAGGATAATTGATGTATTGGAGGGAGTTGGGCTGGTTTCCTATCGTTTTTAGTTACATAAGAGGTACCAGGCGATGCACAAAGTATTTCATGATTCCCAGTTAGATGGAATCATTTCACCCCCGTCCCATGTTTTGAAATCCGAGGAGTTTGATTTGGAGGTATATGAATCCTTCTAGGATCACCCTATTATTATTGTGGATTGTAACACGATGGTTATATGTGGTCAGTATGTTCCCTTAGTATGGGTGTTATGGCAGCGTGGGTGTGTACAAGAAAAGACTTAGGAGAGTGAGGCAGACATATGATCACATTGGATGGAGTAGTTCAAATATTATTATTCACATCCCTTGGAAGAGAAATTCAGGAATGTATAACGTTAATTGGTGATCTTTTTAAGAACATGGATCAACATTTCAAGTATGGATCTTGATTTTTCATTTTATTTGAGAAAAATGGAAGAAATATAAATTTTTTCCAAGTACACACTGTGTTCTTTTGTGTACTTTTCATGTTCTCGGGTCCTGTATACAGATGCATAAGAGTCATGTAATGGTCAAGCACATGGTTGTGCAGGTGACATGGAAGAGTTCTTAATGGATGGGGTGGTTAAGGCTACTACACATCGTCTAAATTTAAAGAACTCACCATGCAGTTTCCATTGAATTTGATAAATCATAGTGGGTTTGTGCTTATCTTCAAAAACATATTCTTCATCACTTGGTTCATAAAAGTGAGCAATGGAAGGGTCGATGAAAACTAAACACCTCCTAATTCTCCGTCTGACCTCCGATTGAGAGGTCGTATGGTGTGTTGGAATCCCACCAACGAGTTATTGATTCCTCTAGAGCCTTTCTTGTTTATTGTTCATCTCTGATGGGTTATTCAAGGATTTGTGTTTTTCATCTTTTTGATGATGTATGTTGATCTAGGCTGATTCAAGGGCCAATTTTCAAGTATATTGATCGTACGATTCTGAGGTAGGTGGGTTTTTCCATACATTGTTTGTCTTTGGATAATATATTTATTATGTGTCTCATATAAGTGTACAAGGATTTGATTGATTTTCTAATTTAACCATTATTGTTGAATGAAATTTTTAGAAAAATATTTAAGGGGTTATTTCTTTGGGGTAAGGTTGTATAACTTGTTTATAGGACATCGTATGGGTTCACTTTCCCTTGATTGATTGTTCATTGTTGTTTGGAGTACAATTACTATTTGGAATTCCATGTTTTACATGAATTGGTTGATTTGGATGGAGTTTATTATTTATATGAAATGCATGCGACATGCTTTGTGAATGTTTAGACATGTGGTAGTTATAGATATCTTGTGCTGCTTTGATATGATATGTGCGATGTTTTTCCAATGGACTGAGAGATCCTTGGACAAGGAAAACTGTGTCGGTTTCCATGTTAATTTATATAGGACAGTGACAGCCTTGATGTAGATAGTGACATGGGTTTATTTACCAAGAGAGATACACAGAAGTTCTTTAATGATTTTTTATCCTGTGTTGACCACATGGGTATTGACTAGGAGAGCTAATCACGATGTCGTTGATAATTTATTGATGCATTGTTGACCCATGTGTATTGACCATGAGAGATCCCCATGAGGCTAGGTGGTCTTTTGTAAATATTTATTTCTATGTTAGTCAAAAGGGGTTAGACCTTGAATGCTTCCTAGAGGGTCATTTATAAATCATTGGTGCTATGTTAAACCAATGGGGTTAAACTGCAAGATCTTTCCAAGAGGGTTGTTTATGAACGATTTAATTATTATGAAAATATTTCCAATCCAAAGAACAAGCATCGACTCAGTCTTACCTGATTGATTAGAAGGTCTTTTATGATATATGTTGTGTGACATGCACAGTGGATACATAGATTTGGATAGATCCAAAGGTTACATGAGTTAAAGGATTGAATAATTACAAAATGTAATTGAATGTAATTGAAAACTACAGGACTGTGTCCTTTTGAGTACTTCATAGTTTATTGCTTCATTTATATATATTACCCGCCATATATATTTAATGATAGTTAGGTATATATCTTTTGGCGGATGCCCATTGTAATTCATATCACACACTATTTGGGACATGTTTTGGACAGACATAGATAATATGGTTGCATGTTTTGATAAGGGAAATCTTCCATCATCATTAGGTACTTGATTGCTACTGGATGTAGAGATCAAGGGACCATGATAAGGCTTACTATGCTACTGGAGTGTTATTTTATTTCTATACTTGGGATTCAGTATTGTATTTTGAGCAATGTGACATGTTTGGGAGCTTTGTTAGATAAATGTGACAAGCATCATTTAAATATATGCTCCATCAATTTTGTTACTATCATTCTTCCATCGTTTACTTCTGTTTTATGGTATTACTAGTTTTTCTATTGTTTATAAATTATTTATATGATTTTTATACTCATCCAAGGAGGGAATAGTTTACCCATTATCACACATTATCCCTCGCTTCTAGTTGGTAGCTAAAGAAATTTGGGGAAATGAACATGAGGTTTTGTGGTCAACTGAGTTCAGGGAACCACTGGCCGTCACCCAGATCTGGGACGTTACACCTTATATTTTTTAAAAGTTAACCACTTATGAAATGGTTGAATTTTTTAGTTGGAAAAGTTACTAGAGATTATTTTACCCTATGCTACAACTTGTGACATTAAATGAATTAGGAATAGTTAAAGTCACAGCTAAAGAATAATATTTTGATTATTGAAAATTTTCATGCAATCAAATTTTCATTCATTATTATAGAGTGAAAAATATCTCAACATCAGGGAAATGTTCTTGAATCAAGGAAATGTTATCGTAGTACCATTATCCCTATTTGGGGTATCCACAATGGTATTGTATAGTATAATATTTAGTTCTTTTACAAAGAGAAATTTAAAATTTTGGGGATACATTTTTTTGAAGGAGGGGAGAAATTAACACCCCAAGGATATGTAAATAAATTTGATACAGAATATTAAGCACACAAACCCATGTCATTACCAAAAAACACATAATTGTTATAATTATTTAAATAACATAATTATAATCTAGACATTAATAATAATATTTACGATATTGTGAGTTAAATTTTGAAAAATGGACTTACACAATTGTGATTATTATGATATTTAGAGTCTACTAGGATCAACATATTTTTTGGTGAATTATTACCTAACCCTTTTGAATAAAAATGTTAAAATTATGAATATTAATGTAACTTGTTTTAGTAGTATACTAGAAAATTTAATAGTATTCTCAACCATATGTGTATAAATAAATATAGGGATCTTATAAATGATGGAATGATTTAATTATATAATTATATAAGTAAATAAAAGTTTTAGAAAAATTTTAGATAAGTTTTAGTATTTTTATAAAAGTAAAATATAAAATTGAAATTTTATAATTAATATGATTATTCAAATGACTATATATTTTCAGAAAAAATAATTACAAGTTAATATTTTTATTTCTTATTATTATAAGATAATTTTATTAGACCTGTGATATTTTTTTGAAAATGTCACGAAATTTATAAATTTGATTTTTCAATTTTTTATAAAAAATGTAATTTTTAATTTAAAATTTAATTTCTCATATTTTGATTTTTTTTCAAAAAACAGAGCTCATTTTATAAATCAAAATTTTGAAAAATGGTTTAGGATGATTTTTTCGAATTTTTTGGAAATACTTGAATTTTTATTCAATAGTAAAAAACAATTTTATAAAAAATGTGGTATTTTACTATAATAGTGTAAAATAATATTTATGATATAAAATTTATTATTCTTATGGAAAAAATAAATACTTATATTATATGTCAAATATTTTATACAATTAATTCTGGACATCTAAATTATATTTTTCATCATAAGTAAAAAACACTATTGTTGTTGTCAACATAGTGCATACGATGTGCTAATAAAGCCAATTTGGTTCCATAAAATTAGTAATCAATAGATAAAAAATAGTTTCATAACCAATTATTAATTTTTTTTACCTGCTACGTGATTACACCAAGATATGGTGGGATGTTCTCTCACAGGTGGGTTTTCATAGGGATATGTATTGAGAAGATTTTTAGAATTCCTTCTATGATTACTTCTACCCGAGATGTTGACAGGCAATCGGTCATGGGAGATTTTTAATTTGGAGCATAGTGTTGTTTCATTGATGGATTATTCTTCTCACATTAAATTACATCAATGATACACACTTCTTTTGGGAGGTAATGAGTTATCTCAAGATCGGTTGTTCCATTATTGTCTCAGGTAAAACCTATGATCATGGTTGAATGTTTTCAGGTTGACATAGGTGACTGCTATAATAATTTAAGTGTTGATAACCAAGTGAAATCTATGGGTGTTGGGAACTGTTATCCGGGGCAGTTTAGAATCCAAGGCATATACTCCTTTGTATTATTGAAAAAATCCCTATAGGGAGCCTTTGCACAGTGATTCCAGTAGCAGGGATGTATCTTCAGGTATCCTTGTGATGTGCTAGCAGTTTGGGAGGAGCGAGAACATGAGACCTCAGGGTCCAAGAGACCCTATTGAGTGCTGATCTTTCTATAATATGGGTAATATTAATCATTTTTCTTGTTTTTCTCACCAGCAGCTAGTGACAGGGGATCTGTTATGACTCCACGTTCAAGAGTAGGACCCAAAGATTCTCCCTAAACTATGAACTAGAATTCTTCAGGTCATTCAGGCTTAAGAGGTTGTCATGGAAATCGTATACAGGAAACAGTTTTTCATTGAAAACAGTGTGGATCAGCTCAAGGTAGTGAGGCAGGGTCATAGGGCAACAGTACCAGTCATACATTTTCAGTTGAGCATACCAAGGAAGAGCAGGATCCCTAAAATTCAACATTAAGAGGAATAATTCCGCTTGCCTCAGTTTTAGCTTATGCCATTTTGGATGAAGGTGATTCCTATATTTTTATATTGGTTTCCATTTCAAAGAGCCTTAGGCTCTACAACATTACATATAATGATTTTATGATGCAAGACACTTTGTTGAGAATTAAGATGACTAGTGTACGTTAGTTCAAGGAGTAGCCTCTTGTTGTTAGTGGGTGTCACTTATTGTGGGATCCCTATCTATTAGAGATGATATGATTTTAAGGGATTCTTGTAGGGGACTAGATATTATTCATTCACTCCTTTATTGTATTCTATTGTCACAAGGTGAGTTTCACATCACTAGAGGGGGAATATTTTCTAAATAGGGAAAATTGGATGTCCATAAGACTAGAACTAGACCCGAGCATCATGGGGTGGTGGGAATTGCAGCCTAGATTGCTTGATTGTATCTATATTACCATGAGACATCACAGATGGACATTCATCAAGTGGTGGATCGTTTCCGTGATTTCTTTAATGATGTCATTTCAGGTTTACTTCTGGAGTGAGAGGTATATTTCTCTATTGATCTTATTCTAGGAGTTTAACAGATTTCCATTCCTCTTTATAAGATGTTTACACTAGAGTTAGAGGAGCTAATGAAATCGATGGGGGAGTTGTAGGTAAAGTGTTTCATCGGACCCAATACTTCTCCTTGGGGTTCAGCTATGTTTTTTTGCAAATAAGTTAGACGCTACCCACAAACATTGTGTGGATTATCTGAATCTAAACTAGTTTATGGTCATGAACCAATATCCATTTCTAAGGAATGATGATCTCTTGGATCAAAATCCAGGAGACCGGGTGTTCAATAAGATTGACTAGAGATCTAGTTTTCATTAATTGTGAGTTAGATACTCAAATATACATCTTATAGTCTTTGGAAGTAGGAATAGTCTATTTGAGTATTTGGTTATTTTTTTCAGTCTCAGGATTGTGCCAGAAGGTTTCACGGTACTAATGAACTGAGTGTTCCTCCATTAATTGGATTCTATTGTGGTAGTCATTTTAGATGATATCTTGGTGTACTCTCACACTTTACATGACGTTTCCATATATCATGAGATCCTATTAAGTACACTGAGAGATCGTCTGTTATATACTAATCACTAAAAATGATTGTTTTAGATGTACTGGATTCATTTCCTGGGTCATATCATCTTAGAGACAAGGGTATCATTACACCCAGTGAAGGTGGAAACTGTAGTTTCCTAGGAGTAGATGATGAACGTCATTGAGGTATGATGTTTTTGAGGATTTTATGGTAACTAGCAATGATTTATTAAATAGTTTTCATGCTTATAATCAACACTAAGGGGTCTGATTAAGAAGGGTACACTCTACTTGTGTATAGATTCCTTCAATTCAGAATTTCATGATCTAAAAGGGAGATTGACTTCAACAACGATACATATTTTTCAAGATTTGGGAAAGTGTTACATTGTCTAATAAGATACATCTGGTATCAGGCTGGGAGTAGTACTCATAAAGGTGTAATTATTTTTTTGATATGGGTCATGGTGTTGATTCCACATGAGAGGAATTGGAAGATGCAAGATATCGTGTTAGCTATAGTTGTGCATGCCATTCACTTTGGGAGACAATATCATTTGCGAGATCATTTTGTGGTATTCACTTAAAACAAATTTCTCATGTCCATATTTTATCATCATGATCTAAACTTGAGACAACGAAGGTGGGTTGATTTTATTTAGTATTTTTTCATTGTGCTTGCCTACATGCGTGGGGAAGTAAATGTTGGGGATAATGTGTTGAGTAGGAGGACTCAAGTACAGGAAGTTCTGAAGGCTATTAGTGACTGACATCTTATGGATTTGTTCTCTAAGATGCATTTGGTGGTGCACGATAGACATGGGAAAATGGTTCTTCCTTCTATATCCATTATCTCCATTCTACTGGATCGAGTATGAGTGAGGAAGTTATCAGATTCTGAAGGCCTAGTCTTATATGAGAGAGTTATTAGTGAGGATGCCACACTTAAGTGGATTTTAGGGGAGGATGAGGTATTTTGTTTTCATGGAGATATGTGTGTTAACAGACATACCCGATGTGTTTTTCTGAGATATTAATGCCTTAGTTTGGGTACATCATACTTGTCTCCCCATGATGTGTCAAGATCAACATCATCAGTATTGTGGGATGGCCATAAAGAAATATGTAGATAGTTTTGTAATGAGATGTTCCACCACTAACTACTTAAAGTAAGAGCATTCGAAACCGTCATGTCATTTATAGCAGTTACATATTTCCAATAGGAATTGGAATGATTTCGTGACAGATTTCATGATAGGTTTACCAATGTCTACTTTAGGGAATGGTGTAGTTTGGGTTTTTATCGACATTCTCTCAAAGGATTAACATTTCCTACTGATCAACTAAATCATCAATGTTGATGAGCATGGAGGGTTATACATATGAGATATTATATTTTTTAATTGGTTTTTCACTCTCTCGTTTCAGATAGGGATTCCCGGTTTACTTATCCTGTGTTGAAGGGGATACAGAGGGCATTGGGTACACCGATACTTCCGAGTACAACCTACGATCCACAAAAAAAATTTCCAATACAGGTGTACGATTCAGGTTTTGGAGGACATTCATCCAGTATGCATCATGTATTTCAGGGGTTCTTGGGAGAGACACATACCCCATGTGGGGTTTTCCTATAATAAATGTTATTAAGAAATCGTTTAGATGGATCCTTATGATTCCTTGTACGGTAGGCCATCATAATCCACAAAATTATGGCAGGATATATGAGTGATGCTATGTTGGGAACTCATCTTCTCTAACAGACCACTCTGCAGGTGGAGTTGATTCAAAATTGGATGCATACTACGCTGTCTCTTATCTAATATTATGCTGATCGATGGAGAAGACATTTGGAGTTAGAAGTTGGAGATCATATTTTCTTTCATGTCACACTGAGGTTTGGCCACATGAGAATTAGGATATTGCGTAATCTTTTACCGAGTTATATTAGGATATTTTATGTTTTGGAGAGAGTTCTTATGGTTTCCTATCAGTTCTAGTTACCTAAGAGGTACCGGGTTATGGAAAATTTCTTTCATGTTTCTCAATTATGTGGAATCATTTCACACCCGTCCAATGTTTTGCAACCTGGGGAGTTTGATTTGGAGGTATATGAATCCGTCAAGGAGCACCCTATTCCGATTTTGGATCAAAACACAATGGTTATCTATAGTCAGTGTGTTCCCTTTTTATGGGTGTTATGGCAGCACGGGTGAGTAAAAGAAGAGACTTCAGAGACGAAGGCCGACATATGATCACAGTGGATGGATTTGTTCAAAGATTCTAATTCACCTCCCTTGGAAGAGAAATTCAGGGATGTATAGCTTTAATTGGTGATTTTTTAAGAACCTGGATCATCATTTCAAGTATGGATCCTGATTTTTCATTTTATTTGAGGAAAATGGATGAAATAAGAATTTTTTCTGAGTACACACCATGTTCTTATGTGTACATGTCATGTTTCTGGATACTGTTTACAAATGCATAATAGTCGTGTAATGGTCGAGTACATGGCTGTGTAGGTGACATGGAAGACTGCTTAATAGATGTGGTGGTTAAGGCTACAACACAACATCTACCTTTAAAGAACTCACCATACAGTTTCTGTTGTATTTGATAAATTAGAGTGGTATTGTTCTCATCTTCAAAAACATATTCTTCATCACTTGGTTCATACAAGTGAGCAATGGAAGGGTCGATGAAAACTGAACACCTCCTAATTTTCCATCCGACCTCTGATTGAGAGGTCGTATGGTGTGTTGGAATCCCCCCATTGAGTTATCGATTCCTTAAGAGCCTTTCTTCATGATTGTTCATCTCTGATGGGTTATTCAAGGATTGGTGTTTTTCATCTTTTTGATGATGTTTGTTGGTCTAGGCTAATTCAAGGGCCAACGTTCAAGTATATTGATTGTATGATATCAAGGTAGGTGGTTATTCCATACATTGTTCATCTTTGGATTATATATTCATTATGTGTCGCATATCCTAGTATAAGGATTTGATTGATTTTTTAATTTAACCATTATTCATGAATGAAATTGTTTGACTATTTTAAGGGGTTGTTTCTTTGGGGTATGGTTGTATAACATGTTTGTAAGACACCATATGGGTTCATTTTCCTGTGATTGACTGTTCATGGTTGTTTGTTCTACAATAACTATTTGGAATTCTATGTTTTCCATGCATTGGTTGATTTAGATAGAGTTGATTATTTATATGAAATGTGTGCAACATGCTTTGTGAATGTTTATACATGTGGTAGTTATAGATAACTTGTGATGCTTTGATATGATATGCACGATGTTTTCCAATGGACCGAGAGAAACATGGACAAGGAAAACTACAACCCTTTCCATTTTTATTTACATAAGACCATGAGAGCCTTGATGTAGATATTGACATCGGGTTATTCACCATGAGAGGTGCCTATAAGTTATTTATGTGATTTTTTATCCTATGTTGACCACATGGGTATTGACTAGGATAGTTATCCAGGATGTCGTTGATATTTATTGATGCATTGTTTACCCATGTGTGTTGACCATGAGGGCTCCCCTTGATGCTAGGTGGTCATTTGTAAATTTTTATTGCTATGTTAGAAAAAAGGAGTTAGGCCATGAATGATTCCTAGATGGTAATTTATGAATGATTGGTTCTTTGTCAATCCAATGCGGTTAAACCACAACTGCTTTCCAAGAGGGTTGTTTATGAACGATTGAATGATTATGATGAGTATTCCAAGCCAAAGAACAATCTTGGACTCAGTTTTACATGATTTTTTAGATGGTATTCTATGATATATGTTGTGTGACATGAAAAATGGATACATATATTAGGCTAGATCCCAAGGATACATGATTTTAAGGATTGAATAATTTCTAAAAGTAAATGAATGTAATTGAAAATTATAGGATTGTGTACTATTGTGTACTTCCTAGTTTATTGCTTCATTTAAATATATTACCTGAAATGTATATTTATTGATGGTGAGGTATATATCTTTTGGTGTCTGCCTATTGGAATTCATCTCACATCCTATTTGGGACATCTTTTGGACACACATTGATAATATGGTAGCAGGTTTTGATAAGGTAAAGCTTCCATCATCATTAGGTACTTGATTTCCACTGGATCTAGAGATCAAGGGACCAAGCTCAGGCTTACAATTCTACTAGATTATTATTTTATTTCTATACTTTAGCTTCAATATTGTATTTCGAGCATTGTGAAATGTTTGTATAATTTTTTAGATAAATGTGACATGAATCATTTAAATATATACTCCAACTATTTTATTACTATCACTCTTCCATTA
Source organism: Viscum album (assembly GCA_963277665.1). Classification (NCBI taxonomy): domain Eukaryota; kingdom Viridiplantae; phylum Streptophyta; class Magnoliopsida; order Santalales; family Viscaceae; genus Viscum; species Viscum album. The sequence continues at coordinate 619,213,191 of OY728160.1, read as the reverse complement.
TTTACTTCTATTTTATGGTATTACTAGTTTTTCTATTGTTTACTATATATTTTTGTGCTTTTTATACTCTTCCAAGGAGGGAATAGTTTCCACATTATCACCCATTAGACCTCACTTTTAGTTGGTAGCCACAATAATTTGGGGAAATGCACTTGAGGATTTGTGGTCAACTGAGTTTGGGCCACCACCGGGCATCACCCATATCCCGGACATTGCACCTTTTATTTCTGAAAAGGTAACCATTTATGAAATGATGGAATTTGTTATTTGGACAAGTTACTGGGGATTATTTTACCCTATTATACAACTTGTGACATTAAATTAATTAGGAATAGTTAAAGTCACACCTAAAGGATAATATTTTGACTATAGAAACGTTTTATGCACTCAAATTATCATTCATTATTATAGTGTGAAAAATATCTACACTTTAAGGAAAGGTTCATGAATCAAGGAAACGTTATCCTAGTAACTTTATCCCCATTTTGGGTATCCGCAGTGGTATTTTATAATATCATGTTTTTTCTTTTATAGAGATAAATTTAATATTTTGGGGATGCATTTTTTTGAAGCAGGGGAGAAATTAACACCCCAATGATATGTAAATTAACTTAATACAAAATATAATGCACACAACCCCATGTCTTTACAAAAAAACACATAATTGTTATAATTATTTATACAACATAATTATAATCTAGAAATTAATAATAATATTTATGCTTTCTTGAATTAAGTTTCGTAAAATGGACTTACACATTTGTGATCAGTATGATATTTAAAGTCTTATAGGATCAACTTATTTTATTGGGGAATTATTACCTAACCGTTTTGAATAGAAATGTTGCAATTATGAATATTAATGTAACTCTTTTTAATAGTAGACTAGAAAAATTAATAGTAACCTCGACCATATGTGTATAAATAAATTTAGGGATCTTATAAATGAATGAATGATTTAATTATATGATTATATAAGTAAATAAGTGTTATAGAAAAATATTATATTAGTTTGAGTATTTTTTTAAAAGTCGAATGTGAATTTAAAATTTTATAATTAATATTATTATTTAAATGAAAATGTATATTTAGAAAAAATAAGTATACGTTAATTTTTTTATTTGTTATGACTATAAGATAATTTTATGAGACCTATGTTATTTTTTGAAAATGTCAAGAAATTTATAATTTTAATTTTTTAAATTCTTTATTAAAATGATATTTTTAATTTAAAATTTAATTTTTCATAGATTGATTTTTTTTCAAAAAATAGAGTTCATTTTATAAATCTAAATTTGTAAAAATGGTTAGGATAATTTTTTGGAAATTTTTTAAAATTCATGAATTTTTATTGAATAGTAAAACAAAATGTTTTAAAAAACAATGTTGTATTTTATTATGATAGTGTCAAATGATATTTAAGATATAAAATTTATTAATCTTATGGAATAAATAAACACTTGTTTTATATGTCAAATATTTAATACAATTAATTAATGACATATAAATTATATTTTTCATTATAAGTAAAAAAGAACTATTGTCATTGTCAATATAGTACATACGATGTACTAATAAAGCCAATTTGGTTCCAAAAAATTAGTAATCAAGAGATAAAAAATAGATTCATAACCATTTATTTAATTTTTTTATACTGTTTGTTTTTTGAATATAATTTTTAATTTTAAAATTATATAATAGTAATATAGTGAAGTGACTATGCAAATCTTGCACAGGGCATGGAACGACAAATAACACATTTAGGAATTTTTCTTGATATATATATGAGTGAATATACATAATCAGTCAATATAGTATTTTATTTTGAGATTAATTAAATCATTTTTATTATATTTATTTGTTTTTAATATTTATATATTAAAAAGTTAACAATAATGCTTATGCAAAACTAATGTAGTGCTTCTGCAAAAATAAGAATAATAAAAAATTGTTTCAATTAAAATTAAAATAATTATTAAATTACACATTTTTGTATAAAACGTTTAATATATTTAAAAGTACACTAATATATATTTTTATCTCGATTTGGTATATTTTGGACCCATATTAATTACATTAATTCCTCTATAATATTTTTTTTGAAAAAAACTCAAGTTGTTAAATTATTTTTTTTTAATTTGTATAATATTTTAATATTTGTTTTTATTTTGATATTTTATTCGAACAAGAATATTATTTGGTATTATAATAAAATTATATTTCACATTGAATTTTATTTTTAATTTATATACAACAAATATATACCATAATGGCTATCATAATGATGATAATGTAGTAATTTTATTATTTAATAAATCAAAATATTTCTATTAAAAATAAACAAATAAATGTATTTTGTGGTATTTATGAAAATTAATATTTTAATTATAATTATATTTTTTTATATTATATAATAATAAAATTGGTTTGAATTTTAATCACTATTTGATATGTTTAATGTCATAGTTATTAATCGATTTTTATTTTGATAAAAATTATTTTCATGAATAAAATACATTATTATATTATTTGAAAATAAAAAATTATTTAAAAAGTCCTAAAATGATAAAATTAAAAATATAATGTAATAACATTCATTTTTTAAGAATTTTCAAGTCTTAAATCATATAATATATTTATCATATTTTAATAACAAGTTTAATTACTATGTTACCCCTCACCTCACTTATAATAGTAGGCTCCATCCATCAAAAATATTCATCACCTTGAGACAAAATTCTAGAATATAATTTCCCATATTATTATCTCTTCATCCCATTATACATTATAGTGCATATTTTCTCACGAAAAGACACGTTTTAAGAGTCCTTGGAGCTTCTCAAAGTGAAAAGATTCAAAAGGTATGATTAATCATTCACTACTATTAAATTCTATTTCACTTCTACCGTATACTAACCTTTTATCCAATGATTCACGAATATTATAGTATCATATATAATTGAATTTTGTTTACATGTTATAGTATATTAATCACATAATCTTTCATATTCATTAATTATTCCTAAATAACAAAATCAGTGTTCATGGTGTATCAATTCACTACAGTTGTGGATGATGAATTTTTATTTGAATTTCCAAAATCATGGGATGTTTTAAATCAAAAGTAATTTTTTAAATATAAAAATATGTAAATATGAATATTATCAATTCTAGATTATTTTGTTTTTCTACAGTGAAACCCACAACAAATTGGCCTTGGAAACCCCAAAAAGAATTCTCCTGAAGAAATCAAAATTACAATAAAATTGTTAATAAATTTGTGGTAAATATTATTATTATGTTAATTAAGGTATAAAAAAATTAAATTTGCTTCTATAAATAGTTAATAACACTATTCAAACCATTATACAGGATGTTTGAACAAATTGGAAGGAATTATAACCTGAGGGAAAATATCATAACCCAATTTATAATAATTTTGTTAAACATATATGTCATTAGTTATGATTTAACATGAATATGTGTGAATGAAATTTGATTGTATGGTATTATATATCCAATAATATTGGGTGGATTTATATTTTTTAGAAATAATTATTTCATTGATTTATCCTCACATTAATGATACAATCTTTGTAAGGGTTTTTTTGCTAAACCTTCTTTTTCATCAAGGATGTTCTTTCTTCCCCTTTAGACCAATGTAATTATTCATTTATTTTATATTCTTACAATAAATTATGATTTTAGGTTTAAAAATATTTTATTATGATCAGTTCATGTTTTTTACCTGGAAAATACATTTTATTCACAAGGTCCCCTTCTTAGTTCTTTCTGATGCACAAGGCCAATTAAAGGGAATGCCTCGATTTCATTCCCATATTCACATATCATCAATAATTTATTTTGAGAAACCAATATGTATTTCAAATAAATAATCCTTTCATGAAAAAATTTATTTGGTAATTAGTCATTTTCTACTAGCGCTTATGAGAGATAAAAATTACTTTTCCAATAGCAATCTTTTTTAAAGGTAATAATGTATTTCTCTGAAGAATTCATCGATGATTGTATTATATTATTTTCATTTATTTAAACACCTATGTTGATTTTTATAATTTAATGATATTGATATATTATCTACCACATGTTATTAAATATTTTATGACCTATTAACAATGGATGTGAAATCTTGATTCCATTCAACATGAAACTCAGATTGGTTAGTGATTATGATTATAGATTGGAGAATGGTTTTCACATTTGCTATGTCCATGTTGTTTATGAATAGACCCATTTATATGAGTAATTAATTGAAAATAAAAAGTGACACATGGGGCCCTCTAAATCCCTTTGATTCATTAAATGATTTTATTAGAAAGTAAAAAATATGGATTTTTAAGGCCGTACCAGAGTATTTTCAGACATCATGGAAGAGACCTTGATAATATGTTTCAGATGTAAAAAATTATGGATTCCAAAATTACGATATTAGTAGTTGAAAACCCATGTGATATTTGACAATTATAATATCCATGATTATGTTTCATTGTATTATAATCAGTTATTTGGCATTATTTACTCAACTTTCCATTCTTCCATATTATGCTCATGTTTGTTTTTAATGGAATGTGTTTTTAGTTATACACCATACCTAATGATAATTTTTATTAGTAAATCCATTATTTTAATTATTTTTACTGAGAATCTGATCTCACCCCATTATTATGTTTTATTTTCCTCCAAGATGAGAAGATAAATATTTAGAATAACTTGTAGGGATCATCTAACATTGAAGGATGTTTCCAACATATATTCTATATAGTTTATCTACATTCATGATTTAATGTAAATATTATGTTTGTATCGGGTTTTAGAAAATATCTAATCCATTCATTACTATGGGATACAAATTCTTTTTTATCATACCAATGTAATAAATTAAGGCATTGTCTCTTTACTACTAGGTTTAGGGTCCTTATATCGAGTATGTGGTAAAATTGATGTCATTGAGTGAGTTATGACTACAATATGAATTATGTGTTTAGTATTTTATACATTTTCCAATGAGCCTCTAGTTTTTCCAAAGTACAATGAAATTCAGTTTTCTTTGGATGATGATTGGAATTCCATATTTCATTGGTTTTATATACATTATATATACAATTTTTCTTGTTATGCAATCATTTATTCTTCTCTCCTACATAGTGTACATCATGTTTTAAAATTGATGTGTTGGTTTACAAAATGTTTATGTAAAATTATTTCAAAATGATTTACTATTTTCCAATCTATTTACAAGAAAAAAAATTGTACTTGTCTAGTAAATTGATCATGTCTCCATATTTGGACTCAATCAGGGTTTTGAATGAAATAGTATAATGGGCTATGAATTTTTTTAATGATAAATTATGTGAAAACATATGTATTATATTTTTTATTTCCAACATGTAATTGTTTATTTTTATTTTATTGTAAATTCAATAGGAGAATATTTTATTGGAACACCTAGAAATTTTTAGTACTAAATAATTTTGTTTATTCTTGTTTTTAGCATTAGATACATGATCTTTATTGGGTTCAGTCACTATAGAGGATATTGGAATTTTGAATCAATTAGTGAACCCTATGTCACATGCACATCTAGTGTTTGTTAGGATACGTTTGGGGGTTGATGTTCATCTTTCTTATTTTTAAATTTTTTATTGATGTTGTTTGGTTTTTATTATATTTTACTGGACTAGCCTATTTTTTTAAAAAATTAGTCTATTTATTTTTCATAAAATCTACCATTCGGTTCTTGTTGATTCCATTAACAAATTTCACCATCCCAAGAGGATTTGTGAATGCCTCTTTGGACATTTTGGGGGCTGAATCAAATGATCATTTTGGGTTTTACCTAGGTTGTTTCATGACAAATTGTTATAATAGAATAGGTTCTTTTTAGAACCATGATTTTAGAGAGCCCTTTCTTATTTGGGATGTCATGGTACATGATGTCGGTATGTCAGAGCATGGGGTGTATGTCTGGAAGATATTATAGACAAAACTTTCAGGACAAGACATTGAGTTACCTTCAGTACTGGAATGGGAGTTTTTCCCAATGCTTCTTTAACAATTTTTTAACAAACTGTTGGTAATGAAGGGCCAGGACACCCTTTACCAATAGTTCAGTAGAACCGTTGGTAAAGTGGATGCCTTTTCCAACAGTTTTTAAAACCCGTTTGGAATGGGTACCCCTTTACCAATGTTTTAGTAGAACCGTTGGGAAAGGTTGGGTTGGAAACCCCTTTGCAAATGGTTTTGAAAAACCGTTGGCAATGTTTTACTCCAAAAACACTCAGCCGCTCCTCTCCCCCATTCGTGAGACAGAACCCTAAATATATATCTCTCCTCTCTCGACTTCCCCCATCTGAACCGCTAAAACATTATCCCATTCATCTCAAATCAGTTATTTTCTTCTTTATACACATAAAATATTTAAGTGCTACCTTTTTTTATTGTTATTCACCTAATATTTTAGTTTTATGTTTTGATTTTGATGTGTATATGTTTTTTTGTACTTTTATTTAACCTAGACTTTCTCCATTGCAATCCATTTAATTAAATAAATCTTTAACCCTCCATCAAAGATGAAACATCTCAAATTCATTGTGGTTCGATTCCAGATTTTCTAAGTATGTGTTTTTACGCTTTTTGTTCATCTTGTAATTAATTGTTACTTGGAAATTAATTTATATGTTTTTATTAGTTTTTTGAAAAGTATATATGAATAATATGATTGATATTGATAAGGATCCTCATTTTCATCATTATAACATCATTATCATACTCACCTCTTTTGACTAGTCAGGGTGACTTAGATAGTTAGATGAGAGAATCTAGATTTATAATTCACTAGTGGACTCATACCTCATATAGTGGAATCCAATACTGGAAATCTGGGTTTTCCCAAAGCTCCTATACCAACGGTTAATCAAGGAGTCCTTTACCAATGGTTTCATAAAACCATTGGTAAAGGCAGACATAGGTGATTTAAAATGGATTTCGAAAGATATTTCAGAAATGGTTTAATCTTAAGGAAATTGTTTTATTAAAATGAGAATTTTTTTAATAAGGTTGTGTAATATAATTTTTTATAGTACACTTTTTATGTGACTATGTTTGGTATTTAGTAACACATGAGATAACGTATGTGTGAGATTGTGGTGTGAAAGAGATTCCATGGTTGGTTCAAGAATATATTTACGTTTTGAGCTTATTAATGAGTTGTTTTTAAGATATTTTGAGATATTTACCTTATGTTTATTGGTGAAAACTAGAACCTGTAGAGGTGGTTCATGATTAAGACATTTAATTACTGCTAAACATGTGGATAAACCATGCCTAATTGTGTATTCTTTTAATTTTTGATGTTTTTCGTCCTTTTTTAGAGTTTCTATTGATGTTGATGTTTTTTATTGATAACAACGATGTGAATTTATTTTAGTTTCTAAATCGACTGAGACTCCCCCACCATGAACAATGAATGCAACCTCTACCCTTATTTAGTCATTCTGTTTACACAGCCTATGAAACCTCTACCCTCATTGAATCACTGAACTTGAGTCATTAATTAAACCCTTCATTCTCACTATCAAGTATAAAATTGAATGGTGTATACCCATCTTCACATTATTTCTTACCATAGATAGTGTCCAACATATGAAATACGAGCTTTTGAATTCATCAGTTAATCAGGATCATATATATTCTATTTCCCCTAAGATGACTATACAAATATAACATTAGGGTAAATTAATTATGGTTCTCATTGTACGTTGTATATTATGTGACCTTCTTGGCCAATAATCACTTTTCTTAGGGTGGGGTGCTTTTCAATAGACAAATTGGCATGTGTAGACATCTATAAAAATGATAGATAAGTCACAAGTTTAATTCAGTAATGTTGTTACAATTGACATACTTTATTATTAATCAAAATTTTAAAAATAAATGTTTTTTTGTATACTTTACGAAATTAAATATGATTACAATACATGAACAACCTATTAGTGTAGAAGCGTGAAATTTATTCACCCATGTGGTGCGTTTGACTTGGGGAAGTAATTGGGTAATGGAAGGTATGGCCATAGAGGTGCCAATAATGAGTTATTGAACATGATAGAATTATTTTGGATGACTATAACACATAATGGGACTTGAGGGATGTGCCCTTTATAGATATTATGAAAACGAATATAAAATATTTTAAGTTAATCTTTGAGTACTTGTTCTGTACATTATTTTCACAGTTCACTACATCGACTAGAATCTTCATCCTTTATCGTTTAATTAAATATATTTTCTATTAATTTCAATCCTATTTAAATGTTTATGAAAAAATGAATTATACAAATTATTTTTACTGAATTGGAAGATGTTGGATGTATGAAATCGATCGGATCTCAGTAGATTTTCAAAACAATTTGTAGAGCTTTATAGATTTGGCTTTCCACAATGCTTCAGATAGTGGTCGCATACACTTCCCGTGTTCCAATTGTGTAGGTAGACCATGGTTGAGTCGTAAAGAAGTCAACTACCACATAACCAAATATGGCTTTCAATAAAACTTCCTTTTGTGGTATCACAATGGGGAGAAAATGAAATCTCATATTTTTTATAATAGAAATGAAAGGACTGGAATGGAGAATTTGTTAGATGATAGGTTTCCGTTTATTCATCATCAGGAAACCGAAGTGATTTCAACTCATGAAGACTTTGATATGAGGATAGATGGTAAATCTAGTGAAAATAAAGATATTTATAGGGTGAAAAAATGAATGATACTGCCACGACTCTAGTATATCGATAATGCGATAAAATGAAATAGCTGAAATTTTTAATCTAATTGTTTCATGGAAAAACTATGTATGGGATTTCTATTACAGAAATCGATTACATTCTTACCCTCCTGATGGATTTACTTCCAGATGATGTAGATATTCCCAAAAACCACTATATGACATAGATGTTAGTTGAGGAACTTGGATTTTCAAGAAACAAAATTCATTCTTTCTCGAAAGATTGCAGTTTATTCTGGGAGGAAACCGTTGAACGAAATGATTGTATAAAACGTGGCACATCCCATTGGAAGTCAAAATCTGATGGAACACCATCCCGCATTCCACAGAATGTAATGTGGAACTTTCCATTGATCCTCAGAGTCCAGAATCTTTTTATATCGGATTACATATCAATAAAAATTAAATGGCATGATACTGAGAGAAATAAGACTAATGATGAGTTGGTTCATCCTGAAGAAGGATTTTCATGGAAGAGATTTGATGCTCGACATCCTGATTTTTCATCTGATGTGCGTAATGTGAGGATGGGTATTTCATGTGACGGTTTTAATCCGTATGGGAAGATTCTTACTTCGCACAGCACATTGCCACTTTTTATACACATTTATAATCTTCCACGAGGGTTGTGTATGAAAAAAAATCTCACTTTCATGAGTATAATAATATCTGGTCCTTCTAATCCTGACATTGATATTGATGTATACATGCAATCTTTAATAAAATAGTTGAAACTTCATTGGGATGTGGGTGTGCGCACATACGATGCATGTTCAAAATACATATTTTAGATGCATGCTGCAGTTATGTGGACGATCAATGACTTTCCAGCTTATGAAATAATGTCTGGATAGAGCACAAAGGGAAAACTGTTATGTCCAGTTTGTATGAAGAATACACGACCCAGAAGACTGAAACATCATTGTAGTTTCATTTTAATGGGACATCGACGATTCTTGCCAAATGATCATTCTTATAGAATGAATCGTCGATGATTTGACAATACCACAGAGACCGATGAGCCACCTCAATATATTTCTGGAACTTATGTGCTTAATGAATTAAATGATTTGAATTTTTCATTCTAGAAGGGTCAGATGAAATCTGGAAAGAGAAAGAATGTTTCCACTGAAACCTATTACAATTGGAGGAAGATGAATATCTTTTTTGATTTTCATTATTGGTAAACCTATTTTTTACGTCATTTCATAGATTTAATTCATATTGAAATAAATATAAGTGAAGTTTTGCATTCGAATCTTCTAAATGTCAAGGGGAAGACAAATGATGATTTATGATATCTCCATGACTGGGTTGATTGGGGAATCAGTCTATAATTTCATCCTGCGCGTATTAGTGAAAATAAATGGCAGCTTCCATGTTCTTCTTATGTGATGAAACCTATGAAAAAAAAATTTCTGGAAGTATTAGATAATATTATATTTCTTGATGGCTATTCAAGAAAAATATCTAAACGGGTCAACACAAGAGAGTTGAAGCTAAAATCATTGAAGACTCATGATTATCACATTCTACAACATGAGTTTCTTCCAATAGAAATCTCTCATCTTTTGTACAATAATTTAAGGGTGACTGTTATTCAGTTGTTCCAATTGATTATAGATCATTGTGAAATGAAGTTGTCCAAGTCTTTCTTGCCAAAAATGTTGACAGATGCCCCATTAATTTTGTGTGAGTTTGAGAAAATATTTCCTCCATCATTTTTCACATGCATGATGCATTTGACTGTCCATATTCCCAATGTAATACTTCTCGTAGGACCTATTTCTTTTCGTTGGATGTATCCAATAGAAAGAAATATGTACACATTGAAGACTTATGTCTTAAACTGGAATCATCTAGAAGGTTCTATCGTGAACGGTTACTTGGCTCAAGAATGTATGGATTTCTACTCAATGTGTTTGTCTGATCTTACTACAAGAATAAAAATACCAATGAGTAATGAAGAATAATAGTATGAGAAAATTGAACCCAGTTTTCCATCACTTCCTCAAAAAGGAGGAATTCCTAGATTATATACATTGAAGATATTAATCCATGAAGAGCGGGAGATGGAACATCACACAGTTTTGTTCAACTGTGATTTCTTCGATGACTATATCAGGTAACTAAATTTAATGTGTATATATTACATATATATGTGTTAAAATATTCATATTTTTTTCTATAGGTAACATAAAACAATGATAAATATAAAGAATAATTCTTTATCATTGATAAAGAGGGAGACTTTTCATAGAAAAGTTTTTTCTTCTTGGATAAAATTGAAGGTACAAATCTTACTGTTTGAAATAATTAAATCAATATTTAATTAAGTTTAATATTCATTTATATTGCAGGTATTGAGTTTGACTGTTGGGACTATCTCTGAGGAAAAAAGAGCTTTGGATTTTGATCTTAATACCATGGTTCATGACTGTAAATCAATTGTTATCAATGGGTACAAATTTATTGTCACTGAACGAGAAATGAACATTAGAACACAACATGATGGTGTTATGGTTACTGCCACAACATATTGTTATGTCAGTGCATCAGATAGTAGATCGCGATTTGAAAATGTCGGTTATTATGTAGTCGTTGAGAAAATAATTATATTGGATTATTACTCTCATGGATGAGTCACAATGACGAAATTCCATTGGTTTGATTTGATGACAAGACATAGCACATTTATTGATGATTGTGGATTTAATGTAATTAATATGACTCACACTTATTCTACCGAAGAACCATATGTGTTGGAATCAATGGATAAACAAGTATTTTATGTCATAAACCAACTTTGACATAAATTTTGGGTCATGGATGAAGTAACTCCAAGACATATTTTTGAGGATGGTGATTATGGAATTGAAACTTTCCCTAGTTCCATTGGAAGAAATCCATTTATTTCTTTGGATGACTCCAATAGCTCAATTGCCAAATTTGATTGTGAACCTAATGTTGTGGTTGAAAATATATATAATCATTCATCCATATTCTCATTTCTTTTGGATTACCTCGAGTTGGGTTGTTGAGGTTGGTAATATTAAAATTGATTTTGTATTGATCACAAATATGTTTTAGCTTACATGACCATTATGTGAATTTTCTATGTTTATTGGTTGTAGTTTTATTTGAATTTAATTTTCTAATTCAGAATTGAACAGTATTCAATCCTAGTCAAACAATATTTCTAACTTGGTGAACATTACAACTTGTTTGATTTATTAAATCCATTCAAGATCTTTTAAAACAATTGATAGCTAAATTACCAATGAATCCTCCTATTCCCTCATATATTTAGTTTTTCGGGTTACACATTAGTTTCCCTTTTCTAATTAATTACATATTTGTTTTAAAAAGCAGGAAATGAAGCCAATTAAAGAGAGGTGAAGGAAGGAAATAATGGAGAACAATTGTTGATTGGCGGAGATGGTTGTTCCCCCATTAGTGCTTGCAGTGAGTACTTTATTTCAAATATATAATTAAATAATATATAGTGTCATGTGATTAATTTTGTTGAAAACTTTATTGTAGGATCCACCAATACATCGACAGTTATTCGACGAGGATCCTAGTACTAGTCCTAGTTCTCAGGATGGTGGTATGAGGAGGGATTGTACCAGAGGTGGACGAGCAGCTTCGCGTACCCGACTAGACCCTACCCCTCCCATTGACATGTCATCTTTCTCACATTCTGATCCCGGTGTGTTGTTAGGGACACACAGGATATTTAGGTCTCACATGTTTTCACCACCTTTTTCATCTTATATCCCATATTATTTAACTTCTACTTCTATCTCTCAGTGCTTCTATATTCCATTGTCTTCGACTCATGTTCCACCACAGGGTGTTCCATCAGTTTCTGTGGATCCAGCGGCGCTCAGTGATCAGACTGGGGGCGGTATATTTATAGAAACATAAAAAAAATTTATTCCAATATTTATTTTCATTATAACAGGTTTTGATAAAATATTTGTTTTTCTTTCCTGACAGATACATCTACTGACAGGAGGCGGGGGTGGGGTGTACAAGCATAAGTGCGGTGTGGAACCGCCGCACATAGGTATTGGTGGATTATAATGAAGACAACCAAACGGTTGAGAAAACAGGGTATCAATGTTGGAGTTTTTTGGCAACTCTTTCCAAATACTCTGACATCATTTCCATCAGCACTCTATTGTGGAGATAGTTTCCACATGAGGCTAAGGATAAAGCTTGGCCAGAGATATGGGTAAAAGAATCTATTGTATTTAATTACCTGAATTATTTTATTATTTATATGAATTAATATTTTGGTGTCAGCTTCGATTTAATTTTTTCCAATGGTGAGGGTGCACGACTGGCACGTCTAAATGATTTAGGTGAGATTTTGAGAGCCTACAAGCATGAGTTGTATATTGGATATCATGCTAGAGTTAGAACTGAGTTAGAGTCGGTACCAGTCATGGATGATTTTCATATAGATCAGTATCGGTAGATGATTACTCATTGGACGACTACTCAGTTTAAGGTATTAATTAAATTTGTAGTATTTAAATAATTACTTTCATGTTTTTCATTAATATTATACATTGCATTATCGAATTTTATTTATGAATCATCTGGAAATTAAAAAAACGTTGATGCCAAAAAATACCTCCACACACTGGGACGTACTACGATGCCAGATCATGAAAAGAAGCTGGTATGAATATTGTTTATAAGTTTTCATTATGACATACAGTTTTTTTCTCTCCCCAATTATTTAATCATTTTCTAAAGTTTTCATTTAAATTTATTTTCCAATGTCATTGTAGAGGAAAAAACTAAATATTGAAGGACATGTGCCTTGAGCAAAACTGTTTTGCTCGAGTAGACGGAAAAAGGATGGAAGTGCTGTCAACGAACCGACTATGCAGTTGATTGAAAGTTTTAATCTGTTGATTTTATATTTTAATATATTGTTTGAAACTTAATGATATATTTATATTTGTAACAGGTTGCTTTAGAGGACCACATTGACCATGAACCAGACAATTTAGGTCCAACTTGTAACGCGCCGACCCCAGTTACCTAGAGTTGGTGCATTATTACATAACATTGGGATGATCACAAAAAAGATCAAGTCTCGAAAGACAGATTAGTTTAGTAGCCTTGGAAAAACTAGATACATTAATAAAGTTTACATTACATCATAAAATTAAAACTACAACTATATAGTCTCCATAGTCCACACTCTTATCCCCTCATACTATACCTGCAGGTCATTCATAAATTACTTCTTCACATCCTGGAAAAAAAACATAGAAAAGGGGTGAGCTCAAATGCCTAGTAAGGATTAGAATATAGCGGAAACATTCATATAAGAATAATATTCTATGGAAATGTATAGCTAAAACAATAGCCTTTTAAACTTGAAAATCAAAATAGTATGGAAAAAATAAAATGAAATAATATAATTTACTTATTCACATGGATATTCTAATAATCGAATAATCACATGCAATATCAATAACCACTTTAATAATGATGGAATGCATAATGCCAGAATATCATAACCACATAGCCAAGGCATCATTCTATGACTACAAATAATAATTTGTCAAGGCCTTGGGCCAAGACACTAGTTTGTCTCATGAGACCTACCGATGCATCGAGGAGCTATAGCGGGCTCCACCCATCACTTATTATGTCCAAATCATTCCTCATATGAACAGGTTTAAACATAACATAAACATTCGTATTAAAAATAGCATATGAAATGTCAATACTTTCTCCATAAACAATGAATGGTATTAAAACAACAGATCCACATTCAAACATATCACAAAACATTCAATACAATATAGAACTTTTATATCATAATAAATCAACTTCAAATAAGTGTAAAATCCATCAAAGGATGTTGACATAGATGAAATCGAAAATCTTTTTAGAGAAATATCTCTTTCTATTTTGAAAACATTTCAGAGTCATATATTTATAAAATAAAACATTTTCTTGGAAAATATTCTTATAATCTTGTAAGTGACGCTTCGAAGATTTTATAATGGCTGAAAATAGCCACACTAGTCATATAAGTTAAAAAAACATTCGTACGTTAATTCTGTCAAAAAGGTTAAAAAGTACCTTGTTTGAAAACTACAGAAAGATTCCATAATAAACCTCTTATAAAAAGTCAAAAAAGGGTGTAAATGACTTTAAAACATATTATTGTAAATTGTAAAAATGTTTTTAAATATATTTTCACGAAATATGGATGTGGATGATAAAGAGATCCCAGTAGATTATTACGTATAAACAACTTCGAATAATGAAGAGATTTCAAAATATAACCTTACCTTGTAATTTTACATGGTTGAGGGTAGGTTAAACTCCTGTATAATGGTGAAATAATTTTTATTAAATTATAAAAGAATCATATACAATAATATGATATCATATAAGATCTTTTGACATTTCTTTATTAATAATATCTTAGAATTATCGTCGTTTCAGGTGTTAACTTACTCATTTTCTTTTATATGTTTTGTTACATAAGTCATGTTTGTTATGGATAGGTTGTATCATATTCATATCCATGATTATATAATTTCCTTAAACATTATTTTTAATCATCAAATGAGAATTATACTGTAATGGATATGATGGAGAATGAATCTCATCGCGTTCGTGGAGACAGTAGTCCGTTTGTGCGCATAAGCGACAATATCATTCTTTTGATATTAAAATAATATATAATTTCATGGTATATCATATATATAGAATCATTATCGTGTTATATTTTTTATTTACATGAATTTTACGTCATTATTATAACCATCCAAATAATAATATATTGAATAACAATTACACCATGACGTGGAGACAGTAAGCCGTACGTACGAACGTAGGGTGACATGTTATTCAAAGGATGGATAGAATAATGAATATGGTTGTACCATATTTATAATAACATCCCAGTATATATAAGATAATGGATTTATTCTTTTATAATGGTAATAACAAAGAAAGAAGATGTGGAACAAGAAAGGAACTTGAAAAAGGGTGGTGAAATCATTACCTCTTCTTCGGGTTGTTCCTTTTGATTTGATCAAAAGGGATCTTTATATTAGATTTCTGATGAAACTAAGGCCTCTAGGTTGTAGTTATAAAAGTTGAGAGAGTATTTGTGCCGGATTTTGCCGAACAAAAAGGCTTTGAAGGTGTGAATTAATTTGAAGGGTGAGTACCCTTTTATAAGAGGGGTGAGGGGCACCTTTGGAAATACTAGAAATATTAATTTATAAAAAATTCATATTCAGTTTCTAATGGATAAAAAGTGAATTATTTAAAGGTTTAGGTGGGGATGGGTCTAAAACCACTCAACCAATATAATTTAGACAGGTTTGAGTCATTATATTAACCTTATCTTTTAGTTTTAACTCCTTGTTAATTAGTTTGACACTAACCATGTAACTTTGTATTTTTATATTATATAATTAATAAACATACTATATACATACAAGAGACCCCCAAGTGGTCCATTAATGATACACCTATCATGATATAAGTCTTTTGGCCGAACCGTAGATTTTTAGGAATTGAATATCAATTAATAATATAATATTTGTCTTAAAAACTCTTTTATGTAAATTTTGACACTATTTGGAAATTTTATTTTTTTGAAAATTATAACATAATTATTACATCGAAAAAAGTTAATTAAATAAATCCTAACATGTCATATTAACCTATAAAATTAGTTTAATTCATAAAAATTCTCTAATTATATTTATTTGGGTATTTATAATATCAATTATTTTAATTTTTCACAATTGTGGTAATTACTGCATCATCATTGTGTCATAAATAAATTAAATTATTTAATGTCTAAAAATTATAAATAAAATATAATTATGTAGGAAATCTTTTTAGCTTTCTAATGAATTTTTACAATCTAATTTATCTTATGTATAACTCTATATTAAAAATGTTTTAGTAAATAAACATTGATTTTAACTATTTTAACTCTTCTTTGAATTAAATAATAATAAATGTTCTAATCTAATACAAGTGGACCGAAATGATAATATTTTACTCCTAAGGATGTTTTTGGTTGAGATACACTTTCCCAGTAGAATTAGGACATGTGTTTGGGTAATATTAATATCATTTTTACCCTTAATTACCCTATTTACTTTTAACTGTGGTAAATTAAGGTAAAAAGTTACTATTCACCAAAAATTATTTTCATCTCATTGAGCCACATTTTACTCCTTGATATTAACCGTGTCTCTCGGATTATTGAAATTCTATTCCCAGAAGCGGTGAAATTATGTTTTATGAAAAATTCAGTTTTTTAACTACCACTTAGTGGTTTCACTATTCATCAAAAAATGAAAGTTTCCAGAAACATACGAAAAATTAGGCCTAATATATATTTTATATTATGAATTCAAAAATGATTTCTATTTTACCAAATTCAAAACATATTAGTTGCATTAATTAATTTATAAACTAATTCCTATCGTCAAAACAAATAGCGTGTTTTTAAGAGATAATAACTATCAAAAGATTGACACTTGTTTATGTCCGGTTTAATTGTGAAATTATGTATAACGACCAAAATTGTATTAAATGGTAAAAATATATTCTAAATATACATTGAAACCACTCAAATTAATAATTTATCAATATAAATTATTTTGATTAAAAAAGTTGTTTTTAATTTTAATTTAGTAATTTTCACTATTCATCAAAATATAAATTTTATCCGAAAATTCCAAAATTTCACCTTAGGATAAATTCGATACTCCGAATAAAAAAATGAAGTCCATTTTGAGAGATAAAATTTATAAAATTTCAAAAAGTAGGTATTACTATTCATAACGGCTAGTTTGATAGGTTGTGGTGTGTGTTAGAACTCGAAGTTGCGTACAACACACGATACTGTATTATTCAAAGGCAAGCATATCGTGGAAGCTTGGGATGTTTAATTCTAAATTTTTGATGTCCCTATTCTAAAAAGTAAATTTATTTAGTCAAATTGAATATATAAAAGTTTAAAATATTGGATTTAAAAAGGGTTCACTATTAAAAGTTGGTAAAAGTACAATACTGAAAACGAATTTGTTCTTACATTATGTCTAAGAAACTCATAATATGGATTCCAAAATTATAAGGAATATATAAAGATTAAAATTTAGTTAATACTATTCATAACATCTTTTGAACGGCTTGTTTGGTAAGTCATGGTGCGCATGAACTCGGTGTTGCGTGTAGTGCAAGTTATTGAATTATTTTAGAGAAATAACACACTATGAAATCTTGGGGTGTAACATTCTCCCCTACATCAATAAATTGCGTCCTCGCAATTTTAAATTGTTCTTAGAAAATAATAGGTTGAATATAGAAAATATCGTTGTGAGAAAACCAACATCGGAAATTGGGTTGAAAAAATTTAGTCTTAATAAGAGGAAAAGAGAAATGAAAGGGTCACCACCGAATTATGATATCTATTCGAAGAACATTGGTTGCAATTAGAGACATATAATTGGAGTAAAAACATAAATATTTATAGGTAGTGATTGATCTCATCAATCACAAACAAGTGTAAAATTGAGGCCCTTAAATTCATCAATCTATGATGATTTAAAATACCATCGTTTTAGAAAAACATATGGTATTAGGATAACACATTTTTTTGTTTTAAGATCCATTCACTAAAGTAAAAGAATTATTTTCTTCATTGAATAAGAGAAGAAGAAAAATATATACTTGACAAGTAGATTCTCATCCTTTAACTAAGTTCTACCACAAACTCATCTTTCACTCTAAAATATAATATAACTTTAAAATAATATTCTATTTTTCCTATTCGTATAGGTTTAAAAAAATAAATTTATAATTCATCTATCAGAACCATTAAAAAAACGACATTATTCAATCCAGGACATCACGTGGGTCAGTGGTAGGTGATACACCCTTGTCACCCTTCGGTTGTGGGTTCAAGTCTCGCGGCCTTGCCGGAGGCGACGGGTTACCGCCCGACCTCCGGGTTGTCCTTTTATGGCAATCCAAAATATTCCATACCAGAACTGTCCAAAATACTTCAGTCCAAAATTTATAAATAAGGTAAACACAATGAAGATCCTTTTTGCCACGTAATAACATGTGATCACCTTCATCATGTATTCTTTTAAAAGACTGCAACATCCTGAATTATCATAAAACCTTATTGATTTTATTCATGATCCCTTATTCCATAATGAATAATAGGTATACTCCTTCAATCCAAAAATGTTGTAAACCCCAACAATGATGAAATATACAAATCATTAATCAGTTTCAAGGTAGTCAAGAATATCCCTTATAATTTATCCAAATCAATCATGTATTATTCTAAAATCACTACATCGATATCAAAACCATATTATGGTTTATATTTCTCTCAACCATATATTTTCCAAAAATTTAACCTGCTATTGAGTCACTTTTCTTTGTTCCACACAATCTCAACTCCTTAATGAAATATTACTTCCGTACAATCCTTATATACTCCATAATTATTATAAGAGGTGCATTGTTGATACAACACTCAAATGACATAATCAACATAAGAAATCTAATCATTCCTCTTCATCTGTGATAGTATCATAATTTGATTATTATCCAATAGAATCATTTGCGACATAGTCTGATGACTGGGGCATAGGTTCGCGTAGTGTCCAAAACTCCTTGCAAATGAAGCATTGTACATTTGAAACCATTTTCTTACACTTGCAGTCATGTACTTTCTGCACTTTTCCTCCACACTTATAATAAACTCCTATTCCTTTTAGGAAAGTTCCAGGGTGTTTCTTCCCACAGTTATCTCATATAAGAAAATTCTTCTTTTCCCTCTTCCCTTTATCCATCTTTCTCTCTTCCATCATTTTCTTCTCTTGCTTCCCTTCAAAGCCATAGGACTCAGTAAACTCTTTACTTATCTTATCAACACATGATATTATTTCTTTATATGATGATAATACATGGGAGACTATTTCTCTTATAAATTCTGGCTCAAGACCATGAAAGATATGATCCTTATTTCTCTTTGGATCATGTGGATTGCTGGAGTTCTCATTCCTTCTTATGGGAGCCATTTCTAAACAATGGAATACACTAGATTAGTTTATGAATAACAATACCGAATCCCATACTTGTAAAACACATAACATAAATTAAATAGTGTATGGATATAATCCATAATCATAAAAATGTCTCCTTTGAGAAAGTATATACTCATAAACCCTTCATAATGGTTTGTAAAGAAAATGAGAATTATCCTAAGAATATCCCCCAAGAGTGTCATAACCAAGAGTGCAACAAGGCCCGTTTTCATGCACCAATTCCAATTCGAGTCTAGCTCAAATTGGTGTTTTAGGGTTTTTACCCTAGGTACATCTGTGCCAGAGCCGCCTCTACCTGCTCGTATCCAGACAGGGATGTATTTCTTAAAAAACTCACAAAATTTCTACAATACCAAAATTCTAGGAAGTTCTTCTATACTAATCCTAAAATTCCATATTAGATCTATGTGCTCTAATTAGAGTTTATCTAAATCTAGATTCCAAGGATTGTATTCCTCTGATACCAACTGTAATGCTCCGACCCCAGTTACCCCGAGTCGGTGCATTATTACATAACATTGTCATGATCAAAAGAAATATCAAGTCTCGAAAGACCGATTAGTTTAGTAGCCTTGGAATAACTAGATACATTAATAATGTTTACATTACATCATAAAATGAAAACTACAACAATATAGTCTCCATATTCCACACTCTTATCCCCTCATACTATCCATACAGGTCATTAATAAATTACGTCTTCACATCCTGGGAAAAATATAACATAGAAAAGGGGTCAACTCAAATGCATAGTAAGGATAACAATACAACAGAAACTTTCATAAATATGAATAAACATTTAAGGAAATGTATAGATAAAACAAAAGCCTTTTAAACATGAACTTCATCATAGTATGGAAAAAATAAAATGAAATAATTCCATTTACTTATTCATATGGATATTCTACTAATCGAATAATCACATACAATATGAATAACCACTTTCATAATGATGGAATACATAATGCCAGAAAATCATAACCACATATCCAAGGCCTCGTGCCAAGACTACAAATAATATTTGGTCAAGGCATTGTTCCAAGACACTAGTTTGCCTCATGAGACCTACCGATACATTGAGGAGCTATAGTGGTCTCCACTCGTCACTTATTAAGTCCAATGCATTCCTCATATGAACAGGTTTAATCATAACATAAACATTCATATTAAAACTAGAATACGAAATGTCAATACATTCTACATAAAACATTAATGGTATAAAAATAACACAACCACATTCAATCATATCAAAAAACCTTCAATACAATATATAAGTTTTCTATCATAATAAATCAACTTCAAATAAGCGTAAAATCCATCAAATGATGTTGACATAGAAGAAATCAAAACTCTTTTTAGAGAAATATGTTTTCCTATCTTGAAATCATTTAAGAGTTAGATATTAATAAAATAAAACATTTTATTTGAAAATATTCTTATATGCTTGTATGTGAAGCTTCGAAGATTTTATAATGGCAGAAGATAGCCGCACCCGCCATATAAGTTAAAAAAAGATTCTTACCATAATTCTGTCGAAAAGGTTAAAAAGCACCTTGTTTGGAAAATGACGGAAAGATTCCTTTATAAACCTATTATAAAAATTCAAAAAAGGGTGTAAATGAATTTAACCCATATTCTTTTAAATAGTAAAAATGTTTTGAAATAAAATTTTAAGAAATATGGATGTGGATGATAAAGAGATCCCAGTAGATTATTACGTATAAACAACCTCGAATAATGAAGAGATTGCGAAATAAACCCTTACCTTGTACTTTTACTTGGTTGAGGGTAGGTTAAACTCCTATATAATGGTGAAATAATTTTTATTAAATTATACAATAATCATACACATAAATATGATATCATATATGATCTTTTAACATTGGTTTATTAATAATATCATAGAATTATCTTCATTTCAGTTGTTAACTTACTCGTTTTCTTTTATATGTTTTGTTACATAATCCGTGTTTGTTAGGGATTGGTTGTATCATATTAATATCTAGAATTATATCAGGTCCTTAAACATTATTTTTAATCATAAAATTACAATTATACTTAAATGGATACGATGGAGAATGAATCTCATCGCGTTCGTGGAGACGGTAGTCCGTACGTACGCACAAGCGACAATTTCATTCTTTTGATATTAAAATAATATATAATTGGATGGTATATCATATATACAGAATCATTATAATGTTATATTTATTATTTACATGAATTAGATATCATTATTATACCAATCCAAATAATAATTTATTGAATAACAATTACACCACGACGTGGAGAGGGTAAGCCGTACGTACGCACGTATGGTGACATGTTATTCAAAGGATGGATAGAATACTGAATATGGTTGTACCATATTTATAATAACATAACATTATATATAAGATATTGGAGTAATTATTATAGAATGGTAATAACAGATAAAGAAGAAGTGGAAGAAGAAAGGACCTTGAAAAAGGGTGGTGAAATCATTACCTCTTCTTCGGGTTCTTTCTTTTGATTTGATCAAAAGGTCTACATAGGATGGACTTTGGATCAAACTATGGCCTCTATGTTGTATTGAGGGAAGTTGAGAGAGTATTTGGGTAGGTTTTGGCTGAACTAAAGTGCTTTGATGGTGTGAATTAATGAGAAGGTGGAGTGACCTTTTTTAAGAGGGGTGAGGGGCACCTTTGGAAAAACTAGAAATATTATTTTATAATAAATTCATATTCGGTTTGTTATGGCTACAAAGTTGAATATTTAAAGGTTAAGGTGGGGAGGGGTCGAAAAAACTAAACCAATATAATTTAGATTGGTTTGGGTCATCATATTAACCTTATATTTTAGTTTTAACTCTTAGTAAATTAGTTTGACACTTACCATGTCACTTTGTATTTTTATATTATATAGTTAATAAACATACTATATACATCCAAGAGACCCCCAAGTGTTCCATTAATGATATAACTATAATGATATAATTCTCTTGGAAGATACTTATATTTTTTTGAATTTAATATCAATTAATAATATAATATTTATTTTCAAAACCCTTTTATGTCAATTTTGACACTATTTGGAAAATTGATATTTGTGAAAATCATAACAGAATGATTACTTCAAAAAAAGTTAATTAAATCAATCCTAACATGTAATATTAACCTATAATATTTGTTTAATATATAAAAAGTCTCTAATTATATTTATTTGGGTATTTATAATATCAATTATTTTAATTTTTCACTATTATGGTAATTACTGCATCATCATTGAGTCAAAAATAAATTAAATTATTTAATGTCTAAAAATTATAAATAAAATATCATTATGTAGGAAATATTTTTATATTTATAATCAATATTTACAATCTAATTTATCATATGTATAACCCCATATTAAAAATGTTTTAGTAAATAAACATTGATTTTAAATTTTTTAACTCTTCTTTGAATTAAATAATAATAAATGTCCTAATCTAATACAAGTTTACCTAAATGACAATATTTTACTCCTAAGGTTGTTTTTGGTCGAGATACCCTTTTCCAATAGAAGTAGGACATGTGTTAGGGTAATATTAATATCATTTTTACCCTTAATTACCCTATTTACTTTTAACCGTGGTAAATAAAGGTAAAAAGTTACTATTCACCAAAAATTATTTTCATCTCATTGAACCACATATTACTCCTTGATATTAACTTAGTCTCTCGGATTTTTGAAATTCCACTCACAGAAGTGGTAAAATTATGTTTTATGAAAAATTCAGTTTTTCATCTACCACTTAGTGGTTTCACTATTCATCAAAAAATGAAAGTTTCCAGAAAAATACCAAAAATTAGGCCAAAGCTATATTTTATATTATGAATTAAAAAATGATGTCTATTTTACCAAATTAAAAACATATCATTTGCATTAATTAATTTAAAAATTAATTCTCGTCATCAAAACAAATAGCGTGTTTTTAAAAGATAATAACTATCAAAAGATTGACACTTGTTTATGTCGGTTTTAATTGTGAAATTATGTATAATGACAAACATTTTATTAAATGGTAAAAATATATTTTATATATACTTTAAAACCACTTAAATTCATAATTTATCAATATAAACTAGTCTAATTAAAAATGCTGTTTTTAATTAAAATTTAGTAATTTTCACTATTCATCAAAATATAAATGTTATCCGAAAAGTTCCAAAATTTCACCTTAGGCTAAATTCGATACTCTGAACAAAAAAATGAAGTCCATTTTGAGAGATAAAATTTATAAAATTTCATAAAGTAGGTATTACTATTCGTAACAGCTAGTTTGATTGGTTGTGGTGTGTGTTAGAACTCAAAGTTGCGTACAACACACGCTAATGTATTATTCAAAGGAAAGCGTACCGTGGAAGCTTGGGATGTTTCACTGTAAATTTTTGATGTCCCCATTCTAAAATGTAAATTTATTTAGTCAAATTGAATATATAAAATTTTAAAATATTGGATTTAAAAACGGTTCACTGTTAAAAGTTGGTAAATGTGCAATACTGAAAACGAATTTGTTCTTACATTATGTCTATGAAACTCATAATATGGATTCTAAAATTATAAGGATTATATAAAGTTTAAAATTTAGTTAATACTATTCATAACCTCTTTTGAACGGCTTGTTTGGTAAGTCATGGTGTGCTTGAACTCGGTGTTGCGTATAGTGCAAGTTATTTAATTATTTTATAGAAATAACACACTATGATATCATGGGGTGTTATATTCTCCCCTACTTCAATAAATTGTGTCCTCTCAATTTGAAATTGTTCTTCGAAAATAAAAGGGTGAATATAGAAAACTTCTTTGTGGGAAAACCCACATTAGAAATTGGGTGGATAAAACTTTGTCTTAATAAGCGGAAAAGAGAAATGAAATGGTCACCACCAAATTATGATATCTATTCAGAGAAAATTGGTTGCAATTAGAGACATATAATTGGAGGAAAAACATAAATATTTATAGGTATTGATTGAGGTCGTCAATCACAAACAAGTGTAAAATTGAGGGGCTTATATTCATCAATCTATGATGATTTAAAATACCATCAATTCAGCAAAACATACGGTATTAGGATAACACATTTTTTTGTTTGAAGATCCCTTCACTAAAGTATAAGAATAAATTTCATCATTTAATAAGAGAATAATAAAAATATATACTTGACAAGTAGAGTCTCATCCTTTAACTAAGTTCTACCACAAACTCATCTTTCACTCTAAAAGATAATAGAACTTTAAAATAATATTATATTTATCCTATTCATATAGGGTTAAATAATGAATTTATAATTTATCTAGCAGAACCATAAAAAAAGACATTATTCAATCCAGGAAATCACGTGGGTCAGTGGTAGGTGATACACCCTTATTGCCCTTTGGTTGTGGGTTTAAGTCTCGCGACCTTGCCAGACGCGACGAGTTGCCGCCCGACCTCCAGGTTGTCCTTTTATGGCAATCCAAAATAATCCAAACTAGAACTATCCAAAATACATCTGTCCAAAATTTATAAGGAAGGTAAACACAATGAAGATCATTTTTGCTGCGTAATAACATGTGATCACCTTCATCATGTATTCTTTTAAAACATTGCAACATCCTGAATTACCATAAAACCTTATTGATTACATTCATGATCCCTTATTCCTTAATGAATAATAGGTATACTCCTTCAATCAAAAAATGATTTAAACTCCAACAATGATGGAATATACAAATTATTAATCAGTTTCAAGGTAGTCAAGAATATCAAATATAATTATCCAAATCAATCATGTATTATTCTAAAATCACTACCTCAGTATAAGAACCATATTATGGTTAATCTTTCTCTCAACCATAAATTTTCCAAAAATTTAACTTGATATTGAGTCACTTTTCTTTGTTCCACACAATCTCAAGTCCTTAAAGAAATAGTACTGCAGTACAATCCTTATATACTCCATAATTATTATAACAAGTACATTTTTGATACAACACTCAAATGACATAATCCACATAAGAACTCTAATCATTCCTCTTCATCTGTGGTAGTATCATAATTTGATTATTATCCAATAGACTCATTTGCGGCATAGTCTAATGACTAGGACATAGGTTCGCGTAGTGTCCAAACTCCTTGCAAATGAAGCATTGTACATTTGAAACCATTTTCTTACCTTTCCAGTCACGTAATTTGTGCCCTTTTCCTCCACACTTATAACAAACTCCCATTCCTTTAAGGAATGTTCTAGGGTGTTTCTTCCCACAGTTATCTCATATGGGAAAATACTTCTTTTCCCTCTTCCATTTATAGATCTTTCTCTCTTCCATCCTTTTCTTCTATTGCTTCCCTTCAATGCCATAGGAGTCAGTAGACTATTTACATACCTTATCAACACATGATATTATTTCTTCATATGATGATAATAAATGGGAGACTATTTCTCTTATAAATTCTGGCTTAAGACCATGAAAGATATGATCATTCTTTCTCTTTGGATCATGTGCATTGCTGGAGTTCGTATTCCTTATACCGGGCGCCATTTCTAAACAATGGCATACACTAGATTAGTTTATGAATAACAATACCTAATCCCAAACTTGTAAAAAACATAACATAAATTAAATAGTTTATGGATATAATCCATAATAATAAAAATTTCTCATTTGAGGAAGTATATACTCATAAACCCTTCACAATGGGTTGTAAATAAAATTAGAATTATCCTAAGCATATCCCCTGGGAGTGTCGTAACCAAGAGTGCAGCATGGCCCGTTGTCGGCACCAGTTCCCGTTCGAGTCTAACTCAAAGAGGTGTTTTCAGGTTTTTCCCCTAGGTACATCTGTGCCAGAGCCGCCTCTACCTACTCGTATCCAGAAAGGGATGTATTTCTTGGAAAACTCACAAAATTTTTACAATACCAAAATTCTAGGAAGTTCTTATATACTAATCCTCAAATTCCATATTAGATCTATGTGATCTAATAAGAGTTTTTCTAAATCTAGCTTCCAAGGATCGTACTAAACTTCATCTAATACCAACTGTAATTCCCTGACCCCAGTTACCGAGAGTCGGTGCATTATTACATAACATTGGCATGATCAAAATAAATATCAAGTCTCAAAAGACCGATTAGTTTAGTAGCCTTGTAAAAACTAGATACATTAATAATATTTACATTACATCATAAAATTAAAACTACAACAATATAGTCTCCATAGTCCACACTCTTATCCCGTCATACTATCCCTGCAGGTCATTCATAAATTACTTCTTCACATCCTGGGAAAAATAAAACATAGAAAAGGGGAGAGCTCAAATGCCCAGTAATGATAACAATATTGCGAAAACATTCATAAATAAGAATAAATATTTAAGGCAATGTATAGCTAAAAAAATCCTTTTAAACGTGAACTTCAACATAGTATGGGAAAAATAAATTGAAATAATTCCATTTACTTATTCACATGGATATTCTACAAATCGAATAATCACATAAAATATCAATAAACACTTTCATAATGATGGAATGCATAATGCCAGACTATCATAACCACATAGCCAAGGCCTCGTGCCAAGACTACAAATAATATTTTTTCAAGGCCTTGTTCCAAGACACTATTTTGTCTCATGAGACATACCGATTCACCGAGAAGCTATAGCGGGCTCCACCTGTCACATATTAAGTCCAATGCATTCCTCATATGAACAGGTTTAAACAAAACATAAACATTCGTATTAAAACTAGCATACGAAATGTCAATACATTCTCCATAAACCATGAATGGTATGAAAATAACACAACCATAATAAAAAATATCACAAAACCTTCAATACAATATATATGTTTTGTATTATAATAAATAAACTTCAAATAAGTGTAAAATCCATCAACGGATGTTGACATAGATGAAATCAAAACTTATTTTAGAGAAATATATCGTTCTATTTTGAAATCATTTAAGAGTAATATATTTATAAAATAAAACATTTTCATTGAAAAAATTTTTATATGCTTTTAAAGGAAGCTTTGAAGATTTTATAATGGTAGAAAATAGCCGCACCCTCCGTATAAGTTAAAAAAACATTCTTACATTAATTCTGTCGAAAAGGATAAAAAGCACCTTGTTTGGAAAAAGATGGAAATATTCCCTTATAAACCTCTTATAAAAAGTCAAACAAGGGTGTAAATGACTTTAACCCATATTCTTGTAAATAGTAAAAATGTTTTGAAATACATTTTTATGAAATATGTATGTGGATGATAAAGAGATCCCAGTAGATAATTATGTATAAACAACCTCGAATAATGAAGAGATTGAGAAATAAACCCTTACTTTGTAATTTTCCTTGGTTGAGGGTAGGATAAACTCCTATATAATGGTTAAATAATTTTCATTAAATTATACAAGAATCATATACATTAATATGATATCATATATGATCTTTTAACATTGCTTTATTAATAATATCTTAGAATTATCGTCATTTCAGGTGTTAACTTACTCGTTTTCTTTTATATGTTTTATTACGTTAGCAATGTTTGTTATGGATAGGTTGTATCTTATTCATATCCAGAATTATATCAAGTCCTTAAACATTATATTTAATCATCAAATGAGAATTATACTTGAATGGATACGATGGAGAATGAATCTAATAGCGTTCGTGGAGACGGTAGTCCGTACGTACGGACGAGCAACAATATCATTCTTTTGATATTAAAATAATATATAATTGGATGGTATATCAAATATATATAGAATCATCATCATGTTATATTTATTATTTACATTAATTATACATCATTATTATACCCATCCAAATAATAATTTATTGAGTAACAATTACACCACGACGTGGAGACGGTAAGCCATACGTACACAAGTATGGTGACATGTTATTAAAAGGATGGATAGAATAATGAATATGGTTGTACCATATTTATAATAACATCACAGTATATATAAGATACTGGATTTATTATTTTAGAATGGTAATAACAATGAAAGAAGAAGTGGAAGAAAAAAGGAACTTGGAAAAGGGTAGTGAAATCATTACCTCTTTTTCAGGTTATTCCTTTTGATTTGATCAAAAGGGCTCCTTAGGTTGTCTTTCTGATCAAACTAAGGCCTCTAGGTTGTAGTGAGGTAAGTTGAGATAGTATTTGGGCATGGGTTGGCCGAACCAAAAGGCTTTGAAGTTGTGAATTAATTAGAAAAAGAGTGCCTTTTGTAAGAGGGGTGAGGGGAACCTTTGGAAAAGCTACAAATATTATTTTATAATAAATTCATATTCGGTCTCTAATGGATTCAAAGTGTATTATTTAAAGTTTAAGGTGGGGATGGGTCTAAAACGGCTCCACCAATAGAATTTAGACAGGTTTGAGTCATTATATTAACCTTATCTTTTAGTTTTAACTCTTAGTTAATTAGTTTGACACTTACCATGTCACTTTGTATTTTTATATTATATTGTTAATAAACATACTATATACATCCAAGAGACCTCCAAGTGGTCCATTAATGATACACCTATCATTATATAAGTCTCTTGGCCGAACCATATATTTTTTTGAATTGAATATCAATTAATAATATAATATTTTTTTTAAACACTCTTTTAGTTAATTTTGACACTATTTGGAAAATTGATTTTTGTAAAAATCATAACAGAATGATTACTTCTAAAAAAGTTAATTAAATAAATTATAACATTTAATATTAACCTATAAAATTAGTTTAATTCATAAAAATTATCTAATTATATTTATTTGGGTATTTATAATATCAATTATTTTAATTTATCACTATTATGGTAATTACTTCATCATCATTGTGTCATAAATAAAATAAATTAATTAATGTCTAAAAATTATAAATAAAAAATCATTATTTGGGAAATATTTTTAGCTTTCTAATTAATATTTAAAATATAATTTAACTTATGTATAACCCTATATTAAAAATGTTTAAGTAAATAATCATTGATTTTAACATTTATAACTCTTATTTGAATTAAATAATAATAAATGTCCAAATCTAATACAGGTGGACCTAAATGATAATATTTTACTCCCAAGGTTGTTTTTGGTCGAGATACACTTTTCCAATAGAAATAGGACATGTGTTAGGGTAATATTAATATCATTTTTACCTTTAATTACCATATTTACTTTTAACCGTGGTAAATAAAGGAAAAAAGATACTATTCACCAAAAATTATTTTCATCTCATTGAACCACATTTTACTCCATGATATTAACCATGTTTCTCGGATTTTCAAAATTCCACTCACAGAAGCGGTAAAATTAAATTTTATGAAAATTTCAGTTTTTTAACTACTACTTAGTGGTTTCACTATTTATCAAGAAATGAATGTTTTCAGAAAAATTCCAAAAATTAGTCCTAAGCTATATTTGATATTATGAATTAAAAAATGATGTATATTTTACCAAATTCAAAACATATCAGTTGCATTAATTAATTTAAAAATTATTTCCCGTCGTCAAAACAAATAGCGTGTTTTTAAGAGATAGTAACTATCAAAAGATTGACACTTCTTTATGTCCGGTTTAATTGTGAAATTATGTATAATGACCAAAATTGTATTAAAGGGTAAAAATATATTCTAAATACACTTTAAAACCCCTCAAATTCATAATTTATGAATATAAATTATTTTTATTAAAAAAGTTGTTTTAAATTAAAATTTAGTAATTTTCACTATTCATCAAAATATAAATGTTATCCGAAAAGTTCCAAAATTTCACCTTAGGCTAAATTCGAAAATCCGAATACAAAAATGAAGTCCATTTTGAGAGATAAAATTTATAAAATTTCAAAAAAATAGATATTACTATTCATAACGGCTAGTTTGATTAGTTGTGGTGTGTGTTAGAACTCGAAGTTGCGTACAACACACGCTACTGTATTATTCAAAGGAAAGCGTACCATGGAAGATTGGAATGTTTCATTGTAAATTTTTGATGTCCCCATTCTAAAAAGTAAATTTATTCAGTCAAATTGAATATATAAAAGTTTAAAATATTGGATTAAAAAGGGTTCACTATTAAAAGTTCGTAAAAGTGAAATACTGAGAACGAATTTGTTCTTACATTATGTCTAAGAAACTCATAATATGGATTCTAAAATTATAAGGATTATATAATGTTTAAAATTTAGTTAATACTATTCATAACATCTTTTGAACGGCTTGTTTGGTAAGTCATGGTGCGCTTGAACTTGGTGTTCCGTGTAGTGCAAGTTATTGAATTATTTTAAAGAAATAACACACTATGAAATCTTGTGGTGTAACACAACTAATCACTTACATCAGTTGTTGGGAGAGAAGCATCCTGGCAGGGTAAGATTCCGACCTAGGATAGCCTTGACGAGGTATTGGCCATCCTCAGGTACGAGTTGTAGTGCCACTGAGCTGCAGCAAGTTAGAGAACAGGCAGAACAGGCTAAAAAAAAGGCCATAGAGACAACATAATAGTCTTCTAGGGCAAACAGTGCATTTATGAAATTTATTAAAGTTTTACGTCCAACACTTCCACTAGAGGCCAACCTAGCTTTTGATTAATACATGTCATCGATACGTTCTATATATGGTGCACCAGGTGATAGTTCTAGTGGTTTTCAAGATGATGTACAACCTGAAGATGATGATGGCGAGGTGTCTGATGTAGAAGAGGAGGGGGGGGGGAGGAGGGAGAGGCGGATGGCGAGGGTGAGGAGGAGGGTGAGGAGGAGGGCGTTGAGGAGGGCAAGGACGATGATGGGGACAATGATGAGGACGAGGAAAAGGGTGATGATGATGGGGATGATGGTGATGGTGATGTGGGACAAATTGATTTGTTACCTATTTGACTAATATTGTTGAAATTTGATGTTTAATCTATTCTAGTTGTTGGTTTTATCTAGACCCATAGTATAGTATTAGTGTTAAAATATTTATTATATATTGTTTATTTTAATGGATGTTGATGTCTTTTAGTGGTTTCATTATATCATGAGTATGTTAATAGAGTTTTGTGTGTTTGGGAACACCATGGACAGCCCCCCTCTTTCCTGGACATTGGAGAACCCCCCACCATCGTCCTTGGACCCCAGACAGCCCCCCAGACAGCACCCCCGAACAGCACCCACCCTCCTCCCTCGTCACCGGATAGCCCACCGGACACCCCCCAGACACCCCTAGGACACCCCCCAGACATCCCCCTATAAATCCCCCCACCCTCCACCTTGGACCCCAGAATTCCCCCCGAACACCCCCCTGACAGCCCCCAACACAGCCCCCCACCATCCTCCTTGGTCCCCGGACAGCCCCCCAGACACCCCCCGGACAGCCCCCCGAACAGCCCCCCGGACATCCCCCCACCCTCCTCCCTGGACCCCAGACAGCCCCCTGGACTGCCCCCCCACCTCCCTAGACCCCCAGACATCCCCCACCCTCCTCCTTGATTTCACATGCCTTTTTTTATTTCTCTAATCATGCAATGTTATTTAATATTAATCCATTTTTGTATGTATTTTGTTATATGAATTCCTTGGTAGGCTTATTAGATCATGCTCATCAAATGCATGTGATGATATGCTTTATTTTGAATACAAACCCTTGTTGTACATTCTCCATGTTATGAAAATTATGCCTTGTTTGATTTAGTTTACTTGTCAATGGATAGGAAAAGATGTGGGTAATATGTTAAGGACTCTTGGACAGACTTTTCATTCTCATTGAATTTATACTTGAAATTCCAGGATGAATGCTTTGGTTTCTAGGTGAGGGCTATCAGGATGGTTTCTATCACTCATGAGTGATATTGGTTCCTTGAAGATAAAACGAGGACATGTCTGTTTTGAAAGATGGTAATACCATGCCTCAGGTGTGGCCAGAACCACTTAAACTTTAGGGAAACAATCCAACTGTCATATGTGACATGTACGAGTCAACCCAGCCACAATCCAACGCGCGGTGTGGCCGACACCACTTGAACTGTCTCTCTATAGTTTAAAATGGACAACATTATAAGTGAAAACAACAACTGACATACGGAAAACCGACCAAACACATTAATATTCTATTGAAACATCAAGAAAATGATCCATGGGCCATATGTGATGTGTATGTGTCAACCGCGCCTCAATCTGAGTCGCAGTGTGTTCGAGATCACATGAAGTGTCTCTATTTTGTTTAAAATTGACAACATTTTATGTACATACGGAAAACCAACCAAAAAGATTCTGATTGTGTTGATACATTATAACAATGATCCATGGGTCATATATGATGTTCACGAGTCAACTGGGCCTCAATACGAGGCGCGATGAGGCTGACATCACTAAAAGTGTCTCTCTTTTGTTAAAAATGGAAAGGATTTTAAGTGAAAACAACAACTGACATACAGAAAACCGACCAAACGAATTCGGTTTCTATTGAAAGTCTAGTACAACGATCCATGGGTCATATGTGCCGCGTACGAGTCATCCCCGCCTCAATCCATGGTGCAGTGAGGAAGGCACCACTCAAAGTGTCTCTTTTTTGATTCAAAAGGACAACATTTTATGTGAAAACAACAACTGACATACAGAAAACTAAACTAACGCTTTCAGATTCCATTTAAACATTAGGAAAACGATCCATGGGTCATATGTGATGTGTACGAGTCAAACCCGCCTCAATAAGAGGTGTGATGTGGCCATCACCACACAAAGCCTCACGTTTATTTGAAATGGACTACGATTTAATTTAAAACTAGTGGAATTCAAAAAACTTAACAAATGGATTCAGAATGTGTTGAAACTCTAGCATAACAATCAATGTGTAATATGTGACGTGTACGAGTCAACCCTTCCTTAATCCGAGTCATGGAGTGGCCGGCACCACTCAAAGTGTCTCAATTTGTTTTAAATGAATAAAATTTTCTGTGACAATAAATAACATATAGAAAACAGAACAATGATTTCGG
Organism: Viscum album; assembly: GCA_963277665.1. NCBI lineage: Eukaryota > Viridiplantae > Streptophyta > Magnoliopsida > Santalales > Viscaceae > Viscum > Viscum album. The sequence continues at coordinate 619,179,273 of OY728160.1, read as the reverse complement.
AATATGTTAGATACTTTAGGAAAATGATCCAATTTTTCATTTTTGACATGTACGATTCAACGTCATCTCAACCCAAGGCATGATGCAGCCAACACCATCCAAAGTGTCTCTCTTTTGTTTAAAATGGACACCATTTTATGTACATACAAAAAACCAACCAAACGCATTCGGTTTCCGTTGAAACATTAGGATAATGATCCATGGGTCATATGTGACATGTACGAGTCAACCTCGCCTCAATCCGAGGCCTGATGTGGCCAACACCACTCAAAGTGTCCCTCTTTTGATTAAAATGGACTTAATTTTAAGTGAATACAACAACTAGCATACGGAAAACCAACCAAACTGTCACGACCCGTCCTCGGGGCCCGTGCCGTGACTACCCCAAGCCCGCCTTCCATAGGCCAGGGGCTGGCGACTAGCACCAAAGGCGTAAAATCCCAATAACTGGGAAGGCATTGCCTTTATAAAAGAAAACAAGCACCACAGAGTACAAACGGAAGTAAACACTAAGTACAAAAAGAAGAGCTGAAAAGTAAAAAGGGGCCGGAAATACAAGCCCAACTGTAAAGTACAACTCGAAAGGGAAAACAGCGACTGAAAAGTAAAGCTGCTACGCTGAGATGTCCACTGGAAATCCCACCTGAAGGGTGGGTACAGATAGCTCCTCTGCTCCTCGGGTCCCGCCGTCTGCTCCGAGTATGTCCCGCCCAGTGGTCTGCCTCTGGGTACCGCCTCGTCGTATAGTCCACCTCCAGGTACCGTCCAGTCCTCGAACACTCGGCCTCTGCCAGCACTGTCCGTCGTCTGCAACCAACACAACGAGGTGCGGGCATAGCCCGTGCAGGGGTGAGTATAACGATACTCAGTAGGGACCCCGAGACCCTCAAGGTCTCACTAAAACCAACAAGTATAACCACAAGAAGATCACAACAGATAAACTCTACTTAGGTATATGCCCATACATATACCTAAGTTATCAAGTAACCCATCTCAGTCATAAGGAAACACAAGGATCATGAGATCAACGGATAACCACTACCCAGGTATATGCCCATACATATACCTAAGTTAGCAAGTGACCCATCTCAATCATTAAGTAACACAGGGTCAAAAGTCTCAGCTCAAACCAGGATTTTATTATCGAAACCGTAACTGCTGAAGAGCCCCGTCTCTGAAGTGTGCAGTAGTCCTGTCACGACTCCGAGGTACTGCTCACTAACCTAAGACTGCTGAGGTACTCCTCCTGTCGAGTACTGCGGGTTTGCGGCCAACTACCTGGCGCTCCGTCCGCTGAGGGTCTGTCGCCAAATACCGGGCGCTACCCAGTTAGCCTGCTGAGGTACTCTCCGGACGAGTACCGCGGGTCTGCGGCCAACTACCTGGCGCTCCGTCCGCCGTGGGTCTGCTACCAACTACTGGGCGCTCCGTCCACTGGGCTAGTCGACTCACTCCAAGTCGAGTCGGTCATGCAGTCGTCAGGTCTCAGCCGGCTACACGGTCTCCGTACTCTGCACGCTCGTCTCCGGGAGGATCCGCTCCACGAGCTACTGGTCGATACTCCAAGTATCACAAAGTCCCACGAAGAAGTGTCTCATAGAACCGTCTCGTCACAGGGGTCTCAACGCAACAGACGACGCGTCGATCGGACGCCTGGTCTGTGAGTTATTAGCCTTTTCGTCCCAGGGGCCCGGTTGGTTTCGAGTGCGAACCAATCCCGGCCGTATCTCAACTGTACCCCGAACTCCCATAGGGTATACTCATAGGGACCGTTACTAAACGTAACCACTAACGCCGCTGACGGCTCGTCAAGCGGACGTCCTGTCTGTAAGATATCAGCTTTTCCGTTCCAGGGGCCCGGTTGGATTTCGGGTACAATCCAACCCGGCCATACTCCGACTGCATCCAAAACTCGGGCGGAGTATGTCAAAAGTTTCGTCTCATCAAGAGGAAGTCAACGAAACAGACGGCGCGTCAATCGGACGCCCGGTCTGTGAGTTATTGGCATTTTCGTCTCCGGGGCCCGGTTGGTTTTTAAGGAAAAACCAACCCGACCGTACTCCACCTGCGTCCGAACCTCGGGCGGAGTATGCCAAAAGATCCGCCTCACTAAAAGGAACACAACGCGACTGACGGCACGTCAATCGGACGTCCGTGGCTCAAGTTATGAGCGTTTCCGCTCCGAAGGCCCGGTTGGTTTCGTGAACGAACCAACCCGGCCGAACTCAAAGTAACCCGAAACCTTGAGTACGATATATCGAAACGACCGTCTCGATCCAAGGATCGCGTTGCCGCAGACGGTTCGTCATTCGGAGGTCCGAGGCTCAAGATAAGGCCAAGAGACCGAAACTGGTCCGAAACGGGGGGTCCGGGTCCGGACCGACCCGGCCCGACCCCCCCTCAGGTCGGCCCGACCCGGGTCGACCCGACCCGGGTCCGACAGAACCGGGTCGGACCGACCCGGTCCGCTGGACCCGGCCCGGCCGGTGGCGGCGCGGCCGGCCAGCGGCGGCGCGGTCCGGCCAGCGGCGGCGGCGCGGTCAACGCGCCGCGCATGTGTCGCATGCGGGGGGGTGTAACCCCCCCTTTTTCCGGATCTCGGCCGGCCCTTTGGCCGGCCGTTTCTTCACACACGCGGGACCCACCCGCGGGTCCCGCCTCCTGTCCAAGCGGCGGCCGGCGCGGCCGGCCGCCTTCCCTTCTCCGCCGCGGCCGTAGCCGCGGCTCCTCCTCGGTCTCCGGCGGCCGGCGAGGCCGGCCGCCCCTGGTTATTCCGCCGCGGCCGTAGGGCCGCGGCCCACCCGATCTCCGGCGCCGGCAAGGCCGGCGCCCATGGCTGCTCCGCCGCGGCCATAGGGCCGCGGCCCTTCTTGATTCCCGGCGGCCGGCGAGGCCGGCCGCCCCTTGCTCCTCCGCCGCGGCCATAGGGCCGCGGCTGTTCTGATCTCCGGCGGCCGGCGTGGCCGGCCGCCTCTTGGTGTCTTGCCGTGGCCGTCCAGCCGCGGTTCTTCTTTTTCCGCCGGTGGCCGGTTTTCTGGCCGCCCTTCTTGTTCGGTCCTTGTAATATTTTCGTAGCGTAACGACGTCGCGCCCCACCGCCATGGCCCGACTCCGGCCGCGGTCTCATCCGTTCTCAAAGGCGTGGCATTATAGCGTCGCGGTTCTTCGCCGTGACCCAAACCGGCCTTTATCCTTTTTGTTCCTGCACGGTGCGACGACACCGCGTCGTCTCCGCTAAAACAACACGAAAGCTTAGAAGGGGGAGGAGAATCGGTCGTGTTCGTGCGGTCCGATCTCCTCCCGTTATAACGATATCAGTTGGTCAATCGAGTATACACAACAATGAACGTTTCACAAATTTTAATAAAATTTGGAACTATGCCCAACGGATTTTCTTTCATGCTCGAGGGAAAGAAAACACATAATTTAAATAAGACAAACCCCTACCTCAAATAACAACTCGGCGTTCGTCAACGGCCGCGGGAGATGTGTGTCGCGGAAGTCGGACGTCACGGAGGAAGACGTCGTCGGCATCGCGGTTATGGCGTCGCGGTAGACGGACGTGGGTTCGCCGCGAGAGGCACGTCGCGGAAAGGATGCGTTGCGGCGTCGTGGAAGAAGGTCGCCGCGTTCTTCGTCATGGAGGAAGAACTCACAAGAAGTCTCCCTCCTTTCCTCTCCGCACAGCATAACCCAAAAACCCAAACATAGGAAACTAAACCAAGAATTAAATAAAAGGGTTTGGAATTTCAAAGGTTTGAAATTCAAACCACTTCATTTAATTCTCCTCATTTAAATCTTAAGTTATAACTTAAGTTTATTAAGTTTCCAACCTTAACTCCACGTGACTCTTGAATTCCAAGAGTTTGAAAATAAAACTAACTCATGTAATAAATTACACAAGTTGTCAAATTAATAAAGTGGAGTTTAATGAGGAGTTAGGAAAAAAAAAAAAAAGGTGGGGGCTCGTGTGGGCCCCACCTTCCTCATAACCACACATGGGAAGTTGGGTGGTTGTGGGCCCCACCAACAACTTCCCATGAGAGAGTCTAACAACCAAGAATAAAATAAAATTCACACACAAAATTTTATTTTACTTATTTTTTTAAACCCCAAAACTAACTTTCAACCCGCAACAAACGCAACTCCCGAAAAGGTCTCTTTAAGCGAATATCGGCGCTGCGAGTTCATCGGTGCCCTCGGATTTCAATTCCGAGCACCGTATCAAAAGTTAGGAATTCCCGCTCGTTCGTTCACTGAACGTACCCGAGCCAAACTTCGGAAATTAATTCCGGGCACTCCGGGCCTCGGAATCAGGTGCCGTCTGAAACCGCGCTCTTGTAAAATTCTAAAGAAAATTAAGAAAAAATTTCCCTTGAATTTTACGGGTCTTTACATTACTCCCACCTCAGGGCTTTACGTCCCCGTAAAGCTTCAACTCACACTTAAGGGAAACAAAGTAGTACTGAGCACGCAACTGAGCTTTACGCTCTCTTATGCTCACCTGAAGATCTTGTGCTACCCGAGAAGCACCCCAGAGGAAGCAACCGTTCACGTAGAACCTACTCTTGTCGATCCTCAATCTCTACTAGAATCTCTGTGCTTATCGCCCTATCATCGACGTCCAACTCCCCGGGGTCGATGACGTGTGAAGAAACATACACGTATCTCAACAGCTGAGACACGTGGTGGACACTATGCACCCGGTGCGACTGAGGTGGTAGGGTTAAGCGGTAAACCTCCTCGCCTACCCTGCTGAAGATCAAAAGGGTCCATCGAACTTCGGAGATAACATGCCGCCTCGGCCACATCTCCGAAACCTCATCGGGTTGAGACCGTATAAGAACGTGTTCGTCACCCTCGAACTCAAGAGGTTTCCCTTTTTAGGTTAGAACTGAACTCAAACTCCTGCTGCCACAGGGGTAGGGTTAACCAACTCAAGAGTAATCGGTCACACCCTCTTATGTTTGAGTTTAACATGAGCTGCCCAGGGTTTCCTTTTCGCCGACCAAGGAAAACCCATTCCGACGTTTGCCTAAAACAGTCAACCGGGGTATGATTTGTGAATCAAAACCATACCCAGATCAACGTCGTAAGGCCTCTACGCTGCCACCAAGAGATTCCAACCGAAACTCTCGCCTCGAGGTCAAATCACACCGTCGGCGTAAGCGTGATTATCGAGTCTCCTTCCAAAGGTATCTCCAGACGTGAGGGTCAAGTCTACGGCTTACCCGGAACCTCTAGGTCTGGGACATGATTCGTGGAAGGGTAGAATGATTGGTTCCTATGTCTATAGATATGGCAGCTCGTGATAGACATAATTCGTACCCCGAATCATTCTTAGAGCTACTGGGTCACACTTCTTGACCGTAATGCAGCTACTCTCCTCCCCAGCCCTCCTGCTCCCTGAGCCTGGCGGGGACTACTAAGTCGGGTGGTCGTAACATGTCGAAATGTACACCACCACATGCTGCTCTCCAAGCTCTGCTTCCACGTCTGCTACCCTGCAGATTCATCTGTCCTTAGAACTTCCTCCTCCTGAAACATTTTACACGCCCGAGTCTCTGCTACTGGTACCGCCGGTAGTGTCTGCTGACCAACAGGTAGTGACATAGCTGGCGCTCTACCCGTAGGTACTAATCCAGGTATCGGTTCGCGTACCGAAGCCTCGTTACTATAAGGACCAACCTCATGGTCACTCTCTGGAAACACCTGGAGCTAAGATCATCATCCGCTCTACTAGTATCCAAGCTAGGCGTAGAACTCTAGCATTCGTCTCCATCCAGTCCACTGCTGCCTGGGAAATCTGTCTCGCCTCGTATCCTCAGAGGCCTCTACTGCTGGAACTCGTGCATCGCGCTCTGCTAGCGTGCACCGTCAGCTAGTGGCATCTGCTGCCTAACGGGTGGTGCTGCTGCTGGTACACCACCCGAAGGTGCCAACACTGAAAAAGGGCCATGCACTGGAGTCTTGCTGCTGGTGGGCCATCATGAAAGAAACAACGTAACACGATCAAACGATTATACCTGGTGAGCTGACCTGGTTTGAGCTGTTTTAAGGGGAAAAACCTTTGAAAACACACACGCAATCAGTGTTTTCGTGCACAAAGTCGGAAATCAGTTGTCAGGGTCCTGGTGTATGGATACGTCGGCCGCCCGCACCAACACTGGACTCCCTGAACTGAAAACCACACTCGGTACTCTCAACACTATTGCTTCACAGAAAGAAACATCAGAGTTATAAGTTCTGCGGTAGAACCGAACTCCTTTGATACCAATTTGTCACGACCCGTCCTCGGGGCCCGTGCCGTGACTACCCCAAGCCCGCCTTCCATAGGCCAGGGGCTGGCGACTAGCACCAAAGGCGTAAAATCCCAATAACTGGGAAGGCATTGCCTTTATAAAAGAAAACAAGCACCACAGAGTACAAACGGAAGTAAACACTAAGTACAAAAAGAAGAGCTGAAAAGTAAAAAGGGGCCGGAAATACAAGCCCAACTGTAAAGTACAACTCGAAAGGGAAAACAGCGACTGAAAAGTAAAGCTGCTACGCTGAGATGTCCACTGGAAATCCCACCTGAAGGGTGGGTACAGATAGCTCCTCTGCTCCTCGGGTCCCGCCGTCTGCTCCGAGTATGTCCCGCCCAGTGGTCTGCCTCTGGGTACCGCCTCGTCGTATAGTCCACCTCCAGGTACCGTCCAGTCCTCGAACACTCGGCCTCTGCCAGCACTGTCCGTCGTCTGCAACCAACACAACGAGGTGCGGGCATAGCCCGTGCAGGGGTGAGTATAACGATACTCAGTAGGGACCCCGAGACCCTCAAGGTCTCACTAAAACCAACAAGTATAACCACAAGAAGATCACAACAGATAAACTCTACTTAGGTATATGCCCATACATATACCTAAGTTATCAAGTAACCCATCTCAGTCATAAGGAAACACAAGGATCATGAGATCAACGGATAACCACTACCCAGGTATATGCCCATACATATACCTAAGTTAGCAAGTGACCCATCTCAATCATTAAGTAACACAGGGTCAAAAGTCTCAGCTCAAACCAGGATTTTATTATCGAAACCGTAACTGCTGAAGAGCCCCGTCTCTGAAGTGTGCAGTAGTCCTGTCACGACTCCGAGGTACTGCTCACTAACCTAAGACTGCTGAGGTACTCCTCCTGTCGAGTACTGCGGGTTTGCGGCCAACTACCTGGCGCTCCGTCCGCTGAGGGTCTGTCGCCAAATACCGGGCGCTACCCAGTTAGCCTGCTGAGGTACTCTCCGGACGAGTACCGCGGGTCTGCGGCCAACTACCTGGCGCTCCGTCCGCCGTGGGTCTGCTACCAACTACTGGGCGCTCCGTCCACTGGGCTAGTCGACTCACTCCAAGTCGAGTCGGTCATGCAGTCGTCAGGTCTCAGCCGGCTACACGGTCTCCGTACTCTGCACGCTCGTCTCCGGGAGGATCCGCTCCACGAGCTACTGGTCGATACTCCAAGTATCACAAAGTCCCACGAAGAAGTGTCTCATAGAACCGTCTCGTCACAGGGGTCTCAACGCAACAGACGACGCGTCGATCGGACGCCTGGTCTGTGAGTTATTAGCCTTTTCGTCCCAGGGGCCCGGTTGGTTTCGAGTGCGAACCAATCCCGGCCGTATCTCAACTGTACCCCGAACTCCCATAGGGTATACTCATAGGGACCGTTACTAAACGTAACCACTAACGCCGCTGACGGCTCGTCAAGCGGACGTCCTGTCTGTAAGATATCAGCTTTTCCGTTCCAGGGGCCCGGTTGGATTTCGGGTACAATCCAACCCGGCCATACTCCGACTGCATCCAAAACTCGGGCGGAGTATGTCAAAAGTTTCGTCTCATCAAGAGGAAGTCAACGAAACAGACGGCGCGTCAATCGGACGCCCGGTCTGTGAGTTATTGGCATTTTCGTCTCCGGGGCCCGGTTGGTTTTTAAGGAAAAACCAACCCGACCGTACTCCACCTGCGTCCGAACCTCGGGCGGAGTATGCCAAAAGATCCGCCTCACTAAAAGGAACACAACGCGACTGACGGCACGTCAATCGGACGTCCGTGGCTCAAGTTATGAGCGTTTCCGCTCCGAAGGCCCGGTTGGTTTCGTGAACGAACCAACCCGGCCGAACTCAAAGTAACCCGAAACCTTGAGTACGATATATCGAAACGACCGTCTCGATCCAAGGATCGCGTTGCCGCAGACGGTTCGTCATTCGGAGGTCCGAGGCTCAAGATAAGGCCAAGAGACCGAAACTGGTCCGAAACGGGGGGTCCGGGTCCGGACCGACCCGGCCCGACCCCCCCTCAGGTCGGCCCGACCCGGGTCGACCCGACCCGGGTCCGACAGAACCGGGTCGGACCGACCCGGTCCGCTGGACCCGGCCCGGCCGGTGGCGGCGCGGCCGGCCAGCGGCGGCGCGGTCCGGCCAGCGGCGGCGGCGCGGTCAACGCGCCGCGCATGTGTCGCATGCGGGGGGGGTGTAACCCCCCCTTTTTCCGGATCTCGGCCGGCCCTTTGGCCGGCCGTTTCTTTACACACGCGGGACCCACCCGCGGGTCCCGCCTCCTGTCCAAGCGGCGGCCGGCGCGGCCGGCCGCCTTCCCTTCTCCGCCGCGGCCGTAGCCGCGGCTCCTCCTCGGTCTCCGGCGGCCGGCGAGGCCGGCCGCCCCTGGTTATTCCGCCGCGGCCGTAGGGCCGCGGCCCACCCGATCTCCGGCGCCGGCAAGGCCGGCGCCCATGGCTGCTCCGCCGCGGCCATAGGGCCGCGGCCCTTCTTGATTCCCGGCGGCCGGCGAGGCCGGCCGCCCCTTGCTCCTCCGCCGCGGCCATAGGGCCGCGGCTGTTCTGATCTCCGGCGGCCGGCGTGGCCGGCCGCCTCTTGGTGTCTTGCCGTGGCCGTCCAGCCGCGGTTCTTCTTTTTCCGCCGGTGGCCGGTTTTCTGGCCGCCCTTCTTGTTCGGTCCTTGTAATATTTTCGTAGCGTAACGACGTCGCGCCCCACCGCCATGGCCCGACTCCGGCCGCGGTCTCATCCGTTCTCAAAGGCGTGGCATTATAGCGTCGCGGTTCTTCGCCGTGACCCAAACCGGCCTTTATCCTTTTTGTTCCTGCACGGTGCGACGACACCGCGTCGTCTCCGCTAAAACAACACGAAAGCTTAGAAGGGGGAGGAGAATCGGTCGTGTTCGTGCGGTCCGATCTCCTCCCGTTATAACGATATCAGTTGGTCAATCGAGTATACACAACAATGAACGTTTCACAAATTTTAATAAAATTTGGAACTATGCCCAACGGATTTTCTTTCATGCTCGAGGGAAAGAAAACACATAATTTAAATAAGACAAACCCCTACCTCAAATAACAACTCGGCGTTCGTCAACGGCCGCGGGAGATGTGTGTCGCGGAAGTCGGACGTCACGGAGGAAGACGTCGTCGGCATCGCGGTTATGGCGTCGCGGTAGACGGACGTGGGTTCGCCGCGAGAGGCACGTCGCGGAAAGGATGCGTTGCGGCGTCGTGGAAGAAGGTCGCCGCGTTCTTCGTCATGGAGGAAGAACTCACAAGAAGTCTCCCTCCTTTCCTCTCCGCACAGCATAACCCAAAAACCCAAACATAGGAAACTAAACCAAGAATTAAATAAAAGGGTTTGGAATTTCAAAGGTTTGAAATTCAAACCACTTCATTTAATTCTCCTCATTTAAATCTTAAGTTATAACTTAAGTTTATTAAGTTTCCAACCTTAACTCCACGTGACTCTTGAATTCCAAGAGTTTGAAAATAAAACTAACTCATGTAATAAATTACACAAGTTGTCAAATTAATAAAGTGGAGTTTAATGAGGAGTTAGGAAAAAAAAAAAAAGGTGGGGGCTCGTGTGGGCCCCACCTTCCTCATAACCACACATGGGAAGTTGGGTGGTTGTGGGCCCCACCAACAACTTCCCATGAGAGAGTCTAACAACCAAGAATAAAATAAAATTCACACACAAAATTTTATTTTACTTATTTTTTTAAACCCCAAAACTAACTTTCAACCCGCAACAAACGCAACTCCCGAAAAGGTCTCTTTAAGCGAATATCGGCGCTGCGAGTTCATCGGTGCCCTCGGATTTCAATTCCGAGCACCGTATCAAAAGTTAGGAATTCCCGCTCGTTCGTTCACTGAACGTACCCGAGCCAAACTTCGGAAATTAATTCCGGGCACTCCGGGCCTCGGAATCAGGTGCCGTCTGAAACCGCGCTCTTGTAAAATTCTAAAGAAAATTAAGAAAAAATTTCCCTTGAATTTTACGGGTCTTTACACAAACGCTTTCATAATAGGTTGATACTTTAGAAAAACGATCCATGGGTCATATATGAAGTGTACGAGTCAACACCACCTCAATCTGAGGCGTGGTGTGGCCGACAACATTCATAGTGTCCTTCTGTTTTTTAAAATGGACATCATTTTAAGTGAAAACGACAACTGACATACAAAAAAAAAGATCAAGATCATTCAGAATGTGTTGATGATTCAGGAAAATGATCCATGGATCATATGTGACATGTAAGAGTCATCCCCGACTCAATACGAGGCACGGTGTGACCGGGATCACTCTAAGTGTCTCTCTTTTGATTAAAATGGACAACATTTTAAGTACATAGGGAAAGCTGACCAAACAGATTCTGATTGTGTTGATACTTTAGCACAACGATCCATGGGTCATATATTATGTGTACGAATCACCCCCACTTCAATCTAAACCACTGTGTGGCCGACAGCACTCAATGTTTCTACATTAATTTCAAAAGGACATCATTTTAAGTGAAAAAATCAACTGGAATACGGAAAACCAAAAAAATGCATTCGAATTGTGTTGATACATTTGGAAAATGATCCATGGTTAATTTGAGATGTGTACGAGTCAACCCTGTCTAAATCTGAGGCGCGGTGTGGCCGGTACCACTGTAACTGTGTCACTTTTTATTAAAATGGACAGGATTATAAGTGAGAAGAACAAATGGAATACGAAAAACCAACCAAATGCATTCAAAATCTGTTTAAACTTTAGTAAAACAATCCATGGGTCATATGTGATGTGTACGAGTCAATCGTGCCTCTATCCGAGTCGTGGTTTTGTTGGCACCTACCAAAGTATCTCTCTTTTGTTTTAAATGGACAACATTTTATGTACATAATAAAAACCAACCAAATGCATTTGGTTTCTATTGAAACAATAGGAGAATGATCCATTGGTCATATGTGATGTGTAAGAGTCAACCTCGCCTCAATCCGAGGCATGGTGTCGCCGACACCACTCAAAGAGTCTCTCTTTTGTTTAAAATGTACTTCATTTTAAGTGAAAAAAACAACTAGCATATGGAAAACTGACCAAACGAATTCTGACTATATTGATACCTGAGAAAAACGATCCATGGGTCATAAGTTATGTTTATGAGTCAACCCCACCTCAATACAATGTGCGGTGTGTCCGGAACCATTCATAGTGTCTCTCTTTTGTTTAAAATGTATAACATTTAACTGAAAACAACAACTGACAAACGAAAATCCATCCAAACACATTAGGAATGTGTTGATTCTTTAGGAAAACATTCCATGGGTCATATACGATGTGTACGAGTCAAACCTGCATCAATCCGAGGCATGTTGTGGTCGGGATCACTCTATGTGTCTCTCTTTTTTTTAAATGGACAACATTTTAAGTACATATGGAAAACCAACCAAACATATTCTAACTATGTTGATAAATTAGCACAATGATCCATGGGTCATATGTGACTTGTACGAATCAACCCTGCCTCAATTAGAGGCGTGGTGTGGCCGGAACCACTCAAATTGTCTCTCTTTTGTTTCAAAAGGACATCATTTTAAGTGAAAACATCAACTCACATATGGAATACTGACCAAACGCAATCAGAATGTGTTGATACATTAGGAAAATGATACATGGGTCATTTGAGACGTGTAAAAGTCATCCTCGTCTAAATCCAAGGTGCGGTGTGGCCAGTACCACTCTATCTATGTCTCTTTAATTTAAAATGGACATGATTATAAGTAAAAATAAAAACTGGCATACAAAAAACTGACCAAACGCATTCAATGCTTATTGAAACTTTAGGACAATGATCCATGGGTCATATGTGACATGTACGAGTCAACAATGCCTCAATACGAGTCGCGGTGTGGACGGAACCACCCAAAGTGTCTCTCCTATGTTTAAAATAGACAACATTTTAGGTACATATGGGAAACCAACCAAATGGATTCTAATTGTGTTGATAATTTAGAACAATGATCCATAGGTCATTTGAGATGTGTATGAGTCAACCCCGCCTCAATCCGAGGTGTGGTGTGGCCACCACCACTCAATGTGTCTCTCTTTAATTTAAAAAGCACTTCATTTTAAGTGAAAACAACAACTGACATATGGAAAACCAACCTAACGCATTCAGAATATATTGATTCTTTAGTAAAATGATCCATGGGTGCTTTGTGAGCTGCACGAGTTAACCTCACCTCAATCCGAGGCACGGTGTAGCTGGTATCACTCCATGTGTATGTATTCTGTTTAAGATGGAAATCATTTCTAGTAAAAACATCCGGTATACGAAAAAACGATCAAATTTTGAATTAAATTATGGATTCCACATATAATTTTCATCTAAATTTTAAATTGAATTATAAATGAATTATGTATGTTTATAATTACATTATGAATTCTGATTTAATTCTGGATGTGTATAGTTTCTAGATGCATTATATTTTAAATGTGTACGAATTTGTTCTGTATATGTATGTGTTAGTTGGTTATTGCAGGTACAATAATTGTATATGTATATATTCGTTGATTATTGTAGGTAAAATAATTTGAAATGAGAGGGAATTGGAACGAAAATGGAATAGAGGCCCTGCTGTGCAAATTGCAGGATACTGTGCAATTTGTACAACATAGGCTATGCCAATGGTTTCAAATTGTTGGCATAGGATTCCGATTATTATTTTAACTAACGGTTCTCTATGAACAATTGGTAAAAAACTGATCCCAACAGTTTAACATCCATTGTTAAATAAGTAATATGCTTGTTTTTTCGAAAAGTTTAAGGTAAACTTTTCGGAAAAAATATCCCAACGGTTGTGCCAAACCCTTAGGATAGGTTCATTTTTCTAACCTATCCCAACGGTTTTGTGTAAACTGTTGGGAAAATCGTTCCCAGCAGCTTACATACAAATAGTTTTCATAACCGTTGGTATAAGATATACCAAAGGTTCTGCAGGCTTTCCCAACGGTTTAGAACTGTTGGGAAATTTTCCATTTTCAGTAGTGCATGGGAAGTCATGTTTTTTTGTTTTATTTAGTTCATGTGGGATGCATGGGTTTTAGAAAAAGAATGAGAGTTGGGATATGGGTATCAATGATCTCAGAGTGAAAATAAATCCATGATGAGTTGGGTATATGGTCATGGAATATTACATATAATGGGGGTGTTATAGGAATATGGATGTTAACCATATGTAAAAGTCCCACATTGTCACTTGTTGTCATATTCATGAGATTTCATTAAGTATTCTTAATTTTCAATTAATTTCTGTAAATGTTGACTTGGATTGTAAGGTAATTATTTCAAAATGTAATGTTTTGGTTATATGGATATGGAAACTGATTTTTCAATTTTTTCTAGATAATGTATTGGAAAATGGTTTTCTAATAAGATAACTTGTGGTTAAATTGGTGTTTAATTTATCAAAATATGATTTCAATCATACAAACTTGTGGCAATATCATAATTGGTTATTTTGATTTTTTTTAAATAGTATTAGTTTTGGGAATTTTTTAAGGGTATTTAAGAAAAGTTTGTTGATAATTGAAATCAGATTTTGATAATGAATTTTAATAATTTGTTGAATATGTTATTTCAATAGTTGATTTTTTAACATGGTACTCTTATGAGTGTTCTCATTCAGGGATGTGATTGAGGAAGGGGATGAATGATGACATTGTTGTACAAATACCTGGATTGGCTTGGGAATGTATGCGTGGGAGGCCCCATGGAATTTCATTGGGGAGGGTGTAAATATCAAATTACTTTCATTTTAAAAATTTATTTTTAGGAGGAAAATTGTGTTTTTTGGTGAATAGAGGTTATATAGTGTGTTTTTTTGTGAATTTGTTATTTTATCTAAGTGGGGTTTTGGTTTTGAGTTCTTATATTCAAATTATATTTGAATGAGTTCTTGGTTTTCATATTACTAACTATATCACTCCAAAGAATATATGATGGATATTTTAGGTGCAGCTATGGGTGGTTCTCTATTATTGTAACTTTCTATTGATCAATACATAGAGCTTTTATTTGTGTTCAAGATGTTGAACCATCCTATATTTTCTGGTCATGAGAATCTTTTAGAAGAGGAAAAGTGGATGCATGTGTCGAAAGGATATTCAAATTACATGAGTTTTCGTATTTTATATATGTGAAGTTCTCTACCATTATGATAGACGAAAAATGTTAGTAATTGTGGAAATTTTCCATTAGAAGAAATCCTCGTGAAAAACATTCCTTGGAAATCATCAAGGATTCACTCATCTGGAAGTATTTCTCTAAGGATAGAAAAGTAATGAAGCATGTAGAGATGTTCTCCCTTCATCAAGGTGATGGGTTATTGTTGGAGTTCATACATAAAATAGTTTATATAGATTCATATCATCTAGAGTGGGATGTGGAAAATTACATGAAGGGTTTTAATTTTTTGAAGATTGATCATCCAAATCAACAATTAAAAGTGAAAGAGCTAATTCTATCATCATTTTTCAATGTGGTGAGTAACAATATTTAGGTTAAATAAGTGTTTATAGGGGAGATTGAGGCAATGAAATATTCATAAATCCCTAGATGCAGTGATGATAGTTCTAGTAAAGGTATTGGAATGATGTCTGATGCTGGTAGTGTTGATCCTAAAATCAAGCGGCTGTTAGAACATTCATCTAGTAATTCTTGGAATAGTGTTATAGTTTTTCATCAATAAAAAATGCTAATTCATAAAAATCAATCAATTCCATGTGCATTGAATACTATTCTTACCTATTTACTCTTAATTAATTTTCAATGGTTTTTACTGGATATTTCTATGAACCAATTTTGAGCAATATCTTCTATTCTAAAAGACAACCTATCCCATTTACAGAAGTAGAGTGATGATCTGGGCCCTGTTTAATATTGTAAGAACTCGGTTCATAGTTTTGAGGTATGAGCTTCTTCTTTTTTCCTTTTCATTAATTGTTTTTTAGAAAATATGGAAAATGGGGAAAAATAATAAATTTTGGAATTACATGTTGTGTAATTTTTCCACACACCGTGTACTTCTGGCCATGTAGGGATGAGTACACGGGGAGTATAGTGATGCCGGCGACAAAGGGTGTAGGAACCGACTACACACCGTGTAGTGGTCCTTTACACACCATGTAGTCAGTCGGCATGCCAAAACAGTTAGGCGGTGGAGAAGCCGGCAGCTGTGCGACAGTACACGCCGTGTACTCGGATGTACATTTTGTGTACTCAGGTCGACAGATGAACAGTGTGGTGGTGCCGCCAGAGGAACAGTTAAATGAAGGAAGTACACGCCGTTTACACAGAAGTACACACCGTGTACTTTGTTTCTTCGGCTTAAAACTGGCAGTACCCTCCTCATTTGGGAGAGGAGGCATTTGAGCCGTTTTGGAGCCAAAGGGGGAGGCTGGACCATTTAAGATCTGCTGGGTGTTCGTCTCGAATCGGTTTCCGCCTCGGACGATCTCGTTGGAACCGCACGGGTAAGGGCTTCCATCTCCTTGGCTGCTTCTTACCAATTCTTCTCCTAACAGTATTATTTTGGTTTTGAACAGTTTTTCTTCATCGTCAGATCTACTCCATTCTTGGGCGTTTCGGGAACCAACATTCGTGTATAATGATCGTTGTCGTATAAGGTAGGTGTCTTGGGGTTTGTTTTTCCAACTGCCATGTGTTTTGTGCGTCTTTGTGCCACGAACCCATGTCGGGTTATCGTGTGGCTGAGGTCGTTGATATATTTAATGCCTAGATTTGCATAGGTGATTAAATTGTGATAATAAAATGCTGGTTGGGATCATTTCTTGGATCCGGAACCACCCCGGGGGTGTGTTCCAATGTTTAGTCATTTGGCTAGGTTACCTAAGGGTATGACTTTAATGTAATAATTGTAGAAATGACTTGAGAGGAATTTCTTGTTTACTGCATTTAGACATGTTGGGCGTTGCCCGGTTACCTGTTTAGCCTGAGGGCGTTGTCATGATTAGCCTATGAGAACTGCAATATTTAGCCCGAGGGCTATAGTTTCTTCGGCCTGAGAGCAACTTCATCTATGCCTGTGGGCAGCTGACTCTGTGCCTGTGGGTGACACTACCTACACCTGAGGGTAAACTCTGTTATTCCTGAGGTAAAATTCTTGGGTTGGATACACTTTACCTGAGGGTAGGGGTTTACATGTCCGAGGACATTAGTTGGTTATTGAGAATATTCACTATGGTGGTATATTGAATTAAATCGATTAACTGGATAATAAAATGGCAATATAACTTGTAATTAGTTACTTTTGAGTACTCCTTACTTTATTTCATTTTACTACTGAACACTATTGTTGCATTCTTACATGCAGTTGGGCACGGTCCTTTGGTTGGTGCCTAATGAAATTTTTTTATCACTACCTATTTGGGTCACGCTTTTTGGCCCAAACTGATTAACTTTATGCAGGTGTGGATAGGGGAAAGAGTCCCTATACATGTACATGATTGTTGCTGAGGAGTAGGAGGGCATGGGACCGAGCCTAGGCTCGCGATGCTGCTGCCAGATGTTTTTCTTTGTATTGTTGTACTGTAATTTTGTTGTACTGTAATGATGTATAACATGTTCTGGCTGTTTTCTTAAAACTTGAGACATGTAGCATCATTATTTATATACTGTAGGTTGTATCCACTGCAGTTGTTTATTTAAGTTGTGTTTGTTTTACTGCTTCCGCTGTTTGTTGTATGTTTTATTTCCATTCTGCTGCGCTACACTTTGTCAAATGAGGGCATAGTTTCCCCACTATCTGACCCAGGCCCTCACTACTAGTCGGAATCCTCTGGTGTTTGGGGAAATGCGATTGAGATCACGTGGTGAACCGGATTCGGGGCACCGTTTCATGGCACCCTGGTCCGGGACGTTATAAAGTGGTATCAGAGGGGTTCTTTTATTTGAATTACTATTTGGAGCCGTAGTCAGGGATATGACGAACGGTAGTTGGTAATAAGCTGTGCCCGGGGGTAGCTAACCCGTGTACAGGGGAAAGCCAATTTACCTCGTGATTGCAATTTAGTTTATTTTGAAATTTATAGTTGATTTTTTTCACCATTGGGTTGCGCACTTGAGATTGTGCTGTTATATTTTAGTCGTGGATTCTATTTAGTTGCAACCTGATGAGAAGAGGGTATTCCATCTCATTCATCATATAGGAACATGCTAGATATCACATTCCATGCATAGTTTCGATGCCATGTAGGTGCATTAGAAATTGCATGACGTTGTGATAGTTTTTGTACTACAAAAAGATGTTGTTGTGATAGCTGCTCTGATAAAATACCAGCTGTGTGATAGGGTAATTTTATGTGAGCATGTTTATATAATGAACGACAAACTTTGGTTTTTGGGGGGTATAGGCCCCCATTGAATGAAATATGGTGGCTCAATGACTGATTATTTTGTTATAACACAGAGAAGATGTCAAACTTTGATTCGTGGTGAGTATGGGCTCTCACGGGTCAAAATTTGAAACGTAGGTGTTGTTTTTCGGTATTTTCTTGGTTCCGGGGAAGTTTCTGAGCCATAATATCCGGAAACCCAGTATACACGCCATGTAGTATCTTTATACACGCCGTGTATGTTCTTCTATTCGGGAAGAAAATTGAACTTTTTGAGTACACGCCGTGTACCCTGGGTACACGCCATGTACTCTCTTCTAGTGTCGCAAACTGTGTGGGCGGTGACACGGGGTAGGAATGTCTTGGGTAAAAGACGTCGTGTCAATGATGAACACGCCGTGTAGTGTTGACCCGGAGTCCGACCGTGTAACTAACAACACAGGTTAGTCAACTCCTTGAAAGAACACACTGTTTAAATGATGAACACGCCGTGTAGTGTGACATGGGGACTCGACCATGTAACTCACAACAAGGGCCAGTGTCACCGTTCCTTGAACATGCCTTGTATCTTTGGGACACACCGTGTCGTGTGGTCCGAGGACAGACCGTGTGGACTTAGTCGTGTGGTGGGGAAACATGGTAGTGTACACAATATGGGCAGGTGTAACACGCCGTGTAGTGTTAGGACGAGAAGTCGGTTGTGTCATAGAAGACACAGGCAGTTGGAAAATAACACCACACAGACCGTGTAGATACTATACATGCTGTGTAGTTTTTGTTTAATGGAATCCGTGTGGCTTAGCCATGTAGAAGGACCAGGGATGGGGAAGGGAAGTCAAGTACATGCAGTGTAGTCATTGTACACGCCGTGTAGTCTTGTTTTTTAAAATTTTGACTGCCTTATTCCTCCTGTTCCCT
Source organism: Viscum album (assembly GCA_963277665.1). Taxonomy (NCBI): domain Eukaryota; kingdom Viridiplantae; phylum Streptophyta; class Magnoliopsida; order Santalales; family Viscaceae; genus Viscum; species Viscum album. Next base: position 619,160,637 of record OY728160.1, on the reverse strand, counting down.
TTTGGGTTTCTTCGTCTTCGGTCATTGATAATCTTGTTCTAAGGCATGTTTTTGACCTTTTAGTGTCATGCCGCCTTGAAAACCGCGCGTTTTTCGCTAGGAGAGCGGTGACAAGTATACTCTGAAGATTGTGGGACATGGGATACCAGTTGACCCTCCAGCAGAGCCAGATGCGGCGCCAGCTGCTATACTGGACACAGGCACGGAGGCGCAGTTCTGTGGAGGCTTTATGCGGTTCATGCAGACCGTTCAGGGAGCACCACAGGCTGTCACATCTATGGCTGAGCTAACACGTATCTTTCAGCAGCAGCATCCGCCTACATTTTCAGGGGATGGCGGACCACAGGCTGCGGAGTCTTGGATGGGGTTAATGCAAATTATTTTCGAGCATCTTGAGACGCCTCCAGGGTGGAGGGTCAAGCTCGCGACTTACATGCTACGTGATTCCGCAAAGAGGTGGTGGGATGTTACCACCCAGTCAGAGCATCACAGAGACATTGCGTGGTAATAATTTTAGGATGTCTTCTACGACTTCTTTTTTCCAGAGACACTGAGGGCAGATAGAGATCAAGAGTTCATGAATCTGCAGCAAGGCGCTATGTCGGTGATGGACTATTCATCTCGTTTCACCGATTTTAAGCATTTTGCACCTATGCTGGTGGGTGATGAGATGTTGAGAGCCAGAATTTTTGAGGATGGTCTTCGTTATGACATCCGAGCAATGGTAAATGTTTTTAGATTTCCTTATGTACATGCTATCGTGAATAAGGCACTGATTATGGAGAGTAACCTCCAGGAATCGAGTGGTGTGGTCCATGGCGGTTTAGCACCAGTTACTGGTACTAATTCTGGTGGAAAGAGAAAGAGATCGATAGACTTCTCTCAGGGTGGTAGTACCAATCAGAGTAAAGTTTCAGGTTTCCAGGTCATGTGCTACTAGTGTGGTAGAGAGGTATACAAGATTCCATAATGTCCACGTGATCCAGTGGAGTGCCGAGCTTGCGGCAAGATGGGTCATCTGTAGTGATTTTGCAGGGTGTTTCTAACAGTGGCTAGTGAGAGGGGTTCTGTTCACACTTCACGTCCGGGAGCAGGACCAATGGATTCTTACGAGTTGAGGAACTGGAATACGATAGGGAATGCAGGAAGAGATGGTGGTCATGGCTGTGGTACCCAGACACCAGGATCTCAGAGGCTGCAGGGCGGGACAGCTTGGGGTAGCCCGGCTGTGTCATAGGGCCGCGACACTGGGCAGGCATATGCTTTGCAACAGACCCAGCAGAAGAAGGATCCCGGACCTTCTACAGTCAGAGGTACTATTTTAGTAGCTTCTATCTTATCTTTAGTAATTTTTCATATGGGTGCTACACATTTTTTCATATCTGTAACCATTGTGGAGATCCTTGGGCTCTGTGTTTCTACTTCATCCGATGTCATGACCCTAGACACTCCGTTGGGGACTATAACAGATGGTGTGCATCGGTGCAAGGAGTTCCCCCTTGAGGTTGGTGGGTGTCACTTTCCTTGGTACCTTTATGTCTTAGAGATGACGAGCTATGATGTCATTCGTTGGATGGACGGGTTGGTTCCCGATCGAGCCTTTGTAGACTGCTATCATCGCACGGTGTGTTTCACGTCACTAGAGGGCAGAGTGTCTCTATAAAAGGGAGAGTGGAATGTTTAGGCAAGTCGAGCTGGACCAGAGCATCATGGGTGAGGTGGAGTCATAGCCCAGATTGAAAGTTTATATCTGTATGATCAGGGGACTTGTCAGAAAGATTTCCCTCCAGTTGTTGATCATTTCAGGGATGTCTTCCCGGATGACTTTTCGAGTCTACTCCCGAGAGAGAGGTGGATATCTCTTTAAAGCTTGTGCCAAGAGCATCACCAGTGTCCATTCCTCCATATAGGATGGCCACACCTGAGTTGCAGGAGCTCACGAGGCAGTTAGATGAGTTACATGCAAAGGGTTTTATCCGACCCAGTACTTCTCCTTGGGGTTCTCCAGCCCTTTTTGAAAAGAAGGTGGACGATACCATCAGACTCTGTGTGGATTATCGGAAGCTGATCCAATTGACTGTTAAGAACTGATATCCCTTGCCAAGGATTGATGATCTTTTTGATCAGCTTCATGGAGCACGAGTGTTCTCAATGATTGACTTGAGAACCGGATATCATCAGCTGCGAGTTAGACCATCTGATATATCTCTCACATATTTCAAGAGTAGGTATGGTCTGTATGAGTATACGGTTATGCCGTTCGGACTAACGAACACGCCAACAGTTTTCATGGCTCTGATGAATCATGTCTTCCATCCGTACCTTGATTATTTAGTGGTAGTATTCATGGATGACATCTTTGTGTACTCCCACACTCGACACGACCGTGTCACCCATATTGAGATCGTACGGAGTACACTGATAGAGCATCGACTATATGCTAAGCTCTCAAAGGGCCACTTTTGGATGGACCATATTCACTTCCTGGGTCGCATTATCTCAGAGGCAGGAGTTACAGTTGACCCAGAAAAGGTGAGAGCAGTAGTTTCCTTGGAGCATCCTAAGAACTTGTTTGAGATACGATGTTTCTTGGGGATGATTGGTTACTAAAAATGCTTCATACAAGACTTCTCCCTATTAGCAACATCGTTGATGAGTTTGAGTAAGAAGGGTGTAAATTTCGTTTGGTCAGAAGCTTGCGAGACAACATTTCAGGACCTGAAGGGAAGGTTGACATCAGCACTGATCATGATACTCCCAGAGCAGGGGAAGAGCTATACAGTTTACTGTCATGCATCAGGGATTGGGCTGGGAGCAGTGTTGATGGAGGGCGACCGAGTTGTTGCGTACAGGTCTCGATAGTTGAGGCCACATGAGAGGAAATAACTGACACATGATCTCGAGTTGGCGGAAGTTGTGAATGCGTTGCGCTGTTGGATACATTATCTATTGGGAGAGCATTTTCTGGTTTTCATCGCCCACAAAAGCCTCAAGTATATCTTTAATCATCGTGACTTGAATTTGAGGCAGTGAAGGTGGGTCGAGTACCTACAGTCCTTCGATTTTGAGATTGCTTATACACATGGTAAAGGTAATGCCGTAGGTGATGCACTGAGTAGGAAGACTCAGATACATGCAGTGTAGGAGGCCAGTGGTGAGTGGGAGCTCATGGCCTTGTTCTATAAGATGCATCTAGAGTTTCACAATAGTCAGGGGCAGACTTATATTTCATCTTTAGCTGTGACTTCTACCCTCCTGGATAGAGTGATGATGAGACAAATATCTGATTCCAAAGGCCTAGTTCTATGGGAGTCGGTGGTAAGTGGGGACCCTTCTCCTAGTTGGACGATACGCGGTGATGAGGTTTTGCATTTCCATGGACGAGGGTGGGTTCCAGCGGATATCCACGAGGAGATGATGCAGGAGTTTCATGCTTCAGCTTGGGCAGTTCATCTTGGGGTTACAAAGATGTACCGTGACTTGAGGCGTCAATACTGGTGGCTGGGTATGAAGAGAGAGATAGCTAGTTTTGTTACGAGGTGTTCCACCTATCAGTAGGTAAAGGCGGAGCACCAGAGGCCAGCTGGGCTGTTACAGCAATTACCCATTACAGAGTTTAAATTGGATGCTATTGCGATGGATTTCATGACTGGGTTGCCGAGGTCACCTATAGGAAATACTGGACTGTGGGTTGTTGTGGACAGACTAACGAAGGCAGCTCACTTTTTTCCGATTAAGGAGACCTTCGGTGTTGACGCTCTTGGAAGGTTGTATATCTGATAGATCGTCCTTCTTCATGGGGTCCCTAGTTCTATCGTTTCAGATAGGGATTCTCACATTACGTCTCATTTTTGGCAGAGTTTTCAGAGGGAACTGGGTACACAGGTGCTTCTGATCACAGTATACCACCCTCAGACCGATGGCCAGTCAGAGAGTACGATACACGTTCTCGAGGACATTCTGCGTGCATGAGTCCTAGAATTTGGGGTTCTTGGGAGAAGCATATACCCTTAGTCATGTTTTCCTATAACAACTGTTTTCAGGCTACTATCGAGATGGCACCATATGAGGCTTTATATGGTAGGTCGTGCTGATCATCTTTGTGATGGTTAGAGGCAGGTGAGGTAGCCTTACTAGGGCCACAGATCGTGTAGAGACCCGTAGCCTGACGTACATGGAAATTACATTGCATTTGCGGAATACATAGTACATAACAAAAACACACACACAAGGATCGTAATAGTTTAGTGTCTTTGGAAACTCGGAACGTAATCTTCTAATCGTGGTGAAAGATCTTCAATATCTCCCATAAAGATCTTCCCTTTTTTTAACCTAAAACCTTTCTTTATATCCTGGGGAAAATAAAACATAAAAAGGGTGAGCTCAAATGCTCAGTAAGGGTATACAAAACAAAAATCAATCACATCATATTCATAAGAACATAACTTTTGGAAATCTTAACCTGAAAAAGAGAGCATAATTTCATAACATGGGATAAATCATAGTAGTGAAATGAAATCCCAATAATCATAAATTAAAACATGAAACTTTGTGTCATACACACATAATCATAGAGAATCATTTCTTTTTAGTCAAGACTCATTGCCAAGACTATTTTAGTGGACAAAGTCCCTTTCTGAATCGAGTAACCCTCATTTCAGTCCTGTTTCACTGAACCGGTATAACCTACCATTTCAGCCATGTCTATCTCATGAGATATAAAATCATTACCCAATGCATTGGAGGGAGATATAGGTCACACCCATCTTATAATTAATCCTTTCTTATGTGTGCCACATAATCATAAATCATACATCATCGCATAACCCATGTAATAAAAATGGGATTCTTAAACAACATGACATCATAAAACAATTCATATAAGATAAAGGAATTCATAAAAATGTATCCATCACAACATAATCAAATCCTTGTAATAATAGGGATAAAAACAGAACCCTTTATTATCTTATATGGAAAATAAGTTTGATAAAACACTTGAAATGAATTCTTAAGGAAAATATCCTTTCTTCTTCAAAATCAATTTCTTTTCACAAAATGTCATGAAATTTTTAAAGAAAGAGATTTTATTGAAAATAGTCATGAAATATTTTGAAGGAAGGTTCATGAAAATATGGATTTATAAAACCGTAAAAATCCGTTCGTGTCGTATAAGTTAAAAAAACATTCTTTGTACTTTTGTCGCAAAAGTCAAAAAGTACCTCGTACAAAAAACGACAAAAGATTCCTTTCATATATTTTACGAAAAACTCACTGAAGGGTAAAATTGGATATAAAATATTGTATAAGGATGGAAATAATATTACATATTGAGGGAACATGGATGTGGATGATGAAATACACCCCAGTAATTACTAAAGTAAAAACAATCTCGAATAAAAGTGAGATTGTGATATTTCCCTTACCTTAGGTCCGATTTGCATCGTAAGTGTCCGAACCTCCTGTATATTGATTTAAATAATGTCATTTACTTATTACAGAATCATATTCATTTTTATTATATCTTATATGGTTCACTTATGAATTTATATTACCCGTTCTTTTGTAAATTCCATGTTAAAGAGCGTTTTGGGTAAAATTGTTTCATTTGTCCTCCGTGTTTTGACTTGTAATTATTCATATGATTACTTAGATCATGATTCCTTAATTCCAGAACATAAAACATGATTTATATATATATATATATATTCAGGATTTACATATATATAATAAATCATTAAAGGGAAAGAAATTCACCATTCATGGAGACGGTAGTCCGTACGTACGCATGAACGCTGTTTTCGTTTCCTTATTGAATTGAATGGAATTAAGTAGATGAAATACATATAAATATATAAATAAATCCAGTATCATTATTATGTCATATATTTCATTAGTACATATTATATATACTTTATAATCATTCATGAATGGTTAATCATTGAGAATGAATCTCATCACGTCGTGGAGACGGTAGTCCGTACGTACGCACGAGCGATGATATTGTTCCCATGGTCGTGGAATTGTGTTGAAGTGTTTGTATAATATTTCAGTATCAATATCACATTATAATAATCATATATAGTTACTCATTACACCATTATACCCATCCAATTAAGGTGGTGGCGGAAAATAGATTACACCACGGCGTGGAGACGGTATTCCGTACGTACGCACGCGCGGTGATTTCATTTTTCCGTAGGATGGATAAAAGGTGAATTAGGGTTGTTTCATATTTATAATAACATATCAGTATGTAAGTAATACTGATGTTATTACTTTATCATGAAACAACTAAAGGAGAAGAAGTTGAAGAAGAAAGAAATTGAAAAGATCGGTAATGGATATTACCTCTTCTTTGGAACGCTTCTTTGAATCCTCCACTTAGGGAACTAATATTGGTCTTTGAAGAAGAACAGGACCTCTAGGATTATTATAGGGAAGTGGAGAGGAGAAAAGGGCAGGGGTTGACCGAGCTTGAGTGCTCAAATTGGTGTGAGGAGGAGGGGGAGGAGGTGTCCTTTTATAAGGGAGGAGAGGGGCACTTTAGGAATATCTCAGAATATTATTTTATATTAAAGTAACAATCGGTTTATAATGGTTCAAAAGGGTCTTATTTCCAAGATAAAGTGGGGATGGGTCAAAATCCTATCAACCAATAGTATTTATACAAGTTTAGGATCTTATTTTAACCTTATCAATTAGATTTAACTCTAAGTTAAATAATTTAACTTTTACCGTGTCTTTTTGTTTTCTTACACTATATGGTTAATAAACTTACTATAACATGCCAAACTAACCCCAAATTGTTTATTATTAGTATATATATCCTTATCTATGTCATTTGGCCAAACCTTAGATTTTTAGGAATAAAATAACAATTAATAATATAATATTTTATTTAAAAACTATTTTGTGTCAATTTTGACACTATTTGATATATGATTTTTTTTGAAAGTCATTATAGAATTATATGTCCTAACCAAGTTTATTAAATCAACACTAATATATCATAGTAACCTATAAAATTAGTGGAATTCATAAAAAGTCTCAAATTACATTTATTTGGGTATTTATAACATCAATTATGTTAACATTTCCTTAAAAGGGTAATTACTGCATCATCGTTGTCTCATAAATAAATTAATTTATATAAAGTCTAAAAATTATAAATAAAATATCATTATGTAGTAAATATTTGTATATTTCTAATGAATATTTATAGTCGAATTTATCTTATGTATATCCCTATATTAAAAATGTTTTAGTAAATAAACTTTGATTTTAACTCTTTTAACTCTTCTTTGAATTAAATAATAATAAATGTCCTAATCTAATCCATGTGGGCCGAAATGATAATATTTTACACTTAAGGTTGTTTTTGGTTGAATTAAACTTATCCAATAGAATTATGACATGTGTAAGGGTAATAGTAATTTCATATTTACCCGTAGTTACCCTATTTACTATTAACCGTGGTAAAAAAGTAAAAAGTTACTATTCACCAAAAATTATTTTCATCTCATTGAACCAAATTTTAGTCCTTGATATTAACCATGTCTCTTGGATTTTCGAAATTCCATTCACAGAAGCGGTAAAATTAAGTTTTATGAAAAATTCAGTTTTTTAACTACCACTTAGTAGTTTCACTATTCATCAAAAATTGATGTTTTTCAGAACAATGCCAAAATTTCATCCTAAGCTATATTTAATATTCCGAATTCAAAAATGAAGTCTATTTTACCAAATTCATAACATAGAAGTTGCATTAATTATTTTTATAATTAAATCCCGCTATTAAAACAAATAACGTGTTTTTAAGAAACAATATCTATCAAAAGATTGACACTTGATTATGTCTGGTTTAAATGTGAAATTAAAACCAATGAACAACATTTTATTAATTTGTAAAAATATATTCTAAATATACTTTAAAACCACTCAAATTAATAATTTATCACTATTAATTATTTCGATTAAAAAATTTGTTTTTAATTATAATTTAGTAATTTTAACTATTCATTAGAATATGAAAGTTATCCGAAAAGTACCAAAATATCACCTTAGGCTAAATTCGATACTCCGAATCCAAAAATGAAGTCCATTTTGAGAGCTAAAATTTCTAAAATTTAAAAAGTTGGTTATTACTATTCATAACGGCTAGTTATAATAATATTTTAATAGCAAATCATTGTTTAGTGAAACTTGGTGTTGCGTACAACACATGCTATCGTGGAAGGTCGCGATTGCGTGTAATGGAATGAAAGTCAAGGATGCGTGTTGTGAAAGAATCTTTTGGTGTAGCGTACAACACAAGACATTAATGATATTAAAAAGAATATTTTTCATAAAATCTCGGGGTGTTACATTCTACCCCCCTTAAAATGAATTTCGCCCTCGAAATTCGTCGGGGTTATAAATGGTTTACTATTTGAAAGTTTCTTTGATAGAAACCCACATCGTAAAAAGGAATACCAAAACCAATATTTTAAAACAAAAGTATGAAATGTAACGATTACCCAAATAAACTAATCACTGTGTTTCCACATAGGTGAAAATATGGATATGGAAGAGAAATCCAACCATAATGTTCTGATGGAGAGTGGTAGAGAACATGTCTATGGAAAAGCTAGCAATCACAAAGCCATAAATTTGTGACGATCTAAGGTACCATCTGATTCATCAGGTATAAGATCACTAGGACAACATTTTTGGTTTTTAATATCATTTCCCTAAAGTTGAAAATTTGAATAAGAATAAATACATTCTTTATTTTGGTACAATCTCACTGTTGTTCATTCCTTGAACAATTTCCACTTCATCTCTTAAATAAATGAAGTTGAATTTGTTATTCGTGATGTGTTAGTATGACAGGTCATTCCATCTGTCTCAAACAAAAGGTTAGCAAAAATTATAAGTCGATCTATAGCGAGATTAATCACATATGGTTCCTAAAATGGACTTATACTTCATATATCATACTGCTTAATATAATAAAACTAGTTTCTACTAAACAGGGACTTCCTGTAGGCCAGTGGTAGGCGATAAAGGCCAATCGCACTTTGGTTGTGGGTTCGATTCCCACGACCTTGTCCGACGCGATGGGCTGTCGCTCGTCCTGCAGGTTGTCCTTTTTCTAAAACTATATTACTATAACATCCCATCAATAATACTAACTTGTGTCCAACATAATACATTCGAATCTTTAGGCTTATCCATAATACTGCCGTCCACTCTCAGAGATTTATTACCATAATTGATCCCCATATATCATAAGATATATCTTGTTGGTCACATTCCAAACATTCAAAGTCCTTAATCATGTATTCTCTTGAATACCTTAGTGAAAACATGAATGCAGTTAAAATTTAACACTTTCCACATACCAAAATCCTCAAAATTCTATATCCTCAAACCATGATATCACTTAGTCCTTATATCAATCATGAACTCATGAATACTGTCAAATATTTCATTTTCTCATTTTCCATTTATTATGCGCATATCATCTTTTTTCCAAAAATACCTCAATCACTTCGAATACCACATTAGACCAATACATAAATATTCCAATACACCATAAAAGTACCTCAAAAACATTATTCTTGAATACCAATACATAAACACTTCAGTCCATCCACTTCAATGACTGTCCTGGAATAAGTCCTTCCTTGATTTAGAAGTATCTTTTTAGGTCATGGCATTGAGTTGGGTAATGCCCATGTTCTCCACAAATAAGACATTGAACTCCACAACAATCTGTCACTCTATGACCCTTTTCTCCAAACAGATAACATCGGTCCCTCCATTTGAGGTATTCCTCAAGGTTCTTCTTCCCTTCTTTAGAAATCTCAATCTTCCTTTCTTTATTCTCCTCAACATGCGAACATGCATAATAGTTTATCTTCCTCTTCTTTGATGAATTAGTCATACCACTAAATTTCACCTTGTTAATCATATATCGTGATGACTGATTCGGCATAATCACAATATCTTTATCTCTAGGCATTACACAATTTTGTTGCTCATAGTCACCAATTTTTCCATTGGATTCAATGTTAACTGAATTCCTTCTGGTTCCCTCCCTTAACTAAAACACAAAAAGAATTTTGTGAGAGGCGAAATCATGCTAGGGAAAACAACATAATAAAGGTGGATTATCCTCAATATATAACATATTAGGTTTAATTCTATGATCTTTACCATAGTTCTAGGATTATATCCTATACGTATACTTTTCCTTAGGGACATCCCTAGACATACCTTAGAAATATCTCTAGGGATCTCACTAACGTTTTCGCGTCCTAGTTTCCAAAGGTTGACTAAACCTTTCCACTGATACCAACTGTAGCGGTCTGGAATTACTTCTAGTGGACTATAATTGATACCTATCAGGGCACTCCATGGGCGGATACACCCCCTGGGCGGGACACACCACCATCCCCAGTGGCAGCCATTCCCACATGAAGCCCTTGGGCGGAGAGCCATGCTTCGTCCAACGCTCACATGTGAGAGTTCCTAAGGATCGGATACATTCCTACCTCCTTTGCCTCTGATACCAAGTGTAGAGACTCGTAGCCTGACTTACATGGACATTACATTGCATTTGCAGAATACTTAGTACATAACAAAAACACACACACAAGGATCGTAATAGTTTAGTGTCTTTGGAAACTCGGAACGTAATCTTCTAATCGTGGTGAAAGATCTTCAATATCTCCCATAAAGATCTTCCCTTTTTTTTAACCTAAAACCTTTCTTTATATCCTGGGGAAAAGAAAACATAAAAAGGGTCAGCTCAAATTCTCAGTAAGGGTATACAAAAGAAAAATCAATCACATCATATTCATAAGAACATAACTTTTGGAAATCTTAACCTGCAAAAGAGAGCATAATTTCATAACATGGGATAAATCATAGTAGTGAAATGAAATCCCAATAATCATAACTTAAAACATGAAACTTTGTGGCATACACACATAATCATATAGAATCATTTCTTGTTAGTCAAGACTCATTGCCAAGACTATCTTAGTGGACAAAGTCCCTTTCTGAATCGAGTAACCCTCATTTCAGTCCTGTTTCACTGAACCGGTATAACCTACCATTTCAGCCATGTCTATCTCATGAGATATAAAATCATTACCCAATTCATTGGACGGAGATATAGGTCCCACCCATCTTATAATTAATCCTTTCTTATGTGTTCCACATAATCATAAATCATACATCATCTCATAATCCATGTAATAAAAATGGGATTCTTAAACAACATGACATCATAAAACAATTCATATAAGATAAAGGAATTCATAAAAATGTATCCATCACAACATAATCAAATCCTTGTAATAATATGGATAAAAATAGAACCCTTTATTATCTTAGATGGAAAATATGTTTGATAAAACACATGAAATGAATTCTTGAGGAAAATATCCTTTCTTCTTGAAAATCAATTTCTTTTCACAAAATGTCCTGAAATTTTAAAAGAAAGAGATTTTATTGAAAATATCCATGAAATCTTTTGAAGGAAGGTTCATGAAAATAAGGCTTTATAAAACCGTAAAAATCCGTTCGTTTCATATAAGTTAAAAAAACATTCTTTGTACTTTTGTCGAAAAAGTCAAAAAGTACCTCGTACGAAAAACGACAAAAGATTCCTTTCATATCATTTACAAAAAACTCACTGAAGGGTAAAATTGTATATAAACTATTGTAGAAGGATGGAAATAATATTACATATTGAGGGAACATGGATGTGGATGATAAAATACACCCCAGTAATTACTAATGTAAAAACAATCTCGGATAAAAGTGAGATTGTGATATTTCCCTTACCTTAGGTCCGATTTGCTTCGTAAGTGTCCGAACCTCCTGTATAATGATTTAAATAATGTCATTTACTAATTAAAGAATCATATTCATTGTTATGATATCTTATATGGTTCACTTATGACTTTATATTACCCGTTCTTTTGTAAATTCCATGTTAAAGAGCGTTTTGGGTAAAATTGTTTCATTTGTCGTCCGTGTTTTGACTTGTAATTATTCATATGATTACATAGATCATGATTCCTTAATTCCAGAACATAAAACATGATTTATATATATATATATTCAGGATATACATATATATAATAAATCATTAAAGGGAAAGAAATACACCGTTCATGGAGACGGTAGTCCGTACGTACGCATGAACGCTGTTTTCGTTTCCTTATTGAATTGAATGGAATTAAGTAAATGACATACATATAAATATATAATAAATCCAGTATCATTATTATGTCATATATTTAATTAGTACATATTATATATACATTATAATCATTCATGAATGGTTAATCATTGAGAATGAATCTCATCGCGTTGTGGAGACGGTAGTCTGTACGTACGCACGAGCGATGATATTGTTCCCATGGTCGTGGAATTGTGTTGAAGTGTTTGTATAAGATTTCAGTATAAATATAACTTTATAATAATCATATATAGTTACTCATTACACCATTATACCCATCCAATTAAGGTGGTGTCGGAAAATAGATTACACCACGGCGTGGAGACAGTATTCCGTACGTACGCACGCGCGGTGATTTAATTTTTTCGTAGGATGGATAGAAGGTGAATTAGGGTTGTTTCATATTTATAATAACATATCAGTATGTAAGTAATACTGATGTTATTACTTTATCATAAAACAACTAAAGGAGAAGAAGTTGAAGAAGAAAGAAATTGAAAAGATCGGTAATGGATATTACCTCTTCTTTGGAACGCTTATTTGAATCCTCCACTTAGGGAACGAATATTGGTCTTTGAAGAATACCAGGAACTCTAGGATTATTATAGGGAAGTGGAGAGGAGAAAATGGCAGGGGTTGGCCGAGCTTTAGTGCTCAAATTGGTGTGAGGAGGAGGGGGAGGAGGTGTCCTTTTATAAGGGAGGAGAGGGGCACTTTAGGAATATCTCAAAATATTATTTTATATTAAAGTCAAAATCGGTTTATAATGGTTCCAAAGGGTCTTATTTCAAAGATAAAGTGGGTATGGGTCGAAATCCTATCAACCAATAGGATTTAGACAAGTTTAGGGTATTATTTTAACCTTATCAATTAGATTTAACTCTAAGTTAAATAATTTAACTTTTACCGTGTCTTTTTGTTTTCTTACACTATATGGTTAATAAACTTACTATAACATGCCAAACTAACCCCAAATTTTTTATCATTAGTATATATATCCCTATTTAAGTCATTTTGCCGATCCTTAGATTTTTAGAAATAAAATAACAATTAATAATATAATATTTGATTTAAAAACTATTTTGTGTCAGTTTTGACACTATTTGATATATGATTTTTTGTGAAAGTAATAACAGAATTATATGTCCGAACGAAGTTGATTAAATCAACACTAATATATCATAGTAACCTAGAAAATTATTGGAATTCATAAAAAGTCTAAAATTACATTTATTTGGGTATTTATAACATCAATTATGTTAACATTTCCTTAAAAGGGTAATTACTGCATCATCGTTGTCTCATAAATAAATTAATTTATATAAAGTCTAAAAATTATAAATAAAATATCATTATGTAGGAAATATTTTTATCTTTCTAATGAATATTTATAGTCGAATTTATCTTATGTATAACCCTATATTAAAAATGTTTTAGTAAATAAACATTGATTTTAACTCTTTTAACTCTTCTTTGAATTAAATAATAATAAATGTCCTAATCTAATCCAAGTGGGCCTAAATGAGACTATTTTACACTTAAGGTTTTTTTGGTCGAATTACACTTATCCAATAGAATTAGGACATGTGTTAGGGTAATAGTAATATCATATTTACCCTTAGTTACACTATTTACTATTAACCGTGGTAAAAAAGTAAAAAGTTACTATTCACCAAAAATTATTTTCATCTCATTGAACCACATTTTAGTCCTTGATATTAACCGTGTCTCTTGGATTTTCGAAATTCCATTCACAGAAGCAGTAAAATTAAGTTTTATGAAAAATTCAGTTTTTTAACTACCACTTAGTAGTTTCACTATTCATAAAAAAATGATGTTTTTCAAAACAATGCCAAAATTTCATCCTAAGCTATATTTCATATTCCGAATTCAAAAATGAAGTCTATTTTACCAAATTCATAACATAAAAGTTGCAATAATTAATTTTATAATTAAATCCTGCTATTAAAACAAATAGCGTGTTTTTAAGAAACAATATCTATCAAAAGATTGACACTTGATTATGTCTGGTTTAAATGTGAAATTACAACCAATGACCAACATTGTATTAATTTGTAAAAAAATATTCTAAATATACTTTAAAACCACTCAAATTAATAATTTATCACTATAATTATTTCGATTAAAAAATTTGTTTTTAATTATAATTTAGTAATTTTAACTATTCATCAGAATATGAAAGTTATCCGAAAAGTACCAAAATTTCACCTTAGGCTAAATTCGATACTCCGAATCCAAAAATGAAGTCCATTTTGGGAGGTAAAATTTCTAAAATTTAAAAAGGTGGTTATTACTATTCATAACGGCTAGTTATAATAATATTTTAATAGAAAATCGTTGTTTAGTGAAACTTGGTGTTGCGTACAACACACGCTATTGTGGAAGGTCACAATTGCGTGTAATGGAAGGAAAGTCAAGGATGCGTGTTGTGAAAGCTTCTTTTGGTGTATTGTACAACACAAGACATTAAGGAAATTAAAAAGAATATTTTTCATAAAATCTCGGGGTGTTACAGATCGTGCATGAGACATCTGAGAAAGTCCAGTTGATTCGGAAGCGGATGGATACCGTGCAGTCTCGACAGAAGTCATATGCTGATCGCCGCAGATGACCCTTAGAGTTCATGGTCGCAGATCAGGTTTTCATGCGTGTTTCACCGAGGCTAGGACACAAGCGGATCTAGAGACATGGTATGATTTCACCGAGGTATGTGGGTCCATTTGAGATTCTGGAGAGAGTCGGGCTGGTTGCCTATCGATTTCAGTTACCACAGTGGTACCGAGCCATGCAAGACGTCTTACACATGTCTCAGTTACGCTGATATCATGCAGACCCATCTCACACCATTCATCCAGAGGAGGTTGAGCTGGAGGCAGATGCGTCCTTTGAGGAGCATCTGATTCGTATCGTAGATAGGAGCATGAAGGTTCTCTGAGGCTGGTCAATTCCTCTTGTACGGGTGCTATGGCAGCATGGCCAAGCACATGATAAGACCTTGGAGTGGGAGGGAAATGTACGTTCTCAGTGTCCATAGTTGTTTATGGCTATATCTTCACCACCATTGGAAGGGAAATTCAGGGACAAATTGATATAATGGGGGAAGTTTCTAAGAACCTAGTTCTTAGTTTTGAGGTACGAGATTCTTCTTTTTCTTTTTACTTAATTGTTTTTGAGAAAATATGGAAAATGAGGAAAAATCCTAAATTTTTGAACTACACATCGTGTACTTCTTCCACATGCCTTGTACTTATGGCCTTGTAGGGATGAGTACACGGGGCGTGTATCCATGCCAATGAAAAAGGGTGTAGGAACCGACTACACGCCATGTAATGGTCCTTTCAATGCCATGTAGTCAGCCAGAAGGCCAAAACAGTAAGGCGGTGGAGCAGCCGCCAGCTGCGGGATAGTACACGCCATGTACTCGGAAGTACATGACGTGTATTCATGTTGATAGATGAACAGTGTGGTGGTGCCGCTAGAGGAACAGTTAAATAAAGGATGTACATGTCGTGTACTCAGAAGTACACATCGTGTACTTTGTTTTTTCAGCTTAAAACTGGCAGTAGCCTCCTCAATTGGAATAGGAGGCATTTGAGCCATTTTGGAGCCAAAGGAGGAGGCCGAACATTTGAAGATATGCTGGGTGTTCGTCTAGAATCATTTTTCTCCTCGGATGATCCCGTTGGAACCGCACGGGTAAGGGATTCTATCTTCATGGCTTCTTCTTACCAATCATTCTACTAACAGATGTTATTTGGGTTTGAACAGTTTGTCTTCTTCATCAGATCTACGCCATTATTGGGAGTTTCAGGAACTTACGTTTGTGTATAACACTCGTTGGCATATAAGGTTGGTGGCTTGGTGTTTCTTTTTCCAACTGTCGTGTGTTTTTTGCGTTTTTGGGCCACGAACCCATGTTGGGGTGTTGTGTGGCTGAGGCCGTTGCTATATTTAATTCCTAGAATTGTATAGGTGATTAAATTTTGATAATAAAATTATGTTTGGGATACCTTCT
This sequence comes from Viscum album, assembly GCA_963277665.1. Lineage (NCBI taxonomy): Eukaryota > Viridiplantae > Streptophyta > Magnoliopsida > Santalales > Viscaceae > Viscum > Viscum album. Next base: position 619,144,360 of record OY728160.1, on the reverse strand, counting down.
TGGATCTGGAACCACCCTGGGGGTGTGTTCCACTGTTTAGACGTTTGGACAGGGTACCCGAGGGTATGCCTTTAATGTAGTAATTGTAGAATTGTCTTGGGAGGAGTTTCTTGTTTACATCATTTTGACATTTTGGGCATGGCCCGGTTACCTGTTTAGCCTGAGGGTGCTTTCATGATTAGCCTGTGGGAACTGCACTATTTAGCCCGAGGGCTGTAGTTATTTCAGCCTAAGGGAAACTTCTTCCGTGCCTGTGGGTAGCTGACTCTGTGCCTATGGGTGACACTACCTACGCCTGAGGGAATACTCTGTTATGCCTGAGGGCAGATTGTTGTGTTAGATACACTCTACTTGAGGGTAGGGGTTTACATGTCTGAGGACATTAGCTGGTTATTTAGAATATTCACTGTGGTGGTATTTTGAATTAAATGGATTAAATGGATAATAAAATGGCAATATAACTGGTAATTAGTTACTTTTTAGTACTTCTTACTTTATTGGATTTTACTACTACACGCTATTGTTTCATGCTTACATGCAGTAGGGCACATGCCTTTGGTGGGTGCCTACTGGGAATTTATTTCTCACACCCTATTTGGGTCATGCTTTTTGGCCCAAACAGATTACTTTTCTGCAGGTGTGGATATTGGAAATAGTCCCTATACAGGTACTTGACTATTTCTGAGGATTATGAGGGCGTGGGATCGAGCCTAGGCTCACGATGCTGCTGCAAGCTGTTTTAATTTGTATTGCTATACTCTGCTTTTGTTGTATTGTATTGATGTGTAAAATGTTCTGGCTATTTTCATAGAACATGAGACATGTAGAATCATTATTTATATACTATTGGTTGTATCCAATGTAGTTGTTTACTTCAGTTGGGTATGTTTTAATACTTTCACTGTTTGTTGTATGTTTTGTTTCCATTTCGGTACACTACACTTTGACAAATGAGGGCATAGTTTCCCCACTATCAGACATGGGCCCTCGTTGCTAGTCGGAAGCCTCTGGCATTTGGGGAAATGCGCTTGAGGTCATGTGGTGAACCAGATTCAGGGCACCATTGCGTGGAACTCGGGTCTGGGACGATACAAATATCCCTTTTTGGGTTAATCATTTCATTATATTAATGATGTTGTCTTTTAGTGTTTCCTCTTTTATTGAAATGTAATAGTGGGGTTATGAATTTTATGATAACCTATAATTCAATGAAATAATGTCTCTTTGGATTTATGAGTTTTTTTTGAGTCGAGGTGTTTTTTTTTGTATATCATATTCAATTTGTTTCATTGATTGGTTTGAATTGGATGTATGTTTGTATCTTCTAAATCTTTTTTTTGTGGATGTTTTTTGTTTTAGTAATGTGAGTATCATGGTCTGTTGTGTTCATTGGGTTATAATTTTCATTGGTTTTTTGGTCATTCCGGTCTACAATGTTGGGGTTTGGAGGGTTGTGGTGTTTGGGAACGTTGATGGAATTTTAAAATAATGGGGACTCTAATCCGGCATCCAATGTTGAATTTAATTAGTAATTATTTATGTTCATTGAATTCTTGTTTTCTACTATCCTTGGTTGGGATATTGGTGTACTCTTGATGGTTTGGATTATGGTGATGTTTTGGGGTATTTAGGTACTGACCATCCTAAATTTTCAAGAAGTGGTTATGCTCATTTGTTTGTTTGAGGTAGATGGGAATTTTTTCTACCAATAGGTAGTTAAGTTGCTTTTCAGTTTTAATTAATATATTGAGTGAGCATGTTAACCACATTCATTTATCACTAAATTGAATATGTTGTGGCTTTCTAGGGTAAGAAAGCATTGTGGTAGGGAGAAATATCCCCCTAAATTTTTATATATTTTTTATTTTTTCTTATCGTCTTTGTTTCCTTTTCTCTGTTGAGTTCTGGATGTTATAGATTTATATTTGGCTACTTCTAGATTTTTTATTTTATTACTTTGTTTAGGTGCACAATAAATGGTTAAATGTGAGACCTCATAAGGATGAGCACTTTTTTTATTTAATTTTTAACATTTAATTTTTAGTTACATGAATTATAAATGAGTTTTTCCAAACCATGTGACTTTTATGAGAATCTATGTAAGTATTTGGATGTATTTGGTATTGGTGTCACAACCTAAGAAATGTTAGGAAATCTGATCAGAACGAGTTCAAATAGTTCAATAGTGTCTGATATAACTATGTTTCCTGGTTTGGACATGGTTTCCAAACCATGTGGCCCTGCTTTTCATGTTTCCGGTATAACCAGTAAGGAGGTGCATGATTGGAACACAGTTTGTGAAACTGTGTGGCCTTAAACTGCAAAATGTTAATGTGTCACAAAAATACCAATTTACCATTCTACCATCTTTTATTTTAAACACATAATTCCCCTATATATCTTTTTTGACACTTCCTACATAAAAAGATCACCTCCCTTTATCAATAAGCCTCTCATCATATTCTTATGGCGAGCTAAGGGATTTTTTTTCATGATTTGGGGGTATTAATATTAATGGTAATGTCCTCATTTCTTCTCCATCTTCCTTCTTATTCCATTTTAATTGTGTTCATATTCTTCCTTATTGTTGTGGATCTAGTGTTTATATTTACCTTGGTTTAAAATTTGGGTTTTTTTGTTAGGATTCCTCTTGTATTCTGTTTTGTTCTTGGATCATTTTGAGGTTTTTTCGAGTTGGTGTTTTTGATGAGTTTGTGGTTTGAGGTAGACTTTCATTTTAATACATCCATTAAATTTAAGAATCATTTATTTGATTATTTTCAACCATTTTTAGCTATATTTTAGTGGTGTATGATTTTTAAAATAGTGTTTTACCTGATATAATGTGATTTCCTTCTTGTTATGATTTATATGGTTTTTTTATTATTCTAGGCATGTCAAGTGTTTGATAAATTTAATTGGGGGATTTTATATGTGATTTGTGCCTTTTATGTCACCATTTTGGGCTTTTATGATTATTTTTCTCATAAAGTGGTGTATTGGTCTCCTCAAATTGATTATTAAGATGTTTTGGATTTGTAAATGATGAGTTCGATTCCATAAAAAATTGGGATGTTTTTCAATTGTTGTTTGGACCGTTTGACACATTGAATAAATTTGTTCATATTAAAAATCAAATTGACTAATTATACTCCCTTGGACTTTTTGAATGGGATGGGAGGTCCTTGATATGCATCACGTTTGTGATCAATTTTTTTAAATGAAATTCATTATTTCATTAGATGACATGGTGGTGAATTTTGTGTTTGTTACTTCTGTGTGATGTATTTACATGTGATATTTTTATTGATTGGAATTTTATAGATCAATCCTAATTTGTATATATTGGTGAACATAGAATAGATATATGATTTTCCGTGAATAGTTGTTACACTAGAATAGAATTATGCTCCGGATAATGGTCATAGAATGGACTTTTCTCTGCTTTGGGATTGTGCCCCATTGTTAGGCTAGGTTGTTTAAGACCAATAATGTGGTCAAATAGATGTTATCAGATGAGGAATACGTATGAGATGATAATTTTGTTTAATATGTTATTGATTTTCCATTGATCTCGTAGGTTATCCCGTATTCTTAGAGACTTTGTTGTCTACAGTGGATGTTTTTGATGCCTTAGTTGATCAGATACATATTTTTGATATATTCCATTGCCCTAGTTTTGTAATAATTTCTTATTCTCTCTTGTATGTTGTACACATTGGAGAAAAAGTGATGTTATGGGTTAAAAATGATTTTGAAAAATTACTCTAAAATTTTTTACACATCCCATCACTATTTTCTATTTAAAAATATAATCCTTCTCCACAAATATTCTAATGAATACATCTTGAAAAAGAATATTTTTTTAGAATGAAAAAGGGAAAAGGACCGTGAATTTTTTAATAAACAAATGTGTGAAATCATATGTTTTATATATTTTATTTCAAACATAGAATTGATGAATATTATAATAATGTAAATTCATTGGAAATAGATTTGTTCAGCCATGCGTACAGAGTTTTAATACTCATTCCAATAGCTTCTTTTTATCTTTTATTTCTAGTTCATGTTTTAGAATGGGATCATTCATTGTGGGAATGATTTGGATTCGGTATTAGAGTGTGGCCCTTGGATCACATATAGTATTCGTGGTCATGAGGTTCAATTTGGATTTTGATTTTCATCTTTCTTGTACTTTTATTTTTGTATAAATATTTTATAGTTGTTTAATTTATTATATCAAGATTCATTGTTTATTATTATTGGTTAATTTTATTTATTAGTGGAGAAATCGACAACTTTTGTGTCATTTATGTCCTTGTTTCTTGTTCCCATATCTTGATGATCAAGAATTACTCTTGGGCCATTTCACATGTCAAATCAGGTAATTGATTTGGGGTCGAACTGCGTTGGTTCAGGAAATGTTTTGTTTAACATAAAAATTTACTATCCATAATGCACAATTAGTAACATGTTTGGTCCAAGGTAATGGGTTGTTTTTATCATATGAACTTTTCTAAAAAACACTTTGCTCATGTCATTTTTTGGGTCATGGTTAATTTGGTATAATTATACAACCACTGGTCAATCAAAACAACCACTTATCTCAGGATTACTATTATTTAGTAATCCTAAAGGAAGGTTGTTTTTTATGATTACTCAATTTTAATTCTTGATATTAACCTTGTCTTCTATAATTACATTTCTGTAATGATAATTTATAACTATTCTTATGTTTTTAATTATTATAGTGTAATATTTATTTTTCAAAGATAACAGAAAAGCGTATCCAGAGGCAGGACCTCTGACCATTTATTAATAAAGGAAATGTTTAGTAAACAAGTACCACAATAAAAACACAACCATTACAGACCATCAAAACCAATCCCAACACCATCCACATGTTATAAAGCTTCATCTACAGTCACTAATTCTCTCTCAGAGCTTTCATAATTCTTTAGAACCTTAGCATACATCCTTCTGAGCTTCAACTGCTCTAATGAAATAAATTCATATTTAATTTTCCTAGAGACTGAACCACTTCTTCTTTGGGTAGAGGATTTAGTGGACATTGGCTTTGGAATATAGGACTAATCCTTCAATGATCTTCATTGTAGTGAAGAAGTCGTATCCTATTGATTTACAGACAATACCTTCTTCCCTCCCTAAACAATGTCACTAAATGAGGTCCTAACGATGCCACCATCATTTTCCTTATAACTATCTGAAATATCCCCCCATTTTCCAGGGACCTACATATTTTTATACTTCACTATCTGATTTTTTTGAAGTCAATATCTCATTTCAATCCTAGTGTGCCAATGAGGGTGTCCCACCTCCTCCTGAATTTTACATAAGCCATTTACCATTAATTCATTCACTACATAATCTTTTTGAATCTCAGTCTGCATGCTAGCTTCCTCGCCATCATTATCTAGAACATGAAATGAGTTCCCTAAGGACACCGTGATCAGCACACCGCCATCCTCATCATCCCATCCACAGATCTCTGGATCCCCCACAGGAAGACTAAAACCACAATTCTCTACTGCAACTAGTAGCCTTCTTTTAGCTTCTATCACAGACCCCTGATTCCCTTTACTCATATCCCCACTATAACAACTCTTTATGTGACTAGCCATGGAAACATCTCCATCAAGAACTCCACCCTCCTTCCAGCTAATATCAAGAGGAGTAAGGCCATCTTTCCCTGGAACCTACTACCTCTCCCCTGTAGCCACAAAACTACATTATGCCATATTAGTATCAGCAGCACTCATTAAATCAGCCTCTTGTACACCATCCCACAAGTTCAGGCCCTGTTTATGTCTATTTAACAATACAGATTCCGATTGATTTGGTAGAACCTCTACTGGATTTTCCAGAGTTGATGCAACATCGGGTTCCAAGACAGGTGCATTGTCAAGACTATCATCTATAACATGTATCCTCCACCTATCAACAGTTTTAACAAGCCTCTTGTCTGAACATGATGACCTACAGCTAATGACCCCACTGATACACATATCCTATAAGTGACAAAATCTATTACAGACTGAGTAGTAGTCAATCCACGATTCATAAACCACAACCCGCTTCTATATAAATTCCTCAGCCTCTAAAATATCGATCCATTCCACCAGAGGTATCGAGATACCCACCTCATCACAAAACATAGGGTTTATCGAGTGACTCACCGTGGTTGTATGAATATCAGAACATAGGAAACGACCTACCAGGTTTCCAAACTTATGTATAATTACAGGGTTTTGCAAAGGTAATGGTAGATGACGATGACTTACCCAAATCATAATAGATGTTGGATCACAATTCATATAGAGATCGAATGTCAACCGGAAGAGAAGAAACGGTCAACTGTTTCATTGCCTGGGGGAACTGGACCATGCACGTATTAGGACATACTCTAAGGAAAATCGAATCAACAAATAGAAACTATCCAGAAGGGAGACAACTGTACATTATTGTAGATCCCATTTGGTGAAAACTAACTGATCGAAATCATCAACTGATGGTCTTCAAAAGTTGAATTGAGCCACCATAGTTAGGTCTAGGTAGCTTGTTGCTTAATAGAACTCTGACACCGAGATCAGGAGTTGAGGATTACCAAGGTGAAGATTAGGCACCTTCAGAATTTGTGCCATCACTAAGAACTCCCAAGGATATTTAGGGTTGGAGAAGGGGACAAAGGGGATTCGTGGCCTCAGAGTTGGTAATATCAGGACATCCTCCCTCTTCCCCCCTCCTGGAAGGGAGGGGGAATCCACTTCGAGCATCTGTTAGGGTTTCATCACCATTCGAGCCGAAGCTCTGCCGCTGCCCCTTTTTGTAGATATAAATTGGAATAAATCATGAATCATTTTATAAAACTCATATGGGTTGGTTATTTGATTGGATAAAAGTATCTTTATTCCATGATTCATATTCTTTTATTCTTTTGTTTGAATTTATTTTCAAGTGATGCGATATATTTGGAGTGAATATATTATATAATGTTTAATTCTAATAAAGTTTAAAATATAAAATTAAAGGTAATTTGATTCTTTTAAACTAAAAAATTAAATTAAAAAATAAATGGACATCCATGATTCATTGTATTATAATGTAAAATTTAATTTTTTTAGGTCGTTTTATTGTTAGTTTGTAGGTGGTGTTGATTGGGAACATTACCTTTTAAAACCATTTTTTATTGAATATATAGCTAGTTTATAAAGAATTATTGGTCCACTACATATTGATTTAGAGGGATAGTGATGGTTTAGTTATGGTCAATATTTTAATGAGATGATGTTATTTATTATATCCATGGTTATTTTATATGAATTTTTTAACATATAGTTAGAAGTTTCCATATACCTTCTGTTGTTCAGTGAGAACCTACAGGTACTTTAGTTATGGTGTTCTACAATTCATTCCTAAGTTGTATTTTCCATTACTACATGGAAGGTATGTTGTCAAATATTCTATCATAAAAGGGTGATGTTTAGGTGTTTTTTAGGTGAAATATTATTCAAAAAATGGGTATTTCATAGCTAAAACTTATATGGGAGGGTTATCAAAGTATTGGTACGGTAATTCATAATTAGATTTGTTAGTTACTTTTTCATAGTGGTGGGGTTATCAAAAAGTTGGATTGTAGTGGTTTTAGTTTTAGATATTTCAATCCATAGGTGTAAGGTTATTCTTATTAGAAAAAAATCATGTTAAAATTAAACTATTAAAGTATTTTAAAAATAATATCTTGTTATTTATAGATAATTAATGATGATCTCATCAAAACATGGATTATGAGTTTTGGTATGTGTTAAAAATGAAATTTTTAAATTTAACATATTGAATTACATGAATAATGATATATGTGTGAGGATAAAATTTTAATATGAATCATTATTTTTGTAAATAAGATTCATATATATAAAATGAATAAGAAGCATTATTATGTTAATAAGTTTCCCCTATTGTTTTATATTCATGACAGACTACTTGAGATGCCTCAGTAGAATAAAAATAAATTCTAACTCATAAAAATCTAGTGTTAATGTCAGACGAATTAGGGGATAAATTATATAATTGTGATATTATTACATTAATATTATTTTAATTTTATATAAATATGTGAAATGTTTGATTGGCCATCATATATGCTGATTACTTGATTCTGATAATCTATGATCTGGTTATTCTTCAACTTATGTGCTTCTATTTGTTGAAATTCACTAATGGGAATCTATATCAGGAATATTTATCACTATGTAGTGATGGTCTTCACTGTATTTAAAATGTGAATATATTTTGATGATTTATAGCATCTAGTATGTGATATATTAAGGTGAAATATATGGGATCCTAGATGTGGCTATGTTTTAATGAGAAACAAAGGATACATGATGTGATATGTATGAGGAGATGCAAGGGTTGTATGATATGCTTATTTTGTGATGATATTTATGGGATATAGTGTGTTATATTTTTTAATGAGAAAAATATGATGCATTATGTGATTATGTTGTGATTAAATGCATGGGGTATATGAAGTGAATTTTATTCATCATCTCTATGGGATTCAGTGTTTGATAGAGGAAATTATAACCCTTGATATTGGTAATATATCAATTCATATTTGATGCTAAATTAAATATAATATTTTTTATATAATTTCATTAATATTTTCCCCGACATATATCTCTTGAGATATTGATTTCATAGAGGGGTTGTTTAGCATTGAGATATGATCATTCTGAGTACTCTAATTTCCTCACTGATTACAAATATTTAATTTATTTAGGGTATAACATGGGGTAATGATGATTATTCTAATAAAGATCTAATAGTGTATAATATGAGGTTGTCATAGTTTTCTATGGTTTAATTTTTATGTATCATATAATTTTATTCATTATTATGAATTGTTAACTCTTATGTATGTATGTATGTATATGGAGTACATGAGTGAACTGTATATATGTTTTTCCTCAAAATAAAGAGTGAAATATCTACCATAAATTAGATAACTTTCATCAGTACTTGTTGTCAACCCCAGGCCTATTGGAGGAGGGATTTAGGTGATACCCTGACATCCTCTTCTAACCAATAAGGGGTCTCAATATGGGTTTTTCAAAAACTTCTATTGTAACAAAATTTATATTGAGTTATCCATGAATCCGTTGAAACAAAATATATCAATGAATATTTATATGAATATTAATTTAATTAACGATAATGTTTCAATTGGAATTATTATTCCATGTTATACATACAAATGGATTAAATTCATGATATTTTTACAAATTCCATAACAAGGGTAATATTCGAATGTATAAAGTTGAATATTAAAATATATAATTTCACTCCAATTATTGTAATTTATTGAATTCCCCCAAATACATTTTTTTCTTTTATAAAATGGAATTATTGGTATAAAACACATGTCAACCCATGTTATAAAATTTAAGATTAAATTTTATTTTTACTAGGTGAGATAGGTGTGTGTATTTTAGGAGAGGATATCAATGTCAAATGCCACATATTTCCATTCAAAAGATAAAAACATATTGAAAAAAATATTAATGGGGGTTATAAGGACCCATGCGAAATTTATTTTTTTTGTATTTTTAAATTAATTTAATAAGAATCTATTTTTTTGTAATTTTTTATTTAGTTTGGTCTGAACTATTTTGATTGAGGTTACCTATATGATCGTTAAAAGGAAATGTTAAGGATTATTATAGTTACCCAATTAATAGGTAATATCAATGTGTAAGAATAAATAATAATGGAAAATTTAATGACATGACCTTCAAAAAATTTAACAGTATTATTATAGATATATTGTGATGTGAAACCTCTAACAAATGATAGATAATACATTTAAAATAATTTGTATGTTTGTATATAATATGTCCCCATGACTGATAAGTTGATTCTAAGAAAATAATTCAAAACATGAAAAATATGTTTTAATTGATGTATCATAGCTAATTAGAAATCCATAAGACCATATAGATTGATAATTAAAAAATAATAAGAGCTACACTGGGATATGTAATATCATTCTAAAAATACATAATACTGGATTGAGGATATGAATGATTTACAAGGAAGAAAAAATATTTATGAAAGGTCATGTTAAATATTACAATATTCTTTTCCTGGAACAAAATATCTTAAATAAGATATTTTAAAGTAGCATATTGCATTCATAAGAAGCATAATTGTATCCCAAAAACTCCAAGGAATACATTCATTTCTACAAAATGATGATTTCATAATTATTATGAATTATATTTTTTAGAAAATATTTAATTTTTAAAACATCAACTCATAAAAAATCATGACTGTGTTATATAATAAATTGATGAATATGTGGTCTATTTGTGCAATGAGATTTTTGACATTATGTGTCATAGAGCTATGATTTTGTTCCTACACACATGGTACTTATAGAATTTGTATTTTTTGGATATTAATTGGTTAATTATAATAGAAAATGAAGAATCTTATATCATTTGGTAGGAACCCATGTGAGCATTTGAGAACTATGTATAGATGATCCTGGGATAAAAACACAAGTGATTTGTTAAAAAAATAAAAAATGATCATATTTTAATTTTTTATGTTTTTACATAGAATTTAAACATTTCCAAATTTTGGAATAATTTTTTAACGCGGAATGATTATAATGAGTATGAAGTAAAGATGAAATTATGCCTGCTAATAATTGAGAAGTATTATATTAATCTTTTTTATAAATTGATATAATGAAACAAAATGATAATTTATTATTATATATTTTTTACTTATGTATATTCATAACATCATTCTCTTTAGGAATAAGAATATTAAATTTTTTGAAAACATTTTGATGGATTATTGATGATATATTATTGATGTTGAATTATTCAAGTGTTTTTTGGATCATATTATTATCAGTTTGAGATATTTTTATATTTCTATGGATTTAGTTTAATATTTATTTGGATAATTTAATGATAATTTTTTTTCTTCGACTAGAATAAATCCCAAAAATAATAGATCCATAACCCATAAGGATAAAATTGATAAAATATTATGTACAATAGGTTATTTTATTAAATTATTTATATGAATATTCCAGAGTTATTAATTTAGTTTTTATTAATCCTAACCCATCATAGTGGCTGAATCATAAATGAAATTTAAAATGGAATCACAAATTCATCCCATCCGATCTTAATTTATTTTCTACAATCTCTCAAGATCATCATCATCGAAATACGATATTTTATAATAATATTTATAATTGAATTTTTTTATTAATATCATCAAAAATATATATATTGTTAAATAATATTCTAATAACAAGGTTCGGTGAATCATTGGAAATTTATTATTACTCAATTAAATAATAATTTTATTGATGTGTTATAGTGTTGGAAAATTTTTTTTTTAGTATAGTGATTCAATAAAAATAATTTGATGAATATAGATTTAAAATATCATTCTTAGTAAATTCAAAAACAATACATTTTAAAAACATTTTCATTATTAACTAGTTTGAAATCATTCATGAAAAATTAACAAACTCTTCTTTAAATTCATACATTGTAATAAAATATAATAATAGAAAAATAATTAACAAAAAAAAGTAGGCCTCCCTACCTGGAAGTTATAACTAGTTCTAAAATACAGGTAGATAACATCAAAATGGATATAGTTATAACTTCATTTGTTAATTGAATATATTATTTGTGTTTCATTTCTATTTTTCATGCCTCACATAAAATGGATATAAAGAATATTTTTGTATATAAAGTTCTATTGAATGTATACATGAAAATTAAAATATTCATCTAACTAGAATGCATCATCATAGATACATAAAAATAACTACAAAACAAACTCAGTTAATACTTCTTAAAATATGTCATTTTGGGACAACATATTTAAATGTTTAACTAAAATAAATTTTAAATGAGATTACACGATTTTCCTGAAAAATATATTTGAACATGAATAATTAAGAATAATTCAAATACCTATTCATATAAAATAATATATCATCAATCATATTAAATATATAATAATAAATTATCTTGATAATAAATAAGAATTTTTTCTTTATGTAATATATGAGGAATAAATTGTTATTTGTTTATAAATTATATATATTACATAAATGATAATATGTATTTTAAAATGAACTCTAAAATAATAGAATAAGTGATATTTACAATTTTTGAAAATTATAATATATATGATCAATTTCATAAATGCACGGAATTTTATATTAACATTCTATTATGAAAATTTTGTTACATATGATAAAAAATCTATTTCAACTATATACATAAGATTCAATAAATTAAACATATATAGAAACATAAATTTTCTACAACGAAAAATACATATTATTACTTTCTTAATATATGATATTCTATACATGGAAACCATGTAAATTATTAAAAAGGAAAAAATTTATATTAATTTAAATCCAGATAATAATTAAAAAATAATTTAATAAATAAACCCAAACTATCAATAGTAAAAAAATAATATAACTTAATTATCTAGTCATAGGATATTATAATTTCTTATAGGAGTAAAATGAAATTATCCAATATAATTTATATACGGAAATTACATAACAAAACAATAATCTTTCCATAAAAAAGATACTCATATAATTTAAAATGACCCCTTTCATTATATGTTTTAAAATTTATTCTAATTGTTTATATTTGGAATAAGATAAATTGTAATTTTTTATTTTTTATTTTGAATAAAATTATAATAGATTAAAAATCATGATTATTTTTTTGGATATCGTTTTAGGACCATGATCTATTTTAGGTACTAGTTAAAATCATGATGGATTAATGTTTATGTTTGCAATATTGAAAAAGTTTTTTACATACCACATAGTTAATGGATGGTTATTGTAAACCATGTGATAAATCCATTTTGGATAGTTTAAAAAAAAAATTGGATATTTTTTTCAAATTTATACCGAAATAGATTAAATACATCAATTTAAGTATTATTGGCATCTCAATTGGAAGTAAAACATTTGAAAAATTGTGAATAAAAAACATTCAGTGGGGTATAAGATGGAAAATTCAAACTATATAATTGGTGTATGGTTTGGATAACAATTAAAGTATACTATGTGATGTATGATATAATAACTGTATTATTCGTTCAGTTGGAATTTTATTTAAAAAATCTAGAGGTAAATGATTTAATACACATAATTTCTCAAAAATAAAAAAATTAATATTTTCTAAATAGGATTTTTCGACACAAACCCTCTCATTCTACTTACTACAAGTTCTCATATATCCCCCATAAATTTAATTTTAATTTTATTTACCAAGGTATTGGGGTTTTTTGGATGATATTTTAGGTAAGGTTATCATATCCCTTCCTCTATCCTTCCACTTTAATCATCAAATCTGATTTTGGCTAACACGACATAGGATTTTATCGATGATTCCACTGGAGTATTTTGTATTCAACAAGATATTTTGGGTATTTTTCAAACATTATTATATGATTTCTCATGATATTAATAATATATTATTCTTATAGATTTATTGGGTTTTTTCATCCATATAAATTTATTGGCACTATTTTAAAAATTGCGATAAATTAGCCATCAAATGAGACACTTTAATTGGCACTTTTGTGTGGCCATGGATTGGCAGCGTGTGATATTTGGTTCGTACCCTGCATCCCCTAGAATATGACAATTATTCTGCTCAGAAACATTATAGGTGATTATATGTTGTTAAATTAATTTTTTAATTAATTATAATTTTATTTAATTATTTTGATAAAAATAATATAATGATATAAGGACTCATATTTATGTGTAACAATCAATTGGCCATGTATGAGGATGTGTGAGAGTAAATTATCTATGATTAAATAAGTTACTCCATATAAGTTATGTGTTCCCTTCAGAATATTCCAATATATTTTAATGTTGATATACAGAATGTGATGTGTTGTCCACACTGAAATGGGTGATTGACCATAAATATAAAATAACTTATTTTATTTTAAATCTTATATAATGAAAAATGTGTCAATTGAAAGCATGAGCATTGGAAAAATGATGTCATTCCACATCTTCCGATAGTATATGGCAAGACAATGAATTTATTATATACAATATAAATACATTGAGAAGTATAACCAAAATGTAATAAAATACATAGTGGGATTAGATATTGGTTCCCTTAGCCCTTGGGTTTAGATTTGTGATAGACAATGACTAGAAAACCATTAATGTATCCTGAATTATAAATTATATTCAATATAGGAATTAAGATTCAATAGTTTCTTAGGATATTTTTTTGATAGTTGTGAATATATTTTTCTACCTCTAGTACATGAGTAAGGGGTAGTTAAAAATTGGTTTTTTATGGGAGGTAGTGTTAGTGAACCACCCTATACAGACCACTTGAAATGATTTAGTCATTATTCCATATCTACATTGTGATACTATAATGGATTTTCATAAGAGTTTAAAGATGTATTGACATGATTTTAGTAATTATAAGGGTTACTAAACCCATAATGTGATCGATATTAGAATGTATGATGACGATGAAATAGGGGGAATCATTTAGGATTTCTAGATAAAAAGATATCCTATAGAGGTTTGGTGGGTTCCCCAACCAAATGATGACCCTATAAAGGTATGTGTATAGGAGTGGGCATTTTATGTTATTGGTATCACCACAGAATAATAATTCCTTGGTGTGTGCATAGTATGATTTTAATCAGTGGTATTTTTTATGCACTTGAGCGGTTGACAATGGTTATGTGGGATGATTTTGGATGGATGACGGACCTAGTGATTATATTTATAAAATATTATATTTCATCACGGTGAATGATAGACCATAAAATTTAAATAAGATACTCTTAGGTTTTTTTGGATCTAGTCATTACACATAATTACATATTATGTAACTTATTTTTTAAGGGTCCTATTACTACACGAGATGACACATGAGAAACACAATGTTTATTATTATTCATGATGATGTTATAAAATAGGCCGATGTTTTCAAGGATCTAGTAGTTTCACTAGAAGATATATTTAATTTGAAGGATGGGTTGTATATTATTTATAAAGAATTTTTTTATAATATTACAAGGATAAAAACAATATATTTATTCATCCTTGTGAAATATGATAATCATATGATTACGATAAATTAGTTTTTCAACATAATTATATATCAGATTATTATATTTCATTATATATACTCATAAATCCTAATGATACATAAGATACCATGGATTTAGAGGATGTGGGATTTTAACTTGATATTTCATGTGATTATATGGATTTATCTAAATACATTATGTTTAAACCATTATATATTTAAAGGTGATAAATTATATTAAAGGGCTGGATGCACTAGACCATGATGAGATGTGTATATGAAATGCTATGTGTTGGAATCTCTACACAATGTGAGATAATATATATATATATATGTGTGTGTGTGTGTGTGTGTGTGTGAAGATGTTGTTGGTGGGTATTTACCAAACCCATGGAATAAAATCACATTTCATAAAAGAATTATGTAACTATCCAAAATAGATTTTTATGATCATGGGTATCATATTAGAACCCAATGATCAAAGGTGTCAGTTAATTATATTTCCCATCTATTAATTACATTTATCTTACATAGTTAATTTAATAAATTATTAATTATGTTTGATATATAGTTAATGGTTCCCTATTGAGTTATACTGAACCCATGATTGGGTAATCATTGAACTTGTGTGCCTGAATACACATTACTGTTCAGAAGTGTGGGTATAGTATAGGAATAGTGTTTTAACATCAAATGAGATATATTGGATATAATCTATTTATTTTTTTGAGGTGAGGGTAAAGGATAGTGGTTTTTCTACATTAATATTTCTGTACCTTTTAATTCATTATATGAGGTAAAACAAGGTTATTTCATTATGTATGGTTAAATGATACAATAATTATATGTATATAGACTTGTTTTTTTATTATTAAAACAATAATTATTTATTTTATATCAGATTTAGTTATTTATCATAATTTGAATAAAATAATAAGAGGGCATATTCCACCCATAGTAACATCACATAAATTTTATATTATTTTGAATCCTCTAGAATATTATATGGAAAACCTGATATCAAATGATATCTTGGGATGGTTACTGGAGTGTTGAGAAATAGATAGAGTCACAATGTGTTAATAGAGTAATTTTTTGGGCTACTATTGGGGGAAACTACACAAATATGATAGGAATATATTGTAGCTTCTGATGGACCATGGAATAGGGAATTGTAATAGCTGAAAAAATGAATTAGAATGGGAAATTCAGAAAGACCACATTCCTTTGTAGAAATTTCTAAGGTAGAAAATAATGTAAAAAATATCATTGGAATAAAAAAATCATGGGGGAAGATTTTCCCTCAACCAAACACCCTATAAACAAAACTAAATAAAGATATAAATTGTGATCCATGATAAAAAAAACTATCATAGATCAAATTTAATTACTAAATTATTTTCAGTGTTATTGTAAGAATGTTTTACAAATTAGAAATCTATAATTCCATGATAAATTAAACTCAAGATAAAATGATTTATGGATCCAAAGTGGAAGAACATTATATTCCAAAACCTGATAGTCCCATCAAAATACAACTCCCGACATCTATGACCATAACATCATGAAAATACAAAAGTAAAATATAAATATTAAAAGATAATGTATATCATGGTACATCATATGAAAAATGAGAATGATGTGTATAAAAGTGGTCAATAAAAACACTCAATGTCAATCCCTACTATCATCCCCTAATTAAAATATATTTATACAAAAGATATATCTCAATTTATTTTTTTAAAAATATAATATGAATCATGAAATTCCAAAAATATTATATAAATATATATATACATCCCTGTGGTTAAAAGACTATGCTCACTAAAAACACACCAATGTAATTAAACAACGGTCACATGAAAAATACCTTCCAATGATCATATAGACTAAAGGCTACTCAATAATTCTCTATATCACTATGGAATCCATATCCTAAGTCCACTGTTATCATTGGGTTGAATAATCTAGTCTTTCGTATGATTATTTATGTTTCCATGTGTAGAAAAAATTTCTCTATCTATATTTATACGAACACATAGCCAAAAAAAGCATACCAAATTATCACATATAAATGGTATATTTTGAAGACCACATTCATTTATTAATTTAATCTAATTCCTTCTGTCCACTACCAATAATTCCAAATATGATGACTAATATCGAAAATCAGATATAAAAAGATGTTTATTCATGGGTTCTCAAACTAAAACCATGAGAAACTTATTTTTAAAAATATATAATCACATTCTATAAAAATTTTTATTATAAGAGATGAATAAATCCTTTTATGATTTTTTCAAAAGAAATTATATCGTAATATCATTACATTAAGATGCCTAATATTTTTCATAAATGAATCATAAAGATGATTTATAGATAAACGATCAAAATTATACTTCTATTTAATAAGGTTTTATCTTAGGTTACTCTATAAAAATAAAAGGTTAATCAACCAGATAGATGATGAATGAGGCTCAGACCATTAATTTCTTGGATTCAACACACTTCAGTAAACATAAATAGATGAACAAAATAATTATGACCCATTAAATATGATATAGAAGTGATATTACATGATTTCCTAGTTTATAAGAGAATTAATGATGAATTTTAATGTAGTTTTAGGTCATAAATAATGTTTTGAATTTAATTAATATCATCATATGATTAGTCCACATAGTTTGGAAAACTATTTCAAGTCTATCAAAATCAGATCCATAGAGAATTTTTTTCTAAACTGTATAATTATGATAGAATTTTTCATTACCATGAACCATCCTTGATGTCACCTAGAATTAATTTCCGTCAACTTCATTATTAACATATTTATTCTTAAAGTTTACACAAACCATTCTCAATCTTATAACATTTTTAAACCACTCAAAAACACATTAAAAGATAGAAAAACTTTTTAATACCTAACCAAACCACTGTATAACATAAAACACATAATTAAAATAGGGAAATACCTCAAACATTGGGTACTTTATATTCCCCATCATGAGACATTATATTCTCAAAAAACTAGTGGTTAATAATGTTCTGAAATAATTTAGCTCATTTCTCTACCATAAACATCCCGTTCTCCTAACATTTATCAACAATCAGGCCATTCATCAATAATAATCATTACGAGGAGATAAAAATTAATCACTACCAATTTTCTTATCTATTAAAAATATAAATCATGGAATGATTAATTGAACCATATAATTTTAGAGTATCATGGTCCAACAAAATTACATAGCTTTGTTCCAATGTGATCAATAATAGTTGAAATATTGGGGAAAAATATCAACCTCTCTGAATCTCATCAACACTGATAACTAATATGCAATGTTTCCTATACAATTAATTTTTTTTACACTGAATAATGCCTATTTTACCTACACTTTTGAATGTTTCTGACAATATCTAGGGGATACCTTCAAGAAAATTTGGCCCCCAATTTCATAAGATTAGGGTAAAATATAATGAAATTTCATATGGTTTTGTTTACCCATTAGGATACATTAACCTATATCCTAATAATTTAAATTTCAGAAGTAGTTTCAAGGAAATTATGATTTATTATCAATGATGTTTACTCGGTATCTAACAAATAATGTGTAGGTCCATATAGAAGAATATAAAATTCCTTAAAGTTGTCCATTTATATTTTTAATTAATAACTATTATTATATGATAACCCAAAGATAAGAAAATAGTCCTCCCATGAATGCTAATGTTCTATAACACAACAATGAGTCTTATTTTCCAATATCTAAATAATATATTCTAACTCTCCATCCAACGGTGGATGATATAACTTGTTGACGGCCCAGTGAGGTCCAAGCTCTAGTTGCAAGAATAAAACATATTAAAGTGATCAAAAGATTTCGATAAGAGAAAATCAATATTCAATCTAAATGAAATTTTACTACATCCATAATGTATATAATATACAAGTCAATATCTATAATAGAATAATGAATTGGAATGAAATATACATACATGGAATGTATCTCCATGATCCCCCAAATAGAATCATCCTCCACATGTGTCTATAGATGAATAGTGACAAACTCCATTGAAATTTCTTCATATTTATCAATAGGTATATTTATAGATATTAACATGTCTTTTGGTCCTTGGTATTTCTCCATAGATAGTTTTAATATGATTCCTTTTATAAACTAATCACGCTATTTATTCTATTCTACCTAAATAAAAAACGGCTCTTTTTTTCGCTATGCAATTTTGAAATTCTCTGGTGAACCACCACATTTGAATTGTGATAATAAAAAAGATTGTTTTCAATAATTCTGGATTATTGGAGATTCAATTATTAATGAACAACATAGAAATTTTATCTACTATCCGAATATCAATTTTCTACCGCTGATATGTTCTATTCATATATAATGGTTCTTTTAGCGTGATTATTGACCCTCTATGTCATGAACCATGTTGTTCCGCCATCAATAGATGCCTGACCAAGATTACAGGAAGGCACATAGGGCGTTCCTGATCCCCACGGGCTGGCACAATTTCCCAGGTATCAGAATAAAACATGGGAATGATTCACCCGAGTAGATAAACTTGAAATAAAACCACAAGATGAATAAATTACAAAATAAAATCAAACATCCAAATATTCCCTTAAATTATGGTAAAAAGTTAATGATTACAACTTGAACCAAAACCCGAAGGGGAATAACAAAAATGGAAAAACTAAAAACAATAAATCAAACCACCAAGCAACATGAGGTGCAACAACCTCATTCCACAATCACCAAACCAACACAAAGGTTCCACTAATAACTCGAACCACCAAGGCTCTGCCAGATGCCTCAACTAAGATAAAAATGAAACAAGATTTGCAAACACCCAAAGGAGTATATAGGGTGTGACCTAAAATCACAATATTATGCCACCATGAAAAGGATCCAAACATAATTATTAAATGAAAAATAAATTTTCAATTTAATTGGAGAATAATTAATTTCTTATTAAACAATTTCAAGGAAAACTGTCTTATGGACAACTACATGAATGAAATACAACATAAATTAAAACAGACGCACTTTAATGGTTACCCCAACATCACACTGTGTGCCAACGGTGAGTGCAAAGAAAAATAGGAGCACAATACATGGGAGAGTCTCTAAAGATACTAGAGATAAGTGGGACCCAATAACATCAAGTCTCATTGATGAATGTTATATAATTCCACCAACAAACGTTCTTGTACACGATCCACTAGTAGGGTAAGACATACCTAACTTAGTGGTCTCCCAACATCATCATAGAAGTTAAATTATTGTTGTAGTCATCAAATAACACTATGTAAACCAGGACGATGCCACTTCTGTAGAACTGTTACACTAGTCCCAGTCCTCCCACTTTGTACCCAAGATTTTCATGTGTGCTGAAGTAGTTAAGATTTCATATCACATTTCATAAAAATACACCCAATCCAAACAAGGAACTACACATTCCGAAACAACCATTTTCACACAAAAGAACCATTTGAAATAATATGAACTATAAATCATTTTACAAATACATTTCACACAATTGAAACAATTTAATAAACTATTTAAAATGTTTATAAAACATGAGAAAATAAGTGGAACATGGATTTACACACACATAAGTAACTATTTATAAATCCAAAACACATTCCAACTTTGAATGCACTCAAATACATTTTTAATGTATGACCTTCACCACCCAAATATTTTGATGAAAAAAACATAGACAACATGTAAGATTCCTTTTAACAATCAAAAAAAATTTAGTAAACCAAAAATAAAAAAATAGGAATTTTTTTAACTAAGAAACTTCTGTCACCAACTAACCCACACAATACCATCATTCACGACAAAATTCACATGACACCATCTAAAAAATATAATTCTTACAAACTGCACATGTTTATAAGCTAATAGTGCTATTGAAAAATTGTTAACTACCAGATATGGGTTTTCAGTAGAAAACACACAAATTATATAAACATGATACCAAATCATTCAAATGAAAATCAAACATCGGAGAAGATATGATTCATGAAACACATATTAATTAAATATTATGCAAAAAATCAATCTTGAAAATTAATTAATCAAAAAATAATTAAGCATGGAACTACCTACATGCACATAAAATAATTTTCAAACATGGTTCATAATGACCATAACACATAAATCGCACCACAAAAAAACATTTATAACTTAATTAAATAATTAAACAAAAAAATTCACAATTGGACCCTAAAAAACTTGAATACTCAACCAAGAAATTCTACCCAATGTGAGAAATACTCAAATACTGTGAAAAGAACTTATGGTGGTGGAGTAGGATGTCGGTCGAGCGATATGGGGAGGTGCTAGAGGCATTCCACACTAAAAAAGGTCCCACTAAGATATGGAAGCAGTGCTCTGCTGTGCAAAGTGGAAAAAGGCTTGTCAGATTACTATGTTATGCCGTTGTGCAGTGTGAGGCGTCTGAGGAGGGTGCGGTGTGCCAGTTCCAGGATTCCCCGTCAGATTCATTTTTCGGAGAGGTGATGCTAGCCATAATATCATCCGGATAGGGTGAAGGGAGTGGGGGACTTGCATGAGAGGTTGGGGTGGTGAGAGAGGGCAAAACAAGGTGTTGGAGATGCTCGTTAGAAGAAAATCACCAGAAGGAGAGTGGATGAAGTGGGAGGTAGTGGTGCAATGAGAAAGGGAGCGACACAAGGAATGTGGAAATGGAGGTTGGTGTGAGGCGGATTACTGGGTGGCACAAATCACCAGGGGAGTTGTGGAAAGATGGTCGGATGTCCACTAGGGAGGACTGAGGGAGGGTGCTGGTCATGAAGCCAAGGGGATGTGACTCGGCATGCTGCTGATAGGGTTTTGGGGGGAGGTACACCATGATGCCAAAGTGGGGGGGGGGGAATATGGAGGCTGGAAATGAAAAACAATGAAATGAAAAGTTAGTGGAAAAAAATTAAAATTAAAAATGAAATATAACCTAAAAAAACATAAATGAACCTCTACATTATCATAAATAAAATAATAATCCAAATTGTATTTTGATGCTTTTATAATAATAATATTAATTTAATATTGAAAACCAATTTATAATATTAAAATAAATAATAATAATAACAATAACCTAACTAAAATATTATCTGCATAATTAAAATGTTAAAAAACATAATAATAATAATAATAATAATAATACTAATAATAATAATCTTAATATTATCACTTTAATTATTATTTGTATTAAAATAACTCTTAAATTTATTTATTTTACTCATTTTATTTTTGCACTAACTTTTAGGTTTAACCAGTTAATTTATTGACTAACTGTTTGTCGGGTAGGCCGCATGGCGTTGTGGAAAATCCACACAACTTCGATCGTGTCGTATGCGTTATTTAGACAGTAGGAAGCCAAGAACACCCATTTATCAGTAAAATCACAAAATATTTATTCAGTCTCAGCCCGGAATTCGACAAAACAAAATTAACAACAGATAAAATTATAAAAAGAAGTTACTATGGATGTCTGGGTGAGACAATTATCCCCACCATGAGACATTCTACAACCAGAAAGTCCCCAATGACATGGTCAAAACATGATTCGAAAAAAGACTATGAAGACACTTTAAACAAAACCTCAGGCACCTAAGGAACAGGCATTCAAAACACTCAAGACATGAAATGTCAATGATCTAAAAAAAAATCACTAAGAAAAATAACCAACAACATAGAATTCACCTTCATATACATCTACAATGTGAAACACCCCGACCCATAACTTAGGGATCACTAGAGCTGCTCTAGATCTCCACGATCACTTGCCCAATGACCCACTACTCAAGCTAACCAATTAACAGGGTCCAGGATGGGTGTAATAGAAGTAAGGGGTTTTCCCACCAAGTGCACTTTGAAAGATGTGTTTTTACACAAGTTACACCAATGGTGGCCTCCCCACCATGTTAGGATTCTTGTTCATCATTGGTTCTCCAAATAAAAATGACTCATAAACCCAGAAAAGTCTTCAACACTGGCATGACCCACCATGTTTCATAAGTTATACTAAACCAACAAAGGAGGATAAGGTGGTGTGACCCGCACTGGGTCTCCCATGATTTTATTATTTTCCTAACATCACGACACCCATGCAGAAATTCCTAGTTTACTTAGAGTGATATGAATATAAATCATCATCCAGAACTCACCATCACAAGACAACCTTCATGGATGCTTATTACAATGGACAACACTCCACCACATGAGATGGTTTTGATAGAAGAAATCCATAACCTAATAGAAAACTAGAAATGTGTGCATCAGTTATACAAGACATGGGAATATCTGAATCGAGTAAAATTTTGATCCATTACTGATCACAATAATGTTCAAAGGGCATGCACACAGCTTTACAAGAATACAAATTCTCTGAACCTATTTACTGTCTAAGAAGAACACTCATGAATCTAGACTTCAACGAGGAGACAAAGACTTCATGCACCTAAAAAAATGAGGCCTTCAAAGATAGTACCTCAATAGAAAAGTTTATGTCATCCCCATCCCGTCACTGTAGAATTATGTCAGACCAAACCCATCCCAAGTCCAATGTGTTTTTGACAGCGTGTAAGCTTCACCCAGAGACATATGGGTGGGGCCCTGATGTCTGAAGCATCTACCACCTGACAATCATATGCTTACAACTTATGACTGGAATTTCCTCCACTACAAAAAAAACCTTCATATATATCCTCTTGTCTGAAGTGTACACATCGTCAACATACCAACTGAGAGCTGCGGATAATGACTTAGTGTGCCTATTTTACCACATTGGAGACATGTGATTAATCGGTGGGTCAAATGTTTGATGGAAACTGATGGAAGGAAAAATCAAAGAACAAGTCCTTTTGGTTCACACTCCACATTAGATGAGGAACCTACACTTTCCACAATATGAACAAGACCAATGACTATTATGAGCATTAAATGTATTGTTCCACACAACCTCTAGGGAACACGAAACTAGCTCATCAGAAATGTCAACGCACCTCCTTATCCACCTATTGACTGGTTGAGAACCAATGAGATCCACCACTTTCCCTCACCATCACTTCCTTTGGTACGACCACGGAATGAGGCTAGTCTTGAGGATCACTATGGAAATCCCCATTTGCAATGAAAATGGAATTTTCCCCATTCACGGGACTAGTCCTACTCCACCAACGTACACGAGACAACATAAACCTATGTATCATTTGGAGTTCATCAAACACTAGAGAAAATCCAAAAATTCCCAATGAATTAAACAATATTCAAATGATATCAACATCTAAAAAAACCATCACAACTTTGAAGAACCCAACTCAATCACTCTGCTGAGGGTCTCAGATGAGCTACGAACTGAGAGATACCTACTACAAACCCATGGGACCTTTATAGGGGGTATATCCCAAAAAAGAAACAAAAATGAACCATCCAAAAATCCAAACACATCACAAAATAAAGATCACCATACTATAAAAAAATCCAGCAAATCTAATTTAAATCATCAAAACATCCTTAAAGAAAAAACACAATTGGAAAACCAAGCACTGCACAAAAAAACCTAAAAGAACTTTTTTAGAAGTTGTCTTCACCTTGAACTCAATGTAATTTTCCAATTCCAAAACCATTTAAGCACAAAACACATTTTATAGAAAGACCCACATTCGATGAAATAAGAAGAATCCTTAACAAATCAATCAATAACCACTAATTTTCAATGATGCCTTGTAAAAATAAATTTTCCTGCCACTTAGGAACCCATCCACATGATTCATTAGTGTCCCATTAGTCACATCTACATGCACATGAAAGCACACATAGGAATACCACTATAAAAAACTGTGATATTTCTTTTTCAAAAATTAATCATTCATAATATCCGAAAATACCTTTTTAAAAACCCATTGTAATGATTCAAGGAAAATTTTCAATGTGCTCCCCATTTCCAAAATAACCAACTTAAATTTCAAATAACCCTAGACTTTCTTCTAGAAGGTCATCTTTGACAAATCAAATGCCAAACACCACAAAAAACATCCATGAGAAACATACCCCAAATATAATTCCAAACACACACCAAACTAAAATAAGTGTGACCGAACGTATGATTTCATTTAGAAAAACACTTTCACGGAAACCAAATACTAAATCAATACATCATGAACACTAAATAACATGGACGGATAACTAGTGGTGGGGCAAAAAATGGCTACATGGTTTAGTAGACCATGCCCTAGGAATGTGCCAACCACTAGGACTATCAAACCATACTCTCAGATATCACATGGGTCGCTATTCTATGTGAGACCTCACACAGTACCATTTTACTCCAACTATAATCCTATATCCACACATACCAAAGCCAAAATCATGAATCCCAAACTACACTTATTTACTTGATGATCAGAATGAGTAAAAGTTCACGACGCTCTTTTCGCACCATCCCTTGAGTACCGAAAATCCTATATATCATCTACCTGACATCCCAAATAACAAGAACAATCAAGCACTTTGATACAATTTTTTCATGAACGAAGCCATTCATCCATCAATCGACACCCAACCTGGTCTGGGGCATGGCCCGAAGGGTGTTCCCAATCCCCACGGACTGGAAAAAGTTCTTGATTATCAAAATAAAACATGGGAATGATTTACCCGAAAAGATGAACATGAAACAACTAAAAAGATGAATAAATTAAAAAATAATATCAAACCACCTATCATTCAATTAGACTAGGGTAAACAATTAAAGATTTCATGTTGAACCAAAAACCCAATGTGAATGAAAATAAAGAAAAAACTAAAAACACTAACTCAATCCCCCAAGAAACATGAGGTGCATCAAACTGAAGCCAATTTCACCAAACTAACATGAGGGTTCCACTTACAAAACGAACCACCCATGGTATGGTCGATCCCTCCACCTGGAAATCAAAAGAAACACGATCTACATACACCCAAAGATGTATGTAGGGTGTGAGATATAACCCAGTAGGATTCCAATGAAAAAAGGTTCCATTCATAATTATAAAATGGCAAATAAATTTTCTATTTAATAGACTAAAAATAAATAAATGCTTAAACAATTATAATGAAAACTGTTTTATGGAAAATTACTTTAAAGAAAAATAACTTAAAATAAAGAACACCCACACACTTTCATGGTAACCCCAATGTTCCACCGTGTTCTGATGGTGAGCACAGTGTAAAAGAGGAGCACAATACATGTGAGAGTCTCTAAAGATACTAGCGAGAAGTGGGAACCTATAACACCGTGTCGCGGTGAAAAATGGTATAGAAAAATTGTAACATATTTTCTTGTGCATGATCCACAAGTAGGGTAACACATCCATAACCTAGTGGTCTCCCGACATCATCCCAAAAGTTTAGGTACTATTGTAGTTTTCAAATATGGCTATGTGAAACCGGGACAATGACACATTAGTATCACTAGCACAGAAGTCCTAGTCCACCCACCTAGTAACCAGGCTTCCTGTCTGGGAACAATTAGTTTAGATTTCATGTCACAAGTCATAATCGTACACTCAAACCTAACAAGACACTGCACATGCGAAAACAACCATTTCCACACACAAGAACCATTTGAAATAATACAAACACTAACAAGTTTTTCAAACTTGTTTCAAACCATTTACATAATTAAATAAACCATATAAAAAGACGATAAAATAATTGAAAATGAGTGGGACCTAGCTTTACACAAACAAAAGTATATATTTCAAAAATAATAAATGCATTCCAATATCACACACACTCAAATACAGTTTTAAAGTGTGACCAACTCCACCAAAACAGTTTGATGAAAAATCATACACCACGTGTCAAAAATATAATTTGCACCAACTGCACAGGTTAATAAGCTAACCGTACAATTTAAAAATAGTGACTACCATATATGAGTTTTCAGGGGAAACCACACACATAATATAAACATTCTACCATGAAATTCAAATGAAAATAAAAAAACATAGATTATCAACATGGCACTACAGAAATTAATTAAATAATATGAGAAATTAATAAAACAATAAAATTAATTAATAACATAATTATTAAGCATGAAATCACGAACCAGCACATAGAAAACTTCATAAACATGGTTCGTAAAGACCATTTCCCTTCAATTACACAACAAAAAAACATAGTTATTCATTAATAAAAGAATTAAACCAAATATATCATAATTAGACCCTAAGAACATGAAACCCTAACCCCAAAATTCTCCCCACATACAGAGAACTCAACTGAAGTGAAAAGCACCTATGGTGGGGCTATATGATGCTGGCCAAGCAAGATAAAGAGGTGTCGGAGGAAAGAAGTACTGAAAAAAGGTCCATCCCTGATATGGAAGTAGCATGCAGATATGAAATGTGGAAAAAGTATCATCATACACAATTGTGAGGTGGTTGTGCAGTTGAGGTGATAGAGTGTGGAAAGAGGTACTGTATATGCTTGTCAGAAGAGAATCGCTGAAAAAAGTGCACCTAAAGTGAGTGGTGGTGGTGTGATGTTGAAGGGAGAGGCACATGGAAATGAGGAAACACAAGGTAGTGCGAGGTGGGCTACTGGGTGGCTCAAATTACCAGGGGGAGCTTCATCATGCTGGATTGATGTCCACCGAAGAGGATTGAGCAAGGGTGCAGGATGGGAGGCCAAGGGGTGGAGTGTCGAAGCTCCCCAAATAGGTATTTGGGGGGAGCTACAAAACAATGACAAAGGGGGGATGAAGTGGGAGAGTAAAAAAGAAAAAACAATGAAAAGAGAATATAGAGAAAAAAATGAAATCAAAAAATTGATAATGAAAAATGATATGAAACCAAAAAAATTAAACGAACCTATAGATAATCTTAAAAATAATAATAATCTAAATTGTATGTTGATTATTTTATAATTATGATATTAATTTAACAATTAAAACCAAATTAAAATATTAACCAAAATAATAATAATAAAAACAACCTATCTAAAATATTATACACCTTCTTAAAATATTATCACACTTAACTATAATGATAAATATAATAATCTTAATGTTAGTATTATTATTATCATTATTATTATTATTAAAACAAATCGTAAAAAAAAAATCTAATTTTTTTGATCTAACATTCATGTTCGACTAGTTATTTTATTTACTAACTATGCATCAGGCAGGCTGCACGGTATTGAGGAAAATCCACACAGCTTCGATTGCACCCTCGCCGTGTGTCGGACATTAGCGAGACAAAAATTCAAATTTTTTTGGTAAAATAAAAAAATAATCCTCATCCCACACCTTGACAAAACAAAATTAACACCGGATAAAATTATAAATAAATTTATCACAAATATTTGGGTGTGACAGTGCAATATCAGTCTCACTAAATAAGGAATGATAGTAGTTTAAAAGATAATAACATCCCAATTATATTCCATTTTTTCATAATTGTTGTCTCCAATTTATATCATAACATTCCAGTAGTAATGAATATCTCTTACCACATAATTATGTGATTTCTGACTACAAAAATTAGCCAAAAAATTTCAATTTTCATAGATTATAAAACAATAAAAAAGTAAATATCATGATGTATTTCATCTAATAAATGTGACATAAAATCAAATACCTTCACAAAAAAGATGTCTCTCAATTATTTATAGGATGTAAAAACTATATACATTTCCACATAGGTATCCACACAACAATTTTAAGGAACATATAAACATAAAAAATTCTCGGACTTTTATTCGATAATTATTTTCTTGCTTTGTTAACATTCTATGGATAAACTTTATTACACATTCTCCCTATTTGTGAATATAGTGTTGTCTTGATAGGGAATCATCACAATATTCTTAATATCCATTTTATACTTATGTAATGTTAATGATACAAGTTGAAGTGATTTGAGCATGAAGCTCATAAATATATTTATGAAAATCTTTTTCCCCTATTAATGGAATACTTCTTCAGGTCCAAGCATTAATAGGATAATTCAGATATGATAATTCTTAAAAAAAATATCAACGAAAATATCCCAATCATCCAGAAAATATTTGTATCAGAAAAAATTATCAGATAATTACCAGGATATTTATCAATCGGTAATCTTAATAATGAATAATATGCATCTTTTATAAATTACATTCCAATAGAATTGATATTATTTTATCTAGAAAACACTATAATTTAATTTTATATAATATTTTTCCTTACAAAAAACACTATATAAAACATCTATGTGATTTTCATTATCACTAATAGTTTGAAAATACCACAAAATATTATCAATAATACTATTACAAATGATTCAATTACTTTGGGATAATATAATTCATCAAATCCTTAATAAATAATTGTTCTTTTGTATATATAATGAGAATGAATATGTATCCCTACTAAGTGTTATATATTAATAGAACAATTTTTTTGGAATATGTTCTTTATTAAATCCAATATAATGATATCTAGATCATAAATCAATTTTGGATAAGAATTCAACTCCATTCAACGAATCAAAGTTCCCATCGATTCAAAATGGAGGAAATTAATTTACAATCATAAAATGATTCATTTTATTATTTTAATAGATATGTGAAGTGAAGCATATATATTATTTATGAAGAGTACTAGTGTCATGAATCAAACTAGGATTCAATCCAACCAGACATCTGACCCGACACATGGTAATGTTTGAAGGGAACTCTAAATTCCCACATACTAGAAACATGTTCTAGGGAATAAAAAATGTTACCAGGGTATGATTTGGATGATAATAATAAATCATAAAAAATCCATGAATTATGGATTCAATACATATCATCTAACAAGATCCCAAAGAATATCCAAAAATTTTAAGTCGTTTATATAATAAAAATATAATCCAAATTAACAAAATAGGTATGGAATACAACTACACCACAAGTATCCATGAAAAAAGAGGGTCACCACGCCCATGCCACCTCCACCAGCACATACACGAATAGGAATGCCCTCAACTGGACCCACCATGACCACCACGAACCACATTGCATGTACATAGGAAAAACATAACAATTTATTCACACACCTAATGGTGTATATAAGGTGTTATAAAATTAATTATAGGATACCAACCAAAGGGATTCCATGATATGATGTTATAAGACAAATTGACGTGATAGTTTTTCATAATAAATAACGATTTTTATGGAAACCTTAATAGAATGTTCATATCACACTAGGATAAATCATAATAATATCATAACATGAGAACCACGAGAAATCCATATTTTATTAAGGTTAATGGGGTCCTATGAACCTCTTATCTTGTAGATAATAACAAATGAAAATCTGTTTGTGAGTTAATGAATAATCCACTAGAGGATAACACATCCCAATGTCACAATGTCTCCAATATTGACCATATGTTTATTTAGTGTTGTAGAATTAATCATGGCAGGGAATCTAGGCTGCATCCCTATCAAACCCTCAAGCATACAATACCTAGTCTACCCACCTAGTTTATAATGATTACCATAATCTCAATTCCTCCTTCCTTGTTACATGGACCAAATCTTCCACCCATACATCATTAACAATTGAATCACAAAATACATAAAACCCATTCCCATTAGGTAAACAAATTCCCCCCCCCCAATTTCTAAAAATTGAAGACTCGATGGATGATAATGAGTTTTATTTATAAAAACATCATTTAACACATAAAAACAACAAAAAATTTTGAAACATGATTCTACCCAAATACGAAACACATAGAAGCCATTTCGAAAGTATAGAATGAATTCTGAAATCATCAATTAATTTTGATGCATGGAACCACCTACTATTCACATGGAATCTTCTAAAAAATATTGGAAATCACCATCCACACCACATTAATATTATATTAAGGGAGGACCCATCATAACCACCAATATATAACCCAAATAACCATTATTCAACCAAATTTTGGGTATCCATTGTTCTGGGGAAGATAAAACCCAAGAATGAAATAATGGAATACCAAGAAGAACTAACAATATAGAAGAAGATGGGATAACAAGAAGAGTTCATGAAAAATACACACCAAATACACCAATAAATTGTGGTCTATGAGACTCAATATGTAGTAAGAGGTGTGTATAGGATTGAGAATACAAAACAGGATGGTTTTGGGTGGATTTGGGGAAGAAATGGGGAAGTGTATGGTAAAACATTTAACATTTTTAATTTTTTGGGTATGTTTTATGATTTTTCAATCCGTGGAACAATCATTCCAAACCCTCTACATATACATATGAGGCCACATAAATTTCCCATTGTAGAGGGAACACATGTGTAATATATCATGCACATCATATAGACGCAGTACCATTGGTTCATGGTTAGTTGCATGCACGTGTAGTAGGCCAAGATTCTTGGATAGTTACATTATAAAGGTCAAATGATCTCTTCTAGGATTGGAAAATGTTTTTAATAACCATGTTCTAATCATGTCTCACCTATTTTTGGTCAATATGAAAAAATTTACACATAAAAATCCTAGGAATGACAAGATTGATATATAATTAAAACATAAAATAAAAAATATATCTAAAATGAATGTTTTAGGTGACAATTATCCATGCCATTAAATAGTTCCTCCCATTGAATTTCATTCTGATGTCTTATCAGAAAATAAAAACATGAAATACAATTCAACCCAAGACTTTCACTCCCACATATCATGTTCATCATTACCATTATTCCAGATGACTCCTACCAATAGTATGTATTTCCCCAAGACCAATTTCTCTTGGTAATCCATATTCCGTTCTATTTACTCATAAAAAGTCAAATCAAATTCCAAATCAAATACTTCATAGTTCATCACATGTGACATATTGACATTATAGTGTTAAAATGTAAGACATGGAAGACATCATGAATTTATGTCAACTAATAAAGAAAAAAACATGTATTCCACATTGCCGATTCTATCCGTAATACCAAATTTATTGGCATGCCCCAGAAGTATCTTTCCTTTTATAAATATATAGTGGTATCCCAAGTGATAATACACTGTAAAAAAAACTCAATTTCCAACAATGAATTCTCTGGCTCCACCCCAATAGCATGTATAATGCCTTTGGAGGACCTGTATCATCCAAAAAATTTCCTGATCAAAATAACCTTTTTGAAGCCTCCTTTAGAAGGACCAGTCCCATTAATGAGCACTCACATACCAATGTATTGTATAACAGAGACTGACATGGTTGACCATAAATGGACTTAAAGGTAGCCACTCATATCAAGGGTTGGTAAATATTATTATATGAAAATTTTACCAATCCCAAATGGATATCCCAAGATCCTCATAAATAAAAAACACATCCATATAACATGTCTTCTAGAATCATATTATCCTACTCAATCTGACCATCTATTTGAGGGTGGTATGCCATACACAACATGGCCTATGATCCCAGTACCTTTTAAAGGACTTCCCGATGAGGAGAGGTAAAGTGTTGTTTACTTTATAATACATTCAATGATGGATCATTGTTAATATTTAATATATACTAATCATACATTAAACCAATCAAAGCTACATTGGAAGTGTCCCTAATCTATATGAATTGGGTTGATTTGGTTGTATGATCAATCTCTACTAATATGGAGTTCTTCCTCCAGGGTATACGAGGTTGGTCAATGATGAAATCCACAACGACCTTATCCCACATATAGGTATGGATGGGTAAGGGATGTAGAAAACCATATGGCCTCTGGTATATGACTTTGTACTACTTCACATATAACACCATGTTACAATGTTTAATATAACCGACCTCATACCTGGCCCCCAAAACCGATGATTCAGATAAAAAAAAATCTTGGTGGTCATAGGATGAATTACCCAACGATACTAGAGACTATAATATATCACAAAATTCTACAGTGAAAACATAACATCAATATTTTAATTAATGTATTGAACTCCCATAGGTGACAATAAAATCAATCTATGTGCCACCCCACCATTTAGAAATAACACAGAAGGCTAAAAAACTACTCTTCAACGGTTCTTACTAAATCAGATCTTGATGGTAGGGTTTTAGATGAACTCAATAAAAATCACACTTACACATTAATCCCTAGCCTTTATATGAAAATATTAAAAATCCCAAACAATTATCTTCATCACCGAACTCATTAATAGATAGCATTATAATCTTCATTCTAAAATAATCTTCAACCACATAAAAATTTTTATGGTATAGATGACATCAAAATCAAACCCTATAAAGTACTCATCCCAAATGGTTCAACATATATTCACCCCCTTATATAAAAATATGTATTATAAGATTTTATGATTGAGGTAGACCAAAATATTCTCCCAAAAATATTTATTCTATTTCATTAAGGCACACATTTTTACTTTGATCTCCAGGTCATGGGTTAGGTATTTCCTTTTATGTGGTCAGAATTGGTGGGACACATCTTCCACCACATGAACATTTTACATCAACACACAACCAATAATAGTAATGATGAAATCAAATAGGAACATGTATCCCTTTCTAGACTTTATCAACATAAAAAAACAGGCAGTGATCAAATGCTACTTCTACTATTTAATAGAAGCTTGACGTTATGGGATCAATTCAAACATTTCCCCTTTCTCGGTATGTACAATCATGGGTGAGGAATGAAAAGTTAAATACCTTAAAAAATCAATTATATTACCCTACCAGAGAAAAAATTCACTTAATCTCACAGATATTCCTTGGCTTCTCCCATGATTTCATTGCACTGATTTTGTTAAGATACACTGAATCCTCATGTTCTGAAATCAATTAGCCTATAAAAATACCTCCTTGATCCATAATGTATACTAAAAAAAATCTTATAATGGATATGATGATTCTAAATATTTCCTATCATAAACCTCATGTTCTACTCAATCACCTATTTTGTCCTCGAGAACACCAGGGTATCATCCACAAAAATATTGAAAATAAATTCATGGTACTAATGGATAAAACTATTAATAAATTCCATGATGACCATGATATAATTTTTCATGTAGATGGGCAGGACCAAAAACTCAATGTGGCCATAAATATATCATAACGTTGTTTTTTATATGATATGTATCATCAATCCAAACATATTGTTATCCTGAATGAATATTGATTTAGGAGAACAAAATTTCTCCCTTATAATGATATAATGTTCAAAATTGTTCTAATATGTTTATTTTTTCATTATTGTTATCTTATTCTACTTATGTAAATTGATAAAAAATTGAAGTGATTCATCTAACTTCATTGAAACTACATAGTGGAATCCGAATATGAGACCCTCAGGAAACATAATCCTCTCGATTCCACATTTTCCATATGTATAATTAGTTACCTCAAATTAAGGGAGCCCATATAGTATGAGGGAAGAGATGTTAGTTATGATCTTAGTTCTAAATCAATGGTGAACTCCACATCTCTCTAGAGAGGAAAATCTAAGAAAAAAAATCTAGAAATACTTCTAGAAACTCATCTTTTAGAAGTGGTAGTGCATCCTCATAACCTCTACATGTATCATCCTACATGGTTGAAGAAATTTGAATGAAAATATATCTCAACCTCTAATGTGGAGGTTGTAGGGACCCAAGATTGACGTACATGGCCATTGAATTACATTACATAAAACATAATACATGAAAAAAACCGATGCCCAATGACACTATTAGATTAGTGTCGTGGGAAACTCAGAACATAATCTTCTAATCCTAGTGAACGTTCTTCAACATCACCCTTGAAGATCTTAACCTTATTTGTTTTTATACCTAATACCTTTATTTATATCCTGGGAAAAGGAAAACATAGAAAGTGTGATCTTAAATGCTCAGTAAGGGTAAGAATGGAGAATATAAAACATTCCATAAACATTTGAACATAAAAACATGAACATAAATTTTAAACATCAAAATCATGAGAAATGGAATAAATCTTGGCAGTATGTGAGGCATAGATCATAATGATGAAATATCAATGATAGAATATCATTGGAATAAAACATTTAATTGGGGAAGAATAATATAAAAATATTATTATTTCCATATTAGCCAAGGCATTGCTTCTAAGACCATCATTATGGATGGAGTCCATTACTTAACCTAGTTTACTTGTAATTTCAACTCTGAATAACTGAACTAGATTTACCTATCATTCTATCCATGTCTATCTCATGAGATATAAGTATTTACTAAATTCATTGGAGGAAGAAATATGTCCCACCAATCTCATAATGAAATCATTCTTAAATGTTCTATAAAATACAATTCATTCATCATAGCATAACCCTTGTAATAAAATGGGATTTCTAAGCATAATTCCATCATAAAATAATTGATATAAGATAAATTGACTGAATATAAATAATTCCATAAAAAAAATAATCATTTCAATGTAACAATATTGATAGAAATATAACCCTTTGTCATCATACATGGAAAATAATATTGATGAAACACTTAAATAACTTTTGAAAAAAATATCCTTTCATCTTCAAAAACATTTTATTTTAAAAAAATTGTGTTCAATTTTAAATGATTTTTTTTTGAAAATACGTTTGAAAACATGTAGATGAATCTTCATTGAAATATGGCGTAAAAAATATGTAAAATTTTGTGCATTCCATACAAGTTAAAAATAATCTCCTTATACTTTTTTCGGAAATGTCTAAAAGTACCGCGTATGTTAATCAAAAGAAAAATTCCTTCTATACAATGTAGTAAAAGTGAAAATGGGTTAAAATTCCTTTAAACATACATTGAAGAATATAAATAATTTTTTGAAAACATTTTTATAAATCATGGACATTTATGATAAATATATCCCCAGAAAATACTTACGTATGATCAATTTTGGATAAAAGTGAGATTGCAAAATTATCCCTTACCATAGGTCCAATTTCATCCACATGTGTCTGAAAATCCTGAATTTTCAGTCTAAATATTTTATTAAATTTTTAAAATAACCATAAAAATATTTATGATATCATATATGATTCAGTTATGACATTAAATTAACCATTCATTTCTCAATTCCATGTTAAAACAACATTTTGTGTAATAATCGTATGTATTTAGACTTGTTATTCTGTATATGATT
The DNA here is from genome assembly GCA_963277665.1 of Viscum album. Lineage (NCBI taxonomy): Eukaryota > Viridiplantae > Streptophyta > Magnoliopsida > Santalales > Viscaceae > Viscum > Viscum album. The sequence goes on along the minus strand of OY728160.1, from coordinate 619,107,993 downwards.
ACGTAGACCATGATTAAATTTCTTAATGAATGTATAAGATGACATATATTTATATTTAATATTCATCATTTAAATATATATAATAGATAGATGAAATGGAATTCATCGTTCATGGAGATGGTAGGCCATATGTATGCATGAATGATGTTTTCCTTTCCTTATTAAATTGGATTGAAGTATGTAAATGACATATAAATATATATAAATAAATCCAGTAGAATTATTATGTCATATAATTCATTTTATTTTTTATATATACTTTATAATCATTCATGAATGGCTGACATGGATAATGAATCTCATCATGTCTTGGAGACGGTATGTCGTACATACGCAGGAGCGATAATATTGTTCCCATAACTATTGGATGGTATTAAAGAGGATGGTGAATAATATCTCAAAATTTTTATAATTTTATAATAATCATTTATAGTTATTATTTCCACCATTATACCCATCCATGTTAGGTGGTGGTGAAATACAGTTTACACCACGACCTGGAGACGATAATCTGTATGTACGAACGCACGATGATATCATTTATTTGTAGAATTTGTAGAAGGTGAAATAGGGTTGTTTCATTTTTATAATAAAATAACCATATATTAGTGACACATATTCTATTAATATATGAATAAAAACTAAAAAAGAGGAAGGATATGAATAATGAAATTTGAAATAATCGGTAGAAGATATGACCTCTTCTTGGGCATGCCTCCTTTATATTTCCTATCAGGGCACTCGATATGTTGTTTTGATAAGGGAATAAAATTTAGAATATAAATATGGATTTTTATAATAGAAATTATAAGGGTTTGGAAATACATGAAGGCGTATAATGGAGGGAAGAGGAGTGGGAGAGGATTCTTTTTATAAGAGGGGAGGGGCACATTAAGAAACTTCAAAAAATTTAATATATATTATAAATCAAATTTCAACTTACTATGACCCACAAATCATTTAATTACAATATAAGATAATGTTGGTTAGAAAACCCATCCTTCGTTAATTTTTTTACATTTTTTCAATATTTGTTTATCCTTATTTATTTGGATTTACCCTTATTTTACCCTTTTGAATCTTATAATGATAACATGTTATTTACAAATTGTAGGATAATGTCATTATCATATAATGTCAAATGACAAAAAAAAATATATTTATAATATATTTCGACATATATTATCAATTTTTAGGAATCTTACATTTTTAGAAATTTAATATAATTTAATAAACTATTTAATGATTTATGTTATGAATTGTATTAATTTTGGACACTATTCATACTTGATTTTTTTAAAAAAATAATAACAACCTTATTAAAATGAACCAATTAAATTAAATCAAATATAATATGTCAGTATCATCCAAAAAATTTGTTAATGACATCAAAATAAAAAATTACATTTTTTTAAATATTTATAAATTAATTTTTTTTATTTTATTCATTAACTATGTAATCACTACATCATAATTGTGTCCAAAATAAATATATTTTTATAATTCCTAAACACAATAAAAATATACCAATATTTAGGAAATATTTTTTCATTTTTATTTAATACTTATAGTCATAGAGATCTATTTTATAACCCTGTATTAAATTCTCTTTAGAAAAAGATATATGTTTAGGTTATAGTTATCTTTACATTAAATTAATTCTTATAAAGTATCATATTCACATCTATGTGAATCCATGGTGTCCAAAAGTAGACCCAAGAATGACCATGGTCGGACATATCTCCTCCAATTAGATCAGGTCATGTTTTAGGGTATTTTAATATTATATTAATATTATTGATTAACCTTATTTACTAGATTTATCTTTTAACCATGGTAGATTAAATAATTACTGAAGTTAAAATTCATAATGTCTAAAAATAAAAAAGTAACGATTTATACAATTCTAGACTTCTGATTCTAAATATGGAATCCATTTTTCCAAATTCAAAATACATAAGTTTCAGTAATTAGTTTAAAAATAATCTCGTTGTAAAAAAATGGTTTTTTGTTTAAAACATTGTAAAAGATCTAAATGTTTTTACATATGAATTCAGTGTAATATTAATAGAAATGACTTAAATTGACTTAAACAATAAAAATATATTATATTTATAGTATAACACCATTCAATAATATATTTTATCCATATAAATTATTTTGATGAAAAAAGTTGTTTTCCATTTAAATTTTGCGTATTTTAACTATTCATCAAAAATGTGAGAGTTATTAGAAAAGCATAAAAAATATTTCATAAGTAAAATATTATTTACCTCTTCCAAAAATAAGTTTATCATGTTAAATATAACTTATAAAAGTGTCAAAAACTAGATTTAAAATAGTTGTTCCATTAAAAGGCGGTAAAATTGCCTATTTTGAAAAATACATCATTTATCAAACAAATTGAATTTTTACTAATATCATGTCTAATATGAATGATAATTTTACAAAAAATTCATAATATTGTTAAAAATATTCATAATGGATTTTTTATATCCAATTATTTATTAAAATTTTAATAATATATCATTATTTAGTGAAACTCAATATCACATACAATGCAAGCTATTGAGGAAGGTCAGTCATGCGTGTAACGCAAAACAAATTCGTGTTGTGTGTAGTGAAAGCATCATTAGGTGTTGTGTATAATATAATAAAACATAATTAATTTATAAATTGAACAAAATCATTAATCAGTGTTGCGTGAAATGAATTCTATCAAAATAAATTGAAATTGTGTGCAACACAAGTGAAGAATCGTGTAGCGTAGACTATAAACAAATACAGTGTTTCATATATTGCAAGCTAATCCTGGTGTAATTTAAAACACAATAAATAAATGAAATTAAAAATTATCTCTCTCAAAAAATCATAGGGTGTTATATTCTAACCCATGGAAAATTAATTTCACCTTGGAAATTCATTGGGCTTATAAATCGTTCACTACTTGAATGTTTATTTCATAGGAAAACAATTCATAAAAAAATTAATTATACATAATTTTAAAAAATAATATATTGAAATAGAAGTGATACCCATTTTGTCTTATCACTGAGTTTCCACATAGAATAAAATTGGTGGGAAGTGAAACGATGGATATAGATAAGAAATCTAACCACCATGTTCAGATGGATAGTGATTTAGAATCAGGATTGGAGAATGGTAACTACAAGAAAGACATACATCTGTAATGATTTACAGGACCTTCCAATTCACCAGATAATAAGGTTATAGGATAACATTTTTGGGTTTCAATATCTTAATTTGAATGTGGAAATTTTTTTTGATGAGAATTAATACTTATTTGATTTTGAAACATTGTCACCATTGATCGGGCCTTGAAAAATTTCTAGTTCTTCTCTTATTTAAAGAAATGAAGTCAAAATTTTCATTCATGAAGTGTTATCAGATCGTGCGATAGAATGATAGGTCATTCTGTCTTTCTCTACCACAATAAGGTTATCAAAAGTTATTAAATATACATATGTCATTCTATGGTGACATTAATCATATATAATTCAAAAAATGGACTTATACATCATCAATCATGTTGTTTAATAAAATGAAACTAATTTTTTACTAACCAGGGACTTCCTGTAGGCCAGTGGTATGTGATAAAGGCCTATCTCACATCGATTGTGGGTTTGATTCCTGGAGCCTTGTCCAGCGTGACAGGTTGTCGAATGTCCTACAGGTTGTCCTTTTCTATTACTATATTCTTATAAAATTCCAAAAAATAAATTAAAAAAATTTATATCCTTAAATAATACTCTCTTATGTCCAATTTAATTCGTTCTTAAGTTTAGTATTATTCAAAATAATTATTTCCAACTTCACTGTACAACGTAAACTATTACCAGAAAGGTCATATAACAAGCTTCTAAATACCATCATTTAACCCCAATATATCACAATATATATCTTGTTGGCCATATTCCCATAATTTGAAGGAATTCATCATGCATTATATGGAAATATTACAATAACATGAATTACTATCAAACTATAGTGACAACATGCATTAAATCGTTCCATACACCAAATATATTAAAAAATATATATACTCAAGCCATGATATCGGTATTTACTTTTATTAGTCCTGATATTTTTAATACTATCAAACCTATTATTTTATCCTTATCCCTTCATTATGAGCCTATCATCGACATTAAAGAAATATTTCAATCACTTTTAATGGTTACGAGAACCATATAATTATGGAAAAACATAATAAACCAAAAAATTATATATTCCAAAATTCCATAATACAATAAATTAGATTCAAAAACACTATTTTGGAATCCCATTAGATAAAAATTTAATTTTCCACCTCTTCATTGTCATACTGAACATTTCCAATTATGGAATGCTGCCTTTTTATTTCATATCTTTTCATTACATTTTACAAATTGAGGACCATTAAATTCTACTGTTATGGAAATCAGGAACAAAATACATGAAAACATCAAAAATCATCTAATAAAATTTTAAAGCTTCATCATAGATCAATTATAAGTATAATAACTTCATCTTATTACCAGGAGACATAAATAAAAGGAACGCGTGAGAAGAAGGCCCATGGAGGAAATCAAGGGCATCCGTTTACTTGTGAAATAAATAATAACATGATAGAAAACATAATGAAATGTGCAATGGAAGTAGTGTAATATCATAATTAAATAAATATTAATCATAACTAGAATATGTGGCAACTACATTTCATTTATACAGTCATGACCACATCACCAATTTTCATCTGCTTGGTGTCATAATATATTACCAAGGTTATTCACCAAGTATCATGAAACTTTTCATCTCTATATATTAAAATATGTACCCAATTAATAAGAGTGGAATTAGGGGGTACCCTTAATATGTCTTTATTTTAATGTGAGAAACATATATCATAATTAAAAATTTCATAAATAACCCATATAGAGTAATAGTAACTGATTTCCCTTCAATATTGAGATGTATTTAAAGTGCTTAGAAACATGATCGTTATGTAATATATAACCCTTGAAAAAGGAAAGATGGTTTATTGTATATAAATTCCAGTATCAAGTAGATCAATTTTATATCATGATGAATACCAATGGAAATGAAAATATATTTGGGTATTCATATAAAGAAAACAAGATAATTTCATGAGAAAAAGATAGAGATATTTTGAGACAAACTTTCTACAGCATAACGGCTATATAACATGGTTTTATAAAAAAAAGTGTGGGGAAAAGGTTATCCCATTAAAAATGATTCATTTAAAGTAGAGTTACATAATAAAAATAAATAAGATAATTTAGTGTAATGACACCCCACATGAAAAGGATACTTGAATGAAAACAAAAAATGTTATTTCATTTACTAAAATTTGGTAGCCTAACGACATCACTTAAAAATATAGAAAATAAATTGATGAGAGAAGAAAGGGTATCTCATAATTTGTAGATGAAATTTAATGTAATATGAATATATAATAACATAACACTACATAAGATTATGGATACTGGGAGACACAACTTAAAATAAATCATGACTAAAAAAGGAGGGTGGAAGGTTCCCTTACCTTGAAGAGTGACATCGAATGATCGAAAGGTGGACCTTGGGGGCTTGATGTAACCTTGGGAGAACTCATTGGGAGGTTTAAATACCTGATCCTTGTTGAGGAGGATTTTGGAATGAAATTAATGACTTAATCGATGGGTATTTATAAGAATATTGAAGGAATATTTAATTAATTTCCAAGGGACACCTCATCGATGTATTTTGTAAAACCATGGGCTTGCCCATGGTATATACACATGGTATTGTCCACTTGGGACACCTCATAACATATCTAACTTTTCAAAAGTATACCATATTAATTACATCATTATTACATCATTATTTCATTATCAATGAAGTCATTAAACACCAGTAACTCAAAACTGTATTTTAACTATTCACTAAAAATTCAGTTGTTTCAGAGAAATCCCAAAAATATAACCTTACATAAAATTGATTCTATTAATTCAATAATGAATTAAATTTTATAAAAACAATTTTCTAAATATTTTTGATTTATTTTATAAATAAAATCATAATTTATTCAAAAAAACAACTCTAAAACTGTAACTTTTTTTGTAACACATTGAAAATGTAATCAATGTCCCATAAAATTATCACATAACCACAATACAATAAATAATAATTTATGATTACATATTATAAAAATACATTTACACTTTTTTTTATAATATTAATTATAAAATTGTAATTAATGTAACTATGACATATAAATATTCCAAAATTTATACAATGATTGTTTTTTTACTTTTAAGATGTCAACATTATATTTATATATTCATGGGTGACGTTTCTATTTTTTGGATGATTTACTATTCATAATTATTCATAAGGGTATTTAGCTATTCATATATTACTATTTACTAAAAATCATGTTGATTTTTCTTATTCTAAATTTGTTGTTGACAACAACTATAGAAGACCTTTTTTTGACAATCATCTCAACATAATAATTATTTAAAGTTTACATGAATATTTTAAAATACCCTTTTTCCAAAATACATCAATAATATTCATCATATATTTTTCCAAACAATTGATAATCAAAAATTTTACCATAATAATAAATAAAAATTTTATTTTTACCAAAGGATTACAAAATGTATTAGAGGCCTTGTTACATATCCCCTTATAAAAACTGCATTGGACCTAAGTGTGAGGTGTTCTATAGTTATTGAATCATGGGGTGGCTAGGAGAACATTGCTTGAGAGGTGATTTCTATCAGCTTGAATTTATCCCTTAGTTGATTTCATTCAATCATTACATATTAAAGCCAACATGGCCTTGGTCCATAGCAAATCCAAGAGATTCTACCTCTATCCCAAGCTCTGACTGATGGGCTTCGTACAGAAAAAATCTACTGGATGAGGCCATCATCTCTTGTTTCTGTATTAATTAACCTATATCACATTGTATTTAAAAACAATAATTGTAACATAAATAGTTTATTTTCCAATGGTCATATAACAGTCTAAACCCAACAGTCTCATTTAATTATACTCACATCATTAATCAAAAAATATAGTTTTATTGTGTATAAAATGAAATAATACAAAAAATTAGGATGAACATATTATTCAAAACTTTAGGATGTTACATTCTTCCCCCTTAAGAGATTTCAGCCTCGAAATTTTAACTCATACACTAAGAAGAGAAAAGTTCTGTGTTCTTCTGCCTCATAGTCTTCTTTGGTTCCCACGTGGAATATTCAAATTTGTGGTTCCTCCAGAACACTTTAACATGGTGGGTAGTCTTGTTTCTTAGAACCATGACTCTACGATCCAATATCTCCACCAGATACTCCTCATAATAGAGGTCATGTTCCATTTGTACCACCTATGGATTTAGTACATGTGAAGGGTCAGGTATTTACTTCCTTAAGAGCGATATGTGGAAGACGTCATGAACGTGTGCAAGATTTGGAGAAAGTGAAAGCTGATAGGCCACTGCTCTTATGAGATTACAGATCTCATATTGGCCAATGTACCTAGGGATAAACTTCCCTTTCTTCCCAACCCTCATGAAACTATTCCAAGGTAAAATTTAAAGAAATAATTGTCACCAACATCAATCAAAAATTCCCTTCAACGGTTGTCTACATAGCTCTTTTGTCTACTTTGAGTTGCATTAATGTGTTGTTGGATAGTGTTGACCTTTTCTATCATCTCTTGCACAATATCAGGCCCATAAAGCATTCTATCACTAGACTCATACCAAGAAGTAGGTTTTCTACATCTCTTACCATATAGAGCTTCATAGGGTGCCATTTGAATGCTTGAGGGTAAGTTGTGGATATAAGAGAACTCTACTGAAAGGAGATGTTAATCTCATAAACCTTCAAATTACATTTAGCATGTTCCCAACATATCCTCAAGTGTTTGAGTAGTTATTACATATTGTCCAGCAGTTTGGGGTGATAGGCTATAATGTATTTCAATTTACTACTCAGAAAATGTTGAAGACTTTTCCAGAATTTTGATGTGAACCATGGATCATGATCAGATATGATAGAAAGTCGAACTCCATGAAACCTTACTACTTCCATCACATAAATCATGGCAAGTTGATCAATAGAGAAATATTCCCGAATGTGGACAAAATGTTTTTTCATGGTGAGACGATCCATCGTAACCATACCACATAGTTTCCTTTAGATGTTCTTGGGAGTCCAATGATGACTTCCATAGTAATATTGGCCCACATCAATGCTGGTATGTGTAGTGGTTGAAATTCCCCCTTAAAAAGGGGTCACTTTAACATAACATGGTGACATACTAGGCACCTGGAATTGTATTTATCGACCTGCCATTTCATATTATACCAAAAATAATGATCATGAAGGTCCCTAGACATTTTTTTCTTCAAGGATGTATAGAGAAAGTAGAAATATGATCTTCATCCATATGATCCTTATTTATTTCTAGAATTGATGGAACACATAGTATTGTATGAAATTTCATTACACCTTCTTGTTCAATATTGAAATGAAGAAAATTACCATCCTTCACAGCCTCAAACATCTATAACAAAGGATCTTCTTTCTGGGAATTCTTGATCTTCTCACGTAATGATGATTGAGAAATCAGTTGCACTTAGGGTTGATGATGTCACATCCCTAATAATTCTCATATCCATCTTTACAAGGTCATTGGTCAAAGGATAACTTTTAATCCTCATCATAGAATGAAAAACTGGGTACTTCCTACTTAATGCATCAGTGAAATTTTTTTCCCTTCCGAGATGATAATGAATTGACCAATAAATGTCTTTGAGAAGTTCCAACCATATCCTCTATCTCATGTTCAATTATTTTTCTGTGAAAATATACTTCAAACATTGATGTTATATGTATATATCACATTTCTCTCCATAATGAGAGTGCCTCCATATCTTCAGAGGAAAAATGACCAAATCCAGCTCCAGATCAGGTGTAGGATAGTTCGGTTCACGAGTTTTCAACTGTCGAGATGCATAAGCAATGACTTTTTCATTTTCCATGAGGACGCATCCAATCACATTCAGAGATGCATTGCTAAAAATAAAAAATCATACTCCACTTGAGTGCAGAGTTAATAAGGGTTCAGTATCTAATATCTTCTTCACCTCTTGGAATCTTTCCTCATGCTCCATTGTCTAGATAAACATGACCCCTTTTCGAGATAACAGGGTTAATGGATTAAAAAGTCTTGAAACGTTTTTCACATACCACATATAATTTTCCATTAATCCAAGGAAACTATGAATCTCAGTTAATGTTGTATTCTAAGGCCACTCATCTAAAAAAATTCCTTTACAGGGTCAACTGTGATTCCTTCATTTGTAATAATGTTCCCCATGAAAGCAACTTATTGTATCTAGAATTCATATTTTTTAAACATTACAAAAGCCTATCATTTCATATAGTTTTCAAAATAACCCTTAGATGATCCTCATGCTTTTCACAACTTTTATAATATATTATAATAACATCAATAAAAACTACCACAATGTTATCAAGGTTTTCCTTAAAAACTCTATTCATCAAATCCATAAAAATAGCAGGTGCATTAGTCTCTCTGAATGGCATAACAAAATACTCGTAATGACAATATCTTGATCGGAAGGTATTTTTTGGAATTACTTCTTTCTTCACCCTCAATTAATGACAACCAGATCAAAGATCAATCTTAGATAAAAATAGAGCCCCATGAAGATGGTCAAATAAGCGATCAATTCTTGGAAGATGTTATTTGTTCTTCACCGTGATACCATTCAGTTCTCCATAATCAATGCATAACTTCATCGATCCATCCTTGTTATTCAAAAGGAGAACTAGTGCTCTCCAAGGAGACACACTCAATCAGATAAAAACCTTATTCCAATGAGCTTGGAGTTGTTTTATTATCTTTTCCAGCTCCCCATTTTCCATCCTATATGTGGTCTTGGATAACAAATGGAATCTAGGTATGAGTTCAGTGGAGAACACTACATCTCTTTCCAGGGGAGGTCCTGGTAACTCCTCAGGAAACATGTCAATGTATTCATGGATGGTAGGGACATTTTCTATCCTCAAAATATCATTTACTTCGTCTTCTTCACTGATCAATTCCATAAAGAAGCATATAAGAAGTTATTTTAGACAAACATCAGTTTGAGATATCTCTCCTTGGAATATAGCTATAGGATATCCATTATAGACTAATGATATTTCCTTACTTCTGCATTTTTTTATAGCATTATACATTGAGATTTAGTCCATAGCTAGTATAATGTCAATTTATAGCATGGGAATGACTACTTTATTTGAGATAATATTGTTCTAAATAATGTAAATATTATAGTTTCTAAACACTAATGATGCTTGTATAATCCCAACAGGAGTCTTGACTGATTACTCAACTTTTAGAAAATCTGGGGTTGATTCTAAATTTGTTGAAAACATGAAAGAAATAATGCAATGTGAGAACAAGAATCAAACAATATACTTGATAGATTTTTAATAACAAAAAGAGTTCCTTCGACAACTTCATCTTGTGCATCAAAATTAGTCGTAGTGATTGAAAAAGTACAACCTTGTTCCATTTGTCGTTTCTAAGGATGATGATGATTCCCCTACACTACCCTAGGATTTGGGAAATGATTAGCAAAGTGACCAAGTTGTCTACACTGATAGCACTGGACCTCAGGTAGGTTATGCACCATCTTTACCTATTTTTCAGTGTTGGGAAGTAGTGGCTTCACCTCACTAAGAAAATTATGCTATATGTGACCATCTCTACCACACTTGTATCACTACCTTCTCCCAAATAGGTAGTTTCCAAAATTTTTCATCCACAATTATTACACATGGGATGTTGTAATTCCTTGCATCCTCTTCCATGATCGAAGTTCCTCCCTATGATTGGATCCATTGATATTTTCGTGTCATTGAAGGTATGGGACCATTGCATCTCACCAAACTCTAGTTCAACTTTCATCTCACTTCGAATGATCTCTTCCAAGCTATCATAATCTCAGTTGGATATATTTATTCGCAGATGATGTCTTAGTCCACTGAAGAATATATGAACATTACCATTAAGATCCATGACAATTCTAGAGGTGTAACATGAAATCCTTAAGAAGTTCATCTCATAGATCCCCATAGATTCAATCTCCTTCTACATCAGCTCAAAAAATTCCTTCTCCATTCTTGTTCTCATCGATCAAAGGAAATGCTAGTTGAAGAATATCCATCTGAACACTTCTATGTAAATATCTTCAACTTCCACTCATGGACATGTGTTTTTAATCATTTCCCACCACTAGTCAGCTTCTCCCTCTAAGTGGTAAAAATCCATGTAACCCTTCTCTTGATTAGAACATTTGAGCATATAAAAGATATTCTTGATATAGATGATCCACTATTCATCAATCAATGGGTCGGTAGATCCACATATGGTTTTGGTCAGGGATGAATAAATGATTCAATATAGAATTGTTCCCATCCCAGTGAAATCACTAACTTAGCTTGATTCATGTTATTTCCCATAACTTGAGTCAATTTGTTAATCATTCGCATGCATGTTTTCATTCTGGCTTCTATCAGAGGGTCGTCAGTGCATGTTCCATTGCAGTCACCATTTGCACGGTCCCTCCTATTTCCTTCCATTTGCAAAAAGAAGAAAACCACAGTGAGGAAATTATTTCATTTATTATACTTTTAACAATAAAGGATATTCTGTCTTCAAATGTCATGCATTAAGCAATTACATTTCTTTATAAATCCTTCATAAGGATTTATAAAAAGCTTATGATTAACAAAACATATCCCTAGAGAGTGCCATAACCAAGAGTGCAGCAAGGCCCGATGTCTTGTACCAGGATACCCTGTGTCAAGCCTAACACTCCTTGTTAGTGTTTTTACTCATAGGTACATCTGTTTCAGAGCCACCTCAACCTACTTGTATCCGGACATGGATGTATTTTCTTGATAAACAACTTAATCAATACTCACGAAAATACCAGGATGTATTCAAATATTTAAACATTTCTATAGGGTTATTCCAAAAGTTTTCATAGCCTAATTTCCATAAATAACTAAACATTACTTTGATAACAACTATGACATCCTTCCAATTTATTTCATAAATTTTCATTACATTTTAAAAATATAGGATCTTTAAAGTCTAGTATCTTGGAAATCAGTAACATAAAACATTAAAGCATTAAGGATACTCTAATTCACTTTTAAGTCTTCATAAATGATTCATCCTATGTACAATGGCAGTATTTCATTACCTGGAGACATACATAAAATGAAATGGGGAACAGAAGGCCCAATAAAGAACGAAAGGGAATCGTTTTACTTGTGAAATCAATAAGAACATGATAAAAAACAGAAAGACATGTGTGATAGAAGTAGTGGCATGTCATAGTGAAAACAAACCTGAATCAGAATTTGAATATGTGGATACAACATTTCATTTATACATTAATGAACATATCACCATGTTTCATCTCTATGGTGTCATAAAAATTTACAAAGGTTATTCACCAAGGTATTCGGAAACTTGTCATCTCTAGTGATAAATTCTTTACCCTCTCTATTGGAGCACTATCAGTGAGAACCCATAATATGTCTTTATTTTCATGTGATCTACATATATCATAATCAAACATTTCAAAAATAACCTATAGAGAGTAAAAGTAATGTTTTTCACTTCAAAATCGTGACATTTTAAAAGCACATAGAAACATGATCATTATGTATTTTATAACCCTTTAAAAAGGGAAAGATGATTTCTTGTACTAAAATTAATGTATCAAATAGATCAATTTTATATCTTGAGGAATACCTCTGGAAATGAAAATATATTTCAGTATTCGGATAAATAAAAAAAGAGAATTTCTTGAGAAAAATAGAGGGATATATTGAGACAAAATTTCTACCCCATAACAGCTATATAACATGGTTTTAGAAAACAATAAAAATAGTGGGGAAAAGGTTGTCCCATTAAAATATAAATCGTTTACTATAGATATATATAATTAAAATATATAATATTATGGTGTTGAATGACACACCAAATGAAAAGAAAACTAGAAAAAATAAAAAATATGACATATTTTAAGAAAATTAGGCAGCCTAACAGTGTCACATAAAAATTAAGAAAATAAATTTATGAGAGTAGAAATGTAACACCCCAAGCTTCTGTGGTGTGTTTCCCTTTGAATAATGCAATAAAATGTGTTGTACGCAACTTCGAGATTCTAACACATCACGACCAGTCAAACTAGCCTTTATGAATAGTAATACCCACTTTTTGAAATTTTTTAAATTTTATCATTCAAAATGGACATTATTTTTGTGTTCATAATATTGAAATTAGCTTAGGGTAAATTTTAGGTATTTTTCTAAAAACATTCAGTTTTATATGAATAGTGAAAAATACTAAATTTTAATTAAAACAACTTTTTTATTAATTCAGAATTCATAATTATAAATAATACTATTGAGTGGTATTTAAGTAAAAATAGATTATATTTTTACCATTTAATCCAATTTTTTTCATTGTACATAATTTTACAAATAAACTGGACATAGGCAAGTGTCATTTTTTTGATAGTTAGTATATCTTAAAAACACGATTTTTGTTTTGACAACGAGAAATAATTTTAAATTAATTTGTGCCACTTATGTGTTTTGAATTTGGAAAAATGTATTCTTTATATGGAATCATGAGGTTTAAAATTTTGTAAATAGTTAACATTTATTTTTTGGACATTATGAATATTTACTATAGTAAATATTTTATTTACTGTGGTTAAAGGGGTAAATCAAGTAAATAAGGTTAAAAAATAATATTATAATAATCTTAAATTACAATAACACATGTCATAACCCTATTAGATGATAAATTTCCGACCATAGGCATCCTTGGGTCGATTTTGGGACCCCATGAAGCCATGTGGAAGTGATAATGACAATATATATTAAATAATTTAATGTAGAGACATAAATAACAACATCAAATATCTTTTAGTAAAAAAGAAATTTTATATGATGTTATATAATTGATCTATTCAACTATAAATATTCATTATAAATATTAAAATATTTCCTCTATCAAGATATTTTATTTATAATTTTTATTCAGAATATAAATATATTTATTTATGACACAATAATGATGTAGTATTTTCCTTAATAATGAAATAATAAAATAAATGTTATTTTAGATGTTAAAATAAATATAATTTGAATGTTTTGAAGCCATTAACAAGTTTTTTAGGTTAATGTGACAAGTTAGGATTTATTAAATGAATTTTTTGAATTAATAATGTTGTTTGGAATTTATCAAAAATAAAATACCAAATAGTTTTAGAATTGATATAAAAGAGATTTTCAAACAAATATTATATTATTAATTGATATTCTATTCATAAAAATATAAGGTTCAACCAAAAGTCATATATAATGGTAGGTGTATCATTGATGAACCACTTAGGGTTCACATAGGAGTATATTTTATGTTTTATAACAATATAATATAAAAATAGAAAGAGACATGGTAAATGACAATCTTTTTAACTAAGAGTTAAATCTAAAAGATAAAGTTAATATAGTGAACCAAACATGTATAAAATTGATTGGTTGAGTGATTTTCTACCCATCCCACCTTATAATTTATATAATCTATTCTGGTGACATTTTAAGCCGAAAATTATTTTATTATGAAATAAAATTTCTAGGTTTTCCTACGTTTCCCCTCGCCCATATTATAAAAAGGAACACACATTCACTCTAATTCACATCTTTAAAGCCATTTGGCTCGGCCAACCCCTATCCAAATACCCTCTCAACTATCCTCCCTTAATCATAGAGGCATTTTTTAGTCATAAATCCCACCTATGTAGCACTTTTGATCAAATCATAAGAAATAACCCGAAGAAGAGGTAAATATTTCATCAGCTCTTTCAAGTTCCTTTCTTCTTCCACTTCCTCTTTCTTTGTTTTTTCAATTATAAAATAATAAATCTAGTATATTATATATACTGTTAAGTTATTTTAAATATTTTATAACAATATTCAATATTATATCAATTCTTTTAATGACATTTTACCATACGTGTTTACGTACGGCTTACCGTCTCCACGTCGTGGTGTAATTATTATTCAATACACTATTATTTGGATGGGTATAATAATGATTTGTGATTGATGTAAATAATAAATCTAACATGATAATGACTCTGTATATATGGTATAACATCCAATTATATATTATTTTAATATAAAAAATGATATTGTCACTCGTGCGTATGTACAGATTACCCTCTCCACGAACACGATTAGATTTTTTTCACCATTGTATCCATTCAAGACTAATTTTCATTAGATGATTAAAAAAAATGTTTAATGACGTAATATAATTATGAATATGAATATGATACATCATATCCATAACAAACATTTCTTACGTAACAATGCTTATAAAGCAAAACTAATTACCTAACACCCGAAATGATGATTATACTAAGATATTATTAACAATGAAATGTTAAAAGATCATATATGATATAATATTAAAGTATATGATTCTTGTATAATTTAAAAACGATTATTTCACCATTATACAGGAGGTTAACCAACACTCGATCAAAGAAATGTACATGTTAAGGGTTAATTATACAATGTCTTCATTATTCCGGGTTGTTTATACATAATTATGTACAAGGGACTCTTTATCATCCACATCCATGTTTCATAAAAATGATTTTCAAAACATTATTAATATTTTATGGACTATGGGTTATAGTCATTTATACCCTTGTTTTACTTTTATAAGATGTTTATAAAGGAATTCTTCCATCGTTTTTCAAACAAGGAACATTATGACCTTTTCAACCAAAATAAGATAAGAATGTTTTTTAAACTTATATTTCGAGTGTGTCTATTTTTCTCCATTATAACATTGTCGAAGCTTCCCATACAAGATTATAAGAATATTTTTAAAATGAATGTTAACTTTATATTTATGTTACTTTTAAATTTTTTCAAAATATAAACAGATATTTCTCTAAAAAGGTTTTGATTTCAACTATGTCAGCATCCGTTGATGGATTTTATGTTTTTTTGATGTTAATTTAATATGATTCAAAACTTAAATATTGTATTGAAGGTTTTTTGATATGTTTGACTGGGGATGTGATATTTTTTATACCATTCATGGTTTATGGTTAATGTATTTACATTTCGTATGATAGTTTTAATACAAATGATTATGTTATATTTCAACCTTTTCTTATGGGAAATGTATTGGACTTAGTAAGTGAAGGGTGGACCCCGATATACCTCTTCGATGCGTCATTATGTCTCATGAGAAAATTAGATGTGGAATTGTTTGAGGCCTTTCCCAATATAATATATGGTTTTGTCCAAGGCCTTAATCATTTTTAGACGTCTTGGATGAGGCCTGGACAAAATGTTTCAGAATCTCTGGCATTATATATTCCCTCATTATGAAAATAATATTGATGGTTCATGTGGTCATTCGACTACTAGAATACCCATGATTATGTTTTATTATGGAATAATTTACTCAGCTCATATTCCTACCATAAAATTATTCAGGTTTAATATTTGTAATGGCATATGGTTTCAATTATTCAACATTCTTACTATTTAGGTCATCTTCCACTGTATTGCTTACCCTTACATAGCATTTGAGATCTCCCATTTCTTATGTTTCATTTTCCAATGATATGAAGAAGTTATTTATGAGTGACTTTCTGGCATAATATAAGAGGCTTGGATGTTTATAAGGGAAGAAATTTATGATGTATTTCTTTTCAAGTTGTAAAGTTGATCTTATGTATGAATCTTGTTTCCAATAATACTAAACTGATAGGTATTTCGAGACATGATTTCCTTGTGATCATGCCAATGTTCTGTAATAATGCACTGACTCTAGGTAACTGGGATCGAGGTGTTATAGTTGGTATTAGAGGATGTTTAGTACAATCATTGGATACTAGATTTAGACAAACTCTGATTAGAGCCCATTACCCTAAGATAGACATTGAGAATTAGTATAGAAGAACATCCTAGAATTTTTGTAATCTAGAGATTTTTTTATGTTTTCCAAGAAATACACCCCTTTTTGGATATGATCAGGTAGAGGCGGCCATGGCACAGATATACGTGTGGTAAAACCAGAAAACACCACTTTGAGTTGGACTCAAACGGGAACTTGTGCACATCAACTGGCCTTGCTGCACTCTTGGTTACGACACTCCCAGGGGATATGATTTGGATATTTCTCATTTTCTTTACAAACTATTATGAATGGTTTATTACTATATAATTCCTCAAATAATTTTTTTTATGATTATAGATTATATCCATAAACTATTCAATTTATGATAAGTGTTTTACATGCATCAATTTATGCATTGTGATTCATAAACTAATCTATTGTATGCCATTGATTAGAAATGGAGCCTAGTGGAAGGAATGGAAACCGTATCAACGCACACACTCCATATAGGGATTTCTCTCCAACTCAAGATAATTATAATAAAGTTGGGGATACAAATGGTGGTGATCAGCTTATCACAATACTGGGACAACTCACACATGTTATGAATAATTAACTAACCCATATAGAGAACCCCAATCTACAACACAGAGGATCATAGTCAGACTTCCTCATGAGGCAACAGCCACCAACATTCAATGGAGGTAAAAATCCATTAGTAGCTGAGTAATGGATAAATTCCTTAGAGAAAATATTCCACACCTTGGGGAGTAGCGAATGAGAAAAAGTTGTCATGGTAGTTTACCACCTCACTAGAGATGCTGATCAATTGTGGTCATTGATTCAAAACACAAATGAATATTATGAATTATTAAATATGTAATGGATTGAGTTTAATGAAATTTTCTCAGAAAAATACTTTCCTCATGACCATCAAGAGGATATGGAAAGACAATTTCTGAGTCTGAGGCAAAAGGAGGACGAGAATGTCGCAAAGTGTGAATCTAACTTTACAAGGTTAGAGAGCCATGTTGCAGATTATATTCGTAACCCAAATGTATGACCGACCATTTCTTTGATGGGTTAAAACCATTTCTCCATCAAGCATTAGTATTACAATCCTTTTCATCATAAAAATATATTGTCTCATGTGCTATCAGGACAGAAAAGTAATACTCTAAGTCTTATGACTATAAAGCAAAGAAATAGAAGATGCGATCTAATGAACACTCTGGGAAAGAAAATAATGAAACATGGAAGAAGTGAAGAATTTTATTTCAACCTTGTGATAATTGTGGAAAGAAGAACCACAGTTCCTGTCTAAAATGAAAAGAAATATTCTACAAATGTGGAAAAAAACTTCATATTGATGGTGAGTTTAAGGGAAAGAAAGATGCTAACAATGTTCAATTATACAATTGTAGGGATATGGGAGATTATGAAAATTAATGTCCTAATATTTAGGTAAAATTATCTCGGAAAAGGCCAAGGGATCAAGGCCAAGCTCATGAGATAACTACTACTAAGGTTGAATCCCCTAAAGACACGGTGGAAGGTAATTTAATGGTTTTATCAAGATTAGCCAATTCGTTATTTGTTTCTAGATTATTTCATTGTTTCATATCTTCCCAGTTTTCTAAAAAAATTATATATTTCCAATTTTATTTAACAAGGGAGTTTTTAGCCAAAAATCTTAAGGGAAGTATCATTTCTACAATGTTTTCTAAATCAGTTCCCATTAGGGAATATAAATGTTCTTTATCTGCTAATCTCATCCTAGTACCCATGATTGATTTTGATATAATCCTTGGTATGGATTGTATTTTGGACCATGATGCAAAAAATTATTGTAAAAAGAAGGAGGATACTATTTTTGATGATGATGATGAAGAACACCTTATCTTTAGAGGAGAATCATCACCACAAAATTCTTATTTAGATCCACCCCTAGTAGCTCAACCTAATTCAATTATTGGAGAGGAAAAGAATAAAATAACTCTAGGTGATGAGAAGAATTTTCAAATAGGGGATTTAACTATTGTGGAAAATTATATTGATGTATTTCTAAAAGATTTACCTGGACATCCTCTAGAAAGAGAAATTGATTTTCCATTGATTTAATTCCTGTTTCAAGGCCCATATCGAAGACCCCTTATAGAATGGACACTATGAAATTAGTGGATCTAAAGAAAAAACTAGAGGAATTGAGTATTAAAAGATTTATTCACCCAAGAGTTTCTACATGGGAAGCCCCTTTCATTTTTGTAAAAAATAAAGATTTATCTATGAGGTTGTGCATTGACTACAGGGAGATAAATTCTATAAATAAAGAAAAACTATCCCCTACCTCGGAATGATGATTTATTCGACCATCATCATGGTGCTCAATATTTCTCAAACATTGAACTTTGATCCGGATATCATTAGTTGTGTGTGAAGAAGGAAGACATTATGAAAACAGCATTTCGAACCTTGTATGTGCATTAAAAGTTTACAATAATGCCTTTTGGATTGACTAATGCACCCTCTTTTTTAATGGATCTAATGAATAGGGTTTTAATGGAATATCGTGATGAAATTATAGAGGTCCTTATTGATGATATATTGGTATAATCCAAAATCTATGAAGTTCATGACAATCACTTGTGCATTATTTTGAATTCTCTGAGAATACAAGAATTATATGCGATGTTTAGCAAGTGTGAATTCTGGCTTTAGGAGATTTATTTTCTTGGCAACATTGTCTCCATGGATAGAATCTCTATTGATCTTTCTAAGACCAAGGTAATCCATGAATGGCCAGCACCGACTCGTATAACTGAGGAATGTAGTTTTATTGGGTTTGCAGGTTATTATAGTTGTTTCGACCAGAATATTTCCTAGTTGGATAACCCATTAATAAAGCTCCAACAAAAAGTGGTTATTTTTTTTGGAGAAAAGACTATGAATAATTTTTTGAAATATTGAATAGAAGATTAGTCAATGCTATTATCTTGACTCTACCATTTGGGAATGATGGGTTTGTTATTTTTAGTGATGCATCAAAAAATGGACTTGGTTGTGTCCTTATGCATAATGGTAGTGTTATTTCCTATGTATCACGACATCTCAAAAATCATGAAAAAATCTATCCTACTCATGATGTTTAGTTAGCAGCTGTAATCATTACATTGTAGACATAGAGACATTATCTCTATTTTGAAAAATGGGAGATATATACTTATCAAAAGAGTTTGATGTATATTATCTCATCTAAATAACTCAACATGATGCAATGACGATGGCTTGAACTACTCAAGGATTTTGATTACACGATACACTACCACCCGGGGAAGTAAATAAGGTGGGAGATACTTTGAGAAAAAACGATCATGGAGTTTTTAACATGATGAGAGTTGAAAGGGATCCTATTCTCATGGATCTAGTAAAGATGGATATGGGAATAACCATGGACGGTGGATCATCAATATGTTTTCAAATGGTTTCCAAACCATCTTTATTTGAAAGGATAAAAAGTTCTCAAGCTGATGATAAGGAGTTTCAAAAGAATATTAATGCTATGAATGATGTGAGATTGAGTAACCTTGTGTATGAAGATGGAATTTCGAAATTTGGGAAGAGAGTTTGAATTCCCAATATACCTGATATAAAAAGATAATTGTTAGATGATTCTCATAGCTCCAATTTCTCTATACACAGTAAGAGCACCAAAATGTATTGATATTTGAAGGAACATTTTTGGTTGGACAACATGAAGTGGGAGATTGCTTATTTTGTTTCAAGATGTATGGTTTTTCAACACGTGAGAGCTGGAAGGAAACAACCAAGAGGAGTCTTGCAACCTCATCCCATACCTAAGTGGAAATGAGATTATATTTCAATGGACTTTTTCATTGGAATACTAAAGACTTCTAAAAGGAACGATTCTATATGGGACATAGTTGGTCATTTTACAAAGTCATCACATTTTATTTCTGTAAGAGAATATTTTCCCCTTGAATGATTAATAAGACTATATATTAATGAAGTTTTAAATCTTCATTGTGTACCACCATCAATTGTTTATGATTGGGATCCCTGTTTTACATAAAAATTATGGAAATGTCTTTAAAATGCCTTGGATATTGAACTTCATTTGAGCACTGCCTACCACCCCCAAACTAATGGAAAATCAGAACAGACTATTCAAACCATTGAATACATGTTGATATCATGATCACTTGACTTTCAAGGTATGTGGGATCAATATTACCCATGGTAGAATTTTCCAATAACGATAGCTTCCATTCAAGTATTCAGATTGCAACATATTAAGCGTTATATGGAAAGAGATGTCATGCACCAACATGTTGGGATGATATTGGTGAAAGAAAACTCATAGGCCCAGAACAAGTGGAGGAAATGATGGAAAAGGTGAAGGTAATCCATACCCACATCAAAGCAGCTCAAAGTAGGCAGAAGAGCTATACTGATAACCGAAGGAAGGATTTAGATTTTCATGTTGGGGACCTTGTTTTCTTGATGGTATCACCATGGAAGGGTGTTATATGTTTAGATAAAAAGGGAAAATTACCTCCCAGGTACATTGAACCTTTCCAAATTCTAGATAAAATTGGGGTTGTAGCTTACCATTCGACAATGTCACCAAATATCTCCAAAGTTCACGATGTGTTCCACGTATCATAGTTGAGAAAATACCTGCATGACCCAACACATGTACTCTCCAAGGAGGAATTAGAGTTGGAACCTGATCAATCTAATTGTGAAGATCCTTTCATGGTTCTTGATATAAGAGAACAAGTACTGAAAAACAGGATGACTCGTCTGGTAAGAGTTCTATAGAGAAACCATAAGATGGAAGAGGCAACGTGGGAACCTGAGGAACTTATGCTGAAGAACCACCTGAGTATTTTTATGTAGTAATATTCTAGAAATTTTGGCGATGAAATTATTTGAAGTATGGGAGAATGTAACACCCCAGGATTCTGTGGTACATTTCCCTTTGAATAATGAAATAACTTGAATTGTACGCAATTTTGAGATTCTAACACATCGCGACCAATCAAACTAGCTGTTTTGAATAGTAATAACCAATTTTTAAATTTTATTAATTTTACCATTATAAATGGACTTCATTTTTGGGTATGGAATATCAAAATTACCTTAGGGTGAATTTTTGGTATTTTTCTGAAAACATTCGGTTTTTGATGAAGAGTGAAAAATACTAAATTTAAATTCAAAACAACTTTTTTAATAATAAAAAATTAATTGTGCTAAATAATAATATTGAGTGGTTTTTATGTATAATTAGATTATATTTTTACCATTTAATCCAATATTGGTTATTGGACACAATTTCACATTTAAACTAGACATAAGAAAGTGTTAATATTTTTTTAGTTATTATTTCTTAAAAACACGATTTTTGTTTTGAGAACGTGAATTAATTTTAAATTACTTTCTGCCACTTCTGTGTTTTGAATTTAGAAAAATGGATTCCATATTTGAAATTAGGAGTTCTAGACTGTGTAAATAGGTAACTTTTATTTTTTGGACATTTGGAATATTTACTTCAGTAAATATTTTCTTTACTGTGGTTAAAGGGGTAAATCTAGTAAATAAGGTTAAAAAATAATATTTTAATATTATCAAATTACCCAAACACATGTCCTAATACTATTTGATGATACATTTCCGACTATTGGCATCCTTGGATCGATTTTGGGACCCCATAGAGCCACATGGAAGTGATAATGACATTATCTATTAAATAAATAAATGTAGAGACCAAAATTACAATATCAAATATCTTTTAGTAAGATAAATTTTATATGAAGTCATATAATTGATCTATTCGACTATAAGTAGTCATTAGAAAGATAAAATTATTTCCTACCTCAGAATATTTTATTTATTATTTTCAGACATAATATAAATATATTTATTTATGACACAATGATGATGAAATATTTTCTTTATTAATGAATGAATCAAATGAATGGTATTATAGATGTTAAAATAAATATATTATGAAAGCTTTGATGCCATCCTAGATTTTTATATTTTATTTTGACATGGTAGGATTTATTAAATGAATTTTTTGATGTAATAATTCTGTAGGGAATTTAGCAAAAAAAATACCAAATAGTATCAAAATTGACATAAAAGAGTTTTTAAAACAAATATTATATTATTAATTGATATTCTATTTCAAAAAATCTATGGTTCTTCCAAAAGACTTATATAATGGTAGGAGTATCATTAATTAACCACTTGGGGTTCTCATGGAAGTATATAGTATGTTTATTAACCATATAATTTAAAAATACAAAGAGACATGGTAAATGTTAAACTATTTAACTAAGAGTGAAATCTAAAAGATAAGGTTAATGAAGTGACAAAAACCAAACTAAAACTTATTGATTCAATGGTTTTCAACCCATCTGCAACTTATAATTTAAATAATACATTTCAAAACCATTTTAAACCGAAAAATATTTTATTATAAAATAATATTTCTAGCTTTTCCTAAGGTCCCCCTCACCCCTCTTATAAAAGGGAACTCCACCTTCTCTCTAATTCACACATTCAAAGCCATATGGCTTGGCCAAACCCTACCCAAATACCCTATCAACTATACTCACTTTATCCTAGAGGCTTTCCATTAGTTAGAAAGCCAACCTAACGATCCCTTTTGATCAAATCAAAAGGGAGAACCCGAAAAAGAGGTAAATATTTCATATCTGCATTCAAGTTCCTTTCTTCTTCATCTTCCTCTTTCTTTGATGTTTCCATTATAAAATAATAACTTTAGTATCTTATATATGTTGTGATTTTATTATAAATATTTTACAACCATATTAATTATTCTATCCATCCATTGAATTACATGTCACCATACGTGTGTATGTACAACTTTCCATCTACACGTCGTGGGGTAATTGTTATTCAATACATTATTTTTTGGATGGTTATAAAAATGATTTGTAATTGGTTTAAATAATAAATATAACATTATAATGATTCTTAATATATTATATACCATAACATTATATATTATTTTATTATCAATAGAATTATATTGTCGCTCGTGCATACGTAAGGATTACCGTCTCCACGAACACGATGAGATTCATTCCATGTCGTATCCTTTCAAGACTAATTTTCATTAGATGATTAGAAATATTTTTTAAAGACTTAATATAATTATGAATATGAATAATATATATCCTATCCATTACAAAAATTACTTATGTAACAAATCATAAAAAGGAAAACAAATCAGTGAACACTCGAATTGACAATAATACTATGATGTTATTAAAAATGAAATGTTAAAAGATCATATATGATATCATTTTAATGTATAAGATTATAGTATTATTTAATAACAATTATTTCACTATTATACTAGAGGTTATCCTACCCTCTACCAAGGAATGTACAAGGTAAGGGTTATTTCTACAATCTCTTCATTATATTAGGATGTTCATATGTAATTATCTACTAGGACCTCTTTATCATCCACATCCATGTTTCTCAGAAATGTATTTCAAAAAAGTTTCAATATTTTATATACTATTGGTTAATGTAATTTATACCCTTGATTTAATTTTAAAAGTTGTTTATAAAGGAATCATTCTATATTTTTCCAAAAAAGGTACATTATGAGCTTGTCGACAAAATTAAGATAATATTTTTAACTTATACGGCGGGTGCATATATTTTCCTTCATTTTAACATCATATAAGCTTCACTTACAAGATTATAATAATAATTTAAAAATAAATTTTTTGGTTATAATTATGTGACTCTTAAAGTATTTAAAAATAGAAAGGGATATTTCTCTAAAAAAGGTTTTTATTTTATCTATGTCATCATTCATTGATGGATTTTAAGATTATTTGAAGTTGATTTATTATGAATCAAAACCTACATATTGTATTTAAGGATTTGTAATTTCATTAACTGTGGATGTACTATTTTTAAGAAAATTGGTGGTTTATGGTTAATGTATTGACATTTCACATGATAGTTTAAATACAAATGTTTATATTATATTTCAACCATTTCATATGAGAAATGTATTGGACATAGTAAGTGAAGGGTGGAGCCCGTTGTAGCTCCTAGATGAATCAGTATGTCTAATGAGTCAATTAGATGTTGAATTCGATGAGGCCTTTCCCAATTTAATAAATGGTTTTGGTGGAGGCCTTAAAAAATTTTAGACATCTTGGATGGGGCCTTGAAAAAATGTTTCAGAATGTAAAGCATTATACATTCCCTCATTATAAAATTAATATTGATGGTTCATGTGGTCATTCGACTAATAGAATACCCCTGATTATGTTTTATTATTTCATTATTTACTCATCTCATATTTCTGCCATAATTTTATTCATGTTTATTATTGGTAAAGGAATGTGGTTTCAATTATTCACCAGGATTAATATTTATGTCATATTCCACTGCATTACATACCCTTACTGAGCGTTTTAGCTCACCCCTTTCTTATGTTTCATTTTCCAATGATATGAAGAAGTTAGTTATGAGTGACATACTGGCATAATCTAGGAGGCTTGGATGTCTCTAATGGAATAAATTCCTGTTGTATTTCTTTTTAGATTGTAATGTGGAACTTATATATGAATCTTGTTTCCAATAATACTAAATTGATCGGTCATTCGTGACATGATTTCCTTGTTATCATGCCAATGTTTTGTAATAATGCACCAACACTGGGTTACTGGGGTCAGGGAATTACAAGAAAGGGTATCCCATCATTTGGAACAAAAATGGAAATAAATAAAAGTATATAAGAACATACCCCCCTCATATGAATATGGAAATTGGAAGACCCAACTTAAAGGAAATCATGACTAAAAGAGGATGGTGGATTGTCCCCTTACCTTGAAGAGTGGATTTGAAAGCTCGAAGGATGGGACCTTGGGGGTTTCATGGAAACTTGGGAGGAATATTTTAGTGGTAAAAAACTAGTTCTTAGTTTAGGAGGATTTTAGAATGATATTAATGATGGAATGTCTTGGTATTTATAGGATAAGTGAGGGAATAATTAATTAATTTCCAAGGTACAACTTATTAATGGTATTTGCAATACCTTGGGCTTTACCATGGTATTTTTACATTGTATTATCCACTTGGGACACCTCATAACATATCTTAGTATTCACAAGTCGAACAGATTTATTATATCATGATTGCATCAACAATGATGTCATTAAACACCCAAATCTCAAAACTGTATTTTTACTATTCATTGAAAATTCATCTGTTTCAGAAAAATCCCAAAAATTTACCCTAACCTAATATTGATGCTCTGAATTAAAAAATGACTTCCATTTTATAAAAATAATTTTTTAATAATTTTTAATTTAATTTCTAAATAAAATCATTATTTATTAAAAAGACAACTCTAAAACTATAAATGTTTTTGTAACACCTTGAAAAAGTAATCAAGGTCACATTAAATTGTTGTATAACCATAAGACAACAATGTAACAATTTATTATTACTTTTTATGAAAATATATTTCCATTTTAAGTTATTTAATTAATTATAAAATTGTATATAAATTATTTATGACAAACAAAAATAGTTAAACTTATACTATGATTGTTTTTCAGTTTTAAGATGTACACATTATATGTATACATTCATCGGTGAAGTTTCTATTTTTTCCCGATTTACTATTCATTACTATTCCTAAGGGTATGTTACTATTCATTCTTTATTATTTACTAAAAATCCAGTTGATCTTATTAGATTCTAAATTTTTTTCTAATTACAACTATAGAAGACCAATTTTTGAAAATCATTTCACATTATTAATTATATAAAGAATTCATGAATATTTTAAAACACCCTTTTTCAAAAATTCACCAATAATTATCATCCTATATTTTTTCATACAATTTAAAATAACCAATTTTACAATAATAATAAAAAATTTATTTATACCAAGGGATTATAAAAAATATCTACTGCCTTGTTACATAGTCCCTTATAACACCTGCCTAGGACCTAAGTGTA
This sequence comes from Viscum album, assembly GCA_963277665.1. Taxonomy (NCBI): domain Eukaryota; kingdom Viridiplantae; phylum Streptophyta; class Magnoliopsida; order Santalales; family Viscaceae; genus Viscum; species Viscum album. Next base: position 619,080,876 of record OY728160.1, on the reverse strand, counting down.
TGGTTTGCTATCGTGAAAGAATCTTGAACCGGCTCAGATAACATTGCCGGAGTGGTGATTTCTATAAGCATGTTCTTCCCCCTAGGTGATTACCGTCAAGATTCATATGTTAAAGCTCAGCTTGTGCTTGTTCATTAGCAAATCCAATAGATGCTACCTCCTTCCCACGCTCTGACAGATGGGCTTCGTACGTCCTGAGTCTACTGGTGAAGGTCGTCTACTCTTCTTTCTGTATTAATTAACTAATTTAACTTGTATTTATAAACAATAATTTTAACCTAATGTGTTATGTTTCCAATGGTCATATAATAGTCGAAAACCAATGGTCACATTAAATTATACTCACATAATTAATTAATCGATATAGTTTTGTTAAGTAAAAAAAGAAATTGTACTCAAATTTTGGAAAAAATTATTATTCAAAAGTTCGTGTTGTTACATCAATAATGATTGAATGTGACTTACCTTTTTATTTTTCATTAAGAGGTTATTGATTTTGATAATCATTAACCCTTTGATTAGGGCATTAGTTAGCATAATTCCCCATTACCTCCCACTTATAGCATTGTAGTGTTAGTGGTGCATTCGCTGTAGTATTTTCTCCATTCACATCATTCGAAAATTCATTCCCATTACATCTGCACTCAACTGCATGATTTATTCTATTTTCTAATAATGAAAAATTTTCTAGTCTTTTAAAGTAAATATCCACCGTGCTTCATTCCAAAAATTCAGTATAATGAATCATTTATCATATTTTCACTATTTTTTATAGATTTTCCCATGAACTCCATCTTTTGTTTCTTGTCAAAACCATGAGATAGAAATGCAACATCAACTTCTAGTTGAACCTTTATATAACAACACACAGTCTCTTCATATCTTTTGAAGCCTCTTGTAGATTATACCATTCGAAAACAGGGAATTAAGCCACTAACGAATCGATCAACATTACTATAAGGTTGGATGATAGATCTAGGAGCATACATTATAAGTCATATAAAATTCACCACGTATGTACCAAAAGAATCATCATCCCTTTTCATAAGATAAAGGAACTACATTTCAATTATTGTTCAAATAATATGAGGGAAGTACTTATTGATAAATTAGTTCTTGTACTCGTCTCATTCAACAGATTCAATTTTATCTGGCTGCCTTGTATACGTAAAAAGAGTCCACCACTGGTCTACATAAATTTTTAATTTATATACAACCAAAATAAATTTTACAAGTTATGAAAAACAAATTATTGAAAATATAATTTCAATGGTATTGATCCATTGTTCATCAAAAAGTGGATCAGAAGACCCACTAAAAGAAGGTGGATGTTTTTTCATGAAAAACCCAACAAAATTTTGTTCCCTTCTCAACTCATTTGTCAGTATAGAATGATTCATAGCATATGTATGTATAAAAATAAGATTTTTCATTCCATCTCTCATAACATTTAATTATTCAGTGGGAAAATCATTTCATTTTCCAATTCATTGATCTGTAACATGGTTTTTTTGGGTTCCATCCATTGTCTAAAACCCAAAAAGAATAGTGTGAGAGAGAAAAAATAATACTATGAAAACAACATAATCAAGGTGGGGGGGGGGTAAATTCAATCTCTAACATATTTCATTTAATCATAGGTTATTCAGGAACATTATCATAATTCTAGGACTATAACCTATATTTAATGATATCCTTAGGTAAATCCCTAGACAAACCATAGAAATATTTCTAGGGAACTCACTAAAGATTTTGCATCTTTATTTCCAAAGTTTGACAAAACCTTAAATTTGATACCAAATGTCGATACCCAAGCTTGATGTACATGGCCATTACATTAATTTTGCGGAAAAGTCAATACATGTCAAAAAAAGATTTCCAATGGAAATATTATTATAGTGTCTTTGAAAACTCAAAACATAATCTTTTAATCAGGGTGAATCTTCAATATCTCCTATAATGATCTTATCCTTTTTTGTTTTGCTACATAAAAGTTTTTTTATATCTTGGGGAAAATAATGAATAAAAAGGGTGAGATAAAATGATCAATAAGGGTAATCATGGAGAACATAAAACAAAACATAAACATTTAAAGGTAAAAACATGATCCTAAATTTTGAACATAAAAATCCTAAGCAATTACATAATTCATACAAGTACATAAGGCATGGACCATAAAGAAAAATTATCCATGATAGAATAAAATTGGAATAAAACATGTAATAGTGGAAAATTAAAATGCACAAATTATGATTTCTATAGTATCCAATAAATTGCTACCATGACCATCATAGTTGATGAAGTCCATTATTAATAGTAGTTTACATACCATTCTACCGTATATTACTAAACGATATTTACATTCCATTCCAGCGAAATCTATACTATGAGATATAATTCTCTACCCAATGAATTTGAGAGATATGTGTCCCACCCATATCATAATGAAATCATTCTTAAATGTGCCAAAAAAATATAAACCATTTATTATGGCATAACTCATGTAATAATGTTGGATTCATAAACATCATGACATCATAGCATAATTCATATAAGATAAATGATCTTCATTAAAATAATTCCATCATAAAAATAATCAAATCAAAGTAATAATAGGGATAGAAAAATAAACCTATGTCATTTTATATGGAAAATAATATAGATGAAATACTTTAACTTAATTCCTGAGAAAAATATCATTTTTTTTAAAAACATTTTCTTTTTTCAAAATTCAGATCAATTTTAAAAGAAATGAATTGAATTGAAAATTCTATTGAAAACATGCATAGTAAACATCATTGAAAAAAGGTTTTATGAAGAGGTAAAAATTTGTTCATGCCATATAAGTTAAAATACAACATCTTAATACTTTTGTTGGAAAATTCAAAAAGTACCTTGTATGGTATCGAAAGGAAAAAATCCTTCCATACCATGTAGTAAAAGTCAGAAAATGGGTAAAAATTAATGTTAAAAAACATAGAAGAATATTAAATATTTTATGAAAACAGCTTTATAAAACATGGACATGGATGATAAATATATCCCTTGAAAATATAGACATTTAAACAGTCTTAGATAAAAATGAGATTGCAAAATCATCCTTTACCTTAGGTTCAATTTCTTCTGTATGTGTCCAAGACTCTCTTATAGTGGGATTAAACAATTAATTATCTTGTAACATATCCATAATTTTATTTATGATATAATATATGATTCAATTAAAATATTGTATTACCCATTCATATGTCAATTCCATGTTAAAGAAATATTTTTTGTAATAATCATACATGTTTGGACTTTTTATTTTCATATGATTATATAGAACTTGATTTAATTACTTCTACAATGTAAAACACGACTTATATATATATATATTATATATTTAGCATATAAATATATATAATAGATAGATAATTGAAATGGAATACACCATTCATGGACACAATAAGTCGTACGTACTCATGAACAATATTTATAGATACATATAGTAGCATTATTATGTCATATATGTCATGATTATTTATTATATATACTTTATAATCATTTTTGAATGGTTAAAATGGATAATGAATCTCAACATGTTGTGGATATGGTAAGCCAGACGTACACACGAGCGATATTAACGTTCCCATAACTATTGACTGGTGTTGATGATGATGGTGTATAAAATCACTGAATTGGTGTCATGATATAATAATCATATGTAGTTATTATTTAAACCATTATACACATCCATGTATGGTGGTGGTGAAAAGAAGATTACACCACGACGTGGAGATGGTAATCCATACGTACACTCGAACGATGATTTCATTTTATGTATGATGGATAAAAGTTGAAATAAAGTTGTTTCATATTTAAAATAACATATAATTATATGAGTTATTATTATGTTATATCATTATAATGAATCAACAAAAAAATTTGAAGTATAATCATAATGAAATTTGATAGAATCGGTAGAACATATTACCTATTTCTTGGCATGCCCCTTTAAATTTCATCATAGGAAATTATAGTTGGTGTTTTGAGAAGAACATAACATAAATAATATTACTAGGGAAGTTGAGAAGAGAAATGTATTGGGTTCGGCCGATCCTGAAGGATAAAAACGGACTAAATATGAGATGTAGGTGGTTTCCTTTTATATGTGAGGAGAGGGGCACTTTAGGAATGTTCCAAAACATTAATTTATTGTATATTCAATTTCAACATCAAATGGTCCAAAAAATATTTAATTATAATAAAAGATGAATTTAGTTTGAATTCACCCATCTAATAATATTTTGAAAAGTTTCTAATTTTTTAAACTCTATCTTTTTTTACCATTATTTTACCTTTTTTAATCTTACTCTGATATCATGTTATTTGTACATTATGGGTTAATGTAACTACCATACCATGTCAACTAACCCAAAAAAATTATTTATGACACATATGAACTTCTATTAGCTATTTGGATGAATCATATATTTTTAATAATTTAATATCATTTAATAAACTATTTTATGTTTTAAGTTATGAAATGTGTCAATTTAGGACACCATTCATACATGTTTTTTTTCAAAATTCATAAAAACCATATTACATCGAACCAACAGAATTAAATAATATATAATATGTCAATAGAATCTTTAAAATTAGTGTATTAAAAAAATATAACCAAATAACATTTGATTTATTATTTATAAATTCATTTATTTGATAATGAGGTAATTAATACAACACAACTGTGTCAAAAATGTATTTATTTATGTTCTAAATTTTTTTAATTTAATACCATGATATATATAATATTTTTATAATACAAAGTACTATTTAGTGACATATATATATATTATATAACCTCATATTAAAATCTATTTTGTAGAAGAAATATGTTTATGTTATAATTATCATTAATTAAATTTATTTTATAAAGTATCATTTTCACATCCATGTGAAATCAGGGGGTCCCAAAATAGAACCAAGGATGCCAATGTTTGTAAATATCTCATCCAATAATATTAGGGCATGTGTTAGGGTAGTTTAATATTATTTTAATATTATTTTTTACATTTATTTACAAGATTTATACTTTAACCATGATAAATAAACTAATTATTGAAGTTACTATTTATAAAGTCCAAAAATAAAAAGTACCTATTTAAATAATTTAATCGTTTTCATTCCAAATATGGAATCCATTTCTCCAATTTAAATACATAGAAGTTGCAATAATTAATTTAAAATTAATCATGCTGTCAAAGAAAACCTGTTTTATGTTAAAACATAGCAAAAGATTAAAATGTTTTTACATATGAATTCAATTTAAATTTAATGACCATTATTTAAACTGTATTTATCTATAAAAATTTATTATATTTATATTTTTAAACCATTCAATAATATATTTTATACACATAATTTATTTCCATGAAAAAGTTATTTTTATTTAAAATTTAACTTATTTTCATTATTAATTAAAATATGAAAGTTATTAAAAAAATATAAAAAATTTACCCAAATTAATTTTTTATGACCCAATTCAAAAGAATAAGTTTATCATGCCATATATAACTTAATAATGTGTTGATAACAAGATTTAAAAATGGTGCGCCATCAAAATGTTGGTTAAAACTGCATTTTTTAAATACTTATTTTATCTTAAAAAATTGTTTTGTTCTCATATCATGTGTAAGATGAATGATATTGTTATATAAAATTAGTAATATGGTTAATATAATTCATAAAAGCTAGTTTATATCCCATTAAATTATAATATTTTAATAAAATATCATTGTTTATTAAAAAAAATTATCACTTAAAACGCAAGCTATTGAGGATGGTAACCCATTCATGTAACGCAAGCTAAGTCGGTGTTGCATGTATTTCTAGAAGCCTTTCGTGTTGTTTATAACATAATAAAAACTTATTTCTTTTCAAAATTTAAAAAATCAATAATCATTATTGCATGAAATGAATTCTATCAAAAAAAATTGAACTTTTGTGCAACACAAGCCAAGAATGGAGTTGCGTATAATATAATCTAATAAGGTGTGGCATATAGTGCAATCTAATATTAGTGTATTGTATAACAAAAAACATCAATGAAATTAAAATGAACATATCACATAAAATATTTGGGTGTTACATAGGTCCATCACGTCTAGACTAAGGATCCCATTTAACCTAGAAAATCTTAGTACATACTTTATGATACACAAAACTCACGCAATTCCTATAAAAATAAATATGTTATTGAAAATAAACAATCCAGTCCATGATAAGAATAAAATAATAGGATTCTATTTTCATAACCATGAAATCCCATTCCATTTCAAACCCAGGAAAGATGAGATCATATCACAGATAACTAATACCCTGATCTCTCTTCTAACCATGTGGAATCACCAAATCCATCACATAATGCATTGGTTTTGTAAAAAATTCGAACAAATACACAAGACAAGAATATAATTTGGACTTTTACGAACCCATTTAAAATAAAGAAAAAAATATGGATGATAAAATAAAAATATTACATCAGACATTCATAAGTCGTACATCTGATTATACCGGTGCAAGATCCAATGCATGAGGGCTCCTTGTTTCTTCGTGATAATGATAATTTTCATTAACATGTGGACCTACCGTGCGCTAAATCTATCCAGAAAAAGATATATCCTTACCTCCAAAACTATGAAATCAAAACCCTTTTACTGAATGGATCTGACAAGGATGACATCCATCTAGAGGCCACATAACCTACACCCCCCCAGAATGGGCATGTAACATCGAAACAATTCAAAAAGTATCCCATATGTCCACACTAATGGAATGGTCTTGGTGGGGATCATCCTGCTGGTTTTATATTCCCTAACCATCCACACTAATGGAACACAAATTTCCCAAAATATAAATCAACTGATATGGATGGTCGTGATGTATTCTCTAAGCTAAAAAACTCTATATTTTTGCGCATCACATCTCATATTCTTCTTATACAAGCCACTACTTCCCTGGGTCCTGCTGAAATTTCCCTAATATACCCATATTTTCTTCTATGATCATTCCCCAACATTAAGTCCCTATTAAACACATTATAATAAATATTCTTCTTAAATAATAATTCTTGATATCATATGTCCAAACACAATTACAATTTCAATATTTAAGAAAATATTTTATCATTGGATGTTACCTTAAGGAAAACCAAACCAACTCTACGATATTTTTGGCATACTATAACATTCTCAGATCCCCTGATTGAGATCTAAAAATCTAACATCATGGAAAAGGATAATGTTTGAGGAAAAAATACTCATTTTAGATGACCTAGAAGTCCTTCCAAACAATTTTCTCATTCTTCCCAACATTAGAAAAATGAGTCCCAAGACCTTCAAATTGGACCATCAATAAAGAATGAAAAACATTTTACATTAACTACCTAATATTTATTAATAAATTCAAATATTATTGTGTTATTATCAATACAATTGTATTCATTACATGGATAATTTCTTCCCCTAAAAGGAGTCTTATTCTTGAGGAAAGTTTTAGCCTTTTACATTACTGGACTATGTTTGTCTTCCCTAACATGAGAAGGAATACATCATGATCCCTGATCTAAACCCCATTCATCCTGAACAACCAATTCTATTAGCCTTTAATAAATAAATTTTTGGAGATATCTTTATTTCCTCTTCTCCAGGATTCACAGGATGTATCCTAGTATGAATTATGAAAGAACAAGAAAAATAGAAAACCATCTACAAATAAATATGATGATTTTTAGAATGATAATAAAAATCCAAGAACCTCCATATATAAATAAAAAATCCAAACCATAATACTAATAAGTAAAAACAAATCACCCTTACATGTTTTCAATATACTATCTACATTGCATAAATCCCTGATGGAGGATAAGCCACAATGGATTCCCAATATCCTATAGTTTCTTATGAAATTTTTTGGGGTGTGTTGGTTGGAAACTCTAGAAACCAGAAGAACCCCAATCATTGACATTCCATGATTATATCAATCGTGAAGGTCGCAAATAGAATGAACAAAAGAAAGTTACAACTTATTTTATTCAATTTTACCATGACCCATGTCAGGATTCTGTCAAATATAACAACCGACTTAGTCTTTGGTAAGGCCCAAATGGAAATACGAATTTCCATCGGATGAAAGCATGTTCATGAGTATCAATACTCACAATTGGGGATTATTTTTCACTTATTAGTCAACTATAAAATTCCCAAAAATTAAATCCTTAGACCATCACTACTACCCAAATCCAAGTTAATTTCTAACAAGATTTAAACAATTTATATTATAAATAATGATATCAAAATAAAAAAATTGTGAGGGGAACTAACGAAACCCTACATCTCCATAGAAAAAGAGGGTCACCACCCTATGCCACCACCACCACCACCAGTGATATGATTAGGAATACTAGTAGATGGATCCACCGATACCACTATAGAGTGTCATTCATTTTCATCGTTAAAACCTTACAAGGTCTATATTCACTGATGGGTTTATGTCAGGTGTGAGATAATTCCCTATAGAAAACCACCAATAGATATTCCCTTTAATAAAAATATTATAATTTTTTTTTTGGTTTTTATGAAAAATGATATACTAAATTTTTATAGAAACATTCATAGAAATTATTATAGAGTTTCAAGATCACACAAAGATGAAGGGGAGAATATTATCATACTAGATCCATGGGTAATCTCCAAGGTACTATGGTTAGTCAGTCATATGGTCCCCACACCAAGATGAAATGAAAATTCCAACATGCATAGAATCATCATGCATGAGCCTCTAGAGGGGAAAACATCTCATGTTTTAGTTCTCTATATCATTCATCATCTATATATTTAGTGTTTTAGTGTCAACCCTACTTGGGAAACATGACCTCATCCCAACCATACCCTTTAAAAAACTAGACGTAGTCTAATAAACCTATATACTAATAATTCCTTTATGGTCAATTCCTCTTTTCATGTTACTTGAACCACCACATCCAGACACATATAAAAAAACATTGATACCAACATTATAGTAAATCCATATTTAATTGAGAATAATTTTCAAACTATCATATGAATAGACACATGTAAAACATTATAAACAATCATCGGGAAAATCCATTTTCATTTGGAATCCCATAAATTTACCCCTAAGCACACTAAAACCATCTAGAAACAAGATTTATACCATAAAACAATCATAGAACACATGTATAAAACCTTAAAATAATACTAAAATCATCCAGTAATGTTAATGTAGGGAACCACCTACCTTTCACTTGGATACATTGGGAAACCAGTCTAAATTACCTACATCAGCACCGATACACCCTATATACTCAAGAATAAACCATAACCAGGAACATTTGACCCACATAACTAAGGTTTAACCCACATTGGGTTTACCATTTCGCTATGGAAGAGAGAACCCCTGAATAAAAGAAGGTAATACCATGAAAAAAGAAGGAAAATAATGAATAGGGAGTTACATGGAGATTTTCCGATGGATACACACTAAATCCACCAGTAGAATGTGGTACACTGTATCTAGGATGGAGAAGGTAGAGATCATAGGGATGCGAATCTTGAATGGGATGGGGTTTTCTAGATTAAGGGTAAAGATGTGTAAGGATGTTTTAGATATTAATCATTTCTAATATTATGGGTTGGCCACAAGACTATAGTAGGGGTGGGAACACACCCATCCAGTAGACATTACTCCTCACATAAACCCATTTGTTTGGGAATACAATTAACCACATGATCGTGTGGTAGGTCTTGTGACTCAGATTGTACCATTGTCCAAGTTGAGTTGTCTCTTCTAGGATGGAACATTATTTCTATAAACTATGTTCCAACCATGTTCTGTCTTGTATCTATCCAAAATATTCCATTTCATACCAAAAACATATTGGATTTCAAATAGAAAATTATAGGAAGAAAAATAAAAAAAATCATAACTCAAAAAAGGAACCCGTATGTGACAACTAGAGAATAATGTGGTGATGTTGTTAGACTATACAATCCATTTTCTTCAAGTAATTATGGTAAGATAATTAATTCCAAAAAAATTATGGGTCCTTTATATATTATAGAGTAAAAATATATCATTTTCCTAGAAATATATTGATGGAAATTAAATTTACCTATATTTTTTGACCATGGTAATTAAATAATGAGGCATTGTGGTATATATCTATTAGGGTAAAACTAATCCAATTCTAATTATCTCAAATAATTCCCAATTTGGTCACTTATATTAGAGAAGATTTTGTTTCATATACTTTAAAAAAATGACATTATTTAATAATATCAATATACCAACCACCATTAATTAATTAACAACACCATTTGAGGATGTGAATGTGACAATTTTTCAATGTATGTTGTTATAAATAATGAATTCATCCAGCCACTCCATTATAAATATTTTGTCTGTAATATCAATTTCTATGACTAAAACCTCCCAAAAAATAGTGAATTAGTTTTTGTAATGGTATATGATAGAGAATTGTGTACCATATATTACCACTACATTAGTGTTTTTCTCAATTTCAAGACACATGGAATCATTTCCTTTTTAAGAAAAAATATATATTTTCACCATGAGAAGTTAGGAAAAAGTGGGATTCACATGTATCAAACAACACATAAATTAGAGTGGAAATGAGAACAATGATACCTCCAACCATCGTGGTTCCCAAACCTTCATATATGATTTCACTCTCTTTTTCATGATAATATCAATCATCTCCCACTATGTAGTACATTGATTTTTATTATGGAAGTGTTGATTGGATGAAAAAGGTGTTCATGGGACCATCCTGATTTTCCATACCCCAGATTAAAGATTTTTTTTTAAATTACCATAGTTTAAAATGATATATAAATATATTGCTTATTTGACCCATCCACACAAATTGGATTCATGGGAACTATATAATAACACATGAGGACTCCATTTTTTATACGATTGACATAAACTCAAGGCTCTAAAGTCTTATCCATCTTATTTGGTTTGAACACGGATCTTTATAATTAACATTACTCAAAACAAAAATATAGTAGAAAATATGTTTATATGTTCTCTAATTTCATGATCTCCTTGTTTTTGTGGGGGTTAGTTTACATCATCCACTTGATTCCATCATTTTTGTTTCAAAAGACTCCAATGAAGAAAAAAAGTGTTTTCCCCAATAAAAATACAATGACGTTCATTTATATTCACTATCACCCCATTGAAAAATTATGTATAATCAACAATCACGAATATTACCAGCTTAGATTAAATATCAATTCATCACCGTAAGTATAATAAAAAATCATTCATATGTGTGAAAATTTCCACCTTTTAATACAACCCAACTGAATTAATTAACATTATCATGTATTCAATCAGGTGAATAATTATATTCATGACACTAATTAAATATATTTTTTCATACATTTATGGTATATACATAAATAAATTGAACAAAATTTTGAATCCCTTCAATGTAATTCAAGGGTTACGTGTATCTTGAATAGATAACTACAACCATTTTCTAGTGAGACCATAGTGAATATATACCAGTAGTTTAACCATTACATTGCTCAACGTTGTAACAAACCATCCCTTGTTACCTAAAATCAATGATTTATTACATAACGTTGGAATGACAGAAGTTATCATGTCCAAAAAGACCGATCAGTTTAGTAGAAAAGGAAGTACTTGATACATAATTATGTTTTACATTAAATTATGAAATTAAAAAAACCACATGGTGTCCCCATTGAATACTCTTATATCAGTTAGCCTATTATTTCAGGTTAATCGTTATATAATTCTCTGCATCATGGGAAAAATAAAACATAAAGAATGGGCGAGCTCAGATGCTCAGTATGGATAACAATATATTGTAAACTATCATAAATAAGAATAATTATTTAATGCAATGCATAAGACTAGAACATAAGCCTTTTAAACATAAAATTCAGTATAATATGGCAAAGATAAAATCAAATAATTCCATTTACTTATTCATGTGGATATTCTGCTAGTCGAATAATCACATGCAATATCAATTTCCATTTTCATTATGATGGAATGCATAATTCCAGAATTTATAACCACATAGTCAAGGTCTTGTGCTAAGAGTAAAAATAAGATTTTTTCAAGGCCTTGTGTCAAGACACTAGTTTGTCCCATTATACCTACCGATTAATCAAGTAGAAATAGTAGGCTCAATTCGTCACTTAATAAGTCCAATGCATTCATCATTTGAAATTTTTTTAACATAATATAATCATTTTTATTAAAACTAGCATACAAAATGTCAATACTTTATCCATAAACCATGAATGGTATAAAAATAACACATCCACAATCAAACATATCACAAAACCATCAATAATGTATGAATTATTTGTATCATAATAATTCAACATCGATTAATAATAATATCCCATAAAGGATGTTGAAATAGTTTAAATTGATCAGTAAAAATCTTTGAGATAAATATTCATTTTTTTTATGAAAACTTTAGAAGTCTCACTATTTATCGAGGTGTGAAAAATAGATTATTCAGCCAAATTTTTCCTTAGGAAATTGAAAAATTTATAAAAAATTTCAATTTTAAAACATTAATGTCCATATAAATACTTCCTTAAATAGTATTTTGAAAACATGAAAATTAATGAGAAATATTTAGAACAATAAAATTTTAAATCAAATAAAATGATATTTTATTTTGAGTTCCTAACCAAATGAGAGATGATTGAATAAAAATAATTGGGGTAATTAAAACATTATAATATCATGAGAATAAAGGGATTCGTGATATTATATGTCAAAGTATGTTATATATAACAAATAAAAGTTAATTGGCGAATAACAACAACGATGTCTCAATGGAATGTAATTTGAGATGAATTAATTTATAAATACTGTATCCTTATGTAAAGGATAAATAAATGACATTATAATGTGTAAATAATAGAAATACACTCAATTTGATTGAATATTAGTTGTAAATAAATCATAGGACGTTCACAAAAATTCTTGTAAAAACAACACAAATGACTTGGATGTTTATTTCAATGAATATAAGTTGTGTAAAATTTACTCATATCATGTTTATATTGATGAATTATGAGTTTATCAAAGGAGTGACTATTTGTATCAAATGTATATCCACATAAATGGGAGTTTAAATTTTTATATAAGTAAATAAATAGTGATTTCACGCATAATCTTGGAATAAGTAATTAATGATGTTTTCCTAAAACCGAATGAGTGGAAATTGAAATTTAAAATTCACATACCGAAAAAGTAACTTAAGAAAAATACCTCCCATTAGAGAAGTATCAAAAAATTATTATGTACATACCAAAAAAATAAAGAATATTACTCTAAAAATAAATATTATGAGAAGTACATACACCACACAAAATGTAATAGTGGAAAATATAACATGAATCCCATGGGAATAAAACTGAGATAAAAACCACTACCCATGTAATTTTCCATAGTATAGGATAGGTTAACCTTATATATAATTTTGAAATCATTATTATGAAATTTTATAATAACCAGATACATAAATATGATATCATATAAGATCTTATAATGTTGCATTGTTAATGATATTTCTATAGTATCAATGTTTCGGGTGTTACCTGATTCGTTTTCTTTTATATTATTGGTTAAATAATCAATATTTGTTATATAAAGGATGTATTTGATTTATATAAATAATGAAATTATGTTCATAAAAATTATTTTTTATCATAAACTGAAAATTATTCACGAATTATTGCGTTGGGGAATGAATCCCATCGAGTTCGTGGAGATGGTAATCTATACGTACGCACGAGCAGTAATATCATTATATTGATGGGGAAATCATTGAAATTTGAGGTTATATCATATATAAAGAGTAATTAAGATGTTATATTTATAATTTATATCAGTTATACTCATTAGTTTACACATTCAAATAATGATGAGTTTGATTAGAAAACTACCCAATGACGTGGAGACGGCAAGCCGAACGTATGCACGAATGATGAATTTATCTTTTATAGGATGGGTAGAATAATTAATGCGATTTTACTATATTTATAAAAATATCCTACTGTGTAGAAGGTACTTTATATTAATTTTGTTATGTAAAAAACATAAAAAGTTAAAGTTGAAGATGAAAAGAACATAAAAGAGGGTTGTGAAATTATTACCAATTCTTCGAGAGTTTCCTTTTTAGTTGATCAAAAGGGTTTCCTAGGTTTGCATTATGATCAAATTATGGACTATAGGATGATGTGAGGGAAGATGGGAGGATATATGGGTAGGGGTTTTCTGAGCCAAATGGCTTTGGAGGAGTGAAATTAAGAGAAGAGGATGTTCCCTTTTATAAGATGATGAGGTTCCCTTTAGGAACTCGAATATTATTTTATAATAAAATCATTTTTGGTTTCTAATGGCTCAAAAATGACTTATTTCGGGACTAGGGTGGGTATGGGTCAAAAACCTCTCAACCAATTGGTTTTATACAGGTTTATGTCCCCATATTAACCTTATATGTTTTATTTAACTCATAGTTATATATTTTGACATTTACTTTTTCTATTTGTATTTTTATATTATATGGTTAATAAACATACAATAAAAATCCAATTAAACCCCATGTGGTTAATAATTAATATAAATAACCGTATATATTTCCTTTTGCTGAACCATAGATTTTTTGTATTATTATATCATGTAATAATATATTTTTTTTAAAAAACTCAATTATGTCAACTTTGACACCTTTTAGTATTTGATTTTTTGGAAAGACATAAAAACATTGACATATAGAATAAAATTTATTTAATCAATCTTAACATGTCATATTAACAAGTATAATTATTTTAATTCATCATAAATATCAATTTAAATTTATTTGGTTATTTATAATATCAATTATTTTAATATTTCATTAATAAGGTAATTACTGCATCATCTTTTTGTCATAAATAAATTAAACTATTTAATGTATAAAAAATATAAATAAAATACCATTATGCAAGAAATGTTTTTATATTTCTAATGACAATTTATAATCGAATTTACCTTTTGTGTAACCATATATTAAAAATGGTTCAGTTATTAAACATTGAAACTGACCCTTTTAACTCTTCTTTATAGAAAATAATAATTAATATCTTAATATATTACAAGTGGACCAAATGGGATCATATTTTATTTCATAGGTGGTTTTAGGTCTAATTATCGATATCAAATAAATTTAAGACATGTTTTTGGGTAATTATCATATAATTTTTACCCTTAATTACCCTTTTTACTTTCAACCGTAGTAAATAAAAGTCAAAAGTTACTATTAAAAAATTATTTTCATCATATTTAACCACATTTTACATAAGTATGTTAACAGTGTCTCTTGGATTTTTTAAATTCAACTCAAATAAGTGGTAAAATTATGTTTTAGGCAAATTTGCAAATTCCTCTAGAATGTGTGTTCAGACAGTAAAAAGTTCAATAAAATTTTATACATAAAATTTTATTATAAAATGACTACAATGAATTAAACTGAACTTATATAGGTATTATATATATATTTTTACGTAAAATAATTTTAAATAAAATTAATAATTTTTTTAAATAAAGAGTCAGTTTTAAACAATTGCATTTTTTTTCAATATTCGTCAAAATTTGATTTATTTTAAAAAAAATCAAAAAAATATACTCTAAGATAATTTTGATATTCTAAACTCAAAAAGGAACTCTATTTAATGAAATTAGAAATATATATGTTTCATTAATTAATTTAAAATTAATTCTCGTTGTCTAAACCAATAATTGTTTTTTTAAAGTAAGAACTATCAAAAGAATGACATGTGTTTATGTCAAATTAAAATGTGAAATAACTTATAATGACATAAATTGTATTAAATGAAAAAAATATAATCTAATTGTACTTACAAAAAATTAAAATTCATAATTTAACACTAAATATTTCGATTAATTTTTTTTTCATTTTAAATTTAGTATTTTTCATTATTCATCAAAATATGAATGTTATCTGAAAAGTAAAAAAAAATTTATTCAAAATGAATTTTTATGTGCGGATTATAATGAAGAATTTAAATTCCAATATTGAATATATAAAAGTGTCAAATATTGGTTTAAAAAAGGGTTTTCCATTAAAAGGCGATATAATTATATTTTTTGAGAAATACATCATTTTTCTGAGAAAATGAATTTTTTCTTATATTATGTATACGAAACACATAACATGGATTCTAAAATTATATGGTGTATATAAAAATCAAAATTCAGTTAATACTATTAATAAAAACTTTTTTAACGGCTATATTTTTATGTTGTGGTGTGCTCGAACTCTGTGTTGCGTGTATCGCAAGCTATTGAATTATTTTAATGAAAATTACTTACTATGAAATCATGGGGTGTTACAGATGTTATAAGGAAATAAAATCAATGATAGACCATAGTAATAAATGTTTTCAATTTTTTATATCCTAAATTCCAAAGATGAAAATAAAAGATTATATATTTGGAAATGCAATATATAATCATCATTTCATGGTTTCACAATTTGATTCTATTCTTACATAACCTCAAATTATTTCACAATACCTTATATGTTAATGGTTTAGATAACATTAAGTGAAATAATATTCTCTTAATCTCCCACTTGTGATATTATCTTTCTTCTAACTAGTTGCATTGTTCTAATAACACTTCATAATTTTCATGTCTGTTATCACTTTTTTCATTAATTAATAGATATAAAGTATTATACATCCCAATAAAGAAATTCAGAATAAAATAATTTAACATAGATAAATTTAAATTAACATATGAATAAAAAAATCATATTGTGATTTCATTGTTCTAAAATATGGTACCACAGACTCATTGGATGATCCATTGATAATGAGATGATGGTATATTGGATGTTTTTCAACAATATTTATCCCTAAACTATATTAGTAACATGATAATTATTATTAAGATGTTATAATTTTTTAATATCATAAATTTAAATTCATGAAAAAGTGTATCCCATTGATATCAGGAAACAAATACCCATAATACAGTTATACAGTTTGTAAAATCTTGACTCGACCTATTGGATTACGAAGGATCATAATTCCACTAACTTTTATTGAAATTACCTAGTCACAAAATTATGATAATAAATTTTATGGACATAAAAAAATCATTTTGAATTATTAAATATAAAGAAACACACTGCTGGAAGACCAATAGAATTAAATAAAATTTGATATATATTACAAAACACGAATAAATTAATTTTTTTAACAAAATTATATTTCTAAAAATAATAAAAAGAATAAAATATAATAGGATTATCCATTCAAATGAAAAATACAAATGAAGACTAAAATACTCATGTAACTAGGGTGAATCACTACTATGAGGAATAAATGATAGTCACCTCAAGATTCCAATCAAAATATCTATGATAATATAATATCAATGATCTAGTAGTAAAATAAGAAACAAACCCCCTACCCATTTCATAATAAATATATTCATTTTCACTATGGATAATATTGATGGTTTGAGTATAAAAAAACATTGTAAAACCTCCACACTTACAAAATATTACCAATATATCAAAAATGTGGTAATATAAAACGTTATACAAAATATAAAACCAAAGTAATCATGAAAATAAATGAACGAGAAATATATTTCCGTAATTTAGTGAACCTTTTTACACAAAAACACACACATGGAATGATCACAAACATCCTTTAAAAATATCAAACAATACATCCACTACCTTAAGGCCACCCATGACTTTTCCAACTCTTGAGAAGTATGTATCAATCCCTTAAAAACCCATTAAACCACAACAGTATACTATGTCCCAAATTATTGGAACCATGAACATGCCTAAAACGATTTTTGCGTTCTATATCAATATGAAGAATCAACCTCTAATTTCAATACATGTTCTCAAATTCAAAACATATATTTTCAAATAAAATTAAATTTCATAAATTAATTGAACACCATGATTGTCTCACAAAAAATTTAAAATTTAATGGTCAACTACAAAAAGAATTATTTCCAAATAATATTTGATATATTTTTTAAAATTTAAATAATATAAATATTTATTAAAAATACAAGTAGAATTCCCATTGTATGAAAATGTATAGAAAGATGGGATGATAACTACCTTAGTTACATTTGATAAAAATTATTTTCCCATGAGCTCCAAGATCAGGCATTAGAAATCTATTCCATTAAAAAAATACCAAAGTAGATTTATCATAAAAAAATTTAAATAAAAAGTCCAAGAAAGGTTGAAGCAATCTATTTTCCACTTTTGTTAAAAGGGAATGAAAAATGAGTGAAAAGTATAAGAAGGATATCACCTTGAACATCATAGAACCAGAACTATTTGATACACAAAAACTGATATCCAATTGAAATATTACTATTGTAATCACATAGGGGTGTACAATAATATGATATCCTAGGTTTTATGAGATGTTATATGCTTTATAATTTGATTTTTGTTACTTAAATAAAATATTTATATTATCTTAATCCCACCACATGATTATTCCACATGGTTTCAAAAAATGTGAACTACCAATGAAAATTGACCCAATATAAATATTTATGATTCATAGTTATCCCATTTTTTCCTAAATCATGTGAAAATTGTGTTTCTTCTTTGAAGAAACCCTCATCTCTCAAAGGGTTTCCTGGGTATTCTTCATGGATTCTACTAACTAGGGTATAATCGTATACCAACATAAATAATTCTACGACAAAATAAAAACCCACAACCATCAAGAGACCTAACATAACATTTTTATATGTTAATATAATGAATAAAATTCAAAAATTTACTCAATCTAGGGGTGTTACATGAATTGAAAACACCTTTATTTGTAGTAATTCATGGTTACAATGTACATGGGAATGATATTTTTTTGATATTGATGTAATATCTTGACATATTTATTTAAAAATGATGTGTTTATTAAAGAATTAATTTATTAATTTTTTTTCAATTTTTGTATTTGAAAAACGATAATATTAGCGAGTCATTACTGATATAGAGAATTCAAATGACATTATTGTTCTTTCCTGTGATTGATAACATTGAATATGAGAGTTCAGCTATTTAATATGTCAATAATATCATATATGTTATATTATCATAAATATTTTTTGTGGAATTTTTCATTAATAGAATATTTTTTCCTTTGATGACAGGTCATGTGGATCTTATAGAGTGATTATCCTTAATGATGAATGCTGAGTCTCTACTATAAGTGATGTATAGTGAAACCTATTGGGTTATTTTATTAAAAAACCCGAATTTTGGTTCTAAGATAACATATCCTTTATTGTTTGAACAGTTAAAAGGAAAAAAAATCCCTAATGATATCTTAGTTAGATTATAATTTATTAAACCTTATGAATATGGCTTACACTATATGATCAATATGTTATTATGTCATCTAATAATAATGGATGATGATATCATGGAACTCAAGAGGGGTAGTCTCATTTTATGATTCCAAATGGTTATTAGTGTTGTGGAGTATTTGATGACATAAAATTTGATGCTTCAAGGGTATATATGTATGAGAACCATTGAGTGTTTATTTGGAATACTATGCCACATTATGATATTTGATATGATAGAAGGAAGTTTTCCTTTTTATATGTGGTCTATAAGGTTAATGATTTATGTACTAATTAGGAGTCATATTCCATTAACATAGAGCTCATGATATTGATGATATGAGTGTAATGATTGAGTTAAAAATAATATCCATTCTTCTATTAACACTTAAGGGATATATGACTGTATCATATAGCTGTAGTTATAACATATTATTGAATTATTTATTTATAATATTAATGGTTTAATGATTTTTTATGAGATTATTGCAATTTAGGTTCTATCTGATAAATCATATAGGCATAGAGAATCGTTTCATATTATATATAATAATATCTACAAATTATATAAGGATATATATATATATTTTATGGGTAGGTTTTTTTGGATTCCTAGACTTAATGATTAATGGTGAAGTTCTCGATATAGTTATAGATATTGATCTATAATGATAATGTTTATTACATAAATAATATGGGTCAACTCTTCATCTTTTGGACTGTTGTATTGGTGATGGGTGATTCTATGATCAGATTTCACATGGGTTAGATTCCAAAACGATTATAAAATAATAAAAACATTTTGGTTATATTTTATTAACATGAAGGTAGATCATGTTTTGAAATTTAGGCATGCTAGACTAGGTGTTATTATTTGAAACTTGTCAAAATATGTGTTTTATGCTTTGGAAAGAATGTACTTGATAATATACCCATTGTGATTTTGGACTGATGAGAAGCCGTGTTTTGGTTGTGAAAGATTGGTTTTGATGATAATCATCCAAGTATAGTGGTCCAATGTTTCATTGTGAATATGTAATGTTATCTTCAAAATATATAGTATTTCCAATAATTTATTTCACAATGGGGGAATGGTCAATCTGACCATATGTAGTGTTAGTGGTTGACAGGATTGGTGAGCATGGTATTGGATGTGGGACATGCATACGTCAAAACAAACTATTGATGTTTTACTTGATGAGTGATGTAATGTAATCTCAGAAACACCCCATGATTTTCTTTTGTATTATTTTTATTTAAATTGATTTTTAATTGAATGAAATAGTTCACATGAAACACTTAACTAAAACACACCATTATAAATATTATTAAAATAAATTATTATTATAACAACGTAGACATGTGTAATTAGGACCCAATGGTACCACTATTAGAATTTTATAAAATACAATAGTTTACATCCAACATGATCAAGCTATTTTATAGTACTAAATTGAAATATACATTCATGATTTAAATATTACATAAAAACATAAAAAGGAATGTGAAATGTTCTCGTAGACATTATTATTACTATTTCAGTTCATCCGATGATCCGTTCATGTGACCATGAGAAATGGTAAATAAAGTAAGAATTGTTCATAGATATTTTATAAGGTGATTCATATATATGATGAGTTATTCAAAATTATCATTCATACCATCATGAAATTCAGATAATATATTATTATTTTGTGGGATGGTATGCGCCATGTTATCCTCATTATATTGATCTTAAATTATATGTATGCCATCCCCTATATTTATGATGTCATGGACAAGATGAGTTTGAAAAGGAAAAAAACATGTCAAATTCATTCATCATATAAAAAAATAATTATCTATTTGAATCCATTGGAATCTATTATAAGAAATTATAATCCTCTAGATGTGCATACATAACCATTATATATGTTAATAGTCATTCATATATAACTGAAATGTATGCTTATTTTCAATGTTTCCCTAATTACAAAATAAGCTATCCATTATAGTGATCATGAAAAATCTTATTTTAATGAGTATATGTCTATGAAAATAATTTAATATATTTTCAATAAATCAATAATATTTTGAAAAAATAATGAATGAGACCTTATTAATTATTTGTAAATATGTTTTAGTAAATTAATTTCTCTTGGGAGATATAATGAAAAATAGATGCGAAACATTTAAAAATATTTTCCATTAAATCTGGAATAAAAACAATTTATAAATACCATCTAAATCCCATTTAATGATATTTTATATAAAACATCAATATTATTTAAAACTAATTTAAATAATTTAATAATTAAAGGAAATTAAATTTTATCTAGCTACGAGGCACGGAAGAAAAAAATATGCAAAATTTAAAATAACACAATATAAACATTTATGAATATAATATCCCTTAATGTTAAAAAAAACATATAATAATTAGAATAGATATTACGTTAATATATAAAAAAATTGAAATAATACATAATAAGGATGTGTTCATGACTATAGGAATATCAAAAAATGCAGTGTATGATATAATAATTTTTTTTAGACATAAACCAATGTAAAAAATTTCTTTTATAGTAAATGACATCAATAGTATTTTTATAATATTCAATAGAAATATAATGTTGAAAATATTTTAAAGTAGGAAATAATATATTAATATAAATAATCATTTGTAACTAAAAATTAAAAATATATATATGGGGGAATAATATTCCTCACAAAAAAGTTATATATATTTATATTTTCATAGAAACATTATATCAATTGATTTGAGGATGAAAGAGAGTAAAAATGGAATGAATAATTTAAAAATTATAAAAAATTTAGATAAAAAAATTTAGGTTTTAATAGATAAATGATATATCATTATTCATAATGGAATGTGAAACGTAAAAATCATGATTAAAAATATTGATTTTATAATAAATCATTTCAACATAGTTAACAGTCAAATCTATATAAATCAACAGTTATGAGATGATTTTATTTAGGGAATCAACTTAATTTCCAAAAATGTATTATTATAATAAATTCATTGGGATTAATTTACACCATATAAAATAAAATGTGGTTCCTAGTATGAAATAATACTCAGTGAATCAACATTGTGACCAAGATACACTATATATTTTACAAATTTGTATCAAAGAATCACAAAACATTAAAAAATAAATATATATTTATTTTAAATTAATAATGAAGGTATATAACATTATATTTTAAATAGTATTCATAGAAACCATATAATTTAAATATTATCATATTCCAAACATTCCTCAAATATAGAAGTCTGAGATGATAAATCTTCACTATTAATTTATTTCTAATCAAATGCATCATAAAATCTTAACATAATGAATTTTATTTATGTCATATATATATATATATTATAACTATATTAATATTTATCACACTTAATATAGCTCATTTATAATTTAATATTTACCACTTAACAAGAATTAATTATTCAAATAAATATTTCTATTAAAAATTTAGTTTTCTATGAATTTTTTCATTCAGTGGTTATAGTCTGTAAACCATGATAATGGATTAATTAAAAACATAATATCCATTTAGGAATAAATTATTCTAGTGATATTTTTTACTTGTGTGGTCCCTCAAAGTCCTTTTGGTGGTGATCCACAAGTAAATACTATAAAATATCATATTTTTAAAATTTAAATTCAATTAAAATAATTGATTTAATTACTGAATTAAAATTGTTATATGACCATTATATAACCTTATTCCGGATATTGATATCATAAATATTCAAAATACATTTTAAAACTTTACATGTATTATGGAGAGGAAAAATAAAATATGCCATTCATGGAGGCATTAATCCACATGTTTGTACGAGTAATGATTGTAACAACCCGTCCTCGGGGCCCGTGTCGTGACTATCCCAAGCCCGCCTTCTATAGGCCAGGGGCTGGCGACTAGCACCAAAGGTGTAAATCCCGATAACTGGAAATTCATTTCCTTTATAAAACATAAACACGTCCAACCATAGTACAAAACAAAGTAAAACACTAAGTACAAAAGAATGTGCTAAAAAGAAAATGGGCCAGAATACAAATCCAACTAAAAAGTACAGCTACAACTGAACGAATGTACAATAGAAAAGACAAACAGCTGGATGATAGAAGCATCTCATGGGTCATCCACCTAGGATCCTACCTGAAGGGTAGGTACATATATCATCCTCAACGCTCTCACCCATCAACCTCCTCTGAGTACCGTCTCATCGTGAAGTCCACCTCCGGGTACTGACTCGTCCTGAGGACCACCTCCAAGTACCGTCTATTCCTCGTACACTCAGTCTCTATTAGCGATGTCCGTCGTCTGCATCCAACACAACGAGGTGCGGGCATAGCCCGTGCAGCGGTGAGTATAACGACACACAGTAGGGACCCCAAGGCCCTCAAGGTCTCACTAAATCCATCAAGGATAACCATAAAGAAGAATCTCAATCGATGAACCTTACTTAGATATATGACCATACATATACCTAGGTTATCGAGTTATCCATCTCAATCAAGAGGGAAAACAAAAAAGTCATTGGTTCAACTCAAACCAGGACTTTATTCATGATGTCGAAACCACGGCTGCTAGAGAACTCCTCCTCTATCGAGCACAATAGTCCTGTCACGACTCTGAGGTGCTAGTCACTAACCTTATACTGCTGAGGTACTCCTCTTGTCGAGTACGATGGGTCTACCACCAAAACACATCAGTGCTCCCTACCAGAGGTCTTTTTCCCAAACAGAGTAGCGGTTCCCCTACTTTCCAACAGAGGTACTCCTCCTGTCATGTACCATGGGTCTGCCACCCAAACAAAGTAGTGATCCTCACCATGGGTCTTCCACCCATACACAGTAGTGCTCCCCACTGGGCTAGTCGACTCACTTCAAGTGGAATCGAACATGCAGTTGTCAGGTCTACAGCTTCTAGGTCTCCGCACTCCGTACGCTCATGTCCTGGAGGGTCCGCTCGACGAGGTACTGGGTGATACTACAAGTATCACAATGTCCCACGATGAAGTATCCCAAAAGACTTCCATGTCATAGGGATCTCAACACAACATATGGTGCGTCAGTCAGACGCCTGGTCTGTGTGTTATTAGCCTTTTAGTCCTTGGGTCCCGATTGGTTTCGTGTACGAACCAACCCGAACGTATCATAATTGTACCCCAAACTCTCATGGGGTATACTCAAAGAAGCGTTTCTCAACGAGATTACCAACGCTGCTGATGGTTAGTCAAATGGACGTCCAGTCTAAAAGTTATCGGCTTTTCCGTTCCCGGGGCCCAGTTGGTGTTTAATCTAAAACCAACCTGACTATACTCCAACTGTGTCCAAACATGATGTGGAGTGTGCCAAAAGATCCGTCTCATCAAACAGAATCTAACATAGTTGATGGAACTTTATCTGGACATCCGTTCCTTAAGTTATAAGCTTTTTATTACCGAGGTCCTGGTTGCATTCATGTTCGATCCAACCTGGCCATACATCAAATGAAATTGGTTAACCAAACCGGTCACACCATTGTGATCCATACCGAAAAACACACAGGATGAACTACCCATTGGTCCAAAACGGATAGCCGGTGAAAAAGTTTTATTTCACCGCAACACGCGCGTATCGTGCCTCATGGGGCCCACGCCTCATCCTTGACATAAATATCCAAAATTGGTCTTGAAACATCCATCTTAATTCGAGGGTTGCAACATCGCAGACGGTTCGTCATTCTGACACCGTATGATAGAGATATGTCTATTACAAGATCTCGTAAAAATAATAATAATAATAATATTTGGTGTTTCGTGGCCCAGATCCACGAACCACAATTTCGTATCCAACACTAGACTATAATTGACTATATTAATGTCAATATTACATCACCATTGACAGAAAGCCAATCATACGTCGCACACAAGAGTTATGGCGGGTCGATGATTTAATAATAATATTAAATCTATTATTTTTCGAGTGCTTCAGGTACCTTATTCAAAAACCCAAAAAAGACATTCAATATTGGACTCAGAATGTCCGTCTTGAAGTCAAGGTCGCACTGCCACTGATAGTTTGTGAAATCGAGATCACACGACGATGTTGCAGACCAAAATGTCTTTTATTATAAAAATTAATAATAACAATATTTTATTATTATTATAAATTTATTATTTGTTTATTTTTCTGACTCCAAATTCAATCCAAGCTCTAAATGCCCCTTTTTAGATTCCAAACTCAAATACCAATACTTAATTCTTATTCTTTTTTTGTTTTATTTATTTATTTCCCAAATAGGTTTATCTCTCTAATCTCCACCTTCATCCACAATTTTCATGTTTCCTTCTCTTTTCCCGCAAACCAAATGGCGAGCCCTTCACGCGGCAGCCTCATACGCCTCCGGCCTAACGTGCACCTACTCCTATGGTCTGCCGCATCTTCGTTCTAACCCCAAAAATTATGATGATAACAGATTCTTGATCCTCGGATCGAGATCTCCGCATACGTATGTCTCGCTCAACGAAACATCGATGTATTGACACACTTAATTATTTGGCGCGAATGAACGTGCGGAGAATGTGCGAAGAATGAAATATAAGATGGTCATAGACTCTGTTCAGATTGATGGCCATGTTTTGTTGGACATAATCTTTGATAATCAAGAACACAAGTAATTGGAAAATAAATATTTAACACACTTAAAATTTTTTAATCTCAAGATAAACGAGAAGAAAATTAATTCAATGAATTGTTTATCGATCTGTGAATTAATTTATTTAATTCGCATTCATCATGAGAGATTAAACCGAGGTAATGAATCCATAGAGATAAATCCTACAAATAAACACCCAATCTCGAGGGTATAAACCACAAAATTGAGAAATATACAATATTCCCCTACCTCAACAATTGATATCGAACATCAGGCATCATGGTAGAGGGCGTCGGAGAATGGGGTCGCGGAGATCGGTCGACGATTTCGTGGACGTCGGGGTGTGTCCGAGGAGGAAACAACTTTGGCGACTATGCGTTCATCGATTCGTAAAGAATTCCTTGTTGAGGGATAATTTCTTTCGTCGGAGGAGTTCTTCGTCGAAGAGGGTGGTATTCTTTCTTTGAGTGAATAACCCCCGTCTCTATTCCTCCAGATCTCTCACCAAAATCTCAACGCAACCAATGTCCAAAATAAAATAATAGCTAAGCTATTATTTTATTCTAACATGTATTTAAAAATTCAAATAACTTAATTTATTTATGTGATGAATTAGAATTCATTGATTAACTTGTGTTTGGATACATTTAAGAGGGGAAGAGGAAGAGGAAGAGTCCTCATAAATAAGAGGGGAGTTTAAGGAGGGTTAAAATAGAGTTAAGTGAATGTGGAAGGTTGGGGATCATGTTGGCCCCACCTCACTAATATTCTCACATGGGTAGTTAATTACTCCCACCCCAACTCCCCCACGTATGATATAACAACTTAGATACGAAAATAAAATTCTTCCACAATTTTATTCACTTAATATTTAATCCACAATTTTTAACTTCTCCTCCAGAGAAAACGCAACTGCAGTAAAGGTCCCCTTAAGCAATTATCAGCGTTTTGAGTTCATCGGAGCCCTCGAATTTCAATTATGACTGCCAGTTCAAAAGATAGAAAAACCCGCTCATTCATTCACTGAACGTACCCAAGCTAAACATAGGCAATTGATTCCGGGAACACCGGGCATCGTAATCAAGTGTCGTCAGAAGATACAAATTCGCAAAATTCCAAATAAATTTCAAAATAAAATTCCATGATATTTTAGGGTCTTTACATTACCCCCACCTTAGGGATTTACCTCCTCCTAAACCTACAACACACACCAGGGTAACTAAAGGGGTATTGAGCACGCATCTGAGCCTCCCGCTCTGATGTTCCCTCTTGGAGGTTTTCGTGCTTCCAACAAATACACAATAAAAGAATTGACCATCCATGTAGGACCCTCTATTGTCGATCCTCGATCCCCACCAAGACCTTCAAGAATGTTGCTTCGTCATCGAAGTCTAGCTCCCCATGGTTGATGATATGTGTCAGGTCATGCACGTATCTCCTCAACTGAGATACGTGGACGACGTCGTGCACCCAGTGCCACTGAGGTTGAAGGGCCAGGCGGTAACCCACCTTCACTACATCGCTGAGGATCTGGAAAGGTCTGATGAACCTCAGAGATTACTTGCCTCATCGGCCAAATCTACTTAGACCTCATCAAGGTGAGACCCGTAAAAAGACGTGGCCGCCATCCCCAAACTCCAGTAGTCTCCGTATTTTATCTACAAAGGTCTTCTGTTTGCTCTGTGTAGTCTTAACTACCATGAACTATAGGTGATCACTGCCCGTTCATGGATGATGTACACCTTCTCCATAGTTACCTCAAGATGGGTGCACTGGCTTCCTCAACTCCTGAAAGCACTGCTGGCATTTATCTGACCACACAAATGGTTTCCCCTTTTTCGTCAATGCTAGAATTGGTGCTGCTACTCTGGAGAGTACTGGCACAAAGGAATGTTCGGCCGACTCTTGAGTGATCGACTGCACCCTCATTTCAGGATTTTATTCTGTGCTTCTTGGGTTTTCCTTTTCACCGACCAAGGAAAACCCTCTTCCAACATTGTGAATAATCCACAACGATTTTTCCTAATACCGTCAATTTTTGTATAAATTGTGGTTTCCCAATACATAATCAAACTAACATCGTAAGGCCTCGACGCTACAACAAAGAGGTTCCAACCGAAACTCTTGCCTCAAGGGTCAGATCACACTGTCAGCGTAAGTGTGATTATCGAGTCACCCCCCAAAGGAATCTCCAAACATGGGGGTCATGTTAATGGTTTAACCGGAAACTCTAGGTCCGGAACAATATTAATGGAAGGAAGGAATGATTGGTACCTATGTCTATTGATATGGAAGCTCATAGTAGACACATACCGTACCTAAAATCATTCTTAGAGCCCTTGGGTCACACTCCTTGACTGCATGCAGCTGTTTTATTCCACTACCCTCCAGCACCCTGAGCCTAGCGGGGACTACAAAGGCGGGTGGTTGTAACATGTCAAAATATACACCACCTCTTGCTGCACTCTTAGCTCTGCTTCCACGTCTGCTGCTCTGTAGATTCATCTGTCCTTAACACTTCCTCTTCTTGAAAATTTTTACAAGCCCAAGTCTCTGAGACGGGTGACAGTTCCATGATCTTCCACTGCTAACATTATATATCTATATCAACTCAGCCAAAGAACATTCAACCACAATGGTCTTCTCTAGATATGAGGTCTGAGTTATAAAGCGCTGATCATATCGTAGTCATAAAGTACCAGAAACGATCAGTACGCCTCGATGAATACTCATCTACGGATATGTATTCCTACCAAATATGTATAAGCTCTAAAAAATTCTCAGCCACCTCCTCAAGCCAGTACATACCCACCTGTGAGTCAAGCTCTCCTCAGAACCTGAGGGGTATCTGATGCTGAAATATGTGTAAGGAACTAAGCCTACATGTGTCATCTACCGGTACGGGAGGTTACAACTGCTGACCAAGAGGTAGTGATATAGATGGCACACTACCCGAAGGTAATAACTCGGGCATCGGTCCACGCATTGTAGCCTCATCACTATACGGACCAACCTCATGGTCACTCAATGAAAAAAAACTAGTAGCTAAGTCCACCATCCACTCTACTAGTGTCTCAACTAGGCGGAAAATGCTCGAAATCACGTCCAACTAGTCCTCTGCTGACTATGAATCTGTCTCGCCACATAACCTCAGAGGCCTCTGCTGTTGGAACTCATGCAACATGATCTACCGACGTGTACCATCATCTAGTATGGATGAAGGCATATGCTACCCAATGGGTGGTGGTGTTTTTGGTACATCACCCGACAGTGCCGACATAGTAGAAAGGTCCCTACACTGGAGCCTCGGCGCTCAGTCGGCCATCATTGTGTACTATCTTCGAACACCAACTCACTGTCTATGGGGAAGCAGCCTGTATAGAAGTGACACGGTCAAATGATTTAAACCTGGTGAGTTGACCTGGTTGAGATGACTTAAGGAAAATTTTAGAAAACACACATGCAATCAGTGTTTTCATGAACTAAGTTGGAAATCAGTAGTCAGGGTACTGGTATATGGATACGTTGGCCGCCACAAAAACACTAGACTCCCTGAACTGAAGACCACACTCAGCACCCTTAAAACTATTACTTCACAGAAAATAAATATCAGAGTCCTAAGTTCTGTTGTATAACTGACTCCTCTGATACAAATTTTTCATGACCCGTCATTAGGGCTCGTGTCGTGACTACCCCAAGCCCGCCTTCCATAGGCCAGGGGTTGGAGACTAGCACCAAAAGCATAAATATCGATAACTGGGAAGGAATTGTCTTTTTATAACATAAACACATCTAACCAGAGCACAAGAGGAAGTAAAAAAACTAAGTACAAAAGAATGTGCTGAAAAAAATGAGCTAGAATATAAACCAAACTAAAAATTAGAGAAACAATTGAACGAAAGTACATCAGAAAAGACAAACAGATAAAAGATAGAAGAAGCTCCTAGTTCATCCACCTCGGATCCTAACTGAAGGGTATGTACAGATATCCTCCTTTACACTCTCACCCTTCAACCTCCTCCGAGTTCTATCTCATCGTGTAGTCCACCTCCGGGTACTGCCTCGTCGTGAGTTCATCCTCCGGGTACCGTCCAGTCCTCATACACTCGGTCTATGTCAGCGTTGTCTGTCATATATATCCAACACAATGAGGTCCGGGCATTTACCGTGCAGGGGTGAGTACTACTATACTCAGCAGGGACCCCTAGACCCTCAAGGTCTCACTAAATCCAAAAAATATAACCACAAAGAATAATATCATCATACGACCCTTACATAGGTATATGCCCATACATATACCTAGGTTATCGAGTAACCCATCTCAATCATGAGGGAAAATAGAAAGAACATTGACTCAGCTCAAACCATGATTTTATTCATGATTTCTAAACCATAGCTACTGGAGAACTCCTCCTCTGTCGAGCACATTAGTCTTGTCACGACTCCTAGGTGCTACTCACTATCCTTAGACTGCTGAGGTACTCATCCTGTCGAGTACCGCAGGTCTGCCACCCAAACAAAGTAGTGCTCCCCACCAGGGGTCTGCCGCCCAAACACAGTAGCAGTTCCCCTAATAGCCAACAGAGGTACTCCTCCTGTCGAGTACCATGGGTCTGCCACTCAGACACAGTAGTGCTCTCCACTGGGCTAGTCGACTCACTCCAAGTCGAATCAGACAAGCAGTCGTCAGATCTACAACTACTAGGTCTCCGCACTCCGTACGATCGTCTCTGGGAGGGTCCACTACACGAGCTACTGGTCTATACTCCATGTATCACAATGTACCACGAAGAAGTATTCCAAAAGTCTGCCACATCATAGGGATATCAACACAATAGACAGCGCGTCAGTCGGACGCCCGGTCTGTGTGTTATTAGCGTTTTCGTCCTGGCGGCCTGGTTTGTTTCATGTATGAAACAAACCGACCATATCATAACTTTATCCCGAAATCTCATGGGGTATACTCAAATGAACCGTTTCTCAACAAGATTACCAACACCGCT
Organism: Viscum album; assembly: GCA_963277665.1. NCBI lineage: Eukaryota > Viridiplantae > Streptophyta > Magnoliopsida > Santalales > Viscaceae > Viscum > Viscum album. The sequence continues at coordinate 619,049,722 of OY728160.1, read as the reverse complement.
GATAGTTCGTTAAACGGACAACCGGTCTGAAAGTTATCGCCTTTTCCATTCCAGGGTCCTGGTTGGTTTTTAAGCTAAAACCAACCCGACCATACACCAACTATGTCCAAACCTCAAGTGGAGTGTTATAGAAGATCTGCCTCATCAAATGAAATCCAACATAGTCCACTACACGTCATTTGGACGTCCGATCCTTAAGTTATAAGTTTTTTATTACCGAGTGCCTGATTGTATTCATGTTCGATCCTACCTGGTTGTACATCAAATGACACCAGTTAACCAAATTGGTCACACCATTGCGATCCATAGCAAAAAAACACACGAGATGGACTACCCATTGGTCCAAAAAGGATAGCCGGTGAAAAAGTTTCATTTCACCGCAACATGCGCGAACAGGGCCTCGTGGGGCCTGCGCCGTGACATTGACTTAAATATCCAAAATTGGTCTTGAAACATTCATCTTAATTCTAGGGTCGCAATGTCGCAGACAGTTCTTCATTCCGACTATGTATGAGAGAGATATGTCTGATACAAGATCCCGTAATAATAATAATATTTTTATTATTAGGTGTTTCATGGCCCGAAGCCACGAACCACAATTTAGTATCCAACATTAGACATTAATCTACCATATTAATGACAGCATTACATCGCCACTGACGGTATCCCAACCGGACGTCACACACATGAGTTATGGCGAGTCGAAGATTTAATAATAATATTAAATCTATTATTTTTTGATTGATTCGGTTACCCGATCCAAAAACCTGAAAAAGACATTCAATATTGGACTTAGAATGTCGGTCTTGAAGTCAGGGTCGCACTGCTGTTGACAGTTTATCAAACCGAGATCGCACGAAGAAGTTGCAGACAAAAATATCTTTTATCATCAAAATTAATAATAACAATATTTTATTATTATTAATAATTAATTATTTTCTTATTTTTCCAACTCCAAATTCAATCCACGCCCCAAATTCCCCTTGTTGCGCACCGAACTCAAATACCTACACTTAATTCTTATTCATTTTATGTTTATTTTTTTATTTCCCAAATCTGTTTCTCTCTCCAAGCTCCACATTCTTCAACAATATTCACGTTTCTTTCTCTTCTCCCACAACAAAAATGGCGAGCCCTTCTTGCAGTAGCCTCATCCGCCTCCAGCCTACCGCGCCGCTACTCCTCCGGTCCACCACATCTTTGTTCTAACCCCAATATTTTTGACGATCACAGATTCTTGATCCTCGGATCGAGATCTCCGCGTCCGTATTTCACGCTCAACGAAACATCGATGTTTTGACGCGCTTAATTATTTGGAGAGAACGAATGCGCGAAGAATGTGCGAAGAATGAAATATAAAAGCGTTATGACCTTTGTTCGGATTGATGGCCATGTTTTTTTGGCAATCATCTTTGAGAATCAAGAACACCAGTAATTGGAAAATAAATTTTTTATCACACTTCACGATTTTCAATCTCAAGATAAACAAGAAGAAAACTAATTCAATCAATTCTTTATCAATCCGTGAATTAATTTATTTAATTATCATTCATCAAGTGAAATTAAACCGAGGTAAGAAATCCACACAGATTAATCCTACAAATGAACACTCAAGCTCAAGGGTATTAACCACATAAATGAGAAATATACAATATTCCCCTTCCTCAACAATTGATGTCGAATATCAGGCGTCGCGGTAGATGACATCTGAGAATGGCGTCGCATAGATCGGTCGACGATTCCGTGGACGTCGAGGTGCATCCGAGGAGGAAACAACATTGGTGAAAATGCGTTCTTAGAATCTTAAATCATTCCTCTTCGAGGGAGAATGTCCTTCATCAGAGGCGTTCTTCGTCGAAGAGGGTGGTGTTCTTTCTTTGAGAGAAGAACCCCCTTCTTTATTCCTCCAGAGATCTCACCAAAATCTCAACCCAACAAATGCCCAAAATAAAATAATAGCTTAGCTATTATTTTATTCACACAAGTATTTCAAAATTCAAGAAACTAAATTTAATTAAGTGAAGAGTTAGAATTCATTTATTATATTTTGTTGGAAAATATTTTAGAGTTGAAGACGAAGAGGAAGAGTCCTCATAAATAAGAGGGGAGTTTAAGGAGGGTTAAAAGAGAGTTAAGGGAATGTGAAAGGGTGGGGGTCGTGTGGGCCCCACGTCCCTAATATTCTCACATGGGTAGTTAGGTGCTCCCATCCCTACTCACCCATGTAGGATATAACCACTTAGAAACATACATTAAATTCTTCCACATTTATATTCACTTCATATTTAATCCAAAAAATTTAACTTCTCCTCCCGAGAAAACGCAACTGCGGTAAGGGTCCCCTTAAGCAATTATAGGAGTTTCGAGTTCATTGGTGCCCTACGATTTCAATTCCGACCACCGGTTCAAAATATAGAAAAAACCACTCATTCCTTCAATGAACGTACCCGATCTAAACTTCGGAAATTGATTCCGGGCACACCGGGCCTGGGAATCAAGGGCCATCAGAATCTACAGATGCGTAAAATTACGAAGAAATTTTAAAAATAATTGCTTGAAATTTATGATTCTTTACATTACCCCCACCTCTGGGCTTTACATCCTCATAATGCTAAAACACACACCATAGAAACTAAAGGTGTATTGAGCACACATCTGATCCCCCCACTACCATGTACCCTCTTGGAGGTTTCTGTGTTGCCAACAAATGCCCAACAGAAGAATCGACCATCCACGTAGGACCCGCTCCTGTCGATCCCTGATCTCCACTGGGACCTCCGAGAATTTGGCATCGTCATCGATGTCCAACTCTCCATGGTCGATGATATGCATTGGTTCATGCACTTATCTCCTCAACTGAGGTACGTGTAAGTCGTAGTGCACCCAGTGCAACTGAGGTGGAAGGGCCAGGCGGTAAGTCACCTTGCCTACACCGCTGAGGACCTGGAAAGGTCTGATGAACCTCAAAGATTACTTTCTACCTTGGCCAAATATCCTTAGACCTCGTCTAGGTGAGACACATAAGAAGATGTAGTTACCATCCACAAACTCCAGTAGTCTCTATCTCTTATCTGTATAGTACTTCTGTCTGCTCTATGCAGTCAAAACTACCGTGAACTATAGGCGATCACTTCCCATTCATGGATGATCTACACCTTCTCCGTTGTATCCTCAAGATGGGTGCACTTGTCAACCTCTTCCTCAGCTCCTGAAATATCTAATGGCATTTATCTGACCACACGAAGGGTTTCCCATTTTTCTTCAATGCTAGAAGTGGTGATGAATCTCAGGAGAGTTCTGGCACAAAGGTAATTCCGGCCGACTCATGAGTGATCGACTGCACCATCATGAAATGATTCCATTCTGTGCTTCCAGGGGTTTACTTTTCACCGACCAAGGAAAAACCTATTCCAACATTGTGGATAATCCACATCCTTTTTTCCTAATACCATCAATTTTTGTATAAACTGTGGTTGCCCAGTCCATACTCAAACTAACATTATAAAGCCTCGATGCTGCCACCATGAGGTTCCAACCGAAACTCTCACCTCAAGGGTCAGATCACACCGTCATCATAAGTTTGATTATCAAGTCTCCCCCCAAAGGTATCTCTATACATGAGGGTCACGTCAATAGTTTAACTGGAAACTCTAGATCTGGAACAAGATTCGTGGAAGGATGGAATGACTGGTACCTATTTCTATTGATATGGAATATCTTAGTATACACATACCGTACCTTAAATCATTCTTACAGCCCTTGGGTCACACACCTTGACCACATGCATCAATTTTCATCCCCTGATCTCCAGCTCCCTGAGCCTGGCGGGGACTACAAAGGTGGGTGGTTGTAACATGTCGAAATGTTCACCGCCTCATGTTTCACTCCTAGCTCTGCTTCCACATCTGCAGCTCGTCTGATTCATCTGTCCTTAACACTTCCTCTTCTTGAAACATTTTACACACCCAAGTCTCTGAGTCTGGTGCCAGTTCCATGCTCTTCCACTATTAACATTCTCTAGCTATATCCGTACAGCCAAAGAACATTCAACAACAAAGGTATTCTCTAGATCTGAGGTGAAAGCTCTAAATAACTATTCTTATCATAGTCATCAAGTAACAGGAACGATCAATATTCCTCAATGGATACTCAGCTACCGACATGTCGTCCTACTGAAGCTGTATAAGCTCTAGAAAACTCTCAGCCACCTCCTCAAGCTATTCCTCATCCGCCTGTGAGTCGATCACACCTTGGAATATGAGGGGTATATAATGCTGAAACATGTCTAAGGCACTAAACATACATGGTTCATCTACCAGTACCGCCGGTTGAAACAGCTGACCAACATGTAGTGATATAGCTGGAACACTAATCGAAGGTACTAACTCAAGCATCGATCTACACCCTGAAGCCTCATCATGATACAAACCAACCTCATGGACACTCACTGAAAAAAACAAGAGGCTATGTCCACTATCCACTCTACTGGTGTCTCAAATAGGTAGAAAACTATAGCAATCGCATCTATCAAATCCTCTCCTGACTTGGAATTTGTCTCGCCTCGTAACCTCGGAGGCCTCTGCTACTAGAGCTCGTGCAACGCGCTCTGTCGGTGTCCACTGTCCTCTAGTACAACTGATGGAATATTCTACCCAATGGGTGGTGGTGCTGTTAGTACACCACTCGAAGGTACCATCATAGTAGAAAGGGACCTGCACCGGAGCCTCGTCGCTCGGTGGGCTATCATCGTGTACTATCTCGGAACTCCAACCGATTGTCTGCATGGAGGCATCCTATACAGATGTGACACGATCAAACATTTTAAACCTGGTGAGCTTACCAGGTTGAGGTGACTTATGGAAAATTTTCGGAAACACAAATGCTATCAGTGTTTTCATGCACTAACTCTGAAATAAGTAGTCAGGGTCCTTGTGTATGGATACACCGTCCTCCATAAAAACACTGGACTCCTTGAACTGAAGACCACACATGGTACCCATAACACTATTAGTTCAAAGAAAAGAATTATTAGAGTCCTGAGTTCTACGGTAGAACTGGATCCTCTAATGCCAACTTGTCATGACCCGTCCTCGGGGCTCGTTTCATGACTACCCCATGCCCGCCTTCCATAGGCTAGGGGATGGAGACTAGCACCAAAGGCATAAATAACGATAACTGGGAAATAATTGCCTTTATAATACATAAACACATCCAACCAGAGTACAAGAGGAAGTAAAACACTAAGTACAAAAGAAAGTGTTGAAATGGAAATGGGATAGAATACAAACCCAACTAAAAAGTAGAGCTACAACTGAACAAAAGTTCAACAGAAAAGAGAAACAACTGGATGATAAAAGTACCTCCTGGGTCATCCACCTCAGATCCTACCTGAAGGGTAGGTACAGATAGCCTTCTCAATGCTCTCGCCTGTCATCCTCTTCCGAGTACCGTCTCTTCGTGATGTACATCTCAGGGTACTGACTTGTCGTGAGGTCCACATCTGGGTACCGTCCAGTCCTTGTACCCTCAGTCTCTGTCAGTGCTATCCATCATCTGCATCCAACACAACGAGGTGCGGGCATAGCCCATGCAGTGGTGAGTATAATGATACTTAGTAGGGATCCCGAGACCCTCAAGGTCTCACTAAATACGAAAAGGATAACCAAAAAGAAGAATCTCAACAGATGACCCTTACATAGGTATATTGCCATACATATTCCTAGGTTATCGTGTAACCCATCTCAATCATGAGGGAAAACACAAAGGGAATTGACTTAGCTCAAAACAAGATTTTATTCATGATGTAAAAACCACGGCTTCTAGAGAACTCCTCCTCTGTCTAGCACAGTAGTCATGTCATGTCTCCGAGGTGCTACTCAGTAACCTTAGACTCCTGAGGTACACCTCATGTAGAGTACTGCAGGTCTGCCACCCAAACACCGTAGTGCTCCCCGCTAGGGGTCTGACGCCCAAACACAGTAGCGGTTCCCCTAATAGCCAATAGTGGTACTCCTCCTATCGAGTACCACGAGTATTACACCCAAACACAATAGTTCTCCGCGTCATGGTTCTACCACCCAAACACAGTAGTGCTCCCCACTGGGCTATTCTACTCACTTCATGTCGAATCGGAAAAGTAGTCGTCAGGTCTACAGCTGCTAGGTCTCCGCACTCCGTACGCTCATCTCCGGGAGGGTCCGCTCCAGGAGCTACTGTTAGATTCTCCAATTATCAATAAGTCCCATGAAGAAGTATCCCAAATGTCTACCACGTCATAGGGATCTCAACACAACAGACGACGCGTCAATCGGACGCCCGATCTGTGTGTTATTATCCTTTTCGTCCCGGGGGCCCGGTTGGTTTCGTGTATGAACCTATCCGATCATATCTTAATTGTACCCAGAAATCTCATGGGGTATACTCAATGGAACTGTTTCTTATTGAGATTACCAACACCGCTGACGGTTCATCAAACAAACATCCGGTCTGAATGTTGTCGCCTTTTCCATTCTAGGGGCCCGGTTTGTTTTTAAGCTAAAACCAACTCGGCCGTACTCCAACTGCGTCCACACCTCATGTGGAGTATGCCAAAAGATCTTTTTCATCAAACAGAATCCAACATAGTTTGACGAGAAATCATCCAGATGTCTGGTCCTTAAGTTATAAGCATTTTATTGTAGAGGGCCCAGTTGTATTCATGTTTGATCCAACCCGGTCGTACTTCAAATGAAACCAGTTAACCAAACCGGTCCCACCATTGCGATCCATACCGAAAGAAACACGAGATGGACTACCCATTGGTCCAAAATGGATAGCCGGTGAAATAGTTGCATTTCAACGCAACACACGCGAACCGGGCCTCATGGGGCCCATGCCTCGACCTTGAATTAAATATCCAAAATTGCTCATGAAATATCCATCTTAATTCCAGGGTCGCAACGTCGCAGACGGTTCTTCATTTTGAAACCATATGAGAGAGATATATCCGATACAAGATCTCGTTATAATAATAATAATATTATTATTCGGTGTTTCGTGGCCTCGAGCCATGAACCACAATTTAGTATCCAACATTAGACTTGAATCGACCATATTAATGACAGGATTACATCGCCACTGATGGCAAGCCAATCAGACATCACACACATGAGTTATGGCGGGTCGAATATTTAATAATATTATTAAATATATTATTTTTCGAGTGCTTCGGGTACCCGATCCAAAAACCCAAAAAAGACATTCAATATTGGACTGAGAATGTTCGTCTCGAAGTCAAGGTCGCACTGCCATGGACAGTTCGTGAAACCGAGATTGCATGAATAAGTTGCGGACAAATAGGTCTTTTATCATCAAAATTAATAATAACAATATTTTATTATTATTAATTAATTCTTTGTTTATTTTTCTAACTCCAAATTAAATCTACACTCAAAATGCCCCTTGTTGCGCACCAAACCCAAATAACAACACTTAATTCTTATTCTTTTTTGTTTATTTTTATTTTATTTCCCAAATCTGTTTCTCTCTCCAATCTACACCTTCTTCCACGATTTTCATGTTTCCTTCTCTTCTCCCGCAACCCAAATGGCGAGCCCTTCACGCAGAAGCCTCATCCGCCTCCAGCCTACCAAGTCGCTACTCCTCCGGTCCGCTGCATCTTTATTCTAACCCCAAAAATTATGACGATTGTAGATTCTTGATCCTCGGATCGAGATCTCTACATCCTTATGTCGTGCTCAACAAAACATCGATGTTTTGATGTGCTTAATTATTTGGAGCGAATGAACGTTCGGAGAATGTGTGAAGAATGAAATATAAAAGGGTCATGGACTATGTCCAGATTGATGTCCATGTTTGTTTGGCCATCATCTTTGAGAATCAAGAACACAAGTAATTGGAATATAAATATTTATCACAATTCAAGATTTTCAATCTCAAGATAAATGAGAAGAAAATTAATTCAATCAATTGTTTATTGATCCGTGGATAAATTTATTTAATTCGCATTCATCATGAGAAATTAAACCAAGGTAAGGAATCCAAAAAGATAAATCCTACAAATAAACACTCAATATCAAGGGTATAAACCACATAAATGAGAAATATACAATATTCCACTACCTCAACAATTGATGTCGAATATCAGGCGTCACAGTAGATGGGTTCGGAGAACGGCGTCCCGGAGATCGATCGACGATTCCACGGATGTCGGGGTGCGTCTGAGGAGGAAATAGAATTGGCGATAGTGCGTTTTTCAAATCGCAAATCGTTCCACGTCGAGGGAGAATGTAATTCATCACATGCGTTCTTCATCGAAGAGGGTGATGTTCTTTCTTTGAGAAAAGAACCACCTTCTCTATTCCTCAAGAGCTGCCACCAAAATCTCAACCCAACAAATGCCAAAAACAAAATAATAGCTAATATAATATTTTATTCTCACAAGAATTTAAAAATTCAAGCAACTTAATTTAATTAAGTGAAGAGTTAGAATTTATTGATTAACTTGTGTTGGAAAACATTTAAGAGGGGAAGAGGAAGAGGAAGAGTCCTCATAAATAAGAGGGGAGGTTAAGGAGGGTTAAAATAGAGTTATGGGAATGTGAATGGTTGGGGCTCTTGTAGGTCCCACCTCACTTATATCCTCACATGGGTAGTTAGGTGCTCCCACCCCACCCCCCCCCCCCATGTAGGATATAACCACTTTGATACAAAAATAAAATTGTTCCAGAATTTTATTCACCTCATATTTAAATCCACCATTTTAACTTGTCCTCCCGAGAAAATGAAACTACAGTAAAGGTCCCCATAAGAAATTATCGGCATTGTGAGTTCATCGGTGCCCTCAGATTTCAATTTCGAGCACCGGTTCAAAAGATAGAAAAACTAAATATCGTTCACTGAACGTACCAGAGCTAATCTTCAAAAATTGATTCTGGGGACACTGGGCCTCAGAATCAAGTGCCGTCAAAATCAAAGAACTTGTAAAATTCCAAAGATCATTCAAAAAAATCATTGAAGTTTCCGGGTCTTTACAATGTTTTTTGATTAAAATTATTCAAAGATAAGATATGAAGATGATTTTTATTTTCATGAATCATAATTATTTTTTATATTTAAAATATAATAATTAAATCTCTAATTATACTCATTCATCTATGGTTGTGGTGAAAAATGAAATTCTTCATTCATGGGTGCGGTAGTCTACACATATATAGAAGTTACATTTTTATTTTTAGGTGGATTAAAATTTGAAATTTTTTTATTGTTACCTTAAAATAATATCATTTCAAAAAATAGTGAAACATTTTTTAGGTTAATAATTTTATTTAATATATGGATGTGGATTATGATGAAATAAACATATGATTGAACTCAGTTAATATAATTATATCTTCCTTGGGTGTTCTCCCTTGATTCTCTCCATAAGCCTTCTTAAATTGTTCTTTTATCGAGACCATAATATATAGATAGAAGATAAGAGCATTGTTATGTTAATTTTAAGAACATGTTCTATATAATCTATTTAAATTGGGATCAAATGATGGGAGAAGAGTGGTCCCATATAATATTTAGAGGTTAGACTTTTGTAAAAACCCCTAAAATTAATATTAAAAAATATTTTACTCAATTTAAAAAGGAACCAATGTATATAGAAAATTAATAATGGATTTGGTAGGTATAAAGAGACTTATAAAAAAACATCACCATTGTTATGATATTTGTATACTTACCTGTTTGACTAACTTCCAATTTTAACATTAACCCAATTAACTGTTTGACTACCATTTTTCATAATAACTGTTAAATATGATGGACAATAATATTTTCCTTACTAATTTTTTTCTATTTTAATATTAAAAAATGGATCTATTTTTCGTAATTAATTTTTTAGACTCCTTTAAAATTTTTATTAATATAATTATTGAAAATGAAATGACAATTTGTTTTAAAAAAAAATGAAATGCATGAATATAACATTTATTAAAACAAATCATGTTTACTATTGACCGTATTATAATTTATTAGATTATAAATAATAAAAAAATTGATTTCTTTACATTAAAACCATTTCAATAATGAATGTGTCCTACTGAATACAAATTTAATGAAAATGGTAAATATTCTATTAAACACATTAAACATCAAATAGGATTCAAAGTAAAAACATCATATTCTAATCAATATATAATTTGATGGGTTTTAATATAATACTTAAAAAATATATTTTCTAATAAAAATCTATCAAAAACTATATTTACTTTCATATATCGTGATTATGACATAAATTTATTATTATTTATAAAACTATACTTCTATCTATTCATAGAAAAGTCAAAAATTTTAAAAAAAAATCAAAATAAGTAACCCAATATTAAATTTTACATTTTGGATTAAACTATCAATTTATTATAATAAATTGTAAAATATAAAATTTAAAATTTTTCTATTAATTAAAACATATATATTATGAATTTTTTTTTAAATATATTTTTTAAAACCATAAAAATAAAATTAACATTGTTTATAGTTTCTAAATAATTTCAAATATTTTAATAACATATCACAACATGAATTTCATCTATACATTTTATTAATATAATTCATCAAAATTAATAATATTAATAAAAGGGGAAAATTTATAAAAATAATTACTTTAGAATAAATTGTGTTGGCATTATAAATCTTTTATAAGTTTTTAAGAGTAATAAATTCTAATTTTTGTTGTTGTTATATTCCCCTCAAAAAATAATTTGAGTCCTAAGAATTTTAATTTTTTTTAATAAAATGATTATAACATTTAAGAGGTATATTCTCGTAAAAATATTTTATAACTATAAATAATTTTTATGTTATGAATAGGAATCATATTATATATGAGTTATATTTTTATAAAAACTTATATATATAATTATATGACTCATGCACATGAATGAGTTACTAAATTAATTTCTTAATTTATAAGCTTGTTTTACACAGAATACAAAATGTATTTATCTACCACATGGATTAGTAGTATTAATTATTTTACCACTGAGATAGGGAATATCAGAAAATATGCTTACATGATTAATTTCTTCCCAAAAAGGATATTTCAATCTAAATATTTCTTTATCAGTTTCCACCAATAATTAATCAAAAACAGTAATGTAACATTATAAATTTATCAAGCATAAAAAATAAAATAAAATCTAAATGGATCTTGTGATCAATAACATAATTAGAAACTATTACACTTGTATTTATCTATTTGTTAAAAAAACGGTTACTGTTACTAAAAAACTACCAATTAAATTGTATTATATTTTTACGTAAAAACATCACTATAAATAATACAACATGTTCATCATAGGTCAAATACTAATATATATACTAATTCCTTATTTAAAATTACTCAAAATGAATAAATCCCAAATTTTCATACTATATCAAAATAAACTATATTTATTGACATAGTATTTATAATATGGGAATTTTTAAACATATTAACCAACTCCACATGATATATTATTCTTATAAACATATTCTCACTATCAATATTGATAGAAAACTAAATCCTCAAAGTGTTACAGAATATTTCAATATACATTGTATTCATAAAAGTGATAAAATAGTTTATTGATCCAATATCATGTTAAGAAGTAGTTATGCTTAGATTTTAGATAAAAGTACCTCCCATTTTATCAATACAACTAATGGTTCGACTATAGTAGTTGTTTAAACCTAGTTGGGATCGTTTGGAATCTTATATGTTAAATTCATTTGATCCATGGGTAATTGAATCTTACCCTTATTATTTATGTGATGGATATTGGAGTAATTAATCTAAACTTATATTCCTGGTCCATATTTCATATGTATCCACACATTAAATAGGATTTCATTCCCATTAACCATGTTCTTGTATGATTATTTTTACAATTATCACAAGGTGGATGTTACATCCTTCCATTCTATACATATTCGTTATTTTTTATTATTTAATACTCAACTATCCCCTTGTATTATTTATTTATTTTTATGATATAATGATTTTAAAAATCTATCTCTAACTTGACTACACATGATACTAAATATTTATATGATGAAATTTTTTGATTGAGTAACACTAGTAAATGTATTTTATTTATCGAATCATAGAAACAATAATTCTTTTTTTTAAATATGTAAATGTTCAACAACATGTATTGTTGATAAAGTAATTTAAACATCATATTTAGGATGTTTTCATCTCACTATTATAAAAAATTTAAATATTTACTCTCCAAAAAATCTCTATACCCAATAAAAAATTATTTTTATTTAAAATAAAAAATACTTAAAAGCCTTTTATTTCAAACCGTCTATTTATTTTATATCATTAATGTTTTGAAAAAATGAAAAATAGTGACTAGTATTTTCTAATATATTTAAATTATTTTTATTACTTTATTCCATTAACAACATCCCAATACTAGAAACATATTTTCTATAGAAATAATATATTTCTAAAAAAAAGAAATGGATTTGTGGTTACACTTCATTGATGAGGTATTTTTCATTTAAATAAATAAATCAATTATTAAACATAATATTAATAAATAAGTTTCCAAAAACCCATTTTTATTTATAATTATCTTCCCCAATATAATTACAATATACATAGACAAATATATAACTTTATTAACATTATTATATGTGAAATCGAAGAAAATATTATGTGTGATGATAAATTTTTTATCTCCTTCCACTATCTATCATTTTGATAATGGAATACACTTAATTACCCAATGAAATTATGAATACATATTCAAAAAATAATGTTGTATCAAAAACATAATATTTCATGAAAAATAAATTGGATTATCATAACTCCCACGTAATTTTTGTTTTTAAAAAGTATAGTATAGTAGGTTTCATCTAAACCAACTATGATACCAAATATAATAATCTCAACTATAGTAGGTTAGAGAATGTGGATACCTTAGTAAAATAGAATGGAAAAAAAATTTCACAACCCATGAGATCATGAATACTAATAGTACAGGGATATTATATAAATACATGATTTTCATAATAAATTTAAATAATATAAAACAAAATTAATCATTGTTGAAGTTATTATTGTTCATATATCAAAAAATTCAGTGATCTCATCTTGATATCCTATGGTAATGATAAAAATTAATTTTGAGACCCTATTCCAATTAAAGAGGTAAGTTAAATAGAATCCATCATGAATATGTACGTAAAAAAAATTTGGCTGTTTAACTAATTAATAAACAAAAAATAAAAAAAATAACTAAACTATGAGAAATATTAGAGAGAAAAAAACAACATAATAGTCACATGGATAGTAAGAAGTTATTTTTTAATGATGGAATGCATAATGTTTGATAAATTAATTTTCTTGTCATGTCATCATTCCATTAAATAATATATAAATTCACTGCAATTTTAGAATCCATATTACAAATAACAAAGTCCACATTTCTATATAAAATCAACTAATTGATTAATATGAATAATAAGAATCCAATTATCATTTTTCTCTTAGTACTATCATGATTAATGAATAAGAAATATAATACATGGACCTTTTCCTAAAAAAAATTTCATGAACATTACCTCATGAATGCATCGGTATGAATACACCACATAATATCATTTTTTGTTTAATTATCCCAATAAATTCATCAAAGGGGTATATAATTTTATAACCCAAAAAATATATAAAATCATCAAATGAATTATTCAAAAAAATATCTTCTTAATTTTTTTTATATTAAATTATTTAATGAAATGTCATTATTTTAAAGTTACATAAACAACCATCATGTGAAATCTATAATAATATATGTACATAAATTATGGATATAGAGTTTTATTATTTAGTATGTCGATAAAAGAAATATTTTTCACAGAAATAACATCCTATCTATTTTTTATAAAATTGGGTATCCACACAATATGTATTCATGACCATATGGTTGTTCAATATTTGAAATGATAGAGAATATATCCTTGATAAATAGATCATAGGAATGTAGGAGGAAAAAAATCATCAAAATGAAATAAATAATGTAATGGAATTCCTTTCAGGAGATAGAGATGAAAAAGGATGTGAAAATTTTAAAATAAATTTTCCATAAATAATTTTAATATTTGATGAAATTTTTTTATTAATTTATTATAATGATCATCCCAAGATATTTCATGGAAAACTTTATTTTTTTATTTGTAAAATAATTTTCAAAAATTGAATATTTATAATAAATAATTCATACATATGAAAATAAATGTTTAAAGATATTATTATAAATTAATAAAAATAGTTACCATTAAAAAAATTAATAAAATAATATAAATTTATTATAAAAAATTCATAGTATTATTGGAATGGATATTAATTTTGTAAAACCATTGATGCATATAAAGGAATCAAAATAACAAGAATTTTTATGATGGTGGGAAAAGGAACTCATGTGAAAAATGATAAGCATATATTAATTTAATACATTGGTAAATAAAGTATATAGGTACTTATATAAAAAAATTAAAAGATTTCTTTTTTAAAATTTTTGAAAAAGGGAAATTAAACTAATTATCTTTTAATATTATTTATGTGTTGAAAAAACATTCATTGATAAAAATTCTTAATATGGATACAAATAAAAAAACATTATAAAAAAATGATAATATATTCAACAATTCATATAAATATTCTTTTACAATATTTTATATCCAAATAAAGAACATATTCAATGAATTCATACATAAAATACAGTTTTTAAGAAATTGATGCCGGTTATGAGATAAAAAAATTTAATATTTTCTTTAATATAAATTTGAAAATAAAACAATGATGATAAAGTAGAGTGTTTATAATAAGCACATACATATTTAATAACATTATAAGAAAAAGACATTGGTAGTTATAACTAGATATAGTCATATAAAAATCATGAAAATTTTAATACATTATGAAAAGATATTATATTGGTGTGTTTTGTATTCTATATGAATGCAAGTATGTTGGGTAATATAAATTATGTCTCCTGGAATTGAAATTGGGATAAATAACCCTTACAGATCCTAAAACACATGAATAAAAACATAGTGAAAGAGGGATATGATATTGATCATTAATTAATAGGATTATGGTTTTTATAATAATATAAAATTTTATATCAATGGTATAATGTACATATAATAATAAAAGTTGTGTAATTTGAAACATATCTAAAAGAAGTAATTTTGAGATGAGGAACCCTAAAATTAGATTCAATCACAATATAACACGTTCTTGTTTAAATATATAATAATAATAGATTTATTCTATATATATATTAAAAAATAATTATATTTATCTGAATATATATCATTCACTTATAATTTCTTATTACAGACTTAGTAACAAACCCTTAATAAAATAAATATTTTTGTGACCATTACATTATTCTTTGCATGTTTCAATTCATTGGTTCTAGTACATATAATATAGCCATGAATTTATATTATATAGAATTTAGATAAATTTATATATCACTTATTGATATATATATTTATGATCTTTAGTGCTCCATTCATGGAACCAATGTTGATGATTCAAATAGAATGTTTAAAAATATTTTCTTCTAGAAATTAAGATTCGATAAAAAGTATTGAATTTTTTTATGGATAATAATGTTTATAAGAACATTAAATAACCGAAATAATGTCTTTAAATATCATATTTATACATTGAATTTTTTTTATAAATATACTATTAATGAGGTGATGAAAAAATACATGGTACATGAATTTACATGTATTCATGTATTCATGCGATACATTTTCATTTTCTATAGTATCTGAGGGAAGGACTATAAATATTGATTTATCTTATTAACATCAAATCCATCCCATATAATTAATTTTTTTTAACAAAATCATCTTTATATCAACACATGAAATTTGTTTATGGGAAATGGAAGTATTTTTTCATAGAGGCGGTAGTCAGAATGTAAGTATGAGTGATGTTTTTATTTTTTTTATGGATTTAATGGATAATGTTTGTTATTAAATTAACATAGTATTATTAATGTATAATAATTACACTTTTTTGTAATTGAATTTTTTTATGAGTTTTATGAATAAAGTAATTGAATTAAAATAGTTATAATAATAACATAATATGTGGATATTCCGCCAAGAGATTCCTTTTCTTACATACTAAGTAGGTCATTTTATGATAAAAAACCTCTATGTCGTAGATATGTATGTTGATATTTCATTCTGGTTGAACTAGGTATTAATAAATTTTATAATTAGGATAGATAATTGAGGATAATTATGGTGATTTCTTATGTGATAGGGGTTACAAATTCATAAATACTATTAACATTAAAATATTATGATGCCTTTCTCATAATTTATGCCTATTTTAACCATATTACACTTTAATCCGGTGGCTACCTTTGACCATGGTAATGACTCCATAGGAATATTTTTTCCAATAATAATTATAATGAATATAATGATTATAATTTTGGAAATAATTTATAGTGATTAAATTTTTAGATTTGGAAAATTTTAAATTTAATATAATTAAAAAAAATCAATGAAAATACATAAAAGAGAAAATTGTATTATTAAAAACTAATTTACAAAAAAATCATATATAGAGTCAATCCATTGGGAATTTATTTGATAACAACACAAAAATAGTGTTATAAAACATTGATATAAATATAATACTAAAATGTCCTTTCGAATACTTGACTAATGAAAATTGACAAAAATAAATTTATTGTCCCATAACAACACATTTATTTTAAAATTCCCAACATAGCTATTCAAATTCAACATAATTTTTTATATTGTTTTACTTCAGTCTGTCACCAAATATTTGTTGTAAAAAATAGTGTATAAAATTTAATTAATTCTTATATTATAACAATGTCTTAAAAGTAAAATTATTTTTAAAAACCATAATGTTGATATTTCTTAAAAAAAATTACTATTTATTAATGATCAAAAATTTAAACATAATATAATATTTTTATGGTGAATTTGAAAATAATTTTCTTTTAATGAAATTACAGATGATAAATTTAAAGATTTCACTTCTAAATAGCAAATATAAAATACTCAAAGAAATAACCATTTTAACGAAACCCTTTTTAAATAATAATAATTAATATATAAATCCTTATAAATTGTAAATTTTTTGTCGTATGTCACTAAAATATATATATTTAATTTAGTCAATAAATTATTTTAAAATAATTCATCAAATATAAATACATAAATAAAAATTTATATCTTATATGAATATTTCCTTTTGATTAAATATACTGTTCAAAATTTTATTTATAATATATTTATAAAATTATAAAATCATAGGGAATTAACATTAAAAAACATGTAAAAAAATAAAAAATAATGATTATACAATATATATAATAATTACAAAATATAAATATAGAATAAATCCATATTTAAATTAAAATTCAACCAACAAAAAATCAAGATCATATTGGTTTCCATAAGGATCATCACCTTTATTACAACTAATGAAATTAGGAATATAATTATAAATATCAAAGACATTTTGAGACTAAACTAAATATGATGGATGATTCTAATATTATATATAAGCTGTATATTGGAATAGAATTTGATATTTCTATATATGGTAATTAAAAATACTTTCATTATATATATGTTCATAGGAAATATGGTCATTCAATATATATTTTTATGGAAAATACAATGGGATTATTTCATAATATAAAATAACCTAATTAACAAACAAAATATAATGATAAAAAATATAAAATTTATTTACTATATTTGATTATATTTTCTATACATTACATATTATTCTTATTATTAAAGATTTATTTCAATAAAATTTATTTTCAAAAATGAATTATTTTTAACGTAAATAAATTACATTAATAAAATAATTAATGAACAATAAAGATTAAAAAATTAATTCCTAGTAGCTAATAAAATTTTATTTTTTTAATAAAACTGATAAATTATATGTCATGTGTTTTTATTAGAAATTTAATTATATATTATTTTAATAAATTTAAATACATTTAATTTTATATTTAATTATATAAAATTCATTTAAATTTTTTTTAATGACATTAAATTTATAAAAAATAATAATAAAATTTTTTTTTTGTTTAAAAGGGATATATATCAAGTATTTATTTTTTTAAAATGTTTTTTATACTTTACGTATTAATTATATGTCAATTGTTTTCCAATGTTGAATACACTAATGTTTCAATAAATAATAAAGGGAAAAAAAATTTCACAATAAATTTATAAATAATCAAATTTGTACAAAAAATTTGTTTTATCTATATATTTAATGTCACCATTATAACTCATGTTATCATTGTTTTAAAAATATCATGAGATGAATTTTATTTAAAATCTAATATTATAATGTCTACATTGTGTATAATGAGAAAATTAATTGTTGTTTAAAAAGAATTGTTACTTTGGTAAAAAAATAAAAAACGGGAAAAACGGGAAAAAATTAAATTAATGTGGATCAAATGTTTATAAAATAAATTCAAATTTATGTATTATATAATTAAATTACGGTAATGTGTGTCAAGAATAAATTTCAAACCATAATATCCCTTAATAACATAACTGAATTTTAAGTGATGCCAACATTACCCTTGACCTAAATTAATTTTCCAATGAAATGTCTCTCATTTTTACCATTCAAATGAGATATACTCAACACCGACCAAACCATTATATTAAATATTAATTTTTTTGAATCCTTACACATTTACCATATATTAAATTAAAAAAATATTTTTGGGTAATATATGGTACAAAAATGATGCATAAAAATTAATTTTAAACAAATTTGTGTTGAGGTAGAGAAAATTATTCATGTATTTACCAATCATATTTTATAATTATTTTCAAATAACATATCATATCTACTCTATCATAATCCCACCATCCACTGATATGATTTATGCACCACAATATGTATTGATGTTGAGATCAATGGTTTTCATTTTCATTCATCCATATTTGAAGATATTTTAAATATTTTAGGTTTTTTTGTGCTGCATTGGAATGATTATGAGAATTGATAGTTGGAGATAGAGAATTTTTAGATGTTCTTCTCAAAATAAAAAAATTTGATCTAATATAATATTTTTTGATATATTGTGAATAATTAGTTGACACTATGTGTATGTCTTTATCAATATGATTAAGGTTCAATCATTGAGAAATAATTATGTATGAACCAAGTGATGACCTTTAATGAATTGAATGTATGGATTCTGAGTGTTAACCATTTCGATGCACGATGATTTTTTATGTAAATGAATCTATGTTTGACTTCACTATAAGTATTTGAGTTGACCGAACATATTTATCTGGTTTTAATTATTCAAATTATGAAATTGGATAGTAATAATTTGATATTCTGATGTGATGATTGTAAGGCTTCCTAATAGAGTTAAATTTATTATTTTCCCATGTTTCAAAAATTGATTTTTGGAAATATTACTATTATAAATAAAGATAAACCAAATCATGATCCCCATTTTTTTCAAATTTTAAATTAATATTTCTCAGTTGATATTACTTATATTTTTATTTATTTACTCACATATTTTTATGTCTTGAATTTTTATCATAAAATTTATTGTGAGGCTGAAGAAGAAGATGATCAGAAATAATATGTAGGTGTTAAACCATGAATGTAATTATAAAAATGATGTTCCACTATTATTTTTAAAAACTAAATTCTGTAATATAATTATATTTTTTAGTTTTGTATTCAAATAATTCATTTTCAATTCAAAGGGGAATTTACAATAACATCTACCAATTGTTCTTATTATAGTGAGTTGTTTGATGATAATATACTACAATGTTCATATAAAACTGAATTGGAGATCTGTATTTTTCGAATAAAAATAGAATCTATATTTTGGAAATTTAAATCTATATTAAACAAGTATGTGTAATATTATGGTACTCATATTCATTGATCTGTAATAAAAATTATGTGTAATATGGGTATTTCACTATCGATTATATGTTATTAAAATGAGTGAATTATTTGAAGATATTGGGGTTTTCTACTAAGCCATAACAAATAAGGTAATGATGAATAATCATGTAGTGTGATTCTATTTGGTGATGAATTGAGGATGATGTATTTGAAAATTGTATAAAATAATTAAATTAATAACTATAATTCCATGTGTCTCAAGTACTATGGGTTTATGATGAAATATTTTAACACTATTAAGATATCATTTTTGTAGACATAAAAAGAGAGTATGAGAGTCCAAAGTTGATACTCTTAGATTTCCATACTTATTTGTTAAAATATCATGTATTATGTGATATATTATTAGATTGAAATATAGTTGAAAATTATATTCCCAACAATTGAGTAGAAATTTTGGAATATTTAATAATGTCTCTCTAAGGGTTATCAATAATTATAATTGTTTAAGGTACCAAAATCTCAAGATGTTTATTCTCATCAAGGTTGCATTTTCTGCATGAAGGTAATGTGAAGTAGAGTATCTTGGATTGTGTCTAAACTAAAATGGTGTGACTCTATAACTATAGTATATGAATCTGATAATTTTTTTTTATAGTGAA
The DNA here is from genome assembly GCA_963277665.1 of Viscum album. Taxonomy (NCBI): domain Eukaryota; kingdom Viridiplantae; phylum Streptophyta; class Magnoliopsida; order Santalales; family Viscaceae; genus Viscum; species Viscum album. The sequence continues at coordinate 619,029,085 of OY728160.1, read as the reverse complement.
TATTCCATGCTTGGGGGACTAAGAAACCATGAAAATAATTATGTTACATGAGAATTGGATAACCCTAGTAAAAGGATTCTTATTCACTTTATATTTATTTAATACATAAAAATTTGATGTTGATAATCTTCATTTCAGTTAATCAAATGATAACATTTTTCTGGGTATGATATTATTAAGTTGATTTTATAATATATATTCTACACAAGTCCATCATCCCACCCTTTAATGGTGTAAATTGTTTATAAGAACATAAAATTGTATCAGATACATGTCTCTTTTTTATTCAATAATGTGTCAAGAATTCATATACTATAATATGTGAATTTTTTGGGTGTCCCTAATTTTGAGGGAAAAATTATCATAATTCGATGAATTATATATTTTAATATCTTATACACCTTAGAAATTCTGATTAAGATGCTTCTCCCATTGAATTTAATTATTAAATAATCATAAAAGATAGAATGATGTAGAGAGTTGTGGGAAGACACCAAATGATATTTCGAGGAAGTCGTTTGAGAAAATCGATCAAAAAATTGATGGGACATAAATCAGTTAAATTAATCTAAGACTAAGTAGAATGTTCCTATAGTGAATATTTGAATATCAAAGATTCTAAATAATATAACTGGGGATGTAATTTTTATGATATTAAGATAGTTCTGTAAGAGAATATTGATGATTATTTCCCTTGGGTAAATAATGTTTTTATGATCATATAAGAGTTTTGGTGAAAGAAGAAGATTAATAAAACATTTTTATGAATTTAATGAGAAACTCTATAGACATGTTTTATTTAATTATGCATTTATTGGAAGAAATGGTGGATTTTCCATTGAATTATTTCATAACATTCTAGTTACTTTTTTAAATGAAAAATTTTAAAAATTTCTAGATAAATTTGAAACATAGAAATGATTTTTATTACATTAGATGATTGTAAATTTTATTAAATATTGACAATGCATATTTATGTTACTTGTGTAATTAAGAAATTGATGGAAAAGATAAAAGAATCATTCATGTATTTTAAAAAATATTTATGGTTGGAATGAAATATAGAAATTAAACGTATCCCCTATGAATCTAATATTGCAATAGAATGAGGAACTCCACCATCATCTACCCTATGTAAATGGAAAATTTTTATAAATCTTACCATCATGTGAAATATTATTAAAATAAGAGAAATAAAATATATAAATAATGTAAAAATTATTTGTGATATAAGAATAAATTTTCATGAGGACATTTTTCATATATTATTAACAATGATGAATATGGCGTCAATCATAATAAATGTGTAATGTCCCATATTAGGATTCATTCAATCAGTTCATTAACCAGGTTGGTCACATGGCCCCATACACACATCCCCATATGCCAAAGGCTACTAAAAAGAAATGAGGGAGGAAGGTTGTATAATGGTAACACTATACCCTAAAATCAGAGTGGCGTGTAAGATATAATTAATAAATATATATATCGAAAGAATAATATAATTTTTGGAATAGAAAAAACAAATATAATATTCTTATGTGAAATCTTAAATAATCACGAAGCTAAATAATAATTCATTTCCAAAAGGATGAGACTTATAGAATATGATGACATGGAATGATGATATAAAAACAAGTACAAACAAGAGGAGTGCATATATATCAAGCTATAAAAAATAAAAAAAATCCATACGAAAGATCCACTATAATCATTATCTTGGGTTTTGTCATATTATCTCTTTCTTAAAGGTATAAGCGATACAAATCTAGCATCTATGGGAGGCCACTTTCACTTATCCAAACATATAGACATTGGGTCTTCTCTAGTACCAACTTTGGCCAATGTAATGTGTCATATAAACTCATCAGTTCACAACCAATGGATTCAATAAACAATTCATCTAGTTTACATAAAATAGAATTATTTAGGAAAGCTGACTAATAGCTAATGTTGATTAATAAATATTATCATGTTTCACTTCCTATAATTCACCTTCCTAGCTCTACATGCTTCATCATAGGATGGTGTATGTTTTTCATTAGTTACCATATATATTTTAATCATATATATATATATATTATATGTGTATATACATACAATACATGATTAAATATAGATCTATATACATGGATACTAGGATCTCATAGGATCTTGGGAAGATTTCATGTGTTTGTACCTAGTCTAATGAGACAATGTCTATAGAATAAAGAGCATACCATAACATCATAATAATGAGAGACATAATCTACATTATTCTTGATGGTTAGGTGATTCATTATTCCCATCACCAAAACACAGAGAACATGATACATTGTACCTAATAATTATATTACAGTATAATGGTAAGAGACTTCATTCCCAACACCCGATTCAAGGGAGTGTGAAACATCATGCTGAAAACGTCCCTTATCCATCATACAAAAGAAATATCAATGGATTAATAATAGTAATAATTATTTGGTATTACTACTTAATCATTATAATTATCATGCCTAATATAACCAAGGGCTTATCAATATAAATAGTTATAAATTATAAATATACATCATCAGGTGTGGACTATTAAACTACTTAAACATCATTAATGTAAGTCATATAATTAAATTTGGATTATCATTTTCAATACCACTCTAAATAAAAACACATATAATGTTATTTGATAAAATAAAAAATTATACAAAATAAGAAAATTCAATTATTATTAAAAAGAAAACACTTATGCAGAGTTTAGTTATTTAAAAAAAATATATAATGGGGGAATATTATTTTCAAAAACTAAATAGGTGTTTATCAATGTGGTAAATATATTACACTCAATTATCAATGATTCAAAAGATAATATCAACATTGTTTAATTTATTTATAATTAAAGAACATATTTAAGGGTAACATGCATCATTGGTCAGGATGAGGAACAATGACAATCATAGAAAACACCATGACTTTTAAAGAAAGAAACTAGACCACCTACATTACGTCTATAGAAGACTACTAGTCTAGTGTCATACATTTTCATGAAGAAGAATTGCAGAAATGAATATAATATAAAAATTTCATAGAAATACTGAAAATATGTTCTATTTAAAAATTTGAATGATATTGGATGATAAAAAATGATAAAATGAAATAGGATTATTGTATTTAATTATAATGATCTAGTTATTAAAGTGGTGTATAATTTAGAGTTTGGATGAAGGAGCTACAAGGAAAACATGGAGATTGTCAGGAGGAGATCAACAACATAGAGGGAGATGTCAACAATCACATGGGAAATGATGAAAAATAATGGTGAGGTATAGAAATTACTTATGGGAATAGAGCTAAAATAAACCGCCAAATCTAGATCGCATGTTTTTTCTATAAGATTTCAAAAACGATGTTCCAATTGAGAAAAATAAACTACCCTTGAACTAAAATTTCATGGTATAGGTGCATGGTTTACTTAAAAATGAACATTTAGTGTGAAACTACAATACTAAAAATGTCTACAATCCTGTATTGGTGTGTTCCTCGGCTCACAAGGTAGAAAACAAACTATATATTCTCCAGTTTCCCACTGACATGTTGTTCATAGTTAGTAGAATCCATGTGTACTGGGATACACAGTTTCTAGTAACCAGGAATCCCATTTTGGCTCTCCAAATTTTGTGGTTGTGGGCTCTAAACAATCCATTGATTTTTTTAAGAACATGATTATGTCATAGGGTCTGTTTTTCAAGAAGTAAATAAGAATTAGATCTAAAAAATCCCTTCCCATTGGTATAATTTTAGTCATTACATCCTCCCTCATATAAAGTAACTCATCCCCAAGTTCATCTTTTGAGGGGAATGTGGGATCATATCAGAAAAGGTATCGCAACTGAGCTTGTATGTTAGCTTCCTATACTCATGTATTTACATGTAATCGTTCATTCCACCATAGTACCATTATAAATGAACTAACCTTCCTCTGGGTTTATTTACATTCTAATCCAAAATAATAATATTATTCTCCTACAACGAACCATGCACGTAAAACTAAACATCATCAGGTTTGAAAGATTTGATTATTCTGGATAGTACTAGAAAAAAATGAGATAAATGTAAGAAATCATGCACATACTGGTATCTATGTTGATGTGATATCTGTTATGATATTTGTTTGGTGAATTTCAATACCAAAACGGGTCAAATGAATTGATTCAAATGTGATACTTATTGAAAACCATTTATGACCTAATATGGATAAAAAATGTAAGAAAAAATAGTCATTGATGTAAAACTAAATAGGTATTTGATGGTAATTAGTATATTACTACTACCTAGAGTGATCTATCAACAAGTGATTTCAAATTATCTAGGCCTTCTGTGAGGTCTCCATAATAATATTTTTTCAATAGAAAGAAGACTCAACCACCTATAAAAGTCATAGTGTTGATCAGCATATCCCAACACATGAGTCATTACAAGTATCTATATTAATGGTATCTAGAAATATATTTTATTAAGAGAACCATAATATGGGTATTTGTTTCTCACATGACCTCCCAATGTTATAGACACATGCATAATGCATGTCCTCTAACACCTGAATGGTATGAAATGTCTATCCATTGATTTGTGGGTGGTAGGTCATTCTTAAAATCAATTATATTCCTATGCCCTTATGAAGCCTCAACTATATCCATAACATAAATATTAAATTCTTATCACTTAAGAATGATTCTGGAGCCTTACTAATATGTATGACCTCCCTTGTATATAGAATCCTTATCTTGTTGACCTAATAATTTTCATGAATAGGTAAAAAGATTGTTAACATCACCAAATGGCCAACAGATACCCATATTACAACGTTCCAACTGGTGATCAAGGAAAACATGTCACAAAGTCTGTGGAGACATCATTTCATTCCCACCCGATAATGGAAAATGGCTCTAAAATTCCTTCCAATCACCGTTTTTTTTCCTTCAACTCTGGATAGGTGGAACATCATTTCCATAATGCATCTATCTTATATTTTGTATATATCCATCAATAATGGCGACATATGCCTCGACACAACTTGGGGAAATAAGGATTTACTAAACCGGATGTGGAATGAAATTTCATATCATCTTTATTATAATGACTATTAGAACTATGAAACACCCATGGTAGTGTATTGTATCATCTTTAACCACATTCCAAAAATAATACAAGTAATTCCCTGACATACATACCCTTAGGGAAAACCCCACTTGATTAAATAATTTCATTATTCTCACTAATTTTAGAAGGGTAGAGGTCATTTCATTCTCTGTGGGTACTATATACCCATAATACATATGAACCTCGACATATATCTATGAAAAAAATACCTTTAGAATATAAAAACCATTGGCCTCCCGATCCACATGTGTATGAGTTTTTTGAATCATAGCATCAAGCACATCATATCTTTTTCCATGATGATAGGTTTTCTCAAAATCAATGGATGGCACATATTCATCACATATTCTCACCCAAACTATTATTAAAATGGTATTTCATGCTAGCGTTTTAAAATTGGGTTGTCAATACTGATGTTAAATGTATTCCATGGTGGATTTTATCTTTGATTATTTAGTAATCAACTTTAAAATACCAATTTTAATGACAATTCTAAAAAAGAGATGTCAAAATTCAACATGGATTCCTTTTAAAATTGATTAATCAATAACTAATTTTTATAGTCTACTTTTAGCATTTGTTGATGGAAAATCGATGTTAAACATCCTCATAGAATTCTTTCATCGTTGGATATTTTTTGGGATTATGGTTAAAGTAAACATTAACGTCATTTTTTAAAATAACATATTTCAAAAATAATGAAAAATATGTTTTCCATTACACACACATTTATTTGACATGTCATGTAGCTATAATAGACTTATGGTCCAATTTTTTTGGATGTTGGAAGTTGAACAACTTAATGAGAATTCTTAGAAAAGTCCAAAATTTGATGGCCGTTAATTTTTATCAATAACTCCATTTGAGATCTATGAAATGTTATCTCAAAGCATATAATATAAAATAAAACATGATAAATATTTATTAAGATAGTGTTTTGAAAAATGGCCACAAACATACATTTACCACTAGTTCCTACAAAATTTGATGTTAAAATTATTTTATGAGAACTTTTAATGTCTTTTCATCATGAACCAGCATTTAAATAAATATTTTAACATTTATTTGTTAATAAACAATGAAAATTATGACTCATATATCATTTGAAATAATTTTTTTTAAAAATAACACTAAAATACCTGTATGATAATGTTTTTAGCTTCAACTATATATTTTCCTGAGGCTAAAATAAAAATTCAAATATATGGGATCCTTATTTAATTTTATTCACTCCATTAATATATATATTAAAAATACATAAAAATGGAATATAATGCAACTAATAATATTTTTGATTACTATATGTAAATCAAAATTATCTTTATTTCAATATTTTTATCCTCTTCGATTCGATCAATATTATGATGCATTTTTAATTGGTAATTTTAAAATAGTATCAATTCTAATTATTTAATTTATTTATTATTTTTTTACATAATGATAAAATATCTTAATAATTTTTCTTATGATGATGAAGTATTATTCTGATCATGTTATAAATATTAAACATCGATAAGATATTTTACAATTGGGGTTCAAAATTCCTTATTGATCATTGTTTTCATTCTGGATTGATATATTTTCCAAAAAGTAGTGAAATAATTATAAAAAAATTCAATCTGAAGGAAAATACCAAAATCATTTAAATATTTATGAATATGTTATTCTATTTTTTCATTAAAAAATGGTAATTTTGAGTTTATTTTTCATATGTTTTATTTGAAACAAATTGTATCCATCAAAACATATATAATTTAAATTTCTGAAGACTATAAATTTTGATCAATAACTCCATTTTAGCTCCAAAGAATGGGAAATTAATTCTTTGAAATGATATAAAACATAGAAGGCATTGTGAAGGTCATTTCATTTTTTATCCAACATCAAAAGGGAAAATTAACATTTTTATTGATAAACATATTTTTAATGTATTATATGAGAAAAATTAATGTTTTCTAATTAAATATCATTATAAGTTATAATTTAAAATCTTTTACTAAATAATGGGACTTAAAAACCCAACATAATGAATTTTATTGTTTCTTTTTTTTTCAAAAACTAACATTGATAACCATACAAGATCAGACTATTGTAGTCATTTATGCAAAATGTCAAGGTCAAATAGTCAATATTTTTCTTTTGGATTTCAGATTATAATCAGTAATGTTAAATTTTTAGCTTTTAACATCAGATGAAAATACATCGGTTAAAATGTGATCTTAGAAAACATTTTTATTCTATATCATGAGATTTAAATCATAGAATGTGAAACTATTATTGAAAATTTTATATTCCATGAATACCATATAATATAATATAAGTATTTAATGTCTCCCAAAATTTTGATCATTAATAACACCTACTAGATCAATGTCGTGCGTCGAGTAATTCTGCATGTGAGGCCTCAACTGAAGAGAATCATACACTATGATTTTCTCACCAAGAATAATAACGGCTATATGAACAGTGCCATATATGTCATAGTAAATAATATAGATCCTAAAATATTCTATATGTTTCTAAATCTGTGATAAATTAAATCATTACATTAACTACTAAATAGAGGCATTTGAATATTATAACCATACAAATTACACACCCTTTTATGTCCATCCCAGAAGTGGATTTATATGGAATTGAAAAAAAAGATGAATCATATATAATAAATTTATGGGCCTAATAAATTCCATATATCAAATAACATCATGGTATTATCCCATGAAAATACATCTCCCACATTATCTAGGTCTACTGATATTACATGCACTGAGATGATATGACCCTATAATTGAACCATGTCGTTCCATAAATACAATGTAGTGATTTTACAATAAAGATGGTTCTCTCTCAGTGTATTCAACATGATTTTAAGCAATTTTGAATTATCATGTAGAGATATAGAATAAACTATGATTTCATCATCAAATACTACCAAAAATTTATGCATATACTGTTGTAAACGAGATTCATTTTATCAATAAAAAATACTTTTGTGTTCCTGAGAATGAAAATTGTTACTAAGTACTAATAATGAACAAAATGGAATTGAAAGCCTATAATTGGTATTCATGATGATATGAAAAGTACATGATGATTTCCACACCTCAAATAAAGCATTCAAAACCCCCTTACTCATTGTAACATATCAATGATGCCACCTATTTGAGAATATAGATACCGTTTATTTACTATAAACTAGTAAACCAATTAGTTTTTCATGAGAATATTCAGTGTACACTATACATTCTTAGAGAAAAATATCAGAAAACTCTATGATGATTTTATGGGGTATATAAAACCATTACTCTACAAGTCTTCCAAATATTATTTGAGCACATAAGATCCATAGTTGATATCTTATAACATTGAATTGATAACAGTTATTCTCTTAAAACCATATCCATAATGAAATTTTCCACTCATTCTTGATCTAGACTAGAAAAATCACAATAAAATATATCCCTCAAATGATCTACTACAAGATAAAAATAGCAGGTCATAACCGAGGACCATCTAAGAAATGACTAGTGATTTGTGTCTTTAACCACTCCATGTTGTCTACTTAAATATTGACATGCATGGAAATCCCATTATCAGTTGTGGTTATGTTTAAGACCATCTGATGATGTTAGTTTTACCGTTCGGTAATTTCAACAATTATATTCTCTATAGAGAACTAAACTATCCATATTTTTAATTATTGATAAAAATTTCATGTCAATGTCAAAATGATTCCAAATGGTTATATATCTTACTTTATCAAGTTGAGAAACCATGAAAAAGAATTATATCTAGTAAGATACACAATGGGGTATCAAGTGGTATAATTCAAGGGAAAAATTCCATCTCTATGCACAAAACTTCAATAATCTTCTCATATATAATTTTTTTTAAATGAATGTTTAAATTAAAGAATACAATAAATTAGAAGATAGAATAGAAATATCAAAATTTTAGATGTTCTGGATTTTTTCTCCTATGTTATAGGATGTACTTTATGTAACTAGACCGTACCATGGGCCTATGTCACAACTTTACTACCTTAGGCAGTGCATGTTTTCCAACACTATAATTCCAGTGTCTGATTACATCTTCATAGACCGCCCCCATTGTCGAAGCTACCAATTTTTTTCTATATACCTTGATAATGATAAAATACAATCCCCACTCAATAACGTTGGGAAAGTTTGAACAAAAAAACCTAGGCACCAGAGAAAAGGTCCTATAGAAGTAGTAGGTTTGACCCATCCGACCACATCTTCTACATTAAAATATATCTCAAATAATTATGGGATTCATATATCAGTGTTTCCCATTTTGTTGATATATCAGAAAATATTCTATATGAGCTTTCTTATTTCTTCAACTCATATTTGAAACCCCAAAAAATGTTCTCAGGCATAAAAATAACATTGGGATATCTGGGTGATGAATCAATATGGATCTCACTGTCATCTACTAACATATTTTACTCTTAAAAGATTCCATCATTGAAAATTATAGAAAAACTAGACAACGAAAAAACATTAACCTATTATTAGACCTTATATACCAAATCAACATCAAATAACCTCATAGTCAAAAGATCATCACCATATGGAGTGACTACAAACTGGTGTAGCTTGGTAAAACGAGTATAATATTTGAAAAAAAACATGGCTCCCTACTGTAGGTTCATAAAATCTATTACTTAGTCTACCATCAAATTCTATGGAAGGAATTAGATAAATATATCGTCTATAATTTTTTTCGATAACTTATCTCGACATTGATATACCTAGGTAATGACATCACACAAATTCTTGGCTGAACCAAACAGTGTAATGACCAAAAAATTTATTAATAATAATCAAATTAATTTAATTTTATTACAGATATAGAATACTCATGCAATCCTTTTGTATTTATATCCAATTGAGTCTAAATTACCACTTCTTATCCTTATTGTGGATAATATAGTTGTTGAATAGTGATCACATGACTAGTATACATTTTCTGTTTAAAAAATCCTTTTGATAGAGACAAAGGATGTGATGGCCTCATCTAGTTTGATCATACCCTACAAAACCCATTTATCAATTCATTTGAGGTAGAAATCATTTCTGGGAATTTCACTTGATAAATCCAATGCCACGATACAATAACAGAATCTTGATCAAATTTTTTTTCGCAGAAGTTTAATCTCAGCAACATCATGGCTCAATCGATGTTCACCAAACGGACCCATGAAATCCCCACCATCACACACATTACTCTTAGGGTGTATGTTGATGTAATAAAGAGATATGTAACATGACCATATCATTATGATTACGTTCATTATTTACATATAGAATAAATAATATAATTTCATTCTATTATTGTTTCATTGAAAATGATTTTTAAAGCAAAAACATTATCTTCTTCTTAATATTGAAATTCAATTAAGAAATATATTTTGATTAATTATTGTACTTATCAATTAAATAATAATTTTATAATATATTATTATTAAATTAATTTTATTAAATTTAAATTATCGTATAATTTTTATGAATTCAATTGTGGTTTCCATTAAGATTTGAAAATAGTTTTTGTTGAAACCCAACAGCTATCAATAAGATTCAGTTTTTATTTTAAAAGATTAAAAAAACATATTTAGAAAATTATTTATATTAAATGAATATTATTTTTGTAATCTGAATATCCAAATTATATAATGGTGTATTTTTCATAATTTTTTGAAATAGTGGAATTTTTTTTAAAATTAAATAACATTTAAATATATAATGTTTATTAGGACATCATAATGACAAAATATTGAAGTAATAAAATACTATTAATGTTATATTGGGCCAAATATATATTTTACTTTAACATAATATAATTTTAGGATTATTTGACTTATTTTATAAATACATAGTGAATCTTCTAAGTTATATAAAATATTTTATGATTTTATAATCTTTTCCTTGAAAGTGTGAATCACCTCCACATAAGGGAAGTATTTTAATATAATGAGCACTTATCCTTTAGAAATATTTTTTACCACTCACCTTTTGTATAAACAATGGTAAAATATGATGGTTTTTGGTTTTGATTATTTAGGATTCTAGTGTCCAAAACCAAATTAATAAATAATTTCCCCAACATTCCTATGTAACCCAACCCAAGAACCCATTCCTCTTCACTGAATCTCTTTGATGACTGACCTCCCACGTCCCCCTACTTTATATAGTCCTTCCTATGTGCCCTTAAGATTATAGGAAGCCTCTCCGAAGAATTTGAGATCACACATCATGACTAGGCATCCCCACCATTCTCTCATTCATTTAATTCGAGAACCTTATTCGAAATTAGTCATTTTATTTTATATTGGATAAATTTTATTCCTTTTAGACTCAACTAACTATTTTCCATTTTATTTTATTTTAATTATGGATCATTTATCCAACCTCATTTAGACCTTTACCTAGTCTATTAATATGCTGAAATTCCAAAAGATATTTCTCTCATCTCATTTACATTTCAAGCACTCCATTTGTATTATGAATCATCAAATATATCTTATATGTTGGGATATTATCTCCCATGATCCTCTCACTATCCAATTCATGTAAAAATTATGAGGGAACCATTTCTCTCTTATCTTTCAATTTTATGAAAATCCATTTGAAGATGTTATGCTGCTGAAATTGCACCATGATTTTCCATGCCAAAATAACCATGTTGTGAATACAATACACATTCCTCTATCAATGGTATTCCCATTTATTAAATAAATTTATTTATTTTGGAATTACATTTTTTTATTTCATTTTATTATATTGTGTAATAAATTATTATGTTGAATGAATCCATGTTATATGATCGATGTGGAAAACATCAGCATGATATTGAAATGATTATGATGGTTTTTCCATGATAACGCTCCATTGAATTGGGTAATTTTTAATATCATGAAACATCATGTTGGGAAAGGGGTGTACCTGATTCAATTATATGACTTTTTTCCAACATGTTGGGATATGGTTTTTCATGATTTCATTATATTAATGATGTATTGTTTTATATAATTTCCACATTTCCATGTTATGATAATCATGCCATATCATGCCTTTATGTTCATGTTACTCTTATTTTTCATTAAAATGAGTATTGCCTAGCATGTATTGTATTATTCAGGTTATTACTTATTCAATACATTAATGGTCTTTATATCTCACACTTTTCTTATGTATTTCCTCAGGTTATCCCATGAAATTTTATATAAAAATGAATGTTGTGGTCATGTATAATATTTTTTCAATAAATATGTGTATTCTATGTTTTACGTTTTCATGTAATGTTTTTAAAGACCCAACCCCAGTTTCACGGATCTAAATACTTATTTTATTACATTTGAATATAAACAATTATTATTCATACTAAAGGACCAAGAAGTTTAGTAGATTTTGAAACAAGATACATATATAAATTCATCATTTTTATTTTAAATAATTAATAACATAAAAGTTTATTTGGGAAACTCCACCACTCAATGATTATCCCTGCATGTTAGACATAATATACCTCTTAATGTCATGGGAGAAATAATATATAAGAAGTGGGTTTTTTAAATTCATAGTAATGTTAGGCAATATAGATGATATTTCATAAACATAATCATTAGGAATAGTGAATAATTGATAACACACGCCTATAAAAATATTAATCATCAGCTCAATAAGGTTGGAATTTGAGAACAGAATATAATTGAATAATATAACCTAATAATCCATATTATACTAGTCAAATATCCTTATATACATGTAATTTCTAGCATCATAATTGGGGTAATTCATATACCAGACATTCTGAAACATACCGTCAAGGCCTCGGCCAATAAATCTAAAAATGATTAAGTCCTTAGTGATAACCACATCTAAAAAAATGGGTGATGCCTCTACAATGTCCATATATATTTTTCTCATGAGACCTACTGTTTATTCAAGGGGATATAGTGGACCCCAACCATCATATAATAATTCCACTACATTCGTCATATGAGAGGGGATAAACACATAAAACATATACATTCATATTGAAAATAACTTATAAAAAAGAATTAACTTTCCTCGAACATTAAGCATTAACACTAACCATTTAGGTTAAATTGGTAAATGGTTTTAGGAAAAAATATCTACAGTGAAACTAATCATAAACCATTCAAATGAATATTTTTGATGATATCATAAATAATAATTAACCAGAGTGTTGAAATAGATGAATATTCTATTATAAAATGATCATGTAATTTTGTAGATAAAAACTCTTTTACCTGGAAAAGAAGAGTTCTTTGAAAATTTATTTTTATAAAACATGAATTTAAGTAAGAAAATATTTTGATAATAAAGGGAGGGATTTTAGATCGATAATGATTGAATAAAATAGATTATAGAGTTACTTTTAAAATAACTATGAATTTTTGAATCTTCTTAGAAACATGCTTTTATTTCAAAAAGAATTTTGAATGTTCCTTTTAAAACATGTGACTCCAATAAAATAATGAAAAAAATATGGTTGTTAAACATACATAGATCATTAAAAAACAATTTTGGGGGAGTATATAAGAATATTTAATAAATTAATTGAGATTAATAGAGACAAAAATTAACTAGAATGAAAATGGATGTTTGGGTAGGAATACCCATACCCTAAATCAGAATGAGTTCCACTGTTAAACTTATAGTACTGGAATATGAAATTAGAGTTATTAATTAATTAATTCATAACCTCTTATAATTTTATTTAGTTTATTATAATTTTATTATATTTATTATTCCCTTATTGATAAGTTATAATATTGAATTCTATCATTAGGGAGTGTTCGTTTCTTTGATTTTTATTGTCTTTATATTTGTATATGAGTTTGTATGTGGTTGTGGAAAGGATGTAATTCGACCAAAATGAAATAATATATTATTAATGTGCATCCATAGGGGGAAATGGTTATATATAGAATTTTTTTACATGGTATGAGGACAAATAATTAGAAAAAATATTTATGACAATCACATTGATTAATTGGTGGTATTTAGATTATTATGAATAAGTTTCATCTTATAAATTAATATAAAGTACATATAATAGTTCTGGAATATTAAGTAGGTCATAATACATGTTTTATACTTTATTTCGGCCATCAAAATTGTATCATTACCCGTAATAAAGGATAAATTGAAGAAAAAAAACTAATCTTCTAAGAAGGTTTGAAATTGGAACCTCAAGGACAATTATTTCATATATAAAAGAGAGAGAGATAGAGTAAGAATATTGATAAAGGTTATTAGATTAACATGGTATAATTATAGTATATAGATGATAATGGAGTTATAAGGACCAATTAGATAGAGGAGGTTAATTGACGACATGAAAATAAGATAAGTTGAAATGAATGTAATTGTAAAAAAAGAGGCTTTACCTCTTGATATATCCTCCATGAATACCTCCTTTAGAGAAAGGGTTGTGTACTTTTGGTAATAACAAGAGCTATTGGACGTGGGGAGTGACTAGGGAAGGGTATTTGGGATTAATATTAAAGAGATTCATGGAATAGAAGAATGAAGAGATGATGGAGTGAGTGGGGTGGTTATATTGGAGGATAAGAGTTCTTTTCTATTATTTTACTCATTATTTTATTATTTATCCAAAGAAAAATAATAGTATTGAATCTTGTGACCATGAATAGTAATATTTGCATGTGAGTTCGAACATTATGTTCTTAAATCATACATGATGTTATAAATTGTTAATTTAATACATAATATATATATATATATATATATTAAATTACCGCATTTTTACAATTCGTATAAATTTTGAGTATTTCAGAAAAATCCCAGAAATTCACCATAACCATTTATCAATAAGTAGAATAAAAATATAAACTCCATTTTTTAATATAAGTTTTTAAATATAAATAATTTAATTTTTAAATAAATATTAATTTATTCCATAAATAACAATTTTAAAAAAAAAATGTGTTAATCATCCCTCTCAAAAATTAATCGAGATCTCTTTATAATACATAATTAGGAAAATAAAAAAATAATATGATTCACTATTCATATGTATCATTTTTTTAGCATTAAATATTAAATTTAATTTTAAAATCATGGGGTTCTACATTATCCTCTCCTAACAAAAATTCTATCCTCGATATTACCAGAATGTTACCTCACAAAATTCTTTTTTTAGTTCTTCATCATAAGATACTAGTGTCCCCCCAAGTATCCTCTTTAATTTTATTATTTTTACAATGTATCATTACCAAAAGATTCCTCCAATTCCCCAAAAAAGAAATTTTATTGTCCATAATCTAGATAGGCTCTTCCCAGTATGATATTTCAGGTTCAAATTCTATACATTCAGAAGTGAGTACATGCGTTGGGTTGTGAAAATACTTTCTCAGCAATGAGACATGGAACTCATAATGTACATTAGAAATTCTAGGTGGAAAAGACAACTATATGAAACAACTACAATTCCCATTAGAATTTAAAAATGGCCTATGTACCTAGGGCTCAGATTCCCTTTCTTCTCCAATATTATAACACCCTTCCATGGAGATATTTTCAAAAAAAATTTATATCCCTCTTGAGAATTCAAATCCTACAATTATTGGCGTATATTTTTTCTTCTTCTTTGGGCTTCATTGATATGGCCTTGAATTATCTTTACCTTTGCTATTGTTTTCTCCCCAAGCACTAGGTCCATAAGCATATTTCTCCAACTTCATCCCAACTAGTTATTGTATGACATCTCTTTTCATAAAATGCTTCATATGGTTCCATTAGAATACTTGAATGGAAACTATTATTATAGGAAAACTCCATAAAAGATAAATATAGATCCCACATACATTGAAAATAAAGTGAGCATGATCTAAACATGTCATCTATTGTTTGGATCATCCGTTTTGATTTCTCATCAATTTGAGGATGATAAGTGTTACTCAAATAATGCTATGTACCAACATATTTCAGAAAAAAATTCCTGAATTCTGGTTTAAACTAGGGATCGTGATCAGAGACTATTGAAATAGGTCCTCCATGATGTCTTAAAACATCATTGAAATAAACTCATGCAATCCTATAAATGGGAAAATAATTCATTATATCAAGGAAATGAGCATATTTTTTGTGTAGATGAACAATTACCCATATTTAATCATTATTGCTATGAGTTTTGTGTGATTAAGTGACAAAATCCTTGTTGATGTCATCCCATTTCCATGTAGAAATAGGTAAAGGTATCATTACTCATCTAGTATTTTGTCATTCGGCCTTCACTTTTAACATACTGAAAATATTGAGACATAATCTGTATTTCCCCACTTCATTTTTCCCTCCCAAAATGTTACATCAAATATCTATACATTTTAGTGCTACCAGGGTGCATAGAGAATTTTGAGCAATGGGCATCATCTAATAATTCCAATTTCTGCTTATATAGAGAGGGAACACTTATCCTCTGCCCAAATTTTATAATCCCATCTTCACTAACAAAGTCACCCACTCCCTATCATTCACAAAAATAATTTCTTTTTGAAGATTCTCGTCATCAGACTATGAAGATTTAATTCATTCCAATTCCAATAGTTTGGAAACCATTTAAAAAAGGAATGATGTTTTACCTTATTTGATAATTCTCATTTTCATCCTCTACAGATCCATGTACAAAGTATTCTTTTAAATCCTCATTTTGTTGAAAACTCAAGTATACTTTATTGTCAATGTAGGAACTACCTTATTTTCCATTCCTTTGTGGTAGTGTATGAAACAATCATAATCCTTGATTAGTTCAATACATCACCTTTTCCACATGTTAATATCTTTATGTTAGAAGATATAAATCCGACTCTTGATATACATATATATCTCAGATCATTCACTATAGAGAAAGTATCTTGATATTTTTAGACCAAAGAACAAAACAGCTAAATCAATATCATGAGTAGGAATGTTTTGTTAATCAATTTTTAAATTCCCTGATGCATAGTAAATAACTCAATTATTATTCATATGGAAAAGACAAGTCCATTATTTTATGAGTCTCTATATATCAAAAACCCATCATTCACCGATGGTAGAGTTAAGTGCGGATAATTAACTATTCTCCTCTTCAATTATTTGAAATAGTACTCACATTATTTTTTCCATAAGTAAATATCGATTTTAATTATAATCTTGGTCATTGGTATGTCAAAACTAGAAAAGTACAAAACAAATCACCGATAATAACATTATAAACCAATATAACTAGTGACCTCAGTTATGTTCATTAGAGTAGGACATTCATGAACATCCATTGTCTTTACAGGATCAAAAAATATTCCATCCTTAGAGAAAATATGTCCAAGAAAGGAAACTATTTGAATCTAAAATTCACCCATTGTAAACATCCCATATAATTCATTTCTTCTAGGATTTTTCGGAATAGTGCACAAGTTACTTTAATGATAATCATTGTTATTGGAGTACACTATGAATTCATCAGTAAAAACCACCACAATTTCATAAAGAGTTTACGTGAAATATCTATTCGTTATATCCATTAAAAGATATAGTGTATCAGTCAGTCTAAAAGGCATTACTATAAACTCGTAATGATCATAACTGGTTTGAAACATTATCTTTCGAATATTTTCCTTCCTCACACATAACTGATGATATCCAGATCGAAGATCAATCTTCCAAAATATTGGTCTCTATGAAGATGATCAGATAAGTCATCAATGTGATGTATTGAATACTTGTTCTTTATTGTTATAGATTTAATCTCCTTGTAGTCATTGAAAAACATCATAGATCTATCTATCTTATAAACACAATGAATAGGGGCTCCACATGGTGAAACAATAAGGTGAATAAACCCTTTACCAATAAATTCATATAATTTTTTCCTCAGTTTTACTAGTTCCACGATGGCCATTCTATAATAATTTATTAATAAAACCCTTGAACAATGAATTAAGTCTATAGAGAAGTCAATTTTTTGATCTGGTGGAAGTCCTGGTAAATCCTTTCGCAACACATAAAAATATTCTCTCACAATATGTATGTCCTCTATTTGAATATTCCTTTCCTCACCAATATTTATTTCATTCCCTTTCCCGCCAGTAATTTAATTTAGTAGATCTACTAGGGGGTGGATCTAGATGAGAATCAAATGGCATTGTTTTGGATCTAAAGATAAAGGATTCTACATTATCCTAAAAAATTGTAACCTCCTTCTTCGTCTAATAATTTTTTACATCATTGATCAAAATCCAAAACATACAGAGTATTATATCAATTCCAATTAGGGGAATGATAATAAAATCAGCAGAGAAAGCATGTTTATATAACAAAATGGGGACCTCTAACACAACATTATTGCAATGATACTTCCCCTAAGATTTTTTACTAACTACTTGCTTACTAAAGAAAATTAAGAATATCTAATTTTCTTGGGAAACTACGAAGATATAAAATAATACGATGATCATGAATCAAATAATGAATTTTCTATGTCTGGGGAAATGATTAAAGTACCATCCATGACAACATTATGAATATCAATAATAATAGGTGTGATCACATAAGCATTATCCTTCTCCCATGGAATTTTTTGAGGCAAGTTTACTTGACTCATTGGACAACCATTAACATAGTGTCCCATATCCCTAAAATTATACAATTGAGCATTAATTGATTCATTATTCCCTTGTAAAAATCACTATTATGGAATTGTTATCATTATTTATAGCACACCCCTTTTAATTTTAAGATCTCACTAGGGTGTTTCCTTAAACAATTATCGTAGGATGGAAAGTCAAAACATACATTCTTCCATATGTCCTTATTTCTTTTTTACAGTTTTATCAACCCCATTTTCTCTTTTTTTTATTTAAATTCATAAGACGTAGAAAATTAATATTCTCTCTTCATAGTGCATGTTACAAAATAATCATATGATGGGAAATTTTGGGATTCTAGTGCCTGCCAGAAGAATAGCATTATTACATATAAGAATCAATCAATATTTCTCTTTGATATATGTATATACTATGTAGAATGAATTTCTAACCATGTGAATTTATCTTCATACTTTGATACATTCTCATTTTCCTTTTGCATCTAATTCAGAAAAAACCTTTCCATATCTACTTTCTATTCATGAATAATGTATTTCTGTAAGAAAATTTCTTTAAATTCACTCTATTCAATGCATACTGTTTCTTCTTGCTCATTTTTGTATTTAATTAGTGTCCACCATTGATCATCATTTCCTGAAAGATGATAAAATTCCATGAAAATATTCTCCCTTGCATTACATCCCATATACAAAAATATATTCTCTCAGAAACATATCCAATACTCATTTTGGAATGGATTCATAGTCCTATTAAATGATTGAGGTTTTTGTCACATTAAGATATCCAACATAACTCCTCCTCATTGTTGATCTCGATACTTTATATGGGTAATTTTATTGTTCAGATACTGAGTATGTTGTCCGAGTGTAGTTTTATGTTTCTCCACACCAGTAACAGCTCTAGAGACAACATCATTATCTTATACATGGTAGAAATCCCAACACGTGATAGGCCCATTCATGAAGTTTCCATTTCTTCCACTACACTCCCTTTCTAAATAATTGAATATACTAGATTTGATAATGAATAATAATGTAAAATATCAACATAGACATATTCTTATCATAATTTTAAATTATATCCATGGATAATTCCATAATATTAAACATGGTTTCTTTGAGGAAAGAATTACATTTAAATACATCATAGTGGATATGTGATCAAAATATGAATTATCCTATGAATATCCTATAGGAGTGTCAAAAAAAGTGCACAGTAAAGACCATTGTCAAGTATTGGGATACCCCTAGTCACGCCCCAAACTCCATGTTAAAGTTTTCACACATACGTACATCTGTTCTAGATCCACGTCCAGTTGTAGTATCTAGACATGGTGGTATTTTCTAGAAGTATCCACATAATCTATTACTCAACAAAAAAATCAAGGATCTTCTTCTATGATTATCTCCAAATAATATCTTAAGGTATTTTTCCCTAATATATATTTTTGAAATATATTTCTCATATTTTTCCCTAAACATCTATGATACCAATTATGAAGACACAACCCCATTATCTTATATCCGGTACTTATTTTATTACATTGGCATATAAATGAAGAATTTTCATCCGAAAAGGCATAGTAGTTTAGTATGTTTGGTAACATGATATATACATATGTTCTACATTACAACATGAAAAGAGAAACAACATAAAATATCCATTTGGATAATCCACCACTCTATGATTATCCCAAAAAGTCAATCATAATATAACTCTTCTTGTCCTAGAAAAAATGAAACTTAACCAGGGCTGATCTCAGATACCTTGTGAGGGCATGGAATATAGTAGAATTTATCAAACACATAAAAATTATCCATAATGAATAATTGAAAACATATACCTCTAAAAATAATAAACTTCAACACATTAAGAAAGAAATATGAGTTAACTAAATAATAACACAGAAAAACATTATCATGAGTATAATACTAGTCGAATATCTTCAAGAAGATTAAATATATAGCTTAATGATGTGGAAAATTAATATACTGGACATTCGGAAACATACCATCATGGACATGGCCAATACATCTATAAATTATTAAGGCCTCATCCAAAGCGATATCTAAAAAGGGATAAGCCTCAAACATGTCCATATGTGTTTGTCTCATGAGACCTACTAACACATCGATGGGCTATAACAGGCACCACCAATCACTTAATATGTCCAATAAATTCTTCATATGAGTGAGGATAAGATAAAAAAACATTAAAACTCATATTTAGATTAATATATGAAATATAATTAACATAGCCCATGCGTTAAGCATAAACACTAACCATTCAGAGTAAATTTGTGAATGGTTTTAGGATAAAATATAAATATTCAAACTAATAATAATCCATTCAATTAAATATAGTAGATGATATCCTAAAAAGAATTAGAATGAGTGTTGTAATTAATAAAGATACACTTATAAAATCCTCGAGTAATTAATGAGATAAATACTCTTTTACATTGAAAAGAAGAGTTCTTTTGGAAATGAATATTTCTGAAACCAAAATTTTAGTAAGATAGTATTTTAATTAAAAAACGAGTGATTTCAGAAAGATAATGGTTTCTAAAAACTAATTATAGAGTGCCCTTGAAAATATGTACAAATTTAAAAAATTCCCTTGAAATAGGATTGTATTTCAGAATTAATATTGCATGTTCCTTTTAAAATGTGTGAATCTAATTAAATAAAGAAGGATTCTGGTTTTCACACACCCATAGAGAATTTTAAAAAAAATTATGTGGAGTAAATAAGAATATTTAAGAATTTATTTGATTATAAGAGAGACAGAGTAACCTATAATAAAATATAGGTTAAGATAGGAAAACCTGAACATTATATCTGAATGAGTTCTACTCTTTACTATATGGTCATGGAATATTAAATTAGTATTCTTAATAAAATAAATCATAACCTATTATACATGTATTTTTTTATCATAATATTATTAATTTCATTATTTATTTATTTATAATTCATATATTATAGTCTTGTTCAACAATAAAAATGGATTCATCACTAGTAATGAAGTAGAAATTGAAGAAACAAACTTCATCGTCCATGAGAGTTTTAAATTGGAAACTCACAAACGATGATTTCATTTATAAAATATAGAGAGTGAGAATATTCATAATTTTTATTAAAATAACATGGTATAATTCTATTATATAGATGATACTAGAGTTATCTAGATGAATTGAACAGAGGAGGTTAGGAGAGAATATAAAATTAAGATAATTTCAAGGGAAACTAATTGTAAAATAAAGACGATTTACCTATTGAAAAAACCTCATTGAGAACCTCTTTAAGGGCAGTTGTATTGATTTTTGTGTAAGATAAAGAGTTATTCGATGTGGGGAGTGACTATTGAATGGTATTTGAGAAATATTTTTAGGGGCATCAAGTCTTAGAGGATTAATGATAATAGGTAGTAGGGGGTATAGTGGTGGAGAAGAGGGTTTTCTATTTATTTTACTCATTATTTTATTATTTTTCCATACAAAAACAATAGTATTGACTCTTTTGTCCATGAATAGTAATATTTTCATGTGAGTTCGAACCAAGTGTGATTACACAATCAATCATGTAAGGAATAGTGAATTTATGTGACAATGTATGTATACGGTAAATTACCGTATTATACTATTCATAAAAAAGTCAAGTATTTCTAAAAAAATGCAAAAAAACTAACCTTAACCATATATCACCCTGTAGAATTATATAATTAACTCACTTTTTTGAAAATATGTTTTTAAATATTATTAATTTAATTTTTATATAAAATCAAAATTTATTCGAAAAATAAAAAATTTAATACTATAATTCGTTTTATATCACCTTGAAAAATAATCAATGTATCATGATCTTGTATACGTATGATAATAAAATAATAATATGATTTATTATTCAAATTTTTATATTACTATTCATAAGGGTTTTTTACTATTCCCCAAAAATTATGTTTGTCTTATAAGACTCTAAACATCTTACTATACGCAACATTGTTTTTCAGTTTTAAGAAAATCAAATAATAGTGGTGGAAAAAATATGTTTACTGTCTAGCTTATAACAAAGTGGTCTTTTGAATAGGATTAGTGTTTCAGTAATTTAATAATAAATTTATATGAAATATCATGGGGTGCTATAATGTTCTTAAGCCCCAATGAAACTAGAAATCTCGATCTTCTGAGTTTTATTAAGTGAAAGTGTATGTAATAAATCATATTTAAATTTGTAATAAAGACAAGTTTTGTTATAGTTGGTAACAGATGATAGGTGTACTTATTTTTTGTTACTACTATAAAAAAATCTAGTGTAATCCGTATGGCTAAGACTACGTATAAGAAATGAATCCTTAAATTATTGTGATAATATAGTAATTAGTTGATCAAAAAAATACATCTCTATATGGATACAAATAAGTAGAGGTGGCTCTTCCACTAATGTATCAAGGGGTAAATAAAAAAACACATCATGGAGTTAGACTTGAATGGAAAATGTGCATGATAATGGGTCTTCCTATACTCTTGGTTCTACACTCCTGGGGGATATTCTATGGTAATTTCATAAGCTTAGTATGATTCAAAATTATAGGAACCAAAAAATTAATCAATGTATATATTTCATGAAGTAGATCCTAGATTACATAGAAATATTTCTATAAAGTCATAAGTTAAGGAGATAATTTATATTTACAACATATCCATTTAATGTCATTGCATTTATATTTAGGTGTTCAAAAATTTTTAAATTAATCATCCCAATGTATATATGGGATAATGTAGAACTAGAATAAAAAATTGAATTTTTGGGTTTATCATCTATAGTTCTACACATTTATTTCTATCCCAAAAGTTTTCTAGAAAACCATAACATCATCACAAATAATGGAAGTAGAGATATTGGTGAAAATGGAAAACAGGATAATTATTGCATCCCAAGAATAAGACTCCTCCCCTTTCACAATTTTTGGATTGAACTTCCCAATGAACCTCATCATATTTCCCATATTGTAATTTGATGCAATTCAAGGCTTTGATTGGATTTCCCTATCTAGAGCCAAAATTAATTTCCACGAGAGGGAAATCACTCATCATATGGTGAATCAACCTCAGATTCTATACAATTGTAAGGAGGATGATGAATTTTCTTTAGAAACATCATCTTAATAACAAATATTAAAGCCCTATGGGAGCATGTATCTCTCATTGATAATTTAGTGCAAGTAAGGAACCAACATTCATGAAATGCCTATTATGAAAGAATATACAGATGTGTTTCCTAAGGAATTTCCTAGTCTTCCTCCAAGAAGATATGTTGAATTCTCGATTGATCTTATAAGTGGGTAATTTTGAATATCCAAGAAACTATATTTAATGGATTTTGTGAAACATGAAGGGATAATGAAACAAATATATAAGAATCTATATAAAGGGTTTATATTCCAAAGTGCTTCACCATGGTGTTCACCAGTCCTCTTCATCAAGAATAAGGATCGGTCAATGAACCATTGCATTGATTATCACGAGATCAATAAAATCACAATAATAAACAAGTATCTTTTTCCACGAATTTATTACATGTTCAATAATCTAGTTGGATCACAATACTTCTCCAAGGTGGATTTATGGTTAGGATACATTCATGTAAGTGTGAAGAAGTTGGATATCCCAAAGATAACTTTTCATTCAAGGTACGAGCACTATGAATTCATCTTAATGCCATTCGTTCACACTAATGATCGAAAAACATTCTTGGAATTTATGAATAGAGCCTTTAGATATTAACTCGAAAGAAGTTTTTGTAGTCTTTATAGTCAATATTATAATATACATCAAAACCGAGGAGTATACTTTTGAGCATCTAGACACGATACAAGAGACCTTACCAAATGAGAAGCTCAATGAAAAGTACAAAACATGTGAGTTCTATTTGAAATAATACTCATTCAAGGGGCATATCATCATATGAAATGGGATATCTGTGGATCCATTCAAAAAAAAAGTAATTGAGGGATTGATGACTCCAACATCTGGGATGGATATCCATAGCTTCCAGGTGTTATGAGGATATAATCGATGTTTTGTGAGAAATTTATCACAATTTTCAAACCTCATTCAAAGATAACTCAGAAGGGAGTCACTTTTTCAAGGAATGATGAATGTGAAGAAAGATTAAAGGATTTGAAGAATATTTTTATCACTTGACATGTTCACACACTACCCATAAGTGAGGAACTTTTTGTAATATTTATTTTTGCTTTGAAGAAGGGCCTAAGTTATGTGTTGATGAAAAATGAAATATTCATTGCATATGCCTCATGGATGATGAAAATTCATGATATAAAAATATCTCACATGATCTTGAGTTGGTAGCTTTGATATTTGCATTGAAAATATGGAAAAATTATTTCTTTGAGGAAAAGTATTCTATATATAGGGTTCAACAAAAATCACAAATATATATTCACACAGAAAGAGGTGAACATGCACCAATGAAGATGGTTAGAGCTCATCCTGGATTAAAACAACTGAATCCATTACCACCATGGTAATGAAAAAAAGGTGGAAGATGATATAATTTGAAAGGACCCATCAATTATATCATTTAAGTTAACCAGAAAGCATCCAATATTTTTAGTTTGGTTGAAGATGGATACTGGAATTTAAATAAGGGAACACCATCAATCCTTACACAAATGATTTCTCAACTGCCTTTTTATAATTAGTATTGGATATTCAAAAATATGATATAGGAAATCCAAAGATAGTCGAATCTATATAAAAGAAAAATCCTTGGAGTTTAATAATAATTAAGAACGAATTGTTAGATATGGGTCAGGACAACGTGTTCCATAAAATTTAGAGTTAAATAAATATCATTGGATGATTCGCACAATTCAAATTTCTTTTTTATCCCAGGATACATAAAGATTTAATGAGTACCTTGAAATCATTATTTGCGGGATAACATGAATAAGGATATTGATAAATATGAATCAATGTGCCTTTAATGTCATAAAGTGAAGTATGACAGGTAGAAGTAAAAGGGGATGATGGAAACAGAACCTATACTATCATAGATATTTCTGAACATCACCCCGGACATTGTCACTAGACATTTAATGAAATCTAAAGGAATCAATTCTAACTAATATATAATGGATTGTCTTGCGATGGAAATAAAAATCATTCAAAATCGATATGATTTCTCATTAGATTAATTAGCACAAACATTCATCAATTAAGTTGTAAGGATGAATGGAGTACCACTATTTATTGTGTCCTATAGAGATCTAAGATTAACCTCTTTGGTTGGGAGGAGTATCCAATATACTCTGAAAACTGAGTTGAAAAATACCATGACTTATCACCATAAAGAAGTTTTTTTATCTAAGTGAACTATCACGAAACAAGAGGACATGTTGAGAGATTTATCAATGGACATCAAAGGTGGATGTTACCAATATATTACTTTGGCAGAGTTCTATTAAAAAATACTTTCCACTTAAGAATCTTAATGGATCCTATTTAATTCCTTTCTAGGAAAAGGTGAAGAACACTGACATTTTGGGATGATGATGGGGAATAAAATTCTCTTGGTCAATAAATGGTTGATGAAATGGTGGATGAGGTTAATACCATCCAATATACCAAAAAAGATGCAAATAACTAAAAAAACTATTGTGGTTACAATCATCAAAGATACCTGGAGTTTGATGTTAGAGACTTGTTATTCATGAACATATATCTGTGAGATAGATTTATCATATTTGCGAATAATGGAATTCTTAGTCCATGGTACATCAGCTGTTTTGAGATCCTTGATTGCATTGGGCCAGCGGCCTATCGACATGAACTCACACCAAACCTATCTCAAGTACATGATGTATTCCATCTATGACTCTTAAGGATGTACATACCATTCCCATCACATATACTCAATCTAGAGTTTTTACCATTGGATAATGAATTATCTTATGAGGAAATTCTGGTGATGATCATAGATCTTATAAAAAAAGTTCTAAAAATAAGTCAATGCCCCTCATAATAGTTTTTTAGAGAAATCACATGATTGAAGAAGCGACGTGGGAACATGAGGAAGTGATGTAGTGTAGAAATCCTTATATATTTTAGTTGTGGAAATTTATATTTCAATGGTGAAATTTCTTAATGAGGGAAGGTAGAAACACTCCAAACTTTTATGAATAATATTCCCCTTCATTTAAATGTATAATTGATATAGAAAACACATGAACTACTTTATTAATTATATCATATTGGATTTAAATTAACATTATATACCCATACTGTTGATAATATATTTTTTGAATAGTGATCACAATACAAGTATAAATATAGGGATTTAACAAATCCTCTAGACACAAACCGAGGAATTTATGACAAAAACCTATAGGATCATACCCTATGAAGCCAATTTATCGGATATTTTGAGGGAGTTATAATTTATGGTATTTTCCATTAACCAATCCCTTGCTAATATTTAACAACGTAAGAACGAGAAAAATCATTTATTAGAGAATTTCATGATCATCAAGATCATGGACCAGACCATGTTCATCGAACGACCCCATAAAATACCCAGCATCAGACAACTTACTCTTAAGAAATATTCTCATGTACTAAAGCGATAAGTAATAACCCCATTGCAGTGTTATTGTTTGAATTATTTTTTTATATAATAATTAATATACTTTTATTCTATTTTTGTTACATTGAAAATGATTTTTAAAGAAAAAAAGTATTTTTTGGTTAGTTTTCAAAATAAATTAAGAAATAAATATTATTGAATTAATGTATTTCTGAAGTAAATTATATTTCAATAAAATATTATTATTAAATTACTTTAATTAAATATAAATGATTGTATATTTTTTATGATGTCAGTTGTATATTTTATTAATTTCTAAAAACTATTATTGTTAAAACCTTTCAATTTTCATTAATTGTCTGTTTTTATTTTAAAAGTTAAAATTCGTATATTTAGAAAATTATTTAGATAAAATTTATTTTATTTTTTGTATCGATATATTGAAATTAACTAATGCTGAATTTTTCATAGTTTTCCGAGACAGACGAATTTTTGTGCAAAAATTAAATATCAATAAGTATATAATGTGTTTAATGAAATCATAATGGACTAATATAGATCCAATAAAATACTATAATTGGTATCTTCATCCAAATATATGTGTTCCTTCAATATAATATAATTTTTGGTTTATTTGATTTATTTTATACAGACATAAATAATCCTCAAAGACATATAAAGTATTTTTAGATTTTAAAATCATTTCCCTGAAAGTGTGTCTCAACTCCCCATAAGTGAGGGAATTATATTAACATCATCGCCCTATATCCTTTAAAAAAATGTATACCACTCCCATTTTCCATAAACCAAGGGAAACCCCATCTGAAGGTATGTGTTTTTTATTATTTTAGAGTGTAATGTCCAAAACAAAAATAATAAATAATTCCCCCACCATTCAAATATAAACCCACCAAAGAACCCATTACTCTATACTCAATATAATTTATGCTAAAAAAACCAATTCATAATACTCTATAGTGTCCTCCCATGGATCGAATAATCTCACAAGAAGCCTCTCTCATGCTATTGGGATTACTCATCAATGTATGAGATCTTCACCTTTCTCTCTTCCTTTCAATTCAAAAACCATGATTGAAATTTGTCATTTTAATTTAAATTGTTTATATTTTCATCCTTTTATAATAAATTCCTTAATATTAATTTGGTGTTATTAAAATGAGGAATCATTTATCCTCCCACATTAATATCCTTACAAACATTGTTACTATACCAAAATTATGAAAGAGATTTCTCTCTTCGTGTTTCTATTTCAAGCACTTCTTTTGTATTATGAATCTTAAATTCCATCTCATATGTTGGAATATTGTTTTCTATGATCCCATCATTATCAATTTCTTGTATAAATAATGAGATATAACTTTCATTATCATCTACCTATTTTAATAATTTCAATATGACACTGTTATGCTACCGAAATTTCCCCATGAATTTCCATGCCAAAATCATAATGTATTGAGTACCAAACCCATTCCATTATCAAGGGTATTCACCATTGTTAAAATATATTTTTTATTGGGGATTTATATGTATTAATTACATATTCTTTGATAATATATACAATTATTATGTTAAAGAATCCATTTTATATGATCTATTGTGGCACATTTAAGGATGATATTGAAATGATTATAAAGGTTGCACCCTTATATCCCTCAAATGCATTGCGTAATTTTAGTATAATGATACATCATATTGGGATATGGGTTCCCCTGATTCCATTATAAGATTTGTTTCCACCATGTTGGGATATGTGTTTATCTAATTCCTTTTTGTTAATTATGTAGTGTTTTATGTTGTTCCATCATTTCCATGTTATGAGTATCATTATATGTCATACATTTTATGTTCATGTTTCTCTTATGATTCATTGATATGATTATTTCCTAACTTTTATTGTATTCTTCATGTGATTCCTTGTTTACTGTTTTACTAGGATTTATATGTCATCATATTCTTAAGAATGTCTACACATTTTCCAATTCCATTACATTTACTAAGGAATGTTGTGGTCATATAAAATATATTTTCAATAAAATGAAAATTTCATGTTTTCAGTTGTTGTGTAATGTTGCTAATCCCCAAAGACTCTAGATAACTCGATCTTATGGGTTATATTAATTATATTATTATGTAACAAATAATGATTAAATTTTAAAAAAAGATCATGGTTGTTGTAAATAGCATATAGGTTGTGACATTGAACATTAGATCTATTGGAATTTGATGATTCAAATAGATTGAACGAATGACCTCGACCCATGACTCCACCACATGACATCCAACGTCCCCAGAAAAGGTTAAAGGATGATACTTCTAGATCTCTAATGTCCACATCTCCATTAATTTGGTAGGTCAAGAAACACATTTCCTAGACTACATCATATATAAAAATACCTCTCGAAAGGATGTGTTGATTCCCATATCATGAACATTAGGTAGTAAAATTGGTCACACTATAGGAGGCCTCACTTGTTGCTTATCCCCCCGGGTATATGGTTTTCACCACCATCCTCTCAAACAACTTGTGGATTTCTTGGTGGCCTTATTCTATAATACCTAATGAACAACATTAAATATAATATAATAGTTGAAATGATCCGAGATAGATAAAAGTATATGACAAAATTATTCATATTAGAAATGTTTAGGCATCTATTATTACTCTAAAATCCAGGTCTATGCTCTAATGATAACTATAATGAACATAGAAATGTAAAAGACACCCCATGCTACCTGTTACTAGGTTTTGGTTTGGGGTATTGTTTTCATATCACATGATATAGGTCCTTGCATATGGAGTGTTGATGAAACAATTTGACATTCTATATTGAGTTAACCATTTAAACTTAAAAAATATAATTTCATGTATGTTTTTAATCCTTATATAAATAGATTCATATATCATAGTATGTATGTTACAAGTCAAAACCCACAATATTTTATTGATGTCCTACTATGGTTTTCATCAAATATATATTTAGAAAGACATCGTTCATATTGGTAAATTATATTAAATTAATCAAATTAAATTTTCTTACAATACTTTTCAGCACATTTAAATGTATTACAAAATAGAAAAAACAATATGATATAGTAAAATGAATGCACAAAGTATATGTGACATGAAAATAATCATGGAATATTAATCCTAATGTACCTATAAATACCCATGAGAAACTAACTCCTTACCGTATCGGGCCACTAAATGAATTTAATTTCAATAACATCCATAATAATAATAACACAAATAATATGTTTTAATGAATGGTGAAGTCATATCAATTTTAATAAGCATAATCTAATAAGATAAATAACCCATCCCATGATATGTGGGCTTCCCACGCACATATGTTAGAAAATCTAAGGAATTGGATCATTACCAAATTCGATTAAATCATAGTCTCCATCCTAATATCAAAACAATATGAAATGGGGAATATAATGCTCTGATTCTAAATTTTAATTTCCCAACCCAGTATCAACTCAACCAGTTCTCCAAACCGGTGAGTCACATGGTCTCAAGCATGCCTTCACATAGACTAAAGGATGCCGACATTCAATGATGGTAGAACGTGGTACAATGTAGAGACTATAACCTCATTCTAGAGTGGTAAAACATATATATTTAATAAATATATGTAATATAAGAATAATACAAATTATGGAATAGTGGAATCAAATAAATAATCATATTCACTAAATAAAACTACCATGAAACCAAATAATAATAAAAACCTAATGGCTAATTCATAAACATGAAGAGAAAATGTCATTTCAACATACAAAAATGGGTTTATATTGGACAAAATTTTCACCATACTATAAAATACTAAAAAAACCACAAAATATGCATCCATTCTAATCACAAGAATATACACCATTATTTGATCCCATACACCATGCTATAAGAGATTTAAATAATGAATATGTAGTATGATGCTTTCCCTAATACATACCATTAGAGATCGGGTCTCATGGGGTACAAAAGGGGTTATGAGTAGAGTGTGAGATAAACTTAGTAGTCCACCACCAATTGTTTCTATAAATAATAATTCTGGTGTACATATAACACTTTTTTTCATGTACAATGAATAACTGAAAATACTAAATAATAAATATTTTTTTGGCTTAGGTTCATACATGACACCTAGATGCCTCTTCCTTCATCGACCAAGGTCCCAATAAGATTATTATTAGTGACCATATATCTTGTAATAATATATATATATATATTACATTTATAAACACACTATATGTGATGATATTTAAATCCATGGTAATGGATGTATGGGGAAAGCGAGGCCTGAGGTGTAACTGAGGCATCCAAAACTAGTCAGACGAGCTAGTGAATCTTGCAAGGGTACGAGAACATAATCTCATATGAATGAAATACATCTTTCATAAAAACATTATTTTGGTATGATTCATAATTCCCTACACTAGGTGGAAGTTAATGTGAAATTTCATTCCCTTCAGCTAGATAAATGTTCAATGGTGTGGGAATTTATGCCCAAAATTCAGTTTAAGGGAGTTTGAAACAACATTCCAAAAAGCCCCTTATCTATCTTCCAAAAAAATAACTATGTTTTAATATTTAAAATAATAAAGAGAATTTCAATCATGATAACTATAGTCAGGAATCCCAATAAAACAATAGTTTTCACAATTTATACAATTCCCATTAATAATTATATGGCATGTGGAATGTCAATACCACCCACTTCTCATTTATCAAACTACCATTTAATTTAATTAAGCATGGATGTTCTATAATAGGGTTAATAAAAACTCATATAAGTTTCATAGGTAAACTAGGAAATTATATAAAAAAATTCCAATTTTCAATACAATAGTAAACCATATGTGATGTTAATTCATTTAAAAAATCTTATATATAGAGGTAATTTCATTTGGAACACACAAAAGAGTTGACTATAAATTAGTTTATCATCATATGTTCATTTATATATGGTTTTGGGCTGTATAACAACATGATTGATCATATTTAGAAATAATGTTCATTTTTATTGGTAACACATGATAATGGGAAACATGTGGCATAATGGTGAAGCTATGAAAATATCACAACTTTTAGGGAAAACTACTAGACCACCTTAGTTCAGTACATAACCACTCGTATAGTGGAAGCCATTGATTCTAAAAAAAAATTATAAATCAGGAAAATATGAATTTTCCCCAGAAACAAGGAAAAATTAGTTCACCTCAAAATAGCACATGAGATAGGAAAATAACCATGATAAGAAAGAAGAGTATTAGGGATCTTAATAATGCCGATCCAATGATTCTATATTGGTTTGTTTTGTAGATCTACTGAATGTGATACCAATAATAATATAAGGATTCTAGGATGAGTTGATCATGGGATATGAATAGGTCAATTAATGTTGGATAATAGAGCAGTAAAAGGGTGATATATTAAAATTAATTAATGGAAAAAAATTAAAATCACCCCAAAAAATGAGTTTGCCTAGTTTGGCCACACAGTTGGCCAAACTGTGTGCTAACATTGTGCAAGGAACTACCCTTGATCAGAAATCGCATGGTATAGGTAAATTGTTTTCCAAACAATGTGAATTTAGTATTAAAACCCTCTTTTAAAAAATTCAAGAATCCACCATGGTAATGCACTATACTTTAATGACTTTATAAAAACATTATAGGCTTCTAATGCACTCTGAAACCTCCCGGAAATAATTTGGAAAGCATGCGGATTGAGGAAGATATTTTCTACAAACTGTGTTTCCATGTTTTTCACCCTATATTATGGGGATTTGGGAATTAAACATCCCCAATATCCTCCTCATACCATCTAGATTCCTTATAGTATGTTTATCAATAGAATACCAGGAATCCAAAATAAAAAAGGAATTATATTTTCCCTTATGAGAATCTGGTTCATTACATAGTAAATCTGAAAATGATTTCGATGAGTGATTTATCAATTTTATAGATCCAATTGTAAAATCTATTGAAACATAAATTAGTGGTGAATATATTCATTAATAAACTATGTTTAATCAGTTTTTCGTGAATTATCTTGAACCATTTATTTTTTTCATCAAAATATCATGAAATAAAATACAAAATAAGGATAGATAATAACAAGATCATTGAAGAAAAGAATGAGTTTGAAAATAAAAATGATATACTTGTTAATGATATTGAAAAGTTATGGTCCAAATGTATTGAACCTGAGATGATGAAAAATAACCTTGAATAGATTTTTTATTTTAATTATTAAGAATTATCAATAAAATATACTAAGTGTTGTAAATTTAACATTAGTTATAGAGTTAAATTAAAGATTTAAAAAATTATTATTGTTATAAAATAATATTGCAATTCCCCTTAAAAAACATATACAAAGTATAATATAAAATATATACCCTGAAAAAAATTAATTTTTTTAGACATTAATGGTGTTGAATATATCTACAAACTTAGTCAATATTGGGACCTAAATTGTAGGAACACAAATTCCACCTCATAAATTAAATAAATGAGGTCACCTAGAATTTCGTTTATCACCTAAATTGTTCAAATTACCACTACTAGAATATGTATCTTTACCCATGGGTTAAAACCATGTTTATAGACAAAATATCATGTCTATAGGAAACACCAATATTTCTATGAACCCCATGTTATGAATCCAACATGATAGACCTAAACAATGGTTCTCAAACTATTGGTATACGTAATTTCAATGGGAATAACAATACCAAGGGTTTTAAAAAACCATGGTTAGGTAACTATACCCACTGTTTAGTCAAACATGGGTATAATTCGTTACGTAAATAACCCTCATGGGTAAACCACATCTCTTGAACCCACTCTAATGGTATAGGTTCATGGTTTTACTTACCATGCACTTGTTGTGTGAAATTCCTCTTTCAATAAATTTAAACAAAACCTCATGGGAATGTGCCTCAACATTAATAAATTCATATAAAGTATGTAGTATATAGTTACCCTTTGAAATTTCTATCACAATCAGTTATAATAAAGAAGACTTGGTATATAGTTTTTAAAAACTATGTGGCCTAGTTTCTCTTTGAAAATATCCAGTCTATGGGCTCTAAGAATTCCCATGAAACTCATTATACCTTATTAATGTCCTATGGTACATTATTAAGTGGAACCCAAGAATTAAAACTAACAATGGAGTGTCATCTTCCTTCTGGATAATCATAGTCATTACATATTAAATTTGAATCTATGTCTGATGAGTGATTTACCAATTTTGTGGATACTATTGAAAAAATGTTTAAAAACATCATATAGTGGATAATATGATATTGAAAAAAATATTTGTAAACAACTATAGATGTTTGATATTAGAGAATGTAGTTTTTTTAAATAATAATCATGTAACAAAAATAATTGGGTTAGGTAACAACAAGATTATGGATAAAAATAAAAAATTTTAAAATAAAGAAGGAATCCGTGTTAATGACAATGAAAAGATGAGGATGAAATCTATTGAACTAGAGAATATGATAAATTAACTAGACGATATATTTTCATTGAATGAATAGAAAATATCTGAGATATATATTATGAGTAATAATGTGGAAAATGATTTATATGGTAAATAGAATATTGAAAAAAAATATTGTTGGTAATGCGGAATATTCTAATTCTGCATAGTGTACATTCTTGAATTATCTTGTAAAATATAAATCATGAAATATTCGTTAAATTTTCTATACTATTACTATTGAATTTATCCAAAAAGTTAGTCAATCCTGACTCATCAATAGTTGGTAGAAAAAATCCCACAAGCCTTCTAATTAAAATATTTCCACTAAAATATAATTTATCTCTTCAATATAAGAAATAACCACTACATTAATCCTGAAATGTACTCATATTTAAATACCTTGGATATATAAAAAAAATTTGGCTATTGACTATAACCATTGTTTTATGAACTATAGGTTTTGAAGCCTCCATGATAGACCTATACTCATGGTTCTTAAACAATCTGTGTAAGAAATCTCAATTAAAATAATTATACACACTGTTTGACCAAACTATGGGTATAGAACTATACCAATGCTTTGGAAAACAATGGGTATATGTCCTTATTTAAAAAAAATTGTGCTCGGATTTAATCCCGACACCATTTTCCAACACTCTGAAGACATTACAACTATCATACATGATATTTTGTGTTCTTATATTCATAAAATTTTTTATGCATATATATATACATAGAAATTTAATTAAAATATTTATTTTTTAATTTAATATAATTAAAAATAAAGGGCCAATCTATACCAATTTTTTTTTTCAAAAAATGGATTCATCTCCTATTTAAAATAAATCCCCCTCTGGGATTTAGTCATAGAACCATCCACCTATACTCTAACGACTAGACCATTATCATACAACATGTTTTTTATTATCAAATTAAATATATATATTTATATTTTATTTACATTAAATTGTTTATTTTTATTAATATGGACAGATAATGGGCCAACCTATACACAATGTTTGGTCAATCAGTGGGTATATGTCCTTATTTTAACCTATGATATGATTGGATTCTATCTACTTCCTTCAACACTCCAACGAAATACCGATATTCTAAAACATCAATATATATTCATAGATTAATATAATATGTGTATATTTGTAAAAATTTATTTATAATAAATTTTTTATTTTTATTATAATTATGGAAAAATAATGTTCCCCCATATACTCATGGATTGGTCAAATAATTGGTAATTTTAATCCACAACCATCCCACAAAAAAAATACAAATAGAAATTCCCCATGAATACATAAATAACGGTTTATAAAAAAATTTGGTATAATGGTGAACTATACCCATATTTTTTTGATAATAATGGTTATAGGTTCTCCCACAGTTTTTTTTCCCTATCACTTATTCTCACAGCTTTCACATATCATCATTATAGGGATGACCAATTCAACAGTTTATGGAGATCCATTAGTATAGGTCCTTCTCTCAAAAATTTCATACAATATGAAACTAATTCTATAATTTAAAAAATATAAGCGTATTTGTGTGACATAAAACCACATAATTTGGAGAAATATGGGTGTAACATTTTTCATGAAGTGTATATGCATAGAATTTATAGAATGGAGAACAATCTAGACAATTATAAAAGAATAATTTCTCTGAACAAAGATGATTCATATTCCAAGGATTATACTAGTGTTAAGTTGTATGTGGAATAATATTCAATACATGGTAATATAACATTTAACATCATATAATGATACATAATATTAATGGATAGTTTTCCCAGAGAGAGAAAATCATATCTTCGAATAAAATATTTGGGAAATACAAATGTTTCATTTGTGTAGGCCAATAATATATTTTAATGTCAGGATAATGTATGTGTTAAGTGTGGTTATAAATTCCACTTGAATTAAATATATATATGAAAATTTTATCTTAATAAACAAATTATACAGATAAGGGAAAGGTCATTCAAAATAAATAGGAATAAATAGAATTCCATGTGATGGTTTCACTGAAAATGATATGAAAGAAAAAAAATTCTCATTGACAATAGATTATCAAATTCTATGAATATTTATGTGCTTTTTTATAAATATTGAAATACAAAAATGTGAAGAACTTTATTTCAGAAAAGATTGATCCCTTAAAATAAATAGTATTAGATCATTTGATATTGAACTTTAAAACATGAAATAAATTTTCTTTTTATATGTGGATATAATATAGTTTATTCAACAATCTATTAAGAAGCTATAGGATGAAGGAAATCATAATACATTCAATAAGGATAAACGATTCATTAAAACAACAGTGTATTGAAGAATCATTTCATGAAGAAGAATAACCAATGTATGTCTATTTTTTATATTAGTTTATACCAAATCATTCTATATGAGTGAAAATAATTAGTCTATTTTCGGATAGATGGAATGGTATTCAGGTCCTTTGGAATCAAAGGAAACTTTAAAGCATGAAGTAGTGAGATATCATACCAATCAAAATATATAACTCTGTTATATGTGTGAAACAACCCATAAGGGGTTGAAAACAAAAAAAAATCCTATGAAATTGGAAATTCAATCTATAATGCAAATGTATGTGAGTCAAATTGATTTGTGTCATACCATGACTCAAAATTCAATAATATAAAATCAATATTTCATCTCATTCATTTATAATTTCACTCTATATACTAATTTGAGGTTCATAAAAGTTTATTAAGATCAATTGGTTAATTTTAATTTTTTTAAATGATAATTAATAATT
This sequence comes from Viscum album, assembly GCA_963277665.1. Lineage (NCBI taxonomy): Eukaryota > Viridiplantae > Streptophyta > Magnoliopsida > Santalales > Viscaceae > Viscum > Viscum album. The sequence continues at coordinate 618,991,365 of OY728160.1, read as the reverse complement.
GTATTTGGGTTTTTCATTAATAAATATAGATCTTATCATGTGAATTTGTTTCCAAGTCCTAGTTTTTATTGTTATATTGTAAATCATGGAACAATGAAGTAGTTCAGAACATTATATACCTCCTAAAATTTTGTGGTCCTGAAGAGTAAAAATAATAAATTCATTAAGACAGGCACAATAATGGAACATGAAAATAATTTAATTTGTATTTGTGGTGAGGATGTGCGGATTGTTTTGAACATAATGGATGTAATTCATATTGAGTCCCAAGACACGATTAACATGTGAAACCAAGCTTATTATTCAAACTATTCACCCTTATGATTTATAATTATTTATATTATTGTTTCAAATTAATCATTGTATTATAAGTAATTTTATAAACCATCTCAGTTGAAAGTGGAATAGTTTTTAAACTATTTTTAAATGAATTAAATTTTTTTGATGTAGAAATTTATTTATTTTAGAAATTTAATTTTATAAAAACGAATTAATTTTTTGGGAAAATATATAAAATAAAAAAATTGATGAATTATTGATCTTGTTAATTGAATATACTGAATTTGGAGTGAATATTGAACGAAATTATTGAAAAACTATAATTTATTTTCATTAAATGAATAATTTAAAACAACCACTGGTTTTTTAATTTTGTTTTAATGTACCAAAATTTTAATTTTATTCAAAAATATAATAATAATTCCATATGATTTAATAATATTATGTATTTATCAATAAAATAATTTTTATACTTAAAAATTCAAGTTTATAAAAATTATTTTCCATTACATATCATGGAATTATATTCATTTACAATTATTCTAATTATACAAATCAAATAATATTAAATAGATTTAAAATTTTGAATAATGTAGTTCAAATTTATTAATCAGGTCAATAACATTTTTGGCCATTATAGATATGAGCTAAAAAAAGGTGTGTTTCCATGTTAAAGGGATAATAAAAATAATTAAGGTAAAAACTAATTTATAAGGATAATGAAACATATTTTAATTCTTATTTTATTATATTATTTTTAAAAATTATCCCCTTATCTTATAAATTTTATTGATTTGGAGATGCAATAAATATATTAATTTATTATAATAATTTAATTTTTTGACATCTCAAGTGTTTCTCTCCCCTCATTTATAAAATTAAACTCCCCCAACATTACATGTAAATGTAAAGACCTATTTTTTATCAATTACCTACCAAAAACAATCAATATTTTCTCCTATATCCTTGAGATCTGTATCTTCTATAAATATTAATCCGTATCAAATTAAGCTGTAAATGTAACACCACAAGCATCTACTGTACGTTTCTCTTTGAATAATGCAATAGCTTGCATTGTACGTGACTTCGAGATTCTAACACAAACCACGACCAATCCAAATATCCGTTATTAATAGTAATACCCACTTTTTGAATTTTTATACAATTTATCTTTCAAAATGGACTTTATTTTTGGATTCGGAGTATCATAATTAGCATAGGGTAAATTTTTGGTACTTTTCTAAAAAAATTTATATTTTGATGAATTACTAAATTTTCATAAATTTTTTTTAATTGAAATAATTAATAGTGATAAATTATGAATTTGAGTGATTTAAAAGTATAATTAGATTATATTTTTACTATTTTATACAATTTTGGTTATTGAACATAATTTCACATTTAAACTGGACATAAGAAAGTGTCAATCTTTTGATAGTTATTTTTTCTTAAAAACATGCTTCTTGTTCTGACAACAAGAATTAATTTTGAATTAATTTCTGTATCTTCTGTGTTTTGAATTTAAAAAAATTGATTCCATGTTTATAATCAGGAGGTTCAAATTGTGTAAATTGAGAACTTTTATTTTTAGACATTTTGAATAATTATTTCGGTAAATATTTTATTTATCGTGGTTAATGGGTAAATCCGATAAATAAGGGGAAAAATAATATTATAATAATGTTAAATTACCTTAAAACGTGTCCTTACCCTATTAGTTGATACATGTCCAACTATGGGAATCTTTGGGTCTATTTTGGGACCCCATGGAGCCACTTTTAAGTGATAATGAAACTTTATATTAATTAAGTTAAAGTAATACAAAAATGACATAAGCATATATCCTTTAGAAACAAAATTTACATTGGGTTATATATGTTCTATTTTAGACTACAAATATTCATTAGAAATATAAAAATATTTCCTACATAATGGTAATTTATTTATAATTTTTAGAAATTGAATAATTAAAATTATTTATGACACAATAATGATGCAGTATGTTTCCTTATTAATGAAAGAATCAATTAATTGATATTATAAATGTTAAAATAAATATAAATTGAATGTGTTTATGACATACACGAAATTTATTGGTTAATATGAAATGACATTATTTCATAAATGAATTTTTTTTGAAATAATAAATATTTTAAGAATTTAACAAAAATAAATTATAAAATAGAGTCAAAATTGACATAAATGAGTTTTGAAAAAATATATTATATAATTAATTGATATTATATTACTAAAAATATAAGGTTCGACCAAAGTACTTATATCATGATAGATGTATAAATATTGGACCACTTTTGTGTCGCTTTAGATTTTATTGTAAGTTTATTAACTATATAATATAAAAATACAATGAGACATGGTTAATGTGTAACTATTTAACTAATAGTTAAATCAAAAAGATAAATACAATATAGTGATCCAAAACTATCTAAAACCTCTTTGTTGGGTGGTTTTCAACCCATACCCACATTTTCCATTATATAATCTACTTTGGAGCCATCATAGATAGAAAGTTATTTTATTATAAAATAATTTTCAAGCTTTTCCTAAGGTGCCTATCACCCCTCTTATAAAAGCGCACTCCCCCTTCCCTCTAATTCACACCTTAAAATTACTTTGGCTCAGCCAAACCCTACCCAAATACTCTCTAAATTTCCGTAGCTTCATCCTAGAGGCCCTCCTTTGGTCATAACTCCATCTTTAAAATCCCTTTTGATCAAATAAAAAGGAAGAACCCGAAGTGGAGGTCATAATTTCACCACCCTATTTCAAGTTATTTTCTTTTTCCACGTCTTATTTCATTGTTATTTAAATTCTAAAATAATAAATCCAGTATCTTCTATATACTGTGATGTTATTATAAATGTGGTATAACCATCTTCATTATTCAATCCATCCTTTGAATGACATGTCACCATACGTGCGGACATAAGGATTACAGTCTCCATGTTGTGGTGTAATTGTTATTCCATACATTATTATTTGTATGGGTATAATATTGATGTGTAATTGATGTAAATAATTATAATAAAATGATAATGATTTAGTATATATGATATACCATCGAATTGTATATTATTATAATATCAAAAGAATGATATTGTCGCTCGTGCGTATGTATGGATTACCGTCTCCACGAACGTGAAGAGATTCATTCTCGATCGTATCCATTCAAGAATAAATTTCATTTGATGATTTAAAAAAAATTTTAGATACATGATATAATTCTGGATATTAATAATATACATCCCATCCATTACAAATATGGCTCACAGAACAAATAATATAAAGTAAAATGAATCCGTTAACACCCAAAACGACAATAATACTAAGATATTATTAACAAATCAATGTTAAAAGATCATATATGATATCATATTAATGTATATGATTATTTTATAATCAAATAACAATTATTTCACCATTATACAGGGGGTTAACCAACCCTCGACCAAGGAAAAAGTAAAAATTAAGGGGTTTCTTATCTCACTTTTAATACCATGGGATTTCCATTGTTCACCACTTATTTATTGCATGTGGTGTGTGTACTACCCATGAATGTATTTATTGTGTAATATACTTTAATTTATGGTTATTTACATCAACATTGTATGATCCTTATTTCATGGGTGTTTGTTTCGTAAGTTACCAAATCTATAAGGGAATTTGAAATTTCAATATCCACTCATTCGGCTTTATGCATACTTCATTGATTATTTTACTCCATGATTATGTGTGGAATAACTATTCATTTGCTTATGTCATAATATCCACTCCACATTATGTGGATATACATTTGATACACATAATCACTCCATTAATAAATTCTCAAGTCATCGATATGATCTTGATATGAGTAATTTTAACTCAATCTCCATTTGTTGAGTTAAATATCCAATTCATTGGTGTTGTTTTTACAAGAATATGTGTGAATGTCCGCCGAGTGATTTACACTAAATATCCAATCATATTGATTTTATTTATTTTTTTCACACATAATTATGTCGTTGATTTATCCTTAACCTAAGGATACAGTCTTTATAAGAGATTTCATCTCAATTTACATTTCATTGAGAATTCTTTGTTTTTATACACCAAATCACATTTCTATGGTGTATATAATGTTCTTTGACATATTATATCATGAATACATTTATTCTCATGATATTACAATGTTTTGATTACCTCAATTATTTGTATTCAAGTGTCTCTATTTTGGTTAGGAACTCTAACTAAAATATCATTTTAAATGTTTTAATGATTTATTATTCTAAATCATTCTCATTATTGTCCATGTTTTGAAAATGGTTTTAAAGATTTATTTATATGGAAATTATAGTTTTAAAATTAAAATTAATTTGAAATGTTTCAATGTGGTATGGGACACATTGATTCAAAAAACTATTTTTAAATGGCTTCTTGAAAAATATTGTGACTTTAAAATGTTTTCAAGAAAAATGGGGTATTTCTCTCAAATAGTTTTGATGATTATTTTCATCAATATCAATATCTTTGATTATTCTTGTTTTAGGTTAATCTATTACAATACAATCTTCTATATTTTATTGAATGAGTTATGTTTGACTGTGGATGTGCTGTTTTTATAACATTCATAGTTTGTGGATAATGTATTGACGTTTCTTATGATAGATTTAATACGAATGTTTATGTTATATTTCAAAATTTTCATATGAGGAATGCTTTGAAATTTTTATGTGATGGGTGGAGCCCAGTATAGTTCCTCGATGCATCATTAGGTCTCATGAGAAAAACTAGTGTCTTGACAAAAGGCCTTGACAAAATCTTATTTTTAGTCTTATCATGAAGCCTTGATTATGTGGTTATGATAGTCTGGAATTATGCATTCCATCATTATGAAATTGGTTATTGATATGACATGTGATTATTCAACTAGTATAATATCCACGTGAATAAGTAAATTGAATTATTTCATTTTATTTTTCCCATGTTATGCTAAAATTCATGTTCAAAAGGATTTTGTTTTTGTTATACATTGTCATTAATGTTTATACTTATTTATGAATGTTTCCACTATATTGTTATCCTTACTGGGCGTCTGAGGTAACCCATTTCTATGTTTTTTCCAAGATGTGAAGAAGTATTTTATAACTTACCTATAGGGATAATCTAAGGGGATATGAGTGTGGTCTATGGAAACAATGTTTTAGTAGTTTTTATTTTATAATATAATGTTAACCTTATAAATGTATCTAGTACTTCCATGGTTAATAAAATAATCGGTATTTCAAGACTTGATCTTTTGTGATCAATCCAATGTTATGTAATAATGCATCGAATCTAGGCTTCTAGGGTCGGGGTGTTACAGTTGGTATCAGAGGATGTTTAGTGAAACCATGGAAACTAGATTTAGATAAACTCTAATTAGAGCATACATCCCTCATATAGACTTAGTGTATAGATTAACTTCCAATAATTTGGGTATTGTATAGATTTTGTTAGTTTCCCATGTAATACATCCATGTTTGGATAGGATCAGGTACAGGCAGCATTGGCACAAATGTACGTAGGGGTAAAATCTGAAAACACCGCTATGAGCTATACTCGAACGGGAACTGGTGCACGCCAGCGGGCCTTGCTGCACATTTGTTACGACACTCCTGGGGGATATGATTAGGATAATTTATACTTTCCTTACAAACTGATTTGTAGTATTTTAATATAAGACAAGAATAAATGACCTTGGTAAATCCTAAGGTGTTTTAAATTGAGAATATGGTGTCATGATATTCTCTAAATGATTTTATGACTACTATTACTCACCCAATGATTTCTGGTTTTAGTCAATTTCTGGATTCCAAGGAAGTCATATTAATTTGAGAATGATGTACAAGGTGGGAATAGTGGTGGAAATGAGAAACAAAATGGAGTGTTGATAGGCGTAAAAGATATTGTGTTCATGCCAAATCCGTTTTCAAAAAATATGATCAACAAAATATATATTAACAAACTCTCGGACTGAACAATATAGAGAAAGATGATGAATGATAAGAGCTCTACCAGTGGTGACCATGGAGAAAAGAATCCTCAATTTCCATCATGTAGGAAATGTGGAAGGATACACCTATAAAAGTGTCTCAACGGAACAAATAAATGCATTACGTGCGGGAAATAAAGACATAAAGTGAATAATTACCGAGGAAAAATGAAGAGTAATATGGATGAAAATAAAAATGGTCCCAAAAATATATTTACAGTCATTTGCTGTAAATGTAGGGGAATTGGGCATTGCCCGAGTGAATTCCCTATTCTATATGATATTTCCTTGTTCAAAGAAGTTGCTATGTGGAAATAAATAGTTGGATAAATTTTTTAAATTTTTTTTGCTCTTTGTTGATAGGATTACTTTGGAATAATTTTCTCTTTTATTTGTAACCCTACAGTTTTCCATATGAGAATGATATTTGAGGAAGTCTTATCTTTTCTCATGTGGATATAGTTATAAATAACCATTTGATTTTATATGATCATTGGGTTTGAGGCAATTACAAGTTATTATATTTTTGGATGAAATTGCAAGGTATGAGATAACATTTCAGGTTAAAATTAGTTTATGGTTATTTTGAGAAATTTATCACATTTTTGTAATGTTATAAAATATATTTTTTGAAAAAGGACAACACTCAGATCATGTGACAACCTGTCACGTCGGAAAATTCTATGGGAATCAATACTATAACCAAAGTGCGATTGGGATTTATCGCCTACCACTGGACTACGTGAAGTCCCAGGTTAGTGTGACTAATTATTTTTAGTTAAATGATTTTATTGATCAATAATTATTTCATTTGGTATCTTATGTCTTATCAGTTGAATACCATTAGTATAGGAAAATGACTTGGTGATTAAACGATAAATGTTATTTTGGAAGATGTTCGCGTTGTTGGGACCAATATATACCCAAGGAAAATAGAATAATATGGGATTTCATTTGAGAAGTAATGGTGGATTTTTTATTTATGTTTTTATTGTGTATTTATACTGATTTGGGTTATTTTTGGAAATGATTAACATACAATAGAGAATATGTAACTAGGTTAATTACTTTTATGTATGTGACTTTAAGAGTAGTTGAGGTCATTTGGAGATATAATTTAATGTGGAAGACTACATAACCAAATTCTTCTTTGTTTAGGGTGTCAATATTATTTTGGATTATATTGAAGGATTTTAAGGACAATTGTTTTGTGAATGGAATTTATTTAACTATGGGGTATTGTTGGATTAATTTTAGAAATTAGGATTACTATTTCTTTATATAATTGAATATAATTTTGGGGGATCATCAGATCTTATAGTAACCATTTTGGTTTTGATTAATCTATAAAGACAAGGCGAATATATATTTTATCCTTTGTGGATCATGTGATTCTATATAATTTTATTCTAGGTCTTCCACCATGACCAAGTCTTCTTGAATACTCATTATTTAAAAAAAGGATTTAGTGGAATAAATTTATTAAAGAATGAAACACAACATAAAAAGTAAGTATATCTCTTTATTTTCTTAGTCAATCACATAAATAAATTCCTCATCTTTAGGTAATGTAACTTAAAACAAAAAAATGTTGTCTATTTACTTTTCCAACTTGGAGACTAATGATTGTTTGTCCCATCACATGTTTGTTGTTTTATTGCTATTATATTTCGCATAATCATGTTTTCTATCCCTCTGCATTAGAACATGACACTTATTTTATCTTCCATATCCATGTTTTCTTACACGGAATCCTAGTTTGGGTTATCTTGGGTGACCTTTGTACTTCTCTTTCTTTCTTTTAAAGAGATAGTTTTATTGAAACTTTTTTCCATGTGGTACATTCCATTATATTCCCAAGCCCAATTCTAAAAATTACAAGGATGGAATTTATTAAAGGAGGGGAGAATGTAACACCCAAAGCTTCCATAGTAAATTTATCTTTGAATAATTCAATAACTTGCATTGTACGTGACTTCGAGATTCTAACACATCACAACCAATCAAACTAGAAATTATGAATAGTAATACCCACATTTTGAATTTTATTACATTGTATCATTCAAAATGGACTTCATTTTTAGATTCAGTGTATAAAAATTAGCTTAGGTTGAATTTTTTTTACTTTTCTGATAACTTTTATATTTTGATGAATTCCTAAATTTTAATTAAAAACAACTTTTTTAATAAAAATAATTAATAGTGATAAATTATTCATTTGAGTTATTTTAAAGTATAATTAGATTATATTTTTACTATTTAATCCAATTTTGGTCATTGGACATAATTTCACATTTAAAATTAAAATAAGCAAGTGTCAATCTTTTGATAGTTATTATTTTTTCAAAACAAGCTTTTTGTTTTGACAACGGTAATTAATTTTAATTTATTATCTTCCACATATGTGTTTTTATTTTAGAAAAATGGATTCCATATTTATAATTTGGATGTAAAAATTGTGTAAATAGATAAATTTTATTTTTTAGACATTTTGAATAATTATTTCGGTAAATATTTTATTTACCATTGTTAAAAGGTAAATCCAGAAAATAAGGGTAAAAAATAATATTATAATAATATTAAATTACCTTAAAACGTTTCCTAACCCTATTAGTTGATATTTGCGATACCATGGGAATCTTTGGGTCTATTTTGGGACCCCATGGATCCATTTGTAAGTGATAATGACACATTATATTAATTATGTCAATGTAAATACAAAAACGACATAAGGATATATCTTTTAGAAAAACAATTTTTACATAATGTTATATATTTTATATTTTAAACTATAAATATTAATTAGAAACATAAACATATTTCCTATATAATGGTTTTTTGTTTATAATTTTTAGACATTGAATAATTAAATTTATTTATGACATAATAATGATGCAATATTTTCCTTATTAATGAAAGTATCAAATAATTGGTATTATAAATGTTAAAAAAATATAATTTGGAAGTATTGATGACATCCACGAATTTTATTGGTTTATATGACATGATATTATTTCTTAAATGAATTTTTTTTGAATTAATAATGACGTTAAGACTTTAAGAAAAATCAATTATTAAATAGTTTCAAAATTGACATAAATGAGTTTTTAAAACAAATATTATATAATTAATTGATATTATATTCCTAAAAATCTATGTTTCGGCCAAAAGACTTATATCATGATATTTTTATCATTATTGGACCACTTTGGAGTCTCTAGGATGTTTATAGTAAGTTTATTAACAATATAATATGAAAATTCATAGAGACATGATAAATGTCAATCTATTTAACTAAGACTTAAATCAAAAAGATAAAGTTAATATATTGAACCAAACCTATCTAAAACCTATTTTTTGGGTGGTTTTAGTCCCATAACTACCATATAATTTATATAATCCACTTTGGATCCATTAGAAAACAAATATTATTTTATTATAAAAGAATATTTTTAGCTTTTCCTAAGGTTCCCCTCACCTCTCTTATAAAAGGGAACTCCTAATTTCTTCCAATTACCACCTTAAAATCCCTTTGGCTCAGCCAAACCCATCCCAAATATTCTATCAATTTACCTAGCTTAATCCTACAGTGCCTCCTTTTGTCATAAATCCAACATAATGAGCCCTTTTGATCAAATCAAAAGGAAGAACCCAAAAAAGAGGTAATAATTTCCCCACCCTCTTTCATGTTCATTTCGTTTTCCACTTCTTCATTATTTGTTATTTCCATTATAAAATAATAAATCTACTATCATCTATATACTGTGATGTTATTATAAATATGGTACAACCATCTTCATTATTCAATCCATCCTTTGAAGGGCATGTCACCATACCCGCGTACATACGGATTACCGTCTCCACGTCGTGGTGTAATTGTCATTCAATACATTATTATTTGGATGGGTATAATAATGAAGTGTAATTGATGTAAATAATAAATTTAACATGATAATGATTTTTTATATATGATATACCATCTAATTATATACTATTTTAATATAAAAATAATGATATTGTCGCTCGTGCGTACATACGGACTACCGTCTCCACAAACACGATGAGATTAATTCCCCATCGTATCCATTCAAGACTAAATTTCATTTTATGATTAAAAATAATGTTTAAATACATGATATAATCCTGGATATGAATAATATACAGCCCATCCATAACAAATATGTCTCACATAACAAAGAATATAAAGGATAATGAATCTGTTAACTCCTGAAACGACGATAATACTAAGATATTATTAACAAATCAATGTTAAAAGATAATATATGATATCATATTAATGTATATGATACTGGTATAATTCAATAATAATTATTTTACCACTATACAGAAGTTTAACCTAACTATGACCAAGGAAAAAGTGAAAAGTAAGGGGTTTCTTATCTAACTTTTAATTCATTGAGATTTCTATTGTTCACCACTTATTTATTTCATGTGGTGTGTGTACATCCCATTATTATATTCATTGTGTAATATACTTTAATTTATGGATATTTACATCATCTTTGTATGATCCCTCTTTCATGGGTCTATGTTTCTTAAGTTACCAATTCAATATGGGAATTTGAAATTTAAATTTCCACTCATTCGGCTTTACGAGTACATCATTGATTATTATACTCAAAGATTACATGTGGAATAACTGTTCAATTGAATATGTCATAATTTACACTCCCCTTTATGTGGATATACTTTTGATACACATAATCACTCCATTGATAAATTCTCATGTCATCGATATGAACTTGATAAGGGCAATTTAAACTCAATCTCCACTTATTGAGTTAAATATCAAATTCCTTGGTGTTGTTTTTACAAGAATATGTGTTAATGTCCTCTGATTGATTTACAATGAATATCCAATGATATTGAGTGAATTTATATTTTTCACACAAAATTATGTCATTGATTTATCCTTAACCTAAGGATACTCTGTTTATAAGAGATTTCATCTCAATTTACATTCCATTGAGACTTCTTTGTTGTTATTAACCAAATCACTTTTATATGGTGTATATAATGTGATTTGAAATAGTATATCATGAATCCATTTATTCTCATGATATTATAATGTTTTTATTACCTCAATTATTTGTATTCAAGTGTCTCTCTTTTGGTTAGGAACTCTAACTAATATATCATTTTAAATGTTTTAATGATTTATTATTCTAAATCTTTCTCATTAATGTCCATGTTTTAAAAATGGTTTTAAGGAATTTTTTATATGAACATTATAGTTTTAAAATAAAAAATCCTTTTTAAAGTTTCAATGTGGTATGGGACACATTTATTTAATAATCTATTTTAAATGTCTTATTGACAAATAGCGTGACATTTAAATGTTTTAATGAAAAGGGGGGATATTTCACTCAAATAGTTTTCATATTTATTTTCATCTATTTCAATATAATTCATTATTCTTGGTTGAGGTTAATATGTTACAATACAATCTTCTATATTGTATTGAATAAGTTATGTTTGACTGTGGATGTTATATTTTTATTCCATTCATAGTTTGTGGATAAAATATTGGCATTTTGTATGCTAGTTTAAATAGGAATGGTTATGTTATGTTTCAAACTTTTCACATAAGGAATGCATTGAACTTAGTAAGTGACGATTGGAGCCCGCTATATCTCTACGATAAATTGGTAGGTCTCATGAGACAAACTAGTGTCTTGGCACAAGGCCTTGACAAAAATATTATTTTTAGTCATGGCAAGAGGCCTTGACTATGTGGTTATGATTGTCCAACATTATGAATTCCATCATTATTAAAGTGGTTATTGATATTGCATTTGATTATTCGACTAGTACAATATCCATGTGAATAAGTAAATGGAATTATTTCATTTTATTTTTTTTATATTATTCTGATGTTCATGTTTAAAAGGATTTTTTTATAAATTTCCTTAAATTTTTATTCTTATTTATGAAATTTTCCACTATATTGTAATCCTTACTAAGAATCTGAGCAGACCCCTTTCTATGTTTTATTTTTTCCTGGATATGAATAAGTATTTTATGACTTACCTATAGGGATAGTCTAAGGGGATATAAGTATGGTCTATGGAAATAATGTTGTCGTAGTTTTTCATTTTATGATGTAATGTTAACCTTATAAATGTATCTAGTACTTATAAGGCTACTAAACTAATCAGTCATTCCAGACATGATCTTTTGTGATCATGCCGATGTTATGAAATAATGCACTGACTAAGGGCTTCTACTGTCGGGGTTTTTTAGTATGAAAATGGAAGATATGCCAGATAAGATGTTATAAATCCTAACATACATATTTCAAGTTAATTTATTCATTTACATCCTTCATATATAATTGAAAAATGTTTTTTAAAATAACATATGTATCTTTAAGGGATTAATTTTTATTATTATGGTAAAAAAAAATTATTCAATTTATCTTATGAGAAATAGAAACATCATTTATGGAAAATGTGGAATATCACCCCCATGAATCCATGTGATTAATTTATCATCACCAAATATAATTATTTTTTAACATGAATTAAAAATGAAATTTTGAGATATTTATGACACAAATATGATTTTTGATGTATAATTTATAACATACCTTCTTACTCATTCCATTTTTTGGAAGATGAATTCTTCACAAATATATATGTGTGTAATACCACCACCACAGAGAAATAATAATAATCTCTAATTTTTACATTAAAATAATTTTCAAAATGATGGATAAATTTTATAAATATGAAATTTATAAATTATTAATTTTATGATAAAATTTAAATATTATCTATATTTTTTCTCTACATCCCACTAGAATTGAGAAAAATTCATTCATGGTTATGGATGAACTACGCTCCCCATGATATGATGTGCTTAATTTTACATTAATTCCTTAAAAGTTTTTTATATGTTTATACAGTGTATAAATATGAAAAATTTATGATTTTTCTTATTCTATATACAATTGATTGATAACCCTTTTATGTGTGGTAAACAAACTAATGTTAGTTTTTTGTTATAAATAGATCAACACCAAAATTTCCTACATGAGCTCAACCATTTTAGAAATTAAATAAAAAAACTATTAAATTAAATTAAATTATTATTAAAATTTAAATAAACATAAAAAAATTGATTATTCAGTTATAAAATAATAAAATTAAAATTCATTACTTAAGGAATGTATAAAGCTTTGTGGGACTTAATGTAGGGGAATTTCATTAAAACTATGTTTTAATGTATACCTTTCAAATAATTCACCTCCAAGTCCATGTTCATAAAAACGATATGATTATTTTATTTTATTTATTCATATTATATTTTTAGAAAATAAATTTCATCTAGTTTTTCATTTAATTAAATGTTCTAAGAATAAAATATTTTAATCATTTATTATATAGACCAATTTTCCATTTTTTTACTGAAGTAAAAACTGATTTTTTTTACATGTATGGTTTGTTTGTAATTTACTTCCATCTTATTAAATTTGATATGAAAATAATAATATACATGTTTACTTTTTTATTTTAAAATAAAACAAATTTTCAATAATTTTTTAATATTAATTTTAATATAATCATAAACAAATAAAAATATTTTCTTGCGTTTTTTGGAGAAATGATGGTGTTATTGTTTATGGGATTCATTTGTAATTAAAATAAAAAAAATTAATGGGAAATATAAATTTTCTTATTCATAGTATTTTTCATGATAAATTTATATGAATGAATGGTTTCCAAAATATAGCTTTGATGTTGGGTGAGCATGATATAACACTCCAATGAATTGGACAATCTAAATTTGGGAATCATCCGTTTATGGGATTACATTGTAAAGAGGTATGTAAGGATAAATTCCCCAGGTACATATATGATATTATCTCAATATTGTATAAATTAATTCACTATATATGAAAATAAAGTAAGGTAATAAATTTTTCTTGAGGAAAGACTACTAAATTATTCAAAATAAGTATGAATGGATTGTTTTAATTGAATGGTATTCATGAGTTTTCATAATTTTAAATAATCCTTCATGATCTTTATATTTCCATTATAATATTATAATAAATTTTTTGTTTAATCTATTATGAAATTATGTTGTTTTAAAAAAAATTCAAAAAGATATTTGAGGAAAATTGAACATTCTGAAAAAATAAAATATTATTATAGATTTTTATTTTTTATATATGGAATAAAGAATTCAATTATATTTTATTTAAAATATTTTTCGTTGTTTTCACATCCCAAGTTTTCAAATTTTTTCACATGGCATAAGTAAGGATTGATGTTTTAATAATGTTATATGTCTAGATAAGAGTGTTACCATGAATAAATTTTCAATGTCTTATAAAAAAAATTTTTTGTTCTGAAAATGCATATTGTGTGTTAATTTCTACAGAAATATGCACTATTTTACTTTATGATATGCTTATATAAATGTATATGATCTTTGTTATTTTAAAATGTTCATACAATATTAAAATCAATTTAATTATTTCTTATAAAAGGTATTGGGAGTTGGATTTAGTAAGAGATAGAAAATTTATATTAATATATAGTTTATTATGATGTTAAAGGGTACATTAATGATATATTAATTTATAGTTAAATTATTATTTTCTAGATATCAAATTTGGGATTATTACATAATTAAATCAAGGGTGTTCTCGAATGGTTTTCAACAAAGGAAATATGGACGTTGTGGAAGAATAGAATTAGGAGGATAATTTCCCTTCAAACTAGTGATTGCGATTGGTATAAAATATTATTCGGTATATTTTAGTTATTTTACTCAGTTTATGTTGTCTATCATTTGAGGAACTAATAAATTATAGTGGCTCAATTATCAAAAGAGTAACATGTATACAGTAGGGAATTTCAGGAAATAGAACCCATGGGATTTATTTAGATATTTAGACCTTGTGAATGAAAAGGGATGATTTAATATTCCTGGGAAAATATCAGAGGTTATAGGACATTAAAAAATGTTTGCGCCAATTTTTATTCTTCATTTTAAAGAAAATGTTGGTTAATGGTGTTGATTTATTGATAACAATAGTGAAAAATAATATTTTATTCAATGGAATAGATATTATTGTAATTCTGCATCCTTAAAAAAATTCAACAGTTATTTGGCTTGAAATGGAAGGAAAATTTATAGAGGTCCATAAAATATAGTAATATTAATGGTATCTTATGAGGAAAAAATAGGATTTCTAGGTCTGGAAAAAATTTTATTATAGATCACAATATTGAAATTGATCAATTTATCTAAGGATTGATTCATTTTTTATATAGGTATCTATCTTGATATTATTTTGTATGTTATGAAAAAAATTTATTGTTTTTTTATAATGTGAATATTATGTTTTTGGTCATTTATACTAATTTATATAAGATGTAATCTAATTGGATGAATGTTAATTAATATTCATCAAAAAAATATTTATGTAATAAAATTCAATTACCCATTATGATATTCGTGAAATAAAAAATACAAGATAATGTGTGATAATATATGAGATGTGTTTCTAATTTTGAAAGCCTTTAGACATTGTTAATAAATAAAATGAAAAGAGTGACAATAATAGTCATACATGTAATTATATTTGGGTAGTAAAAAATTTTAATTACAATGAGTGTGAGAATTATGTTAATACATGTCGAATTTAAATTACTCATGGTGTCCATAATTGATGATGGTAATATAATTGTGAGGAAATTATTCTTATAATACTGTAAATGATATCAGACCCTCAAATGATGTGATGAATATTACATTAATTGTGCATTCAAATTGTCCCAATATATTCATCCATTTGGAATCCATGCAATGATTAATATATAGGATTTTTCAATTACATAATGATGTATCATACCATTAAATTATGTTAGATATCATGGTAAAAAACATGGGGTATTACATACTTATCCAAATTTTATAAAAACATTTTGGTTATCTTCTGTGGAATGGTTTTTCTGGAAATAATTTTTGCCTTTCCCATTTATTTTTATTTTTTGTATAGATAAGACCCTAAAGTATCATTATGGGATGGATTTTATTTATAATTATGTTATATTTCATAATGAGTTCCCATTTGGATATATGAATGGATTTTTATCATAGATAAAATATAATGAGCCTAAGAAACAAATAAAATATTTATTTCAATGTTTTGATTAAGATATTATATTGAATAATGGAATTTCTCAATTTATTTATGAGAATATATTAAATCAATATATTAACGTAATTATGGGTTAATTAACTTATGGTATACCTAAGTTAGTGGTTGAGTTTACTATTGACTTACTTCTTCATGTGAATTCAATTTCAATACCTCCATATCAAATTAATTTAGAAGAGTTGTTAGAACTATAAAATAGTTATAAGAGATTATTAATAAGGGATTATTAATAATGATCAATTATCATTTGGGTGACCTTATTATATTTTTTAAAATTTTGGAATCTCCTATGATACTTTTAATTAATTACATAACAGTCAATAAAATCATAATTAAGAATATATATTAGTTTACTAATATTATTTAATTGTTTGATATGATCAAGGTTACATATTATTATTCAATGTTTGATCTCATGTATTGATATAACCAGTAAAAGGGGATATATGAAGACATTTATTTAAGTCATTCTACACATGGCATGGTGATTATGATTTTTTGGTTACACTATTCAGGTTAATTAACAAAAATTCTATTCTTATTTATTTAATTAATTGAGAGTTGCATTAGTATTTTGATAAATTTCTTTTTATTCTTATCAATGATAATTTTTATACTCTTATGGAAATTAATATCATGAAATACACCTTGATAATTCTATGGATGCTTTAAATGAAACTAATTTTTCTAAATAATTCATTAAGTCTGAATTTTTTTGTTTCGTATTTCCATTAATGATTTTATTTCTTTTAAACATGTTATAACTATATTTCATGTTAAATGAAATTTGGTGTATGAATAGACTTTAATTACATATAATACTGATATAAATTTTTTTGTTTTTTATGAGAAATAATGTGATGATTTTTTGGAAATATTTATCATCCATCTATCACAATAACTTTATTAACTCAAAAAAATTGTTAAGTTCATATGTGTAAATAAATGGTATAAATATTATATATAATTTAAAAAGATATAGGATAATTCTCTCATGTTCTCTTTAAAAAATTAAATGGTTATATTTTTAATTTTTTTTTATTTTAATGGATATTTTTGTGTCTTTAATCGTAAGGATTTGGTTATTACAAATTCATAATGATAAATGATGATATTCACTAAAACATAATTGAATACGAGGAAGAGAATTTGGATAGAGCTAATTAAATATTATGATGTCAAAATTCACTATCATCCTGGAAAATAAATCATGATATATAGTTCCATGAGATTGAATAATAATGTATTATTAATATTGTCAAGATAAGAAGACATTACATTGGTTAATGTTTTAATGAATGTCATATAAAAAATTGTGTCTGTGGTAAAATATTTTCTTTTGGGTCCAATATAAGTGATTTTATCTTTGTATGAATGAATTAAAGAGGCTCATAAGGAATAGATTATTTTTCATGGAATAGTAAATTTCATCATAAATGGTATGTTTGTTTATTTAAATATTGATAGAGATTTTATTATAATAATTTGAAAAAGGTTTTTATGGCCATGTGATTCCCTATTAAAAATCTAAATTTTTTGGGAATCTCACAACTCTCAATTTTATGTTTATCCTCACATTACTAATATGTATTTTGAGCTTCAAAAAGGTCTACTGAATGTTATGAGGAATTTACTAGGAATGTTTTACAAGAAAATAGGCTTATCGTGAATGAATACTACTGAAGTGGATGATTCATCATTTTCTTCACTACTATAATATGAATGGATAAAATAATTCCATTAATTTTTTAGTGTCCACATCCCAGGAGACACCTAAAGGGTTCCCCGAGTAGGGCTCACCACATAAACACAAGCAAATCTCCCCAAACGGCAAAGGCTGCAGACTAGCAGTGAGAGGGTTTTTTTGTATTTGTTAGGAAGATTATTCCCTCATAAGTAATATGTACTATCATAGTTGAAGTAAATAGATATTAATAATAAATAGAATATTTATATAAATGAATAATTTGCATCAGAAGAAATATGAATGTTCTAACTAAATAAGAATCAAGTGTAGAAGCTCAAAAAACAATGTCATGTTGATGTATGTTTAACTGAAAGCATGGAAAACAGAAACCCAAACATACTATAATATAAAAATTAAGGACACAAATTGAAAAAAATTCATCACATGCATGGCTTGGTATTCTACCCCAATCATCCTCTTAAGTATCATGAAACAATCAAGCATCAGAAGAAACACATTTCAATATTTCAGTACCTGCAAGTATATAATCTACTTGGATATCAATGACACCTGAGCAGTGTGTGAGATAAACCAAGTAGCGTAGGACCCACAATATCTAATCCTTTAAATTCTGTTTAGTAATAAAATGCAGTGTGTCATTATATAATAAATACAGACAAGCAAAAATTTGCATGAACACTAAATAACTCGTCATGGGTTCCCAACGAAACTCATCCCTAATAACCTAATTCATCCTAATCTATGTGTCTGAAATAAGTACCTATAATAAGTAGGATTCACATATGCATGTATATAAGCTTGTAAATTCCAGTTAAAACAATGAAGAGTCATACCCGAAGCTTGTGCATTATCATGGGGTCAAAATTATGTGTGAACTATTAGTGCTTCGATATACTAGAATAAATCACAACTCTTCTAGGACTCATGAGGCATCAACATCAACCATTAGTGAATCATTATTAATATTTTCATGTTTATATTTGGAGTGTGATCCCACCCTTAAGGTATCGCTACAATACCTCCTTCTAGTTACCCAATACCACTGAGTCGACTCAAGGTAAAGTCTTGAAAGGATAGGTATTGATGGAGGAATTTATTTTCCATTGGTGCATTCCTATCTCACAAAGAAAGGGGTCAAGTATCATATGAGGTATGTAGTAACCACATTCCCAATGGATATGTCCTCTATGGGACATTTTGGAATCGATATCACTCATGAGAATTTAGAATGCCCAGGGAAGTCTTAGTCTAGAAAAGCGTATGACCCCACACCCATCGCGTTGAGGTTACCGGTCAGGAATGATAATTACATGTGTGAACTTCAATAAATAACCCACATTCTATACCCAGCTCTAATTTAATCAAAATTTCATATAAGTAGATATGACATAGTATGCATTTGTAATTTCATCTTGAAATCTATGAAGATCCAACCATGATACACAAGGTATTAATTCAACATTTTAGCATACAAACCTAACGAGGAATGATATTGTATCAATAGAAGCTGTTAAATTCACCATTTAATAAATAATAAAATAATCACAAACATCTTCCTAAAATCCATCATTTCAAGGTTCATAATTATTCTTAAATTATTATTTAATTTAAACACAATTAAAATGGGTTACAAAAAACATGGTGTTAAATAAGATAAATGCTGGGGCTAACAGAATTTATACAAACCATGTCAGCACACCCAAGTGGTGACTGACCATGCAGAAACAATTTAGACAATTTAATTTATTAGAAATAATGTAATAATGTTTAAGATAAACAATTAAATGGAATATTCTGGGTGAAATAGAATAGAGTTGGTAGACTATGATAAACGACACAACCTTATATTTATTATAAATCTCAATAAAATGGAGTGAAATCATGTATACTTCCTACTATATGGTCACATATGACCATACTATCTACGATGGGGTTCTATTTTTCTAAAACAAACGAAAACATGTGATATAATAATAATCCAAAAATAGGGTAAAATCCTTCCATGGAGTACTACAAGATGAATACACAACGAAA
This sequence comes from Viscum album, assembly GCA_963277665.1. Taxonomy (NCBI): domain Eukaryota; kingdom Viridiplantae; phylum Streptophyta; class Magnoliopsida; order Santalales; family Viscaceae; genus Viscum; species Viscum album. The sequence continues at coordinate 618,971,112 of OY728160.1, read as the reverse complement.
CACCATGACTATAATTGCAATAAGATTAGACTTATGATATGGTTTACAACACACCTGACAGTAATAAAAACATATGATGAATGGAGTTGAAACAATCCATTGAAGTGGATTATATGTGGCATTCCACTATGGGAAAGGGGGAGGCGTGACAAAATAGAGGGAGGAGTGGAAGAAAAAATAATAAAACAATTAAAATGAAGAAAAAGAATAAAAATGAAGGAAAAAATAAGAGAAAAATAACATAGAAGAAAAAAAGGACAATATAATGAAAAATATATTAGAATAAAAATAATGGAAAAAATAAAGAAGATAATAATAATCAAAATGGTAATCACCCAAATTAAATATTTTTACCTTTTTTTGTAACCCCTAGTATTTTTTTTTAATTTTTTTTAAACATTATTTTATTTTTTTTAACATTTACATTAAATCTCTTATTGTTTATTAGTATTCCTTAATAAAATATTTTAATCCTTAGAACTATGATAAATTTTTTTAAAACAATTATCATAAACCCTGGTAGTAATTTAAATTTTTTGAATAGCTACCCGAGACCCGCATCTGGTTATGCAGGCTTGTGCCATGGGTTGCATTAACGATTTAGACAAAAAAGTTTAAAATATTCCATTCTTGATTAAAGCCAGGATGACTCAACCTCCCACCCCCAATGAAAAATTGTCCCAATGTTGCCTTACTGAAGTTTTTGGAACATCATTAGGGAAAAATTTAGGCCAGTCTGCATATACATCCATCTCTCCCTCCTAATCACGCCATTAATGCATCCATGTTTCCAAAACACCTAGACCTGAGGGATTGGCATCCCTTAGATGAACATCGTGCTTCAATTGAAGATACAGATCAGATGCTCCTCAAAGGATGCATCTATCTCATGATCGATGTCATCAGGGTCAAAAGAATGTGATGGGATTAGAGGATATTGTTAGAGCTAAGATACAAGGAAAACATCGTGCAATAAATGGTACCACTGAGGTAATAGTAACCAAAAGTCTACTGGACCAACTCTATCCACATTCTCAAATGGCCCAATGTATCCCAATTATTACTTTTTGTGTCTTTTGATACTCCTATTAACCATTCTCAGACACACACACAGAAAGACTCAATGCCCCACCTTGAACTCCAATGGTCTGTGGCAATGATTGATATAAGACATATATATGGACAATGTTGTAGTAATATTGTTATGAATTAGGTGAACATGCTCTAAAGTCTCCTGAAAGAGATGAATACCCAAAAAATATTCCTCACTTTCTTCGAGCCATCATAAAGGTTAATGACACAGTCTACCATAGAGGGATTTAGACAGAGCCATTTGAGTTGTCTCCTGGATGATATAATTATAGTTAAAGTCAACCAGTGATATATGTTTCTCATAGGAACCTCCTAAATCATGGGTACATGCCCAAAAATATATCCCCTAACATTCTTGCTGCTCTCTCAGATTTTTGATCGGTTTAAGTGTGGAAAGTAGTACTTACAAGTAACTGGGAACCCAGTGCCTTTACAACCGCTTTTCAGAACCTTGTAGTAAAGAAATAATTTATATTTGAGATAATAAAATGAGGTACACCATTAATTCTCAATATTTATCAAATATAAATCCTTTATAACTCATCAATTGTAATGGTCTGCTAGATATGTAAGATGTGTGTTACTTTGGTCAACCTATCCACAATCACCCAAATTGCATTACTGCCTTGAGGAGATCGAGGAAATATGGTAACAAAATTCATGGGGATTTCATTCCAGTTCCATTTAGGTATAGATAGAGGCTATAGGATTCCAGCAGGTCACTAGTGCTATATATTGACTTGTTGATAGGTGGAGAACCTAGTGATAAAACATGCTACCTTCCTTTTCATTCCATGACACCCGCACTATCGACACATGTCATGGTACATAATGATTATCCCATGATTAACATCCCAAAAGGATGTTTGATATTCCTTCATTAGATCATCCGGTATACCTGAAGGTACCCATACATGCCAATGGTAAATGAGTGTATCACTAACATCAACAACCCAACTAAGAGGTGGGTTCTCTACTATAACGTATTTCCTAAAAATGAGACCCTCAGGATCAGTCAACAGTTTCATGCATACTTCCCCTAGAAGAGATGAATTCACTATAAGAGTTTCTAGAACTAGTTTCTCACGCTATTCTTGAGCCTCCAGATGCATCTCAAAAAACAAATCCATCATCTACCACTCACTACTGGCTACCTGAAAGGCTTGTTTCTGTGTCTTAAGGTTTAATGAATCTACCATATAATTACCCTTACCAAGTGTATATGAAAGATCAATGTTTCATGACAACATGTAATCAACACATATGTATTGCCTTATGTTCATGTCTCATTGGGTGGAGATATATTTTATGCTTTTATGATCCATGTAAACAGAGAATATTTCACTCAAAAAGTAGTGTCTCTAACCACTTAAAGCCAAAACCATAGCTTCCTACTCAAGGTTTTGGGTATGATAGCTACTCTTATAAGGTCTCAACTCGTTTGATCCATATGCCATGACTCAATCAACCTACATCAAAACTGTAACAAATATGATTAATAAAGCCTCATAGTAAACAATATTGCTTTTACTTGGATTGGGTATAATCAAGATCATATTTGAGGATAGTCTTTGTTTTAAATTCTGAGAAGAAATTTCAAAAGCTTCTAACCAGTTGAACTGTACACCTTTTTTATTCTGGCCTGTAAAAGACATTTCTATGTAAGAGAAATATTGGATGAAACACATGTAATAGCTATTAATCCAAAAAAAATTGAATTTCAAATAAATTCTATGGATCCTCCCAAGAAACTAATTGTCTCACCATTTATGTGTCAACTGATACTCCGACTTCATAAATAATATGACCCAGGATGTTAACATAATCAATCTAGAAGTGGAATTTTCTAATTGTAGCGTATAACTAGTTCTCTCTCAGTGTACTCAACATGATATGAAGATTGGTTTCTCAGTCGTGTCTGGAACGAGAATCAAACACGAATTATTCGATGAATTATAACACAAAGGAATATATATATATGGGTAAAAACAATAATTCATCAGATCCATTAAGACTTTTGGAGCATTCATAGGGCCAAATGGAATACAAAATAATCGTACATTCTGTACCTACACTTGAATGACGTATGTGGGATGACAGATAGTTGCACATGATTCCGGTGATATCCAGACCACATGTCAATCATAGAGAAAATAGTATTTCCCTAGAGCTATTTGAATATATCATTTATACGTGGAAATTGATATCGATTTTCTATCGTGAGATGGCTGAGTTGACGATAATCGATGCATAACGTCAAGGAACAATCTACCTTCTTTTCAAAAAGAACATTTGATCCCCATGGCGATGTGATTGGTCTGATGAAACTCTTAGCATTGAGGTCATGAACCTATATTTTGAGTTCATGTAGCTCTATTGGTGGCATCCTAAAAGGAGGAATGGATAGTTGTTCCCCACCTGGCACAAGCTCAATAGTGAACTCCACATCACTCATAAGAGTTAAGCCAGCGAAATCATCATTGAATACTTCAATGAAAATATCCACAAATAGTGGTAATTCAAGTAGATGTGTTCCTCGATCACTCATGAAGAGACTTTCTAACTGAGATGTCACTCCCCCCATCCCTGCATATTTAGCCCCACATAAAACTCCCAGAATATCCCATTCACCTTTGTGTAGTTTCGACCTTAGTGGATGTAAAGGACACATTATAGTGATACAAATCTACATGATCACGATAAAGGAAAATTCAGTTCATACCGAGAATTCCTTTGATTCTAGGCACATTGAGGATATAAAATTCAAAATGAAATGTACCCACCTATCTCAAGGGGTCACTCTTGGAACTAGCATATCCCCTCTTTCTGGGCTCTTAAAGAAGTGTCAAGAAACATGATGTTGCAAGGGCAATCTATTGGGAAAGAAGAGTTCCAACAATAGTAGTAGAAAAAAATGAGTGTGATGCACCGATATCAAAAAGAGAAGAAAATAATATAGAGGACACTAGAACAGTACCTGTAACTGTAGATGGACATACACTTTGTTCCATGGGTTCTAACAACACTATGTACATGATACCTAAACCACAACCCTGAAACACTGCCTGGTTGGCCAGAGAGGGTCCATTATACTAATAATAATATTCTGGAACTTGATTTCTTTGACCACATCCTCCACCATTACCTCATCCTGATCATATTGTAGAAAAATAACATCTAGACTATTGTGAGGTCATAGATCCCATGCATTATGATGGTGTAGGGGCTGCTCCTCTCATACTGAATGCCGATGAGAAAGAATATCAGAAAGGTTGAAGGTGACACATCTTGCAGGAAGGTTGATACTCCTTCAGGTCTCTCATGCACTATGATATCTTGTAGAAAACTCTACCACACTGATGAAATGTGATGTAACTGTCAAAATGTGAACTTTGGTGAGGATTTTCCCGTTGGGAAATTTACAAATGGCATTTCATGTTGCCAGAAGGGCTATCACCCTATCTTAGAACATAATCTCCCTGGATCAACAGTTTAGCTTCCCTGACATTTTTTCTCTGAAATTAGGGCATAATTTATGATTTATGTGACTTTGTTCAAATGGATGACATTCACCTATGACTGGATAGAATACTCAAGTATATCCTCAAAATGTCTAATATCAGTATTCACATTCCCAGTCAGTGATGGAGAAAAACTCTGAAGCTCTGTTAAACAAATAGAATCCTCCAACACAATCATAGATCCCTCTTAAAGATGTAGGAATTCACGTCCATGATAACCCCTCAGAGTATTTGAGAAAAAGTGAATATAGAAATTATCTTGGATGTTGACCCAACACATGAAACTAGTCTTCTCAACTAGAGAATGAATGTCTCACCAATACTTAGTACAGTCCCAAAGCTTTTAGAATGCAAGTTTGACACTTTTCTTTAGAACCATCTCTACATGGTCGAAGATATAGCTTATAGCTTCAATCCATGACATTTTAGCATTATGGCCTTCACTCCCAATGAAGGTTTTAGGGTGCTGCAATAGAAATTCTCATGCGTGGTCCACCATAGATGGGTCAGTTCTATGAATATTCTAAACCGACTGTATAAACCTGAGGAAAATTTCCAGGAATTAAACGTCAGGGTCCCTTAGATGAACAAAAATAGTTAGTACCATTGGAAGCACTAAAGAGGTACCGTAGGTGTTTTGAGACCAACTGTATCTCGAATTTTCTCATTTTCACTCTCTAGAGGAACGCCAAAAATATGTCATGGAGGCATTGGAATACAATATCCAAACACAAACCTTTCTAAAATGTGTAATGAAGATGAGGAAAATAGGAAAGGCACAAAAATAAGTTAGGTATATATCTTGCCTCTGAGCACTATATAATAGATAACCAGCATCAAGATCTGGGATTCGATATGGAAGAAAAAACATAAAATTATTACTAAACAATGTCTTCAATCCATTTTCAGGTTACGTCAGGTTAACATCTAGTAGACTATCATTACATTATATTTAAAAAACCATCATTTCAAAAAAAAATTACCCCTATGCATAAGCTAACTCACTTGATTATTGGAAAATGCATGCTTAAAGTAGATATTGAATGAAAATAATCTAGGAATTTTAATCATATGGTGCCTAATATGATGCATGTAATGTATTTCTCTCGTATTATTGGGATGAAATGGTAAAAACATAATATCTCAACAATGATAATAATTATAATAATAAAAAACAAGAGAGTCTCTAAACAATGAAATTTTATCAAAAATACTTACAATAATAAATTACTGAATTCCGAACCTAGAAATTTGGGTTTCCCCTATACATGGGTTAACTACATCTAAGAAGGGAGTACATCCCAAATCCTTATATCCTAGTATCCTATCTATCCCAAAAAATTATACATAAGGGAAAAATCACTCGAATAACACTTTTTAGCGTCCACATCCCATGAGCCACATAATGGGTGCCCCGAGCTGGGTTAGCCACATAACCTCACACACACATCCATGAAGACGAGTTGCTGGTGACTAGAAGCGAGGGCCTTTTTCATGACTTTGTGGCATTTTATTCCTCATAGGTAATATATATTATCACAGTGGAAGTAAAAAAAATAAATAATAAATAGAAAAAACATATAAATGAATAAATTTTAGCAAAAGAAATATGAATGGTCAAAATGAATAAGAATAAAGTGCAGAAGCTCACAAAGACAATGTAAAGATATGATGTCTGTCTAAACTGAAGGAACAAAAAATAAAAACCCAAGAATACTATCAACTAAAAAGTAACGAAACAATGTTAAAAAACTACATCACGAGCAAGGATCCATTATCATCCCTAGTATCCATCCTAAGCGGCATGAAAAAATCAAGCATCGAAAGAAACACTCTTCCCTTTGTCAATACGTGCAGGAATGTAATCTATTTAGGTGTCAATGGATCCCAAGAAGGGTGTGAGAAAAAATCCATGTAGGTCAACACCAAGGGTGCCTAAACATTTCTATTTCATACAATAATCAAATGAAGTTTTTCATTATATAATAAATATAAAAAAATCAATTAAGAATAGAAATATAAAATAACTCGACCCAGGTTCCCAACAACACGTGTCTGTATTCACCTGCTTCAGCATAAGCTGGGAGTTTGAATAAAGTACTTATAATAATCAGGATGCATAGATGCATATATATAACCTTGTAAATGAATTTTAGAACAAATAAGAGGCATACCCCAATAATAGTGCTTAAACTAGGGATATAAATTATTTGTCAAAGATATTTTATTCAACAGAACAGAAATGATCAAAACACTCCTAGGACTCAAGAGACATTAAAATATACCATTGGTGCGTCACTATTAATATGTTCAAGTGGATATTTTGATTCTAATCCCATACTGATGTTATATCTATGGTATATCCTTATAATTACCTAATACCTCTGATCCCATCAAAGGAAATATCTCGAAAGGCAATGCATCGCTTGGGGTAAGTCTCTACCATGATTCTCTAAATATATCACAAGGAAATAGGTTGAGTATCTTCCAAGGCTTGGAATATCTACATTTACAATCTATTTCTCCACTATGGAACCATTTGGATCAAGTATCAATCATAAGTATTTAGAAATCCTAGGGACGTCTTGGACTAGAAATGCTTATGACACCGCCCCCTGTAGAAAGATGTAATATGTTAAGAATAGATAGTTTGTATATGTCCCTTAATATAGAACCCACATTCTCTTCTTACATTGAATTTACTTATAATTTCATAGAAGTAGATATTATATATTATGGATATATAATAGGATCATGAAATCTAAACTCATACACCTACGCAACACAAGGTATTAATTAAATATTGCAGTGTAAAAACATAACTAGGAAAGGTAATGTGTCAGCACATGCAGATAAATGCTGATCATAAAAAATAACTTATTCATGACAAATAAATACCAGAAATACCACAAGGTTGTGTTCATAATTATTCTAAAATGATTATTTAATTTAAACACAACTAAAATGGGATGCGCAACACAAGCAGTTAAAAAAATTAATGCTCTAGAAAAAACAATTTATACCAAAAAAATTGGCACACACAAGGATTTTTCAACCATGTTTATAAATTTTTAGTTATTTAATTTATGATATATAATGGTGCAACGAATATGCGAAAATTTAAATTGAAAATAATGGGCAAAATTGATCAATGTCAATAGGTACTGACGGATGACACAACCGTCTGTTTTTTATAAATCGCAGCAAGATGGTGGGAATGTGAGTAGACTCCCTAACATATGGTCGAAGATGATCCTATGGTCTTCAGTTTCCTTTGAATTCTTTTAAAAAATAGGAAAAATCATTATTTTAGAAAACCCCTAAAATTGGGTATAATCAATCCGTGTTGGACTATGTGAAGGATGGTCAATAAAACACTTTGTTTCCAACTTTGAAATATTATCATTATATTAAGGATTCTAGTTCACCTTAATGCGATGAAAAAAGTATTCAAATGGAGTTTCAGTAATCTCTTGATGTGGAAGAAGGTTTGTGCGCCACCTAGGGAGAGGGGGAGGCACGAAATGAGAGAGGGAGCAGAGGAAGAGAGAAGACTAAAATAAGAGATAATGAAAAGAAAGAAAAGGAAAATAAAAAAAGAGAAAAAATAAGGAAAATAAAAGAAGGAAAATGAAAAATAAAATCGAATAAAAAGGTTATAATGAAAAATAATAATAAAAATGGCAATCTCCCACTTTATTTTTTTTACTTTTTCTATAACCACATTCATATTTTATCATTAAAATTTTGTTTAACCCTTCTTTCATTAATATAAATTTTCATTCAATTTGTTCTTATTTATTTATAATCCTTAACTAACAATTTTAATCCAAAACACCATGATAATGTGTAGTATATAATTATTTAAAAAATCCCCTACAGTTATTTAAATTATTTAAATAGATGATTGGGACCTATAGCGGGGAGCACATGGGCGTGCCTTTGGCCACTTTAAGGATTTATAAAACAAAATATAAAATGGTATTTACCTGATAAAAGTTCGATTGTTACATATTTTCATATGGGAATACTAATCCATCCCATGTAAATAAAGTGATTTTTCATAATGTTCATTGTTTTACTAAAGTGTCACATATTTTTTATATTTATGATATTATATCTCTGGATCTAATTTCAAACCATTATATTATGCTTATATTTATTTTAAAAAGATTAAACCAATATATTATATATGATAATGATCCAAATTTTATGTATATATTTTATATGACTTCTACATAAATGGGGTATTTAATTTAATTTCAACACAGATTTCTATCAACAATATGATGGGCATCGAGATTGAACAATAATAATAACTGAAGACATGAATCAAACTATCTCTTGGTATTATTTTTGAATTATAGATTACCATGTATCATTAATTTGATTTTATTTTAATAATAGATTTTATTTGAGTATATAGATAACTCCTACTGAGGAATTAGATGGAAAATGTTGTTGGAATATGGCATGTTGGAAAAATTAAATGAGAGGAAATTATTGGGCTCCGAACTGTTAGATGAAATGATAGAGGATGAAATTTTTATTTATTAGAACATTACGATTTCTCCATGCTGAAAAAATTGTTATGATTATCACAAGATGAATGATCTATCATTTGACGTATATGATCTTGTTTATTGTAAATTACTTACATGGAAAAGGTCTAGTGTTTTCATAAAAATAAACAGTTATGTCCATAGTTTACAAAACCATATGATATTCTTGAAATTTTATATAAATTATCTTATATAATATCTTTACAACAACATTTTTCTCAGGTATATTTTTTCATTCATGTTTATATATAAGGAATGTATATACTATATGCAAGTCATGTTTTGATCTATAAGCAGTAAAGTTATATGATAATATGTTATAGAATGAAAATAACTGCCAGATTTTTGATCATATAGATTACATACTAGGAAATATGGTAATTACCAATGTTAATTATTTAAAGAATAATTTCAGGAATGAGGAAGAAGTATGTGAATCCTAAAATATATTGATGTAAAAATACCCCCACATGTTTATTTAATAAATAATATCACAATGTAACAATTTCATAAATGGAGAAGAATGTTACAACCTTGGTAATCATGGAAATAAATTCATCTTATCAATTATTTGTATTTTTAATTTTATGTTGATAATTATTTAATATGTAATTTTATATCTATTTTCAATTAATAAAGGAATAGAAGGGTTGATAAAAATAGAATATTTATGAATTATATAGTTTATTTAACATATATATATCATTATTTTATAAATTTAATTTGATAAAAAACTGAATGATTTTTGAAATCCAAATATCAATTATGACTTATTATGGATTTTTGGTATTTTTCGAAATGTTTTTTAGTGAATAATGAACTATTTATTTTTTCAAAATCTCATTTTAGTTTCATTATATCGATTATATTAGAATAATAATTATATTTTGAAATAATTTTTAATGTAATATAATAAGAATTTTATTGATCATAACATAAATATTTCCATTATATCAAATATTATTTTTTATTTTTGTATAACTTCATTTCTAATCTAATGAATGAAATTTTATAAAACTAGTTTTTAGATTTTTTCTATAGAACTTTTAATTAAAATTAATCTCATAAACTTATAAATTTAAAAAATTAAAAAATTGGATTCCATATTTAGATTTTGGATGATCATATTTATTAATTATTTCATTTTCAGTTGCATTTATTTTGAATAGAATCCATGGTAAAAATGTATCTCCATGGAAAATGTTAAATCTAGTTAATTATGGTAAAAACTGTATGATAATCACAGAAAAATAATTATTAATTATTATTTGAAGACAGTATGTTTAACATTATAAAATTAATAGTTAATATTTATATCTATTATTTCACTTTTTAATTATTTATACAATAGAAAATAAATTTTTTATAATAATTATTATTATGTCACACTACTTATTTTTGAAAGAGACATCCTCTCCTTCCATTCTCAAAAAATTCAAGAACCGTTGTTCTAAATTCATGACCGAAAACCCTCCCCAAAATCCATATCAAATTTTCTCAATTTATAGGACTTCTCATTTTTCAAATCATATAAATAATCTGGTGAAGGTAAGGATGACATCAGCACCGATCCTGATACTCCCAGTGAAGGGGATGAGCTATACAGTTTACTGTGATGCATCAGGGATTGGGCTGGGAGCCGTTTTGATGTAGGGAAACTGAGTTGTTTAATACGGCTCTTAGGAGTTGAGGCCACATGAGAGGAATTACCCGACCCATGATCTTGAGTTTGATGTGGTTGTTCATGTCTTGCGCTATTGGAGACACTATCTGTTGGGAGAGAATTTTTTGGTTTTCACCGACCTCAAAAGCCTCAAGTATATATTTACTCAGCGTGACCTGAATCTGAGGAAGAGAAAGTGGGTTGAGTACCTACAGTCCTTCGATTTTGAGCTTCCCTATAAACCTAGAAAAGGTAATGCAGTAGTTGATGCACTGAGCAGGAAGATTCAGATACAGGTAGTGCAGGAGGCCAGTGGTGAGAGAAAGCTATTGGATTTGTTCTCTGAGATGCATCTGGCGGTGCACGACAGTCAGGGCCATGCTTATCATTCATCCTTGGCTGTGACATCTACCCTCTTGGACAGAGTGAGAATGAGACATCTATCTGATTCAGAAGGCCTAGTCTTATGGGAGTCAGTGTCAAGTGAGGACCCTCCTCCCGGTTGCACGATAGGCGATGATGAGGTTTTGAGTTTCCATGGGCGTGTATGGGTTTCCGGGGATATACGCGAGGAGATGATGTGGTATTTTCATGCTTCATATTGGGAAGTTCATCCTAGGGTTACCAAGATGTACCGTGACTTGAGACGTCAGTACTGGTGGCCGGGAAAGAAGAGAGATGTAGCTGGTTTTGTTACGAGGTGTTCCACCAGTCAGCAGGTGAAGACAGAGCATCAGAGACCAGCGGGTCTGTTACAGCAGTTACCCATTCCTGAGTGGAAGTGGGATGATGTCATAATGGATTTCGTGACTAGATTACTGAGGTCACGTAGAGGCAATGACGCCGTATGGGTTGTTGTGGATAGACTCACAAAGGTAGCTCACTTCATGACGACCAAGGAGACCTTCAGTTTTGACGAGATTGGAAGGCTATTTATCTGAGAGATCGTCCGTCTTCATGGGGTCCCTCGTTCTATCATTTCTGATAGAGACGCCGACTTCACATCTCGTTTCTGGAATAGTTTTCAGAGGGCACTGGGTACACAGGTGCTTTTGAGCATAGCCAACCACCCTGAGACCGATGGTCAGTCAGAGCGTATGATACAGGTGTTAGAGGAAATGTTGCGTGTATGTGTCCTAGACTTTGGGGGATCTTGGGAGAAGCATATACCCTTAGTCAAGTTTGACTATAACAATAGTTTTCAGGAGACAATTGAGATGGCACCATACGAGGATTTATATGGTAGGTCGTGCCAATCAACCTTGTGCTGGTTAGAGGTAGGTGAGGCAGCTTTACTAGGGCTACAGCTCGTGTAGAAGACATCTGAGGCGGTCCAGTTGATTCGGAAGTGGATGGCTACCGCGCAGCCTCATCAGAAGTCATATGTTGATCGCCACTGATGACCTTTAGAGTTCGAGGTCGACGATCGGGTTTTCTTGCGTGTTTCGCCGAGGCTGGGACACAAGCGAATCAGGAGACATGGTAAACTTTCCCCGAGGTATGTGGGACCATTTGAGATTCCGTAGAGAGTCGGGATGGTTGCCTATCAATTGCAGTTACCGTAGTGGTACCGATCCATGCACGACATCATCCACGTGTCTCAGTTGCATCACTATCATTCAGAACCGTCTCACACCTTTCATCCAGAGGAGGTTTTGCTTCATCACGATGCGTCCTTTGATGAGCATCTGATTCATATCATTGACAAGAGCACGAAGGTTCTCTGAGGCCAGTCAGTTAATCTCATACGGGTGCTATGACAACATGGCCGAGTGTAGCACGAGACCTGGGAGCGGGAGGCTGACGTACGTGCTCAGTGGCTAGGGCTATTCTGAGCTTATTCGTCGCCACCCTGTAAAGGGTAATTCGGGGACGAACTGCTACAAGTGGGCAAGACTGTAAGAACCCGGTTCATATTTTTCAGGTATGGGATTCTTCTTTTTTCCTTTTCCTTAAGTTTTTTTGAGAAAATATGGAAAATGGGGGAAAATCTTAATTTTGGAACTACACGCCATTTACTTTTCCACACGCCGTGTACTTTTGGCCGTGTTGGGACGAGTACACGTGGCATGTTGACATGTCGGCGACGCGGGGTGTTGGAACCGACTACACGCCGGGTAGTGGTACTTACACGCCATGTAGTCAGTCGGCAGGACTAAACAGTAAGGCGGTGGAGCAGCCGACAGCTGGGCGACATTACACGCTGTGTACTTTAGAGTACATGTCGTGTACTCATGTCGACGGTTGAACAGTGTGGCAGTGCCGCCAAATGAACTGTTAAATGAAAGAAGTACACACCATTTACTCAGAAGTACACACCGTGTACTTTGTTTTTCCGGCTTAAAACAGGCAGTAGCCTCCTCATTTAGAAGATGAGACACTTGATCCGATTTGGAGCCAAAGGAGGAGGCCGGAACTTTGATGATCCACCAGGTGTTCATCTGGAATCGGTTTCCGCCTCGGAAGATTCTGTTGGAACAGCATGGGTAAGGGATTCCACCTCCTTGGATGGTTCTTACCAATTCTTCCCGTAATAGGAGTAATTTACGTTTTTTTGGGTTTTGTTCTTCATCAGATCTACACTGTTCTTGGGAATTTCTAGAGTCAGTGTTCGGGTATAATGTTCGTTGGCGTATAAGGTAGCTGGCTTGGTGTAAATTCCCAACTGTTGTGCGTTTTTTTTTTGCATTTTTGTACCATGAACCCATGATGGGGTGTCATGAGCCTGAGTATGTTTCTATATTTAATGCCTATAATTTCATAGGTGATGAAATTGTGTTGATAAAATGCTGGTTGGGATCATTTCTTGGATCTGGAACCACCATGGGGGTGTGTTTCACTGTTTAGCCGTTTGGCCAGGATACCTGAGGGTATGACTTTAATGTAGTAATTGTAGAATTTCCTTGAGTGGAATTTCTTATTTACTTCATTTTGATATGTTGGTCATGGACCGGTTACCTGTTTAGCCTAAGGGTGTTGTTGTGATTAGCCTGTGGGCACTACATTGTTTAGCTCGAGGGCTGTAGTTATTTTGGACTGAGGGAAACTTCATCCGTGCCTGAGGTCCATAGACTCTGTGCCTGAGGGCACCACTAACTACGCCTGAGGGAAAAATGGTGTTATGTCTAAGGGAAATTACATGCGGGTTGGGTTCTTCTTATCTGAGTTTAAGGTTTTTCTTATCTGAGGACATGGACTGTTTATGTAGAAATGCACTATGGTGATTTGTAATATTTAATGGATTAAATCAATAATAAGATGGCAATATAACTGGTAATTAGTGACTTTTTCGTACTGCTTACTTTATTTCATTTACTACTGCACACTATTGCTGCATGCTTACATCCAGTTGGGCACGAGCCTTTGGTGGGTGTCTACTGAGATATATTTCTCACACCCTGTTTGGGTCATGCTTTTCGGTCAAAATAGATTACATTTTTGTAGGTATAGATAGGGGAAAGAGTCCCTATACAGGTACTTGACTGTTTCTGAGGAGTATGAGGGAATGAGACCGATCCTAGCCTCGCGATGCCACCGCCAGCTGTTTTTCTTGTTTTGTTGTACTTTGTATTTTGCTGTATTGTATTGATGTAAAACATGTTCTGGCTGTTTACCTAGAACTTGAAACATGTAACAACATCACTTCTATACTGTTAGTTATATCCACTGTTGTAGTTTATTTCAGTTGTGTATGTTTAATGATTTCGTTGTCCTTGTATGTTTATTCTATATTCCGCTGCGCTACACTTATACCAATGAGGGCATAGTTTCCCCACTATCAGACTTGGGCCCTCGCTGCTAGTTGACTGCCTCTGGGGTTTGGGGAACTGGGCTTGAGGTCACGTGGCGAACTAGGCTCGGGGCATCCGTTGTGTTGAACCCGGGTCCAGGAAGTAACACTATTTACTAAATGATTAACCATTTCATTAAAAAAAATCACTCTTACATGACCACATTCCTTCTCCATTGGATTTTGGTGGACTCTATTAGTTCTTGGTTAAATACTCTTCTATTTTAGGACATTAAATTTCATTGGTATATCGATGTAAAGACTATCATGGATTCAATATTATGGTATATTATGAAATTCCTCAATTTATCCAATGGATTCTACATAGATGCATTACAGGGAATGTCATAGGGAGGATACATAACGAATTTGGTTATTTACTATAATTTTATAATTCCCTGGATTAATGCCATGGTTTCGTAAGGGATTTATTCATTAATTTTATAGGATGAGATAAAAAATATTGATTTTTATGTTTATAGAATTCCTCAGGTGTGATCCATTGATTCTATTGGAGGCATTCATCTAAATTTCACGGGTTCTCCATAGAGTACATTCCGAACTGAATATTTTTGCAGAATTATATAGTGTAAATTACTGAATGACACTTGTGAATTCTTCATTGGAAACAGGATTATAGTTTCATCGATCATTCCTAAAGGAACCAAATGAAAAAATGTTCCTTCTACCTGTTTCTTCTGGAAATGGGGATGACCTTGTTTGTTTAAGGTTCAAACATTCTAATCGGTTTCTAACGAGTTTATTCGTAGAACTAGAAAAATCCTATAAATCTATATCCATTTGGAGATACATTCCAAATTTAGGTTATCATTAGTTGTGGACTGATGAGCCTTAAGAATTTCCATTAGTCGAGAGGATGGGAGGTCAGACTCATCACACCTTTTTGGGGGGAATTATTGTCTACTCTGGGACTCTCTTATAGATTTGATTTATGTTTGTGAATCCTTATTCATTTACCAAGAAATAAAATTAGTTTTTTTTTCTTTAGATCATGTAATCAATGATTGACATGTATGGTATTTAGAGAATCTATTATATGTATTTGATTTTTTTATCAATAGGGAATCATCCATATGAATTAGTGGTTCTTAGTCAATGGTATCCTTCAATACATTATATAGAAATATCTTGGTCATTATGATGACCATACTAGTTTTAAAGCCACTCAGTGGGGCGCTTGACGTTTATTGGCATTCAGAAAGACATGGATTATTCTACAGTTTGGATCGTACCCACAGATGGGCTACCTACGTATCCTCATTATAAAAGGAATCAGATCCCACGTAGTTCGAGTGAAGAAGTATGAAGTTTATTCGTGATTAATGGCCCAAGGAGATATGTCATAATTACATTTACACTTTATGCTCTCGTGAGTCATGATAGGTGTGAGAAACAAGAGGTATCTGTAAAATTGATGATTGTTCCACGAATGATGCAATCACGAGAAATGATGTGGGGCTTACATATGTATGACTTCCCAAGTAAATGAAGAAAAATATTTTTATTAAGGATGCCCAAGTGTAGGGTCTATAAAGGTGTTTGTACATTATAAAGATTTGGGATTTTAACATGGGAGTTACTCCTAAAAAGGAAGCCCAAATTAAGAAGGACTTATGATTTGGTTTTATTACTGATAAGGATGCCCAAATCAAACGAAATTAATACTATGGCTTACTCTTGAGGAGGATGCCCATATTAAGGGGACATGTAATTTGGGGCTTACTCCTAAGAAGGAGGTCCAAATGAAATGATATTCTCAGAATTACTTTAAGATAAGGAATCCAACAAAGGAACCATGCCACAAATGGCTTTGAAGAGAGTTTTTAAGGCAATCATTGAAAATGGGAGGTGGATTTGAGGAATGGAAGTAACTAGGAAGGATACGTGCATGTTTTGTTCTGGATCGCAAGTCCTAGTCGCGCATGTATACTTGCACGACATGAATCAACTTGGGAGAAAATGAATCCATAGGGGAATACTTGGGAGACTATGAACTCAAGCCCATAGTATCATCCCAAGAGGCTTCCAGATGGGTGACACGCAAGTTTCCTTGAGAGGGAAAGGCGGAGATCATGTTTCTTAACTTCCTTTAAGGGATGGACACTTAGGCACACAAGTATTGACGAGTTATAATACTTAGGCCTTATTCTTCCTCTTTATAGCTTCCATTCTCGGTAAAGAATTACCTTAGAAGTGTTTGGAAGATGTATGGAAAATACTTTGGCGACCTGAGCTTGAATATGAGTTTTGGAAAATTCATCCCTAAAATGGGGGGACCACATGGGTTATTTTTAGGCCACTGAGCACGTTGGGAGAGAAAAATAATAGGGCACACAAGTGACTTTCACGACTCAAATGTGGCGCAAAAGTGACTTGCATGACCATAATTAAACTTGCATGTCCCATGATTAAAGGGATCCTTGTTCATGCATTTTTCATATTTTGATGTTCTTCAATGGATGACTCTTTTTGTGCTTATGTTATTCTCTTTTTCCATTCGATAGACTCTGTGATGTAATGGAAAGTTATCAAAAGTACCCCCCCCCCTCAGAGTTGGATCTGAAAAAATAAAGAGGATTTGACTCTGGGGAAAAAGAGAAACAAGGATTCTAGATGCTCACATAGTAGGTGTGCAGGTATAGTTCTAGCTCGCAGGTTATGGTGCACAGGTGTACGGCCTGACCTATATATACATGCGTCAATTCACGGAAATCACCCGGTTTCGAATGCTTCTGATCTCTAATCACGTAGATGTCTTGGCTTTTCACTCGTTCACGCTTCTGTTCATTGTGTCACCCTTCATCAGTTTGTTTATGACTTGTGCACCAGTACTAGCGCAGTAAAACTTGCGTGACTGGCTTAGACTTGCGCACCAAAATTAAACTTTTGTGCCTTAATGCCATATTTTTTTCGATTTCTTGTTGCTCAGTGTTTATATTCTACCAGTTAGGGATTCAAAGGGAGGCGTCAGGCCAAGGACCTTCGTTATTGCAGCCAAGATGACTGAGATGTAAATGGTTGGTTTGGCCACCCAACTTTTGGCGATGATTCACAGTAGATTACTCCATTTCAATATGGGTAAGTCTCATTTGAGAATAGTTGGACCATTCCATGTTTTGTGGGGATCTATTGCCACTCACTTCAGGACATATGCTGTACAGAGCAGAGTACAGGTTCTTGGAAGTTCTTTCCGGCCATCTGTGCAGTCATATTCTGGAATTTTTCCGTTTTCCCTCAAATCATATGATTTGATGGTGAGGCTGAGCATTTTCAAGGAATTCCATTTCTATCCTTATGGTAACTTGCAAACCAGGTGGTTTGTTGATGATGGAAAAACTATCCTGGAATTGATGTCATACATGCTGGCTTGTAGAGACGGTGTATTGGCCACCCGAATTGATGGATAAATTATATCTAAGGCCTATGATCTATATTGATTTTCACACCAATTCAAGAGTCTACAGAAGATTGTTGAATCCCCTCCTATACATGTCAGGTCAGAGAAGAATCCAATGGATTCCCAACAACTATGGTTTTTGACAGCTATGGAGAAGATCGGGGCAGTGTTGGATATACCAGTTGCTGGAGTGGGGAGTCACATAACTACATGGTATTCCAAGAACTGGGTAGCATCATACCCTGAAAGGGTAATGAATCATCTGGTTCCACGGGTGGGGAAAAAAGAGAACTGTCCGGAATGAAACCCTTCATCTGGAAGGTGACACTTTCTCACCCGGAGCTGATTCACCGAGTTCCTCACCTGAGGATGATTCACCATATTCCCATAATGGGGATGATGAGGCACGACATGCGTCAAAGTGGCCTCAAGCCAGATATAATCCTCCTACCAGAGTTAAGATACCTACTCCATTTACTCCAATTGAGTTATATCACTAAGGAAATTTAATCATCATTATTTTATAGAGAAACAAGTGTAATTTTCATATTAATTATCTGTGATTGCAGGAGCTGAGAACAAGTTGAAGTCCAAGATTGTAGGACCCTCCTCATGGTCTTCTAGTGCATGTGATGAATATTTATGACCAGAGGCTGTCCAGACATGGAGGAGTTTATATTATGATGTTGAAACCTCCTACATGGACTTACGAAAAGGGATACATATCCCTGGAGTAGGGAATCTTCAGGTTTCTACTAATATATGTTTCGAGGATAACCCTGATGAAGTGCGGGCTTGCATCAGAGAGCTGGAGATGATCCTATATGCTAATGATGATTTTATTCCTATCACCAAGCGAGTGAAGGAAATGATGGATCGGGGAACCACTGAGGGGATTGGTGCTTCTGTAGATAAGGAGTGGCATGATTATGTGGATCATGAAGATATATGTCCCTTTTCTTATTTTATTTGCAACTTGATTTCAGTTAAAGCTTTGTTACATAAGATAATTACCTTCTTCATCCTCTAGATTGTAAATAAAGGATCTTCTGACGTTTCTTCACCAAAATATAGCCCTGGTGGCACTGGTATCAGATCTACGGAATCTCCCCACAAACCGGGGGAGGTATCTCTAGGCTAGCAAGCCATGGATAAGGAGTTAGAAAAGGAATTTCATTCTCTAATTACGGAACTTGGAGGTGATGATGTTAACACACCCAAAAAGGAATAGAATAAAAGACATCGAAGGAAGATGACCACAACCAAATGACTTATCAGTAGTGGTAAGTCACTCAGATAGTCATGAATCCTAAATCATGAATACGATTGCTCATAATTCTTGGGATTACATGGGATTCTTCATGTTCTCATCTAAGGGAGAGAACTGAACCTCCAATGAGGACGACATAGGGTGATAGTGAGTAGTTTCTAATTCATGCTGACCTGGCTACTCCTGATGAAGACCCAACATCTATTCCCATTACTACTCATGTTGCTACTACAAGGAAAGAAGAACCTACTTATGGTAAATTAACAATGCATCATATAACGTTGAATGAAAATATCAATTGAGTTTTATTTTATGATTCGTTATATTCAAAACATGCGCCAAAACATTTGGCGGCCATTACAAATGATGCTGCAATTTTCTCTGAAGAAGCTGTATGGGGTCAGAGGTCATAGGAAGAGGGTCACCAAGAAGACATATCAAATGCTCCCACTGGTGAGACTAACCAGGAATCTGAGATATCATTATATGAAATGATGAAACTTGGCGCATCTTTTGAAAAAATTTAATATCATGTTAAATTTCCATGTGACTTAGAAGATTTTGGATGTGAGTGTTATCCTTTTTCCTGTTAAAAATTTCTTATTACATCTCTTACCATGATTATATGAAATGTGCAGTTCTGTCTGAGCAATCTACTGACCTGCTGATGCCTGAAGGGGGTAGAGACAACCTTATCATTGTATATGTGCTATCTCAAGTAGAGCTTAACCCGGCAGAGCATCCTGAAACCCGTTCTGAATATCATGTTTATGCTCGGAAAGATGGGCAAGAGCCTTCTCATATTGTTGATCTACAGTTGGGTAAGAGATGATAAAACTTGTGGCTGTAATCAAATTGTAAAATAACTAAACAAAATTTTTTATCCTTTGAAACTAACCAATGCATTCAACATACTATGACGGGACGTCAACATCAGTGGCTAAATCAGGAGGTGAATTCTCACCCTCATCCTCAACAGGAGTAGAAAGTGAAGTAACAAGGGTCAGGGGGAAAGAGCAGAACATGGAAGTTATTTAAGTGCATTAATCCCAGACTATATTCCCCCCTATGATAGTGATGCTGAATCAGACCCCGAGGTACAAAAGGCACTCGAATTATCATGTCGTAAGGCATAGAAGAATATGTGGAAGATCATATTTGAATTGCCTCTTAAAGAGTTTTCTTCGATGATCCTGCGACTATAATCCCTATTCTTAAGGTTAGTACATGGAGGTTTTGGATATCAAGAGATATATTTCATGGTGAAACAAGTCATCTTAAAGAGGGAGTAGGAGAAAAAGTACCGTCAAGATCTGACCAGAGCAAGGTTGTAGACCAATATCAGCGAATTTGAGGATGCAGTGTCCCGAACTGAGGATGATCATGCTGCAATGTTGAAGGAGCTGAAGCATAAGATCAAGGAGAAATTTTTCCTCTAGATACACCTTCAGCAGCAGTAATACGTTGTAACTGGGGAACTTGACCAGCTTTACAATTCACTAGAAGGAGTTCAAACAAATGGTATGAAAGCCATCACAGATGCTAGGATATCACTCCATCATGCTAAAAATTGTGAATCTTGTCGATTGAATGATCTTTAGGTGGATTTTGATGATTCTCGGGAGGCTGTAAATCAAATGAAGAGTAATTTTGAAAGTCGTTTGTAATCTCTTGAAAAAAAACAATCGAATATGTGGATGTTCTTCCAATTTTGTGCATCAATGAAAAGGAAATTTCACCATCAATCAGTTGTACCTCTATCATCTTGCTAATTAATTATATATATATATATTACCTAAGACAATGGGCCTAGTATGAATATTTTAATTTTTTCTATGATTATACAAATAACCCCACAAACATTGACTCTTTTTGTTGCTCAATATTGCCTAAATCATACAAATTGTACAGTTAGAAAGCCGGGACTCGACTTTTGTTCAGAGTTCCTTTTACAAGTTCCCAATTTAATGAGTACCCTTTCCCTTGTTGGCAGTTTAATGTCATGCATGTTGGACATAAAAGTCTATTGTTTATGGTCGAATAGCTTTGGCCGAATGGATTAAAATTTACTCAATTCCTTGAATTTTTTTGAAAACACATTACCACATTCACGTATGGGGGAAAACATGTAAACTATGACTTAATAAATTTTTAATATGATTAATGATATGAAAAATTGGATAAAAGGCATTAGGGGAAGTATTTCCTATGAGTGAAGTTAGCACTACATAACAAACCTGTTAGTGGGTTGAATTATGCAGGGCCACATAAGTGCATTGGCTGCATAGTCAAATAATAGCATCTTTTGGCTGACAGGTTAGTTATGTAGACTACTTATGCAAGGCCACCCAGGGGCACGTGCTGCATAGTATGGAAAAAGATCTCTCGAAAATTTTACTTTTCAATTGATAAAATCTAGTGAAAGTTTATAGAGATTAAAAATTTCTAAAGAATAGAGTCTGTTGTATGGAGAAAGGAACTTGAATATATAGAGGATATTTCCAATCAATATTGTTGAATAATTGGATGAATATCACTCCGGCGAAGGTCTGACCGAAACATAGGGAGGGTAAATATTAACCATAGACTTAAATACTT